>OY755038.1:219943889-221143889 GCA_963576565.1 Aspidapion aeneum | reverse complement strand
TAGGCCATTCCATAAGAAAAAATGCAACTTTATGTCATATCTCAAAAACTAAAAGTGACAGTTAAAATATAATTTAGCGCGTGAATTCCTCGTGACAAAGTCTATAAAACTGCAATTTACTCTAAATCAAAATTTCCACTAATAACGAAGTTATAGACCCCCTTCAAAAATGCAGACTTTTCAAAAAGCCCCCGTAGCTCAAAGACGAGACGATATTTCAAAATGCGGTTTTCACTATAAGTCTTGTCTTGAAATTTCAGCCTCGCAATGCGTGGTCAGTTTTTCTCTGTCTCCCCTAGAAGTACCTTAAACCCCCTAAAAGTGCCCAATTTGGGACACCCTGTACAGCCTTTATTTTCGCCTGCTCTTGTTCTAGTTTCCCTCGCATCTCCGTAGATGGCGCTTCTTGCGAGGGTTTTCTCACTATATATAAAGGATTAGATACAAAACCGGCTAATTAACTTCGCAAGGGTGTCACATTGACCAAGCAGTGTTCTGAGGAGTCCCATAAGGACGAAACAGTTAACTGTCAACACTATTAGATCTTGGACCCCCGTGAGATTAAGCTTTTAAGCTACCCACGGAAAAATATAAGAGAAACAAAAACTTATTTTTACCCGATTAGCCAAGCAAACTTGTAAGCACAAATATCAGATAAAAAAAATTTCAAAAAATTTGAATTTGTCCTTTATTTTGGACATCGAAAATTGTTATTAAGAAAAATTGATCAGAAACTTTGAAAAATTCATATTTTTGGATAAACGTAGTATGCGACCAAAAAAATTTGATATCTGAAAATTGTATTTTAGGTTTTAGAACATGCAGGACTTTTTTTTTTTTAATTTTAATTATCAAATTAATAATAAAATTTTCTAAAATTAATAATAAAAAAGTTTTTTATAAGGTTTTTTTTTATATCTGAGGGCACGGCAGTTCTTTTTTTTTCTAAAATTAATAACAAAAAAGTTTTCTATAAGGTTTTTTTATATCTGAGGGCACGGCAGTTCCCGCAACTGATACCATATTTTCTTGAAATATTTCAACCCAAATTTGAGCTATCTAAAAATCTACTTCGGAATCAGCTACGAAACTCACTCACAGTTGTAGATCTTTATAGAGTTAATAACCCCTCCAAGTTTCATGGAATTCCATGAAGTAGTAAAGTAGTTACGAAATTTCAAAAAACGTCGAAATTGAAACTCACTCATCAAAATTCTACTGTACTTCCAGACGTGCCACAAAGCTGAAATTTAGCAGACTAATAGAAATTGTGACCCTTAGAAAAAATAAAAAACTCCAAAATTCTAATTTACTCCCCTCCCCTATACATGTAAAGCTATGTAAAAGTAACATTGCCAACTTCCAGAAACGCTAAAGAGCTGAGCTTTGGAAGACTGATAGGAACTATGATAAAACTATAGGAAAAAATTTTAAAACACCAAAACTTTGATTAACTTTCTTCCCCTATAAATGTAAAGTTATGTAAATGTAACATTGCCCACTTCCAGAAACGCTAAAGAGCTGAGCTTTGGAAGACTGATAGAAACTATGATAAAACTATAGGAAAAAATTTAAAAACACCAAAACTTTAATTAACTTCCTTCCCCTATAAATGTAAAGTTATGTAAATGTAACATTGCCCACTTCCAGAAAGGCTAAAGAGCTGAGCTTTGGAAGACTGATAGGAACTATGATAAAACTATAGGAAAAAATTTAAAAACACCAAAACTTTAATTAACTTTCTTCCCCTATAAATGTAAAGTTATGTAAATGTAACATTGCCCACTTCCAGAAAGGCTAAAGAGCTGAGCTTTGGAAGACTGATAGGAACTATGATAAAACTATAGGAAAAAATTTAAAAACACCAAAACTTTAATTAACTTTCTTCCCCTATAAATGTAAAGTTATGTAAATGTAACATTGCCCACTTCCAGAAACGCTAAAGAGCTGAGCTTTGGAAGACTGATAGGAACTATGATAAAACTATAGGAAAAAATTTAAAAACACCAAAGCTTTAATTAACTTTCTTCCCCTATAAATGTAAAGTTATGTAAATGTAACATTGCCCACTTCCAGAAACGCTAAAGAGCTGAGCTTTGGAAGACTGATAGGAACTATGATAAAACTATAGAAAAAAATTTAAAAACACCAAAACTTTAATTAACTTTCTTCCCCTATAAATGTAAAGTTATGTAAATGTAACATTGCCCACTTCCAGAAACGCTAAAGAGCTGAGCTTTGGAAGACTGATAGGAACTATGATAAAACTATAGGAAAAAATTTTAAAACACCAAAACTTTAATTAACTTTCTTCCCCTATAAATGTAAAGTTATGTAAATGTAACATTGCCCACTTCCAGAAACGCTAAAGAGCTGAGCTTTGGAAGACTGATAGGAGGAACTATGATAAAACTATAGGAAAAAATTTTAAAACACCAAAACTTTAATTTATTTTCCTCCCCTATAAATGTGAAGTTATGTAAAAGTAAGATTGCCCACTTCCAGAAACAACAAAAAAAAAGGAGTGAAATCATAACAAAAACATTTCATGTAAAAAAAAGCCAAGTATGCGAAAATGATATTCCTTAAAAAGAATTGAGATAAAAGTAAACCAATGTTTTCCAATACAAATTTTAAAATGAAAGGTTCTTACTAGTTGGGATATACTTTTCTAAACTTGGCTATTTTAATATAATAATCCTGTCTACTTGAAAAAGGAAAGTAAGTTTTTCTCTATCTTCTCTTGAAGTACCTCAAAACCCCCCAAAAGTGTTTAATTTGGATCGCCCTGTACATCTCTTACCTCTTTGACTAGAATATAAGGAATATCTGCACTTTCTTCTTCACTTTTTCCCAGTGACGTCAACAGCACTTTAACTTTTTCGTCCACTGTGCCCCTCGTGCAGAATACGAACAGTTCAGCGAATTTTTCCAGGTCCACTGTGCCCTAAAAATATATCTTGTCAGAAGTGTGTTTAATGTTCTATTCTTAAGGAGATTTTACCATGAGTAAGACCTTAAAACCTAGCACTTAGCCCAGGGTCTAAGTACTAAATCTATATGCAAAGAAGAAAGATGGAAAACGTGCTGTGTGTGGATCGATAAAAATCAAAACGAATTTTATACTTCACACAAAGGTATGTGTGCCTAACTTGCGAGTGTCAGAATTAATACCACATCAATGGACGAAACTTGTCATAGATGGCGCTTCTGCGTCTCAGACAAGACGATGCCAGTGTGCTTAAACTTTCGAGTGCTCGAGCCAGTTCGCTAGATGGCGCTACACCTTGGAGTTTACTCGCATTGCACTGACGCGAGTATCTGATATGTAGGAGTTGGTTTTGGTTAAAATTGGCTTACCTGGGTTTGCTGTTCTCTACTGATGACGTGAAACACACAGAAACGTACGTCTAGAGATGCAACCTTGTGTAAGTAGGAAAACAACCAAAATCAACTCTTCCTTCTCCTTCTGAGACTCGCAAGTTAGGCACACATACCTTTGTGTGAAGTATAAAATTCGTTTTGATTACTAAATCTATAGTCTTGACCCAGACCGGTTTATGTGTATTTTTCTAATCTTTCAGGTCAAATAACTGCAAAGATTTGGTTAACTTTAACGTGCGATAGCATAGTAAGCATTTCTCAGTGAGATTGATCTCGCAAAAAATCTATCTATCTATATCTAGTCCGTGAAGTCATAGGATTTCCATTAAAAATAGTCTCAAATTGTAGTACCACCCTGGAGGATTGGTTTACATTTCGAAAAACTATAAAAATAATCAATGTTCGATAAAAAAAATTATGTACAAAAATGTTCAAAGCTAAATAATATACCAGGTGACAAGGAACCACCTGGATTTATCAAAAAATTTAAAAAACGCCGAAACACGTCGATTTTACAAATTGTGAAAGGCTTTCGCGGCCATCGTCCAATGGTGGGTGTGCTTTCGGGCTTTTCGGCCGTGGTCGTTGGAAATTCGTTCTCGACGTTTCGCCATCTCGAGTGGATGGCATCTTCAGGAGATGTTGACTGTTTGTCGGCTTCTCGAAGACTGGTGGTTAGTCTGTCGCGGGCGCAGGTTATATACGCTATGGTGGGCGGGGCGTATATCAGAGCTGGTCTGTGATTGGTCACTTTCCCCAGATTCAGTTTTGTTGCTATAAGCGAGCCGTTTAGTGTTTTTAAGAACCGGTACCCATGTTCTGTTAATTTTAAGAGTTTCTTCAGATCTGTTGAAGTTCTGCTGGTGTTTATGAATTTCGATTGCTTCTCTATAGAGTTTTGGATAGTATGAAGAGGAGGCGCAGAGAACTTGTGTGTCTTCGAATTTGATTCGGTGGTCTTCATTGTTTAGTGTGTGGTCTGCAACTGCGGATTTTTCCGTATGTCCGAGTCGACAGTTGGCTTTGTGTTCTTTGATTCTTGTGTTTACGGACCGTTTGGTTGTTCCGATGTAGACACTTCCACAGGTACAGGGAATGCGGTATACCCCCGAAGAACTTAGTGGGTTCCTTATATCCTTCGCAGATCTGAGGTAGTTCTCGATCTTCTTAGATGGCTTGAAGATCGTTTTTATGTTGTGTTTTCCCAGAATACGTCCGATCCTATCCGTCACTCTAGGGATGTAGGGCAGAAAGGCTCTTGAAGTAACTTCGCGGCTGCTCAGTCCACCGCTACTTTTACTTCTAGTGCTCGGCTTTGGTCGTATACATTTATCTATGTCGCTTTGAGTGTATACATTTGGTACGAGGGCGTTTTTAAGATGGTTTAATTCTTTGTCTAGATGTTCTGGTTCGCAGATTCTTTTCGCCCTCTCTACCAATGTTCTTATTACCCCTTTTCGTTGGCACGGGTGGTGGTTAGATGTGTTGTTTAGGTAGCGGTCTGTGTGAGTAGGTTTTCTGTATACGGTATGTCCTAGTCGTCCCTCTTTCCTCGTTACTAGTACGTCAAGGAATGCTAATTCTCTGTTGTTCTCTGTTTCCATTGTAAATTGTATACTGGGGTGTATGCTGTTAATGTGGTTGAGAAATTCATTAAGGCTGTCTCTACCCTAAGGCCAAACGACAAAAGTGTCATCTACATATCGAAACCAGACTTTGGGTTTATGAGGGGCATTATTCAACGCCTTCTCTTCCAGTTTCTCCATGAAAAAGTTCGCAATCACTGGCGATAAAGGGCTACCCATTGATACTCCATCGATCTGTTCATAAATTTGTTCATTGAAGGTGAAATATGATGTCGTTAGGCAGATTTTAAACAGGTCGGTGATGTCCTTCGGAAATATGTGTTCCACTTCCCTCATTGCCTCGGCCAAAGGTACCTTCGTGAACAAAGACACAACATCAAAGCTAACTAAGATGTCTTTCTCGTCCATGACGATGTTTTTGATCTTCTCAATAAAGTGGGTGAAGTCTCTTACATACGAATCCGTTAGTCCGATGTGGGGTTGCAAGAGGGAAGCAAGATGTTTCGCAAGTTTGTATGTTGGTGAGTCTATAGTACTGACAATGGGACGAAGAGGCATATTGTTTTTGTGGATTTTTGGTAGTCCATACAATCTCGGAGTCAGGGCTTCACTTTGGCATAGCATCTTCTTGACTGGGTCCTCCAATGAAGAAATCTTAATTAAGTGATTCACTTTTTTAATTGCGGGTTGTGTAGGATCTCTTTTTAGCTTCTTGTATGTTGAGGGTTCTAAAGGGGGACACTTGAAATTTTTGTAGCACGAACCACCTTCGAGGGGTATACTTTACCCCTATATTTTGAATAGGGAAAGTAGGTCTAGTGTGATACCTTGTTTTGAAGGCCTTTTGAATGTCCTTACAACCGTGTAAAAATTTCAAAAATATATCCATTAGTTTTTGAGATAATTGCTTTCAAAATTTCAAATTTAACATGGACTGATAAAATAAAAATTTTATTAGAATTTTATATTTTTCAGATTTAATTTTTATTTTATCATTCCATGTTAAATTTGGAAATTTGAAAGCAAATATCTCAAAAACTAATCGATGGATTTTCGAAATTTTTACACGGTTGTAAAGATATTCAAGAGAGCTTCAAAACAAGGTATCACTAGACCCACTTTCCCTATTCAAAATATAGGGGTAAAGTATACCCCTCGAAGGGGGTTCGTGCTACAAAATAGCCAAAAAGTGTCCCCCTTGCAAACAAAATCGACGTGTTTTGGCGTTCTTTTAATTTCCTGATAATTTTCGAGAAAATCTAGATGGATCCTTTTTAAATTGTCACCTTGTATATAAATAACTTAGAACTGTCTGTGTAGATGCATAACCGTATTAAATACGTATCAATATTAAAATAATGTAAAAAACGCAAGATAAAAGGGACCTAAAACTATAAACAACAAGTGAAATTAAAGAAAGAAAAATAAGAAAAAAGTTTTCTGCTTCGGCCGGGGATCGAACCCGGGATCTCTTGCTATCTAGGCAAACATTCTAACCACTGAACTACCGAAGCCATACATAAATTTTCGGAAAACTTCCATCTATGCAGGCTGCGGTGTCTCAATACAAGAACGAGAAATTCTCAGGTTATTAACTCGACCAAGTCATCCAACTGATCTCTCTAAATTCTTCTTTCCCACTGTCAAAGGTATGATAACTCAAATTAGACGTAAAGAATCAACGTCTGAAAGCACCTTTTCGTGTGTTAAAATTTCTGGGGGATCTAGACTGACGAACTCTAAAGGAAAAGAACTTTTGCAAGCTATTAGTGAATATCAATGTGAGCCGATATCAACTGGTAAGCCCACATACTATCCAACAGATCCAGGAAAAATTCCAGATCTAATTGATTTTTTTATAGTAAAAAATATATCTTTAAGTTTTGTAGATATAGAAGAAAGTTTTGATTTACACTCAGATCATTCACCTATTATTCTAACTCTTAGTAAAAACATAATAAAGAAAGAAGCAAATATCTCACTAGTTAATAAACTGACTGACTGGATTAGTTTTAAACAAAGTCTGTCAGAAAAAATAAACCTATCAGTACCATTGCAAACGCCAGAACAAATCGATAAAGAAGTTGATTATTTTGTTACAAATATTCAACAAGCAGCTTGGGAAAACAGTCCAAAACCAAAGAGAATTTTTAAGGGAAAAAACTATCCAAAGGAAATTAGAGACCTTATATTGGAAAAAAGGAAACTAAGAAGAAAGTGGCAACAAAGCCGTGATCCTCGGGACAAAACAAATCTCAACAACATGACGCAGCGCATCAGGCGAGAAATTCTAGTAATAAAAAATGAATTCTTAATGAACTTACAGATGATAAAAATACCGACTATTCCCTTTGGAAAGCAACCAAAGATTTTAAAAGACCAATTATCCAAATTCCACCCATACGAAAATCTAACAACCAGTGGGCAAGGAGTAACGAAGAAAAAGCAGATATTTTTGCAAGTCATTTAGAAAAAACATTTCAGCCCCACGAAGCACCAGATGAACACTTTCATTTAAATGAACCCCATCAAATCGAGGACCATATTAAGCTTACATCACCAAAAGAAATATTAACAGAAATCAAAAATATTAATTCGAAAAAAGCCCCAGGGTATGATCTTATTAACGGGGTAGTCATAAAACAACTCCCCAGAAAAGCTATCGTAAAACTATGCAACCTAATTAATGCGTCTTTTAGGCTTAGGTACGTACCTAAACTGTGGAAAGTTGCAGAAGTTATCATGATTCCAAAACCGGGAAAACCACTCCATGACGTGTCATCTTACAGGCCAATATCTTTGCTGCCAATTATATCCAAGCTCTATGAAAAATTATTGCTTAAAAGAATAAAACCCATCATAGAAAGACAAGAAATTATTCCATCTCATCAATTTGGTTTTCGAGACAAGCATTCCACGATAGATCAAGTACACAGAATTACTAATATAATAGAAAAAGCACTAGAAGAGGGAAAAGTTTGTTCTGCAGTTTTTCTAGATGTAGCACAAGCATTTGACAAAGTGTGGCATGAAGGCCTTAATTTTAAACTAAAAAGGTTTCTGCCAAAACAGTATTTGGATATTTTGGAATCATACATATCTGATAGACAGTTTAGAGTAAAACAGGAAGACTCATACTCAAATTTAAGAGAAATTCAAGCAGTCGTGCCCCAGGGTAGCGTACTAGGCCCTTATCTATACTTATTATTCACTTGTGATATCCCAAAGCCAGAAAATTGTCACTTAGCAACATTTGCCGATGATACTGGTTTATTGACGGTAGAAAAATCTATTGAAAAATGCATAGAGAAACTTCAGGATGCAGTCACCCAAATTCACAGTTGGACCACAAAGTGGCGAATAAAATTAAATGAAACCAAATCAATTCATGTTGATTTTACAAACAAAAATATAAATCACATACAAATAACAATTAACAACATTCCAGTACCATATTCGAATCAGGCAAAATATCTAGGTATGACACTTGATACCAAATTGCGCTGGAAAGCACATGTTAAGAAAAAAAAAGAAGAACTTGAGATAAGGTATAGAAAAATGAACTGGCTAATTGGAAGGAAGTCCAATTTAACAATTCATAATAAGTTACTGCTTTATAGACAAATACTGAAACCAGTATGGACATATGGTATTCAACTATGGGGTTGTGCTAAAGAGAGTAACATTCTAGTTGTACAGAGATTTCAAAATAAAGTATTAAGAAACATTGTGAATGCACCTTGGTACGTTCGAAATAGTGACCTTCATCGAGATCTAAAAATCGAAACTGTAGAAGAGACTATAAAAAAGTACGCAAAAAGCCATGAAGATAGACTCCATCGGCATGTGAATGTGGAAGCAATTCAGCTTCTAGACAATACTATGCTAGTTCGACGACTAAAAAGAGTGAAGCCGTTTGAGCTAGTAAACTAAGTGAATTACACATAAAACAAAATAATGCTATAAACACAACACAATTGTGAGTTACAGACTAAACAAAGCGGGGAGAACTGTTGAGTGAACCCTAAGTTTAAATCTGAATTTTCTAGTAAATTAAGTTAAAACAAAATTGCTAATTAGTCTTACTGACTAGATTGTAATTAAAAAAAAACACAGTGTGTTTGACAAAAAAAAAATAAAAATTCTGATCGCAAATGGGCGATTTGCCAATCTAATTATCAAATACCAAATAAGGACCTAAAACTGTAAACAAGTGAAATTAAAGAAAGAAAAATAAGAAAAAAGTTTAAGTTAAAATGAGTTAAACCTGTAGCCAAAATGTATACCTGTCAGGATCAAGTTTCAAAACTTAGTACTTCGCACACTTTAGTAAGTACACTGCTGTTCCAGTCTTATTTACTAGTTACCTACCTGTCTTTGGTCCCCCATTCCAAACAAGTAGTTATTGATATATTGTAGCAGACGGGGATCCATCTGAGTACCCCATAATTTCTAAAAAAAATACAACACTATCATTCCATCGGAAATGCACGGTTTTCCACACCAAGGGTAAAGATGAAGCACCCGCATCCCACGAGAAAGACCGGCCCGGGCGCGGAAATATCACGTGACCGTAGGAGGGTCACAAAAGAACGCCTCCCAGCCAGCTGTCATTATAAAACATGTGTGTTTTCAGTTTTGGTATGTTTGTTTACGTCGATTTTTTTTTTAATTCAGGCATGAATTTTATGTGAATTTTATCAAAGTTATTAAAATAACGCAGGCCATGAAAAAGACAACAATGCCGCGAACGTGTAGTGTTGTTGGTTGTCGGTCCAACTATAAAACTGAAACCGAATATGTGTCAACTTTTAATTTGCCAGTGGATAAACAAATGCATAAAATTTGGTTGCGAAAAATTCCTAATGATTTAAGTATCTTAAAACGTCCACAAGTTTGCATCAAACATTTTGCTAACGAGCAGGTTATTTGGTTTGATAAGTGTGTAGTAAATGGAGAGTGTTGAAAATGTTCCAAAATACCTAAGTAGACAACCTGTATCTACTGTTCGATTAGCTAATGTCGAGAGGCCACAACTGGAAACTGCAATAAAAGAAAGTCTTGAAACACTTTGAGCTTATAAGAAATCAAAAGTTTTATATAATATTGAGGACATTTCAAAATGTTATTGTTCTAATACTAAACTAAACAAAAATTGGATTTTTACCCAAGAACGTGACACAGTCTGCCTCTGCCTGATGACATTTTTGAACAACAATCCATCATTGTTAGCATCTCTAGTTGTTGAGGGAAATCTGTCATTTTTTGTAAATGTTACCAATGTGTCCATATCAAAAAACAAACTGCCAAAAAAAGTTGGAGTTTTATTTTTGGACAGCACCGATACACTTGAAGAGCTAATGCAGTTTATTGAAATGAAAGTTGCAAATGGGAAAGAAGTGGTAAAAGATAAGATTGATCAAGTAATAGACATCCTTAGTGACATTTTCGATAGTGGGAGTGAAAAATGTGTTCAATTGTCATTTCTTATTGAACAATTAGGTCTCTTGAAAAGGTCACCTGAGAATCAAAGATATTGTGGATACACTTTAATGTTGGCTTCATTTTTGTTTATCCAGTCATCCAGTGCATACATGTCAATTTACAAAACTAAGGTAATATGTCTTCTGCACCCTCGCAATATTAAAAAGCTGATTTGTAAAATATCGCTAACAGATAGTAATCTCTCCGGTAGTGTGCAATATTTAAAAAGTAAGATACAGCTTTTAAAAGAACATAAGTTGGTAGTTAACTTTCACATTGATGAAATATATATTAAACTTTGTGCTGGGTAATTTTTCAAAAAATTATTGGCAACCAATACATTCACTTTATTGAACGTGAAAACCATCTCACTTATTCACAAAATCACTTGTTTCTTTTTAATAAATTATTGTGAAATGTTTTATATTAAAAAATTTTCTTTAGATAACTCTAGCGACTGTTTTTGTGGAGAAAAACTATTGTCAAATCTTGAAAAAATTAGTTTAAGGGCATGCAAAGTTTTTTAAAATAATTTTATTAAAAAGTATAATGATTTAGTGTCTGCTAATAAACCTTTGAATAAGAACACAGACAAAGATGATGACACTCAAAGAAAAATTAAAAAACTTAAAGCTTAGGTTTGTTATGTCCAACTTTAAAAAACTTGTATAGATTTGTAGTAACTAACGATATTATGTACCTTATATACCTGAAGATATTAGAGTGCAAATTTTATATAATTTTTTATTTTATAGATTCAGTTCTTTTATCAGTAATAAACATATACATCAGCAAAATATTTTTTTCAATTTTTGCCTATATGAGAACAAAAAATGTTTGTCAATTTATTTAAATTGTGTCAAAACAGATAATATATTAAGCAATACAATAAGAATCCTGGAACTCCTAAGATCACGTGACCGCCGACTTGCTTATAACGCGCCATGGCCGGTCTTTATCGTTAGCTGCGGAAGCACCTTAGAGTAAGAAAAAATACTTACTCCAAGTGAAGCATAAACGTGAATTCTTGGACGAATTTCTTTAAAAAAATCACGTCTTAATGCACTGTAAATATTAAGAAAAGTGAACTAAAAATAAGCACGAAAATGTTTATATCACTTGAACAAGTTCACTTCTAGGGGTATAAATTTCCATAAGATACGATACACCCGAGTCCCGCAGAAAACTTAGCAGCGTTGTCAAAAGTAACTTTGATAAATTACTACAGGCGCACGTGGTCGCACTCGTCAAGGGGCGGACAATCTGAAACATTTTTTTAGGGCGAGAATTATTACTTGACTTGTCACCATACAAGAAGTGGACCATTAAAAACGTGAACGTGTTATTTTAAAAATTGCCTAAAATAACTAGATCGGATAATAAAATTAATTGGCTGTCTCAATAACTCAAGAACACCTCAAACGATTAGATTTTGGTTAAAAAAAAGTGTTAGTTAAAAGTATTATTTAACCAATTTTACCTTAAAACTATAAACTTTACTATCAACTTTTCTTGTTGTATCGATTTTTATTTAAAAATGTTCCTTTTGTATTTAAAACATTTTTGCCTGTGGCGCATGCCACCTGCAAGCATTTAAAGTAACATTACTTCAATATTTTCTGAAAATTTTGGTTTTTAGTTTAAAATGCATTACTACTCATAATTATGATATTTGTCTTGAAAAAGTACTAAATGAGCTTCGCGGAACTACTTTTGAGGCTCAATACCACCTCTTCCACCCCCCTAAGGTCTCGACCACCCTCCCGCATCCTATAACCACGCTACGTTCACCATTACCTTTGTTAGGGTTAGACTAAAAATGCATTAAAAATAATCTGCCAATATATGGGCCCCTAAGCTCACACTAGGAACTGTAGTTAAAGTGTACGTGCGAGCTAATAAAACTAAAACCTGAAATATATCTTACTCAACTCGAGACTAAATTACCTTTTGTTTGATACCACACAAGCCATGTTTTGACTTAAACTCAAATTTTTGAAATCTACCCCCACCCTTAAAAAACAAAAACTAAAATGTATTTTGTTTAACTCCGGACTCAATTACCTTTAGTTTGATATCACACACGCCATATTTTCACGTAAACTCTAATTTTTGAAATCTACCCCCACCCTTTTTGACGAAAAAAAAATTAAAATATATTTTGTTTAACTCCATACTCAATTACCTTTCGTTTGATATCACACACGCCATATTTTCACATAAACTCTAATTTTTGAAATCTACCCCCACCCTTTTATTTGGTTTGTGTTCGGTGGATTTTGTTCATTTTTAAATGGGACCATCTCGAGCCAAGACCCAGCCTAGGTACCAAATTTCATTAAAATCGGCCAAGCGGTTTTTGAGTTATGCGCGTTGGTCGTTACAGACAGACAGACAGACAGACAGACAGACGGCGCAACAAAAAAGGTTCAAAATCATCTGAAACGCAAAGATATATAAAAAATTTTGAAATCGGAGCAACTTTTTTTTTCTCGAAAAAATTAGGATCACCATAGCTCACACTACTATAGTATAGTATATGCACGGATCATTTGTTAGGTGATCCGTGGTATATGTGTGAGCTAAAAAATGTTTCAGATTATCCGCCGAGTGCGACCGCGTGCGCCTGTAGTAAATTATCAAGGTTACCTTTGACAACGCTGCAAAGCTTTCTGCGAGACTCGGGTGTATCGCTGTCTCTTTTTAATAAATGCTACTTTATCTCTTTTTTATCCTTTTATGGAAATTTCTACCCCTAGATGTGAACTTGTTCACGCGGTATAAAAATTGTACGGAAAGTGCTTATTTTCCGGTCGGTCGAACACTTACAGTCAATTCATCCTCCTTAATCTTCTCGGAATTCTTGCTGGCCAACTTGAAGGAATTGCTCACAATAAGCTGTTCATCCTTTGACAGAAAAGAGCATTTTGCCGCTAACTTCTTGCTGCTGTTAACGCCCATCGCTCAGGTTAGCTGTGTCAGGTCAGCAACTGCTCATTTTATTCCTTAAACAAATTACTACTCAGAAACAAAATGTCGGATTTTCATTGTCTTTATTTATTTTCAAAACGACGCATGGTGGTCGAAATTATTTTTTATACGACTATCTTGTAAAAGGGGGTTTTGCGCACGGAGAACACGATCTGAAAATGGCATTTTGCGCACGCTGTGTGCAAAACGTTTTGCACACGCTTATGTCATTTTTGCGCACGCCTATGTCATTTCTGCATACGGGTCTCCCGCCATTGTGATTTTTGTTGTTGTCACCCATCAATATAAGTTGGCTTAGTCTCGTAGCAACCGTTACTGCTCGTTAGGGATGGCCGGAGCAGTAAATTTGCCGGAACAGGTCTGACCTGTTCCGATTTTTATTATGACCTGTTCCGAAACATCTGCTCCTGCTCCAAACTGTTCCGGACTTTTCAAGGGAAATAAATTGCAACTGCTCCACATTTTATAAAAGGAACAATTTGTTCCTGCACTGCAGGAACAGATGTGCTGCATGAAATCTAACTATGCGTGTGCTCTGTTATTGGTGTTACAAGGTATATAAATGAGGTACAGGGTGTTAACCGCTATATCTGGTTGTCGCTTATAACAATTTTATTTTTTTAAATAGAAAAAGAAATGCAATTTTTACAAAACGCTTCACTTTTTGCTGTTTTCCTTATTTCACGTAAATTTTATTGGATTAAAGGTTTTTTTATATTCAATTTCAAATATTTTTATTGTTTCCTACTTCCTTGGTTTGAACGAAAGAAAACCCGGCAAGAAACGCCACTGTTAAAGATAATCTGCCGTACGTCACACCGCACCCCGCCAACCCTAGCACCATGCGTGTTGTCTATCTATCAGCAATCTCTACGAGTTGCCCCAATGCGCACTAAGTGTATCTCTGTCGTTTTTCAAAACAATAATTTAGAAAAGGACGAAGATACACCCAGTGTGTGTCTCATAAAGGTTACGTAGCGAGCCTGAGAAAGATGCAGCTAGCTGAAGTGAAGACTCGGAACAGGCGTAAAACCAGGGAGCAAGTTGTTTCTGTTATGTTCTGGCTCTCTCGAAGTTTCCTTATCACTTCTGCTCCGGCGGAACAACTTGTTCCGGAAATTCATACCTGTTCCGACTTGCTCCGGGCACAGACCTGTTCCGAAAAGAACAGCTACTGCTCCGGAGTGCCATCCCTACTGCTCGTATGTTTTGTTGATTAGATACGTCAAAAAATTGTTAAATTTTTAAAGTTTTGTTGTAAAAATGTCGGAAATAAATGTTAAATTAAAACTTGATTTTTCTTTCTTTATTAGCAGTCGTATAAAAAATATTGTAAAAAACTCGTTTGAAAACCTCTTTGCACACTCCCTTGACTTGTACCAAACTGTCTCGATCGTGTGCAAAGAGTCGTTTTCAAACCTTGTTGTTTAAATAACTATTATGGTTGTAATTTTGACAAATTGATGCTGAAAGTTAGGAAATGTCAACTAGCATTTAAAAAATGTGATTTTAATATACTGTGCATTCTGAAGATGGTACAGTAGCCTCCAAAAATAATGTCGCATATCGTTTTTTCCTCTTAAACAAATAACTTAAAAAATAGATATTTTAAGAGTGTGTGTACACAATTAGCATAAACCTTTTTTTTATTTAGCATAATTTTTTTCATAAAAATGGTGGCTCCTGGACATTATTTGGTGAGGTAATTTTTATAGAAACTTGTAAAACCTAAACTCTAATACCAGTGTTTTTGGTGTTTAAAAGGAAATAGGTCATATGCCTTTTAAACTTAAATCGAACAATTATGTGCTAGACACAAACTAAAAACTATATTGTGCTTAAACTAGGAAAATTGTGTTTAAATGTTTAAAATTGGTAATCAATGTTATTATTGAAAATATTCTATTGACATTGCTTTGTCTTTGCAAATTTTTGTACTAAAGTTTTGAAATGAAAATATAGGTTTTTGTAATAGAATTTAAAGTGCCTTTTCATATCAGTTATCGTCAAAGCTAAGTACTCTAGAATGTCTACCTCAAAGTAAATTTAATGTAACTGCAGATAGGCAAAAGATGAATTTCTTAGCTTAACTTAACCAGCTTAAATGCAGGCTTTAGAAAATATTAAAAAATTTAAGGAACAGTAAATCTTATGTCCCTAAAATGTAGATTCATATGTGAGTGGGCCTTGCAGCCCTTCCACTGCGACCACTAGTGGGTCTATTGTGGCTCCTTAAAATGTAACATGAGCAACTAATGAACTTGCTTGACTAAAAAAAATTGTTGAGCTGAATTAAATTTAAAAAATTAAGTATTGCCATTTTGTCACAAAATAATGTGTTCAATTGTAATGCCAGTTTTCATGGAATTGCCCAAATATTTTTTTTTAAATTAGGATACCTGCAGTTTTTTTAAAAGATTTTATAATAACACCAATGCCATTGGCTCAGACATTAGGTACACCCACAGCCCACTTATATTAATTAGTTAACTTAAGGCGGCTGTGGTAGGTACACCTTATCACAAACTAGACTCGTTTCTGACCTTATAGTTGGAAGTTTGCTGGAAGGTAAAACCACAGATCACCAACCAAGGTCAATGTTGAAGATGACTAACAACAATAAGATTGGAGGACAGGAGGGTATTGAAGAAAGAGTGTTAGGAGGCAATAGAATTGCTTGTTGATTCAACAAGGAATCAATAAACTAAATTAGCAAAATTTTATAAGAAATCTTATCACTACCAATTTCTTACCTAATCAAATCTCATTCGAATCAGTGACTAAATTTCGATGATAAATTATTATCGATAAGACCTTAAAATTTAAACTTTTTTTTATTTATTTTGCGAAAAAATTTTTATAACATAAAAGTAAACAAAACATATGACTGCATTTGACGTAAGCTGAGCGTTTAAACTACTTTACCTCTGTTAAAAGCATGTTTCCTACGATGAAAGCGTAATTTCGTTTTTTTATTTTTGTGAAAGTCTATTATTTATTTGACCAATTGACCTACGAAACGAAGTTCTCTTTCTGTTTATTTCCCTTTGATGTTCTGTGGTTTGTTTCTTAACCTCACTTTTTTAATCTCAGATTTGTGTGTTTTTTTAATGATTAAACGAAAAACAAAAAGCCAGAATCCCCTTGGGCGTGAACCTAGAAACATAAGCCAATATTTGTGGGTCATCAATTAAGGTTAGTAAATAATAATCTACCGCCCGTTAATAAACTCGACATTCATTAAATATAATGTTTAAAAAGGGGTATTATGAATAGTTTGTCTTTACCTATCTATGATCATATACGCAGCACGGAACTTAAACAATTGTTATAGTTCCGTGATGCGCAGTTAAAATTCATCTTTCAACTACGACGAGGGGTTATCAACTGCCCACACTTTATATAAAGTTAGCAAAACACCATATTTTTTTTTTAAAAATGGGCATGGCAAATTTTTTGTTTTCACAACTAATTTACGGATAATTAAGGGCAAATCATGAGCATATGATTTTTTTCAATTTCCAAAATTGTTCTGTTAACTTTTTATACATTATTTTTTGGTTTATGAAGATATTATAGTGACTTTACAAAAGTAAATATGGAAAGGATGTAATTTTTTTTTTGCATTTCTTAACCTAATTTTATTTTATACACTGTGTCCCATTTAAAACTTTACACCCAGGATTTCCCCAAAACTGCTGAAAATTTTTGAAAATTCATAGATACGGTTTTGTTTGTGAGGGGGGCACTTTTTGGCTATCTTGAAATTTTTGTTGCACACACAACCTTCGAGGGGTATACTTTACCCCTATATTTTTATATAAGGAAAGTGGGTCTAGTGATACCTTGTTTTGAAGGCCTTTTGAATGTCCTTACAACCGTGTAAAAATTTGAAAAATCTTTCGATTAGTTTTTGAGATAATTGCCTTCAAACTTTTAAATTTAACATGGACTGATAAAATCAAAATTTAATTAGAACTTTATATTTTTTGGATTTAATTTTTATTTTATTTTTCCATGTTAAATTTGAAAGAAGTTTTACACTGTTGTAAAGATATTCAAGAGAGCTTCAAAACAAGGTGTCAACCCACCTATTCAAAATATAGGGGTAAAGTATACCCCTTGAAGGGGGTTCATGATTGATTTGATTTGATTGATTGAAAGTACTTAATTGTCCAAGAAGTATTACAAGTAATAAGTCTTATTGACAAAGCATAAACCTATAAATACCTAACTAATAGTAAAAATAAAAATGTTAAATGTTATTAGTTGTCTTAACTAGTAATAGTGTAAAATGGAAAAAATAGAAGCACAAATTACTAAAATAAGATAAAGTTCTTAACAGATATAATACCACATTAACAAAAAAAAAACAAGCGAATTAAAATTAAAACTAGGTCGAGTTTAACACCAACCCAAATTAGCCAAGCAGGAGTAAAAATAAAAGTGAGTAGTCATATTAAATAATATATGTGCACAGTTATAGCGATACAAAAAACTCATCTAAAGTGTAAAAATCCTTCCCTAATAAAAAAGATTTTAGTAATTCCTGGAATAATTTTGGTGTTGGAGCATTCCTTAGTTCAGGACTAATATTATTGTAAATTTTTACACCATTGTAGATGAGTGATCTCTTTACTAGATTAAGATAGGGAATATTATTGTTTAGACAGGTTTAG
Source organism: Aspidapion aeneum (assembly GCA_963576565.1). Classification (NCBI taxonomy): domain Eukaryota; kingdom Metazoa; phylum Arthropoda; class Insecta; order Coleoptera; family Brentidae; genus Aspidapion; species Aspidapion aeneum. The sequence goes on along the minus strand of OY755038.1, from coordinate 221,125,765 downwards.
CAAAGTACACATTGTGTGCTACCTCTTTTCCCAACTCTTGAAACATAGCTCTAACACAAAAACAGCCAGATGCTAATTTTTTATTTAATTTTTGAACGTGAGGGTAAAATTTTAGGTTTTCATCAATTATAAGCCCCAAGAACTTGGAATTATCGACAATAGAGATGGAATTGTCGGCAGTAACCACGTCCTGAGGAGTACAATTAAAGCCAATGATATGAGTTTTTGACATATTCAAACACAACCGATTAGAGTCACACCACTATGAATGTTTCAAGATAGCCACAAAGTCTTCCACTCGCAAACAAAATCGATGTATCTCGACATTTTTAAAAATTTTCAGCAGTTCTCGAGAAATCCTGGGAGGAAAGTTTTAAATGGGACACAGTGTATAAGGATGATTCTACCAAAAGTGGGCTATATGGATATCATTTTTGGTCATTGCCTTTAAATAACAGAACAGCACAGTAAATAATTTTGTTTTGTTAAATTTATGTAACTAATTAGGTGTAAGCTAAGAAACATTTATTTTCCCAAATTTTAGGAATTATTGCATAAAAATGCCAGAGGAATGAGTACCAGAAGAATGAGTTTTTTAATGGTTTTCCAATTTAAATCAAAATCTATTTAGACTACTGAACTTAAGTTTTATATAAACAAAATTCCTATAGTTATAATTTTAAAACAATCAACAAAAAAATTATACTATTGATATCAGTCGAATATTTACTTACCAGAGGAATGATAATTGAAGCGTTCCTTTTTGATTTCTCCAAAAAAAACTATTTTTCTGCCGAAAATAAAAAGATCTATAACTTAAACCAAACTAAAGTTGACATTATCTTTCAAAACTTGTCATCCTCACAAGTAAATTAGATATCCAGGGCCGTCTCTTTCTCTAGAAATTAACCGGTGGTATTCACAAATATTGTGTTATTAAAAATGGAGCACATTTAAAATTGTAACATTTTCCGGGAAGATGTAAACTCGGATTTTCAAAAATATGACTGCAAACTTAAGTTTTATCAATTTTTTGATAAATTGTTAAGACTTAAATATTATTTATCAGGATATTTTTTTCAATCTGAGTTTTTAATATTTGGTTTAGGACTACACCAGAGGAATGAGGTATTTGCTTTGTAATAAAAAAAATTATAAACTTATCTCAAATGCTCCATAAAGAAAACATTTCGTTTTAAATCTTATAACTAAAACTATGCTTCATTTGCAGTCTGTGTTTGAAAAATATGCATTCCCACTCCATAGCACCATTTTTGTAGAATCATCCATAACCAACCCTAAAAAAATGTGCATAGGTGCATATCAAATTACTGGATAAATAAAACATACATTTTTTAATGATTGATACACCTATACTCATCCATTATAACAGCAAAAGACTAAATTAATTTTTTTCAACCTGTTGACATTTTTAAAAAATATTATTTATTTTTTAAGTATTGTCAAAATATCAAGTTTTTAAGTTTTAATATGTGTTCTAAATATACCTATGTATCTTGAAATATTTAAACAGTTTTTTTAGCAAGCAAAAGAAGTATCAATTACTGGGATATCAATAGCTGGAATTTCACAAAATTTCCTTGTCAATAACTAGCAAAAAAAATTACAATTTTGAATATTTTTTTTATATACATAAATTTTATTTCTTTTTAATTTTAACAGTGCAGATCAGGAAAAGTTAAACGTAAATTGCAGATCAGGAAAAGTTAAACGTAAATTTAGCATTTAAAAAAGTAATTTTAATTTAAACCTAAACATTCTATGATATTTTTCTTCAATTCTTGGGCTTAAGCTATCAATAACTCGGTATTTTACCTTACTCTGCCACCGTTAGTTAAAAGGCGCAGATCAGGAAAAGTTAAACGTAAATTTAGCATTTAAAAAAGTAATTTTAATTTAAACCTAAACATTCTATGATATTTTTCTTCAATTCTTGGGCTTAAGCTATCAATAACTCGGTATTTTACCTTACTCTGCCACCGTTAGTTAAAAGGCGGCAAACATGCATTGTTTCCCCATCTTATGTTGACGGGAGCAGTACAGCGTGTCCCATTTTCGATGGGATTAAATGGGAAACTCGGTTATTATTAAAGATATTGATATTTTGATTGCACCTTACCGTGCTCTTTTTTTAAACTCTTAAAAATGATCAGATTTTTGTTATACCTTGTCAGTTTTTTAAAATATTGTTTAGTTTTTGAGATATGGTATTTATCATAAAAAAATTAAATACGGACCTGTATTTTTTTTATCACTATTTTGATTGGCTTCATGCTATTATTATCACAAATTAATAAAAATCTAATATTTTTTAGCTCACACTACTATACTATAGTCGTGTGAGCTATGGTGATCCTAATTTTTTCAAGAAAAAAAAGTTGCTCCGATTTTAAAATTTTTTATATATCTTTGCGTTTCAGATGATTTTGAAACTTTTTTGTTGCGCCGTCTGTCTGTCTGTCTGTCTGTAACGACCAACGCGCATAACTCAAAAACCGCTTGCCCGATTTTAATGAAATTTGGTACCTAGGCTGGGTTTTGGGTCGAGATGGTCCCATTTAAAAATCAACAAAATTCACCGAACACAAGCCAAATAAAAGGGTGGGGAAAGATTTGAAAAATTAGAATTTATGTAAAAATATGGCGTGTGTGATATCAAACGAAAGGTATTGAGTCTGGAGTTAAAAAAAATACATTCTAGTTTATTTAAAAAAAAAAGGGTGGGGGTAAATTTGAAAAATTAGAGTTTAAGTGGAAATATGGCGTGTGTGATATCCAACGAAAGGTAATTGAGTCTGGAGTTAAACAAAACACATTTTAGTTTAAAATACACACTAGGTACTATAGTTAGTGTACGTGTGAGCTAATATAACTAAAAACTAAAATATATTTTATTCAACTCCAGACTAAATTACCTTTTGTTTGATACCACACAAGCCATGTTTTGACTTAAACTCAAATTTTTGAAATTTACCCCCACCCTTAAAAAAAACAAAAACTAAAATGTATTTTGTTAAAGTCCGGACTCAATTACCTTTCGTTTGATATGACACACGCCATATTTTCACTTAAACTCTAATTTTTAAAATATACCCCCACCCTTTTTTTTTAAATAAATGAAAATGTATTTTGTTTAACTGCAGACTCAATTACCTTTCGTTTAATATCACACACGCCATATTTTCACATAAACTCTAATTTTTGAAATCTACCCCCACCCTTTTATTTGGTTTGTGTTCGGTGAATTTTGTTCATTTTTAAATGGGACCATCTCGACCCAAGACCCAGCCTAGGTACCAAATTTCATTAAAATCGGCCAAGCGGTTTTTGAGTTATGCGCGTTGGTCGTTACAGACAGACATACAGACACACAGACAGACATACAGACAGACAGACAGACAGACGGCGCAACAAAAAAGTTTCAAAATCATCTGAAACGCAAGATATATAAAAATTTTTGAAATCGGAGCAACTTTTTTTTTCTCGAAAAAATTAGGATCACCATAGCTCACACTACTATAGTATAGTATATGTGTGAGCTAAAAACAGGTGGGGTAAATTTCAAAAATTAGAGTTTAAGTCAAAACATGGCTTGTGTAGTATCAAACGAAAGGTAATTGATTCTGGAATTGAATAAAATATATTTCAGTTTTTAGTAATATTAGCTCACACATACACTATAACTATAGTACCTAGTGTGAGCTTAAGTTCCCATAAATTGGCAGAGTATTTTGGTTTAAGATTTAAAAAAAAATATTTACTATTTTTAAAAAAAATTTAGTTCGAACCTGGAAATTTCCAACATAAATATAAATTAAAAATTGCTAGTTAAACGATTTTTAGTCTACGACAAATACAAAAAAAATACCGAATTATAAAAAATAATAACTAATTTTTCTTTAATGGTATAAATGTTTAAACTGATTGCCATTATGTGTGAGACATTGTTGGTATTTTTGAGCAATTTTTCTTAACGCATTTTGCTTAATAATATTTCTGCCGTTTAAATATTGGGATTTTGTTGTTTGCTTAAAGCAGTCAAAAATATCACATTTTTCAAAATCTGGATATGGTCGACTTCTAGCCATTTTAGAATAATTTTGAGTGAGCTATTCACAAAAATGACACGTAAAATGATGTCAATTCCACGCTTTTGTTTTTCCATGTTGAAGTAAATTTTATGAGTTGCTGTGCTACCATCAAATAATTTGGTTTTTTACTTTATTTATAAATCTTTTAATTAACGTTTCAAAACAGATAAACTAAAAATCGTCCAACTAGTGTGTGTTGCAATTTTTAATTTATATTTACGTTGGAAATTTCCAGGATTGGACTAAATTTTTTTTAAAAATATTAAATATTTTTTTTGTAGATTAATTGTATGGTTTTTTTTACAAGGTTCCTAAAAAAATGCTAATTCCAGAAGAAATCTTGCATAGCCAACTTTGCTCCGAATGCAAAGGATACCTAACAGTTCTTCCAATCAAAGTTTACACAAATCGAAATGTCAAATGCGGGAGATGTGTTAAAGAAGATGATGATGGAGTTACCTCTCATCTTTATGAAGTTGTGATAAAAAACTTTGAATTTCCTTGTGTTAACCAACTAGAGGGTTGCTGTAAAATTATGAATATAAATGAGGTCAAATCACATGAAGAAGATTGCAAAGAGGGAAGACATACATGTCCTTTTTGTCCTGAATTTATAGAGAGTGCACACAAGTTGTTTTTACATTTAAAAAATAACCACAAAAGAGATGCACTGGCCAACATGGAAATTTTTATGGATTTGGATCAAGGGAATATTAAAAAGACTAACTGGTATTATCAGAAAGGAATGTTGCTCATAATATTTTCAAACCATGATAATCTAGAAGAACAGCTTTCCTTAAATATAAATATTATTGGAGAAATAAATCGTAAATACACAACTCAAAATTTTATTTTAAAAACACTCAACAATGATATTAAGTTTAAAACTAAAAGTTTACCTTGCTTGCCATGGAGTAAAACTTCCAATGAAGGATTTACCATACCAATATGTACCAACGATTTTCCTAAAAATGTTATTGTTTGCGAATTTGAAATAAAAAGTCTAGCCATCAATATTCCAGTAGTGAATGATTTGATAATAATAGATCATTCTGCGAGAAAAGTAAAGCATGCAAAAGGAAGTTGTGTATTTAAAAATATTACAACATTAAAAAGTGACCAAAAAGTTTATTCTGATTTTTTATTCTGTGTAAACAACCACAAGTGGAGATTATGTATAAATAAATATGGAACCAAATTGGGTGTTTACCTAAATTCAGTAAGTCCAGATAAATCAACTATTGCAAAACTGTATTTTAAGATTACCTTAAAATCAAGGGAGGTTAAAAAATGTATTTATAATCAAGGTACTAAGATGAATGAAGTTTGGGAAAAGAATCAAAGTTTTGGCTGGCCCAATTTTATCAGTTGGAATGATCTTATATATAAAGATAATGGCTATATTGAAAATGATTCAATTGAGTTTGAGCTTGAAATTAAGTACAAAGCGCAAGCAAAAGAAAGGACAATATGTGGCGCATGCTGCGAAAAATGCAAAGAGAAAAAACCAGACCTGCATATGTGTAAAGAGCATATTATTGAAAGTAACTCAGAAAATAGTGATTAAATAGCTATCTATATACAGATTTTTATTTAATAACATGCTATTATACATAATATTTAAGAGGATAATTCTTGGGTTTATTTTGCCTTAAAAAATTTATATGAACATACACATGTCCTAATCGTTGTAACTTTTGAAGCAATATGTGCCAAAGATTTTCGTAAAAATGTTGTTGTTTGCGAATTTGAAATAAAAAGTCTAGCCATCAATATTCCTGTAGTGAATGATTTGTTAATAATAGATCATTCTGCGAGAAAGGTAAAACATGCAAAAGGAAGTTCTGTATTTAAGAATATTACAAAATTAGAAAGTGATCAAAAAGTCTGTTCTGGTTTTTTATTCTGTGTAAACAAATATTATGTATAAAGAAATATGGAACCAAATTGGGTGTTTACCTCAGTTCAGTAAGTCCAGAAAAATCGACAATTGCAAAACTGTATTTTAAGATTACCTTAAAATCAAGGGAAGTTAAAAAACATATTTATAATCAAGGTACTAAGATTAATGAAGTTTGGGAAAAGAATCAAAGTTTTGGCTGGCCCAATTTTATCAGTTGGAATGATCTTATATATGAAGATAATGGCTATATTGAAAATGATTCAATTGAGTTTGAGCTTGAAATTAAGTACAAAGCGCAAGCAAAAGAAAGGACAATTTGTGGTGCATGCTGCGAAAAATGCAAAGAGAAAAAACCAGACCTGCATATGTGTAAAGAGCATATTATGGAAAATAGTGATTAAATAGCTATCTATATACATATTTTTATTTAACAACATGCTATTATACATAATATTTAAGAGGGTAATTCTTGGGTTTATTTTGATAACAAAAATTCATATGAACATACACATGTCCTAATCGTTGTAACTTCTGAAGCAATATCTGCCAAAGATTTTCCTATAAATGTTGTTGTTTGCGAATTTGAAATAAAAAAATCTAGCCATCAATATTCCTGTAGTGAATGATTTGTTTATAATAGATCATTCTGCGAAAAGGGCAAAACATGCAAAAGGAAGTTATGTATTTAAAAATATTACAACATTAGAAAGTGACCAAAACGTCTATTCTAATTTTTTATTCTGTGTAAACAACCACAAGTGGAGATTATGTATAAAGAAATATGGAACCAAATTGGGTGTTTACCTAAGTTCAGTAAGTCCAGAAAAATCGACAATTGCAAAACTGTATTTTAAGATTACCTTAAAATCAAGGGAGGTTAAAAAACATATTTATAATCAAGGTACTAAGATTAATGAAGTTTGGGAAAAGAATCAACGTTTTGGCTGGCCCAATTTTATCAGTTGGAATGATCTTCTATATGAAGATAATTGCTATATTAAAAATGATTCAATTGAGTTTGAGCTTGAAATTAAGTACAAAGCGCAAGCAAAAGAAAGGACAATATGTGGCGCATGCTGCGAAAAATGCAAAGAGAAAAAACCAGACCTGCATATGTGTAAAGAGCATATTATGGAAAGTAACTCAGAAAATAGTGATTAAATAGCAATCTATATACATATTTTTATTCAATAACATGCTATTATATATAATATTTAAGAGGGTAATTCTTGGGTTTATTTGGATAACAAAAATTCATATGAACATACACATGTCCTAATCGTTCTAACTTTTGAAACAATATGTGCCAAAGATTTTCCTAAAAATGTTCTTTGCGAATTTCAAATAAAAAGTCTGGCCATCAATATTCCTGTAGTGAATTATTTGTTAATAATAGATTATTCTACGAGAAAGGTAAGACATGCAAAAGGCAGTTGTGTATTTAAAAATATTACAACATTAGAAAGTGACCAAAAAGTCTATTCGGATTTTTTATTCTGTGTAAACAACCACAAGTGGAGATTATGTTTAAAGAAATATGGAACCAAATTGGGTGTTTGCCTAAGTTCAGTAAGTCCAGAAAAATCAACAATTGCAAAACTGTATTTTAAGATTACCTTAAAATCAAGGGAGGTTAAAAAATATATTTATAATCAAGGTACTAAGATGAATGAAGTTTGGGAAAAGAATCAAAGTTTTGGCTGGCCCAATTTTATCAGTTGGAATGATCTTATATATAAAGATAATGGCTATATTGAAAATGATTCAATTGAGTTTGAGCTTGAAATTAAGTACAAAGCGCAAGCAAAAGAAAGGACAATATGTGGCGCATGCTGCGAAAAATGCAAAGAGAAAAAACCAGACCTGCATATGTGTAAAGAGTATATTATGGAAAGTAACTCAGAAAATAGTGATTAAATAGCAATCTATATACATAATTTTATTTAATAACATGCTATTATACATAATATTTAAGAGGATAATTCTTGGGTTTATTTTGATTTAAAAAATTCAAATGAACATACACATGTCCTAATCGTTCTAACTTTTGAAGCAATATGTGATTTTCCTAAAAATGTTCTTTGCGAATTTCAGATAAAAAGTCTGGCCATCAATATTCCTGTAGTGAATGATTTGTTAATAATAGATCATTCTGCGAGAAAGGTAAAACATGCAAAATAAAGTTCTGTATTTAAGAATATTACAAAATTAGAAAGTGACCAAAAAGTCTGTTCTGATTTTTATTATGTGTAAACAACCACAAGTGGAGATTATGTATAAAGAAATATGGAACCAAATTGGGTGTTTACCTAGGTTCAGTAAGTCCAGAAAAATCGACAATTGCCAAACTGTATTTTAAGATTACATTAAAATCAAGGGAGGTTAAAAAAATATTTATAATCATGGTACTAAGATGAATGAAGTTTGGGAAAAGAATCAAAGTTTTGGCTGGCCCAATTTTATCAGTTGGAATGATCTTATATATAAAGATAATGGCTATATTGAATATGATTCAATTGAGTTTGAGCTTGAAATTAAGTACAAAGCGCAAGCAAAAGAAAGGACAATTTGTGGTGCATGCTGCGAAAAAAGCAAAGTGAAAAAACCAGACCTGCATATGTGTAAAGAGCATATTATGGAAAGTAACTCAGAAAATAGGGATTAGATAGCTATCTATATACAGATTTTTATTTAATAACATGCTATTATACATAATATTTAAGAGGATAATTCTTGGGTTTATTTTGACTTAAAAAATTCATATGAACATACACATGTCCTAATCGTTGTAACTTCGGAAGCAATATCTGCCAAAGATTTTCCTAAAAATGTTGTTGTTTGCGAATTTGAAATAAAAAAATCTAGCCATCAATATTCCTGTAGTGAATGATTTGTTTATAATAGATCATTCTGCGAAAAGGCAAAACATGCAAAAGGAAGTTATGTATTTAAAAATATTACAACATTAGAAAGTGACCAAAACGTCTATTCTAATTTTTTATTCTGTGTAAACAACCACAAGTGGAGATTATGTATAAAGAAATATGGAACCAAATTGGGTGTTTACCTAAGTTCAGTAGGTCCAGAAAAATCGACAATTGCAAAACTGTATTTTAAGATTACCTTAAAATCAAGGGAGGTTAAAAAACATATTTATAATCAAGGTACTAAGATTAATGAAGTTTGGGAAAAGAATCAACGTTTTGGCTGGCCCAATTTTATCAGTTGGAATGATCTTCTATATGAAGATAATTGCTATATTAAAAATGATTCAATTGAGTTTGAGCTTGAAATTAAGAACAAAGCGCAAGAAAAAGAAGAAAAAGAATTTGTGGCGCATGCTGCGAAAAATGCAAAGAGAAAAAACCAGACCTGCATATGTGTAAAGAGCATATTATGGAAAATAGTGATTAAATAGCTATCTATATACATATTTTTATTTAACAACATGCTATTATACATAATATTTAAGAGGGTAATTCTTGGGTTTATTTTGATAACAAAAATTCATATGAACATACACATGTCCTAATCGTTGTAACTTCTGAAGGAATATCTGCCAAAGATTTTCCTAAAAATGTTGTTGTTTGCGAATTTCAAATAAAAAGTCTGGCCATCAATATTCCTGTAGTGAATGATTTGTTAATAATAGATCATTCTGCGAAAAAGGCAAAACATGCAAAAGGAAGTTATGTATTTAAAAATATTACAACATTAGAAAGTGACCAAAAAGTCTGTTCTGGTTTTTTATTCTGTGTAAACAACCACAAGTGGAGATTATGTATAAAGAAATATGGAACCAAATTGGGTGTTTACCTAAGTTCAGTAAGTCCAGAAAAATCGACAATTGCAAAACTGTATTTTAAGATTACCTTAAAATCAAGGGAGGTTAAAAAACATATTTATAATCAAGGTACTAAGATTAATGAAGTTTGGGAAAAGAATCAACGTTTAGGCTGGCCCAATTTTATCAGTTGGAATGATCTTCTATATGAAGATAATTGCTATATTAAAAATGATTCAATTGAGTTTGAGCTTGAAATTAAGAACAAAGCGCAAGCAAAAGAAAGGACAATTTGTGGTGCATGCTGCGAAAAATGCAAAGTGAAAAAACCAGACCTGCATATGTGTAAAGAGCATATTATGGAAAGTGACTCAGAAAATAGTGATTAAATAGCTATCTATATACAGATTTTTATTTAATAACATGCTATTATACATAATATTTAAGAGGATAATTCTTGGGTTTATTTTGCCTTAAAAAATTCTTATGAACATACACATGTCCTAATCGTTGTAACTTTTGAAGCAATATGTGCCAAAGATTTTCGTAAAAATGTTGTTGTTTGCGAATTTGAAATAAAAAGTCTAGCCATCAATATTCCTGTAGTGAATGATTTGTTAATAATAGATCATTCTGCGAGAAAGGTAAAACATGCAAAAGGAAGTTGTGTATTTAAAAATATTACAAAATTAGAAAGTGACCAAAAAGTCTGTTCTGGTTTTTTATTCTGTGTAAACAAATATTATGTATAAAGAAATATGGAACCAAATTGGGTGTTTACCTAAGTTCAGTAAGTCCAGAAAAATCGACAATTGCAAAACTGTATTTTAAGATTACCTTAAAATTAAGGGAAGTTAAAAAAAATGTTTATAATCAAGCTAAGAAGAATGAAGTTTGGGAAAAGAATCAAAGTTTTGGCTGGCCCAATTTTATCAGTTGGAATGATCTTATATATAAAGATAATGGCTATATTGAAAATGATTCAATTGAGTTTGAGCTTGAAATTAAGTACAAAGCGCAAGCAAAAGAAAGGACAATATGTGGCGCATGCTGCGAAAAATGCAAAGAGAAAAAACCAGACCTGCATATGTGTAAAGAGCATATTATTGAAAGTAACTCAGAAAATAGTGATTAAATAGCTATCTATATACAGATTTTTATTTAATAACATGCTATTATACATAATATTTAAGAGGATAATTCTTGGGTTTATTTTGCCTTAAAAAATTTATATGAACATACACATGTCCTAATCGTTGTAACTTTTGAAGCAATATGTGCCAAAGATTTTGCTAAAAATGTTGTTGTTTTCGAATTTGAAATAAAAAGTCTAGCCATCAATATTCCTGTAGTGAATGATTTGTTAATAATAGATCATTCTGCGAGAAAGGTAAAACATACAAAAGGAAGTTGTGTATTTAAAAATATTACAACATTAGAAAGTGACCAAAACGTCTATTCTAATTTTTTATTATGTGTAAACAACCACAAGTGGAGATTATGTATAAAGAAATATGGAACCAAATTGGGTGTTTACCTAAGTTCAGTAAGTCCAGAAAAATCGACAATTGCAAAACTGTATTTTAAGATTACCTTAAAATCAAGGGAGGTTAAAAAATATATTTATAATCAAGGTACTAAGATGAATGAAGTTTGGGAAAAGAATCAAAGTTTTGGCTGGCCCAATTTTATCAGTTGGAATGATCTTCTATGTGAAGATAATTGCTATATTAAAAATGATTCAATTGAGTTTGAGCTTGAAATTAAGAACAAAGCGCAAGCAAAAGAAAGGACAATATGTGGCGCATGCTGCGAAAAATGCAAAGAGAAAAAACCAGACCTGCATATGTGTAAAGAGCATATTATGGAAAATAGTGATTAAATAGCTATCTATATACATATTTTTATTTAATAACATGCTATTATACATAATATTTAAGAGGATAATTCTTGGGTTTATTTTGACTTAAAAAATTCATATGAACATACACATGTCCTAATCGTTGTAACTTCTGAAGCAATATCTGCCAAAGATTTTCCTAAAAATGTTGTTGTTTGCGAATTTGAAATAAAAAAATCTAGCCATCAATATTCCTGTAGTGAATGATTTGTTTATAATAGATCATTCTGCGAAAAAGGCAAAACATGCAAAAGGAAGTTATGTATTTAAAAATATTACAACATTAGAAAGTGACCAAAACGTCTATTCTAATTTTTTATTCTGTGTAAACATCCACAAGTGGAGATTATGTATAAAGAAATATGGAACCAAATTGGGTGTTTACCTAAGTTCAGTAGGTCCAGAAAAATCGACAATTGCAAAACTGTATTTTAAGATTACCTTAAAATCAAGGGAGGTTAAAAAACATATTTATAATCATGGTACTAAGATGAATGAAGTTTGGGAAAAGAATTAAAGTTTTGGCTGGCCCAATTTTATCAGTTGGAATGATCTTCTATATGAAGATAATTGCTATATTAAAAATGATTCAATTGAGTTTGAGCTTGAAATTAAGAACAAAGCGCAAGAAAAAGAAAGGACAATTTGTGGCGCATGCTGCAAAGAATGCAAAGAGAAAAAACCAGACCTGCATATGTGTAAAGAGTATATTATGGAAAGTAACTCAGAAAATAGTGATTAAATAGCAATCTATATACATATTTTTATTCAATAACATGCTATTATATATAATATTTAAGAGGGTAATTCTTGGGTTTATTTGGATAACAAAAATTCATATGAACATACACATGTCCTAATCGTTCTAACTTTTGAAGCAATATCTGCCAAAGATTTTCCTAAAAATGTTGTTGTTTGCGAATTTGAAATAAAAAAATCTAGCCATCAATATTCCTGTAGTGAATGATTTGTTTATAATAGATCATTCTGCGAAAAAGGCAAAACATGCAAAAGGAAGTTATGTATTTAAAAATATTACAACATTAGAAAGTGACCAAAACGTCTATTCTAATTTTTTATTCTGTGTAAACAACCACAAGTGGAGATTATGTATAAAGAAATATGGAACCAAATTGGTTGTTTACCTAAGTTCAGTAAGTCCAGAAAAATCGACAATTGCAAAACTGTATTTTAAGATTACCTTAAAATCAAGGGAGGTTAAAAAACATATTTATAATCAAGGTACTAAGATTAATGAAGTTTGGGAAAAGAATCAACGTTTTGGCTGGCCCAATTTTTTCAGTTGGAATGATCTTCTATATGAAGATAATTGCTATATTAAAAATGATTCAATTGAGTTTGAGCTTGAAATTAAGTACAAAGCGCAAGCAAAAGAAAGGACAATTTGTGGTGCATGCTGCGAAAAATGCAAAGTGAAAAAAACAGACCTGCATATGTGTAAAGAGTATATTATGGAAAGTAACTCAGAAAATAGTGATTAAATAGCAATCTATATACATATTTTTATTCAATAACATGGTATATACATAATATTTAAGAGGATAATTCTTGGGTTTATTTTGCCTTAAAAAATTTATATGAACATACACATGTCCTAATCGTTGTAACTTTTGAAGCAATATGTGCCAAAGATTTTCCTAAAAATGTTGTTGTTTGCGAATTTGAAATAAAAAGTCTAGCCATCAATATTCCTGTAGTGATTGATTTGTTAATAATAGATCATTCTGCGAGAAAGGTAAAACATGCAAAAGGAAGTTCTGTATTTAAAAATATTACAACATTAGAAAGTGACCAAAACGTCTATTCTAATTTTTTATTCTGTGTAAACAACCACAAGTGGAGATTATGTATAAAGAATTATGGAACCAAATTGGGTGTTTACCTAAGTTCAGTAAGTCCAGAAAAATCGACAATTGCAAAACTGTATTTTAAGATTACCTTAAAATCAAGGGAGGTTAAAAAACATATTTATAATCAAGGTACTAAGATTAATGAAGTTTGGGAAAAGAATCAACGTTTTGGCTGGCCCAATTTTATCAGTTGGAATGATCTTCTATATGAAGATAATTGCTATATTAAAAATGATTCAATTGAGTTTGAGCTTGAAATTAAGAACAAAGCGCAAGAAAAAGAAAGGACAATTGGTGGCGCATGCTGCGAAAAAGGCAAAGAGAAAAAACCAGACCTGCATATGTGTAAAGAGCATATTATGGAAAGTAACTCAGAAAATAGTGATTAAATAGCTATCTATATACAGATTTTTATTTAATAACATGCTATTATACATAATATTTAAGAGGATAATTCTTGGGTTTATTTTGCCTTAAAAAATTTATATGAACATACACATGTCCTAATCGTTGTAACTTTTGAAGCAATATGTGCCAAAGATTTTCCTAAAAATGTTGTTGTTTGCGAATTTGAAATAAAAAGTCTAGCCATCAATATTCCTGTAGTGAATGATTTGTTAATAATAGATCATTCTGCGAGAAAGGTAAAACATGCAAATGGAAGTTGTGTATTTAAAAATATTACAACATTAGAAAGTGACCAAAAAGTTTATTCTGATTTTTTATTTTGTGTAAACAACCACAAGTGGAGATTATGTATAAAGAAATATGGAACCAAATTGGGTATTTACCTATGTTCAGTAAGTCCAGAAAAATCGACAATTGCAAAACTGTATTTCAAGATTAAAAGGTTAAAAAAATATTTATAATCAAGGTGCTAAGATGAATGAAGTTTGGGAAAAGAATCAAAGTTTTGGCTGACACAATTTTATCAGTTGGAATGATCTTATATATGAAGATAATGGCTATATTGAAAATGATTTAATTGAGTTTGAGCTTAAAATTAAGAACAAAGCGCAAGCAAAAGAAAGGACAAAGTAACCTATAAAATCTCAGACATTTATTGGTAGATCGACATGTGGCCCTGATTGGTTCAGTGTTCGATTGCCAATCAGAGGGTGTGTGGTTCGAATCCCATGCCTGCCACTACAAACTCGAACCTACTCTCCGTTTGTGAATACAGATTTACCGGAAGTAGGGGTAAAAACCTGTCTTGGGCGAAGTTTGGGCATCAACGAATTAGGCAAAGTTGATGATGAATACAAGACCGTGGTTCGGAAGTCACGTTAAGCTGGTGGTCCCGTGTTAAGAGCGTAGATGGCGCTAGCATGATAAAGACCCCTGTGTTCGACAAAGAGCATGAGGCAAAATTAAATCGTCCATGAGAAAATAAATTGCCTACCAAGGGGGGTCTATATGTGTATGAATGTGAGTGTGTTGTGATTGTCCAAATCAGAAATCAGAGCATTAAGTTGCAGACTGTGGGCTAAATGGCCTTCGATGCATAGGCCAACCAAACCGAAAGAATGAATGATTTGGTGGATCGACTCATTTGTCCAAAGCCACTTTGCTTAATTTGGATTCCAGTAATATAGAAAGACTTTTAGGATTATTTTGGCAATTAGAAGATGATTTTCTAGTTTTTAAATTGAAATTTAAAGATATGCCACAAGAAGTAAATACCGATTTGGAAGGATTATGCAACTTTTTCCAGGAAAAGACAATCGTTCGAGCAGTACAAATTAAAACAACAAATGGAAATTTAATTCGTCCTGTTACAGAAAAATATCGAAACAACAAAATATCGAAAATACGAAATATCGAAAACACAAAATATCGAATAACAAAATATCGAAAATACAAAATATATTGAAACTACAAAATATCGAAAATCAAAAATCAAAAACAGAAAATTTCGGAACCTACACCTAACCTGACCCTGACCTAGTCTAACTTAACCTAATCTGATATAACAAAAACCTAACCTAACAAAACCTAATCAAATCTAACCGAACCGAATCAATCCGAACCAAAGCAAACTGAACCAACCAAATTTAAAAAAAAGAAACTTTCCTGACTTCTTTCCCGGGATCCTAGAAGGTGTGAATTAGAACCGAACCGAACCAAACCGAACCTATCCAAACCTTACCATACCCAACCAAACCTAATTAGCAGTGTAGTAGTTTAGTTTGATTACGTTAGGTTCGGTTCGGTTCGGTTCGGTTTGGATTCACACCGTCTAGGATCCCGGGAAAGAAGTCAGGAGAGTTTTTTTTTTGAAAAAAATTGTTGGTTCAGTTTGCTTTGGTTCGGTTTGTTTTGGCTAGATTTGGTTAGATTTTTGAAATTTTCTATTTTTATGAGGTTAGTCAGATTAGGTTTAGTTCGATTAGGTTAGGTTACGTCAAAGTCGGGTTAGGTTAAGGTTTCGAAATTTTCTATTTTTGATTTTCGATATTTGTTAATTTCGATATTTTGTGATTCGATATTTTGTATTTTCGATATTTTGTATTTTCGATATTTTGTATTTTTGATATTTTGTAGTTTCGATATTTTGTATTTTCGATATTTTGTATTTTCGATATTTTGTGATTTGATATTTTGTAGTTTCGATATTTTGTAGTTTCGATATTTTGTGGTTTCGATATTTTGTAGTTTCGATATTTTGTAATTCGATAAAATGTAGTTTCGATATTTTGTGGTTTCGATATTTTGTAGTTTCGATATTTTGTATGTTTTCGCTATTTTGTATTTTCGATATTTTGTGTTTTCGATATTTTTTCGCCCTTCCCATTTGTAGTTGCATATTTTTATAAAATGTACAGTTTGTTGTTTGTCAACTGGCTTTGATAGAATATGTTATATTTTTGATTAATGAATAAAGTTTGTAAAACCGTAGCACGTGTTACTAATTAAGAAAATAAGAACTATTGTAAGGCCATAGACCTTACACGCAGCCAACGATAAAGACCGGCCATGGCGCGTTATAAGCAAGTCGGCAGTCACGTGATCTTAGGAGTCCCAGGATTCTTATTGTATTGCTTAATATATTATATGTTTTTACACAATTTAAATAAATTAACAAAACATTTTTGTTCTTTTATAGGCAAAAAATTGAAAAAAATATTTTGCTAATATATGTGTTTATTATGGATAAAAGAACTGAATCTATAAAATAAAAAATTATACAAAATTTGCACTCTATCTTCAGGTACATATATTAGGTACATAATATCGTTAGTAACTTCAAATCTATACAAGTCTTTCAAAATTCGACATATCAATCCTAAGCTTTTAGTTTTTTAATTTTTCTTTGAGTGTCATGATCTTTGTCTGAGTTCTTATTCAAAGATTTATTAGCAGACACTAAATCATTGTGCTTTTTAATAAAATTATTTTAAAAAACTTTACATGCTCTTAAACTAATTTTTTCAAGCTTTGACAATAGTTTTTCTCCACAAAAACACTCGCTAGAGTTATCTGAAGAAAAATTTTCAATATAAAACATTTCACAATAATTTATTAAAAAGAAACAAGTGATTTTTTGAATAAGTGAGATGGTTTTCACATTCAATATACTGAATGTAGTGGTCGTCAATAATTTTTTAAAAAATACCTACCAACTCATGTTCTTTTAAAAGCTGTATCTTACTTTTTAAATATTTCACACTACCAGAGAGATTACTATCTGTTAACAATATTTTACAAATCAGTTTTTTAATATTGCGAGGGTGCGGAAGATGAAGCCAACATTAAAGTGTATCCACCATATCTTCGATTCTCAGGTTACCTTTTCAAGAGACCTAATTGTTCAATAAGAAATGACAACTGAACACATTTTTCACTCTCACTATCGAAAATGTCACTAAGGATGTCTATTACTTGATCAATCTTATCCAAGATCTTATCTTTTACCACTTCTTTCACTAATTACACGTTCGCGGCATTGTTTATCTTATAGGTATTTTCTTTATAATTTACTCATTAGCCATTAATTATTTTAACGCAGCCCACTACAGTCTTTTTCGTGGGCTGCGTTATTTTAATAACTTTGATAAAATTCACTTAAAATTCGTGCCCGAATTAAAAAAAATCGACGTAAACAAACATACCAAAACTGAACACACACATGTTTTATAATGACAGCGGGCCGTGAGGCGTTTTTTTCTGAGCCTCCTAAGGTCACGTGATATTTCCGCGCCCGGACCGGTCTTTCTCGTGGGCTGCGGACCATTTATTCACTGTTAAAATATTAGATCAGATACGTGAAAATCGTAAAATTTTGAAAAAAGTTTAGAAAAAAAAGAATTTTTTTTTCTTTCGTATGCAATCTAACGTCAGCGCAAGAACGATTCATGACACGATAGCTACCGAAAATCTTTGCCGAATACCGAGAAAAAGACTGTCCATAGTCTCCCCGTGGCCAAACTCACCCCACCCTCCCCCATCTGCACTGGTCTATTGTCTTTATGGGGATGGGACAATTCGCCGCGGGACAATTCGCCGCGGGGACAATTCGCCGCGGGGACAATTCGCCGCGAGATTTTTTGTTTTATGATATTATACCATTGGCAATTATTTAAACAGTTTTATTTTGCTGGACTTCATATAATATATTTGTTTATTTGTTTGATCATAACTTTTTCAAACTTTTATTTGGTGGTTAGTATAATACAATTCAACATTTTTTTTATTAGAAAAATAAATAAAATGGCGGATTTTCCTATTTATGAACCGATTTGCATCAAACTCGGAACTTTGAGATCTTTCAGGTCGCTGATTATTATTTAAAATGGCGGTTATTTATAAACCGATTTGCCTCAAACTTGAAACATTGCGGCGCTTAAGGTAACTTAATACAATTTATGACTTAAATTTAAAAAAATTAAAATGGCAGTTCCACAATGGCACTTTCTCAGGTTTTAAAATTTAAGTCAAAAATTGTATTGAGTTACTTTATAGGCGCCCGGATGTTTCAAGTTTAGGGCAAATCGGTTTATTAATAAGAAAGTGCGCCATTGTGGATCCGCCATTTTGATTTTTTTAAGTTTATGTTAGAAATCATAATTAACGACCTGAAACACCCCAAAGTTCACAATTTGATGCATATCGGTTCATAAATAGTAAAACCCGCCATTTTGATTTTTTTAAATTTAAGTCAAAAATTGTATTAAGTTACTAAAGCGCCGCGATGTTTCAAGTTTGAGGCAAATCGGTTTATAAATGAGAAAGTGCGCCATTGTGGAACCGCCATTTTGATTTTTTTAGTTTAAGTTAGAAATCATAATCAGGGACCTAAAACACCCCAAAATTCCAAATTTAATGCATATTGGGTCATAAATGGGAAAATCCGCCATTTCGGATCCGCCGTTTTGTTTTTTTTTTTAGTTTAAGTTAGAAATCATAATTAGTGACCTGAAAGATCTTAAAGTTCCGAGTTTGATGCAAATCGGTTCATAAATGGGAAAATCCGCCATTTTGGATCCGCCATTTTATTTATTTTTCTAATAAAAAAAATTGTTGAATTGTATACTAACCCCAAATACCTAGTTGGAAAACTTTCAAAAAAGTTATAATCAAACAAATAAACAAATATATTATATAAAGTCAAGCTAAATAAAACTGTTTAAACATTTGCCAATGATAAAAGCATAAAATAAAAAATCTCGTGGCGAATTGTCCCCGCGGCGAATCGGCCGGCGGCAAATTGTCCCGCGGAGAATCGGCCGCGGCGAATCGGCTGCTGCGAATTGGCCGCGGCGAATTGTCCCCTATCCGGCCTTAAGCCGGCCACAGATACAGATACATGTTCGCGGGCGAGTACGCGCGTTCCAAAACGCCCGTTCATTGAATGAACGTGCCTGATGCCAACACAACACACAAAGAGACATGGGGCGAGTTCGTAAAGGCATCGATGAGCTCATCGATGACAACAATCAAGTTTTTAAATTAATCAGTGCAATTCGTTGAAATCCATCGGGTTCGTAAATTATCTGATGAATTTCACCAAGGCACTAATTGATGGCATCAATGCTCACCGACCCTGAGAGTCGGTGAGCAATCTTCGATGAATGTCAATTACGTCAAAATCAGCTGTTTTTTGTGTTTTTTTTTTCGGCTGTGTAATTTTATATCTTTTTTGTTGTTTTTTTTGTTAACTGCTCCACAGTGTGGTAAACAAAGTTTCGATGGTCATCTTAAAAGATATAAATAGTGACTCAAGACTCGGATGATGCAGATCTGGCGTTAATTTCAATTTCAATTTCTTTATTTATATACGAGTTAAAATTTATATAAAATCATTTACATTTTACAAACTTATTATTCATTTATTCTAAAGAGCAGAAGAACTTAATCTCGAGAGCCCGTTACCATTATTATTTTATGCTAAGTCAAGGCCAACACAAAAATAGAGGCCACGACCCTGAAAAAATCAACTGTTCTCCCGGGGCTGAATTTTACATTGGGTCTTATGGGAGGTCAGACGTTTTTTTATGATATTTTCAAAATGGCACTACAGATTTCCGCAAAATTTCAGTGAAATATTCTCAGACACCATCCCGATATTCCACCAAAGGTTTGTAAGGAAGCAACATGATTAAAAGGTTAAAATCTTCAAGATTTAGCATTCCTTATTTTGAATTCAAATTACCCGCCATGTACCACATGCCAACTGTTATATTTGACATGTATTTGAGTTTGTCATATGTGATTGTCACATTCGCTTCTGCTTTAAACAAGGCCAACACAAAAATAGAGGCCACGACCCTGAAAAAATCAGCTGTTCTCCCGGGGCTGAATTTTACATTGGGTCTTATGGGAGGTCAGAGGTTTTTTTATGGTATTTTCAAAATGGCACTACAGATTTCCGCAAAATTTCAGTGAAATATTCTCAGACACCATCCCGATATTCCACCAAAGGTTTGTAAGGAAGCAACATTATTAAAAGGTTAAAATCTTCAAGATTTAGCATTCCTTATTTTGAATTCAAATTACCCGCCATGTACCACATGCCAACTGTTATATTTGACATGTATTTGACTTTGTCATCTGTGATTGTCACATTTGCTTCTGCTTTAAATTTAATTTTTGTGTGAGCTAATGAAGCGGCTATGAAAAATTAAGGATTACTATACATTAAAAAAAAATTGTTCTGCCAGAATAAAGTAAAAACAATCTCAAAAATGACTTTATTTTAAAAAAAATCAAATATTCATGAACCGTCATTCCAACTTCAATTTTTTAAAGACAGTCAGCTGAGTCGTAATGTGACCATCAAAAAAAAATCAGCCCCGGATGTGACGTCAAGAAAGTGGAGGATCGTGGCCCGTCCGTTTTGATAGCCCTGCTTTAAACTTAATTTTTGTGTGAGCTAATGAAGCGGCTATGAAAAATTAGGGCTTAATAGACATTAAAAAAAATTTGTTCTGCCAGAATAAAGTAAAAACAATCTCAAAAACGGCTTTATTTAACAAAAAATCAAATATCCATAAACCGTCATTCCAACTTCAAAATTTTAAAGACAATCAGCTGTGTCGTAACGTAACCATCAAAAAAAAAGTTCAGCCCCGGATGTGACGTCAACAAAGTGGAGGATCGTGGCCCGTCCATTTTGATAGCCCTGGCTAAGTTTATATGCTAATATGACTTTTTAAAATAAATAAGTTTTAGTTGTTTTAAATTAGAGTAAATTTTTCAAGTAAAATTCCTCATCCTAATCCTAACCTAATCTATACAAAGGCACAAAAGCCTACCTTAACAAAAGCTAAAAAAAAACTTTATTACATTAAAACACTTATAAAATATGAAAAAACAAATCCTATTTTTTATTTTGTTTTTAAAATTTTGATATCATCAGACCGTGGCATGCCAGGATTGAGGGTTACGTTGAAAATGTTGTTTCCATGTATTAATGCAGAGAATCTTTTAGAAAATAAATCAAAATCGAAAAAAGCGAGGTTCAGATATCTGATTCATCGCGTTCTTTTTTATTTTCTGGTGTTCATCGGACTCACCGAATGAAAATGTCAAATGAACGTCAAACGTCATATGTCAAAAAACCGATGTAATCGGTGAGCAAAATTAGATTACTTTACAAACTCGCCCATGTTTGTGTATTTCCCTAGTTGTAAAAATGGCTTCAAGTAGTAAAGAAGAGTTCTATCTTTTGGCAGTGGCGTACGCGTATTTAAAAAAAAACAATTACCTTTTCATCTAAAAAAAAAAGAATACATGAAGGTAACTCGAATTAGAAATTCTTTGGAAACACCTCTTAATCGCTCATTGTTATCGATTTGTTTATGTATAATATACTGGTTTTAAACATAGACAAAATTTAAGAAATGCCAAGCACAACGCTGACTGATATCTCTCTGCAAGCATGAAGTCTCGCCACACACTTGCATTGCAAGAAATTTCGGAAGACATGAGTTCTGTTCCATCAAACAGTTCTACGGTCATAGAACCGTCCAAAAAATCCCAATGCGCGCGCAATGCAGTACAAGGAGTACGAGGACTGTTTTAAAACGGTTCGGGTTAGATGGAACGACCAAATAACTGTTCAAAAACCGAATGCTGTTCGATTTACTTCAGGCGCGTGATCATATGCGAGAGAGTAAAGTATTGTTCATACTCGTCTTAGTCTTTTGTTTTTGATTAGTCTTTGTCCTTTGATTAGTCTTAGCTGTCTTAAACAAAATCGGCTGTTCATACTCGTCTTTTGTTTTTGATTAGTCTTAGTCATAACCCACTGAAAAAAAAAATCAATTTCAATAAAAAGGCCCCTTTTCAAAAGTCATTTTCTACACAAAACAATCTTATTTAACCTAATTTGTGCACGAAACACAGACACGAAAGAACAAAAGCGAAAAAGAAAATAAAAACAAATAAAATTTTGAGGTTATGTTGAGATTTTCTGTTAAAAACATGATTAACGGCGGTAAATTCAAAATTTCGGCCGCGCGCTTGCGCTCTTCGGACGCCCTGTAAAAAACCAACAAATATCAGCTGATGTCTGTCACTCGTCTTAGTCGTTGTCCTAAGGATTGAAAGTTGGCAACTCTTAAGACAAAGACTAATCAAAAACAAAAGCAAAAGCATTGTATGAACACTCCCATAAGAAACAGTGGTTTTAACTTTCTTATGACAAGACATATGACTAAACCAAGACAAAAGACTAGACAAAAGACGAGTATGAACGATCCATTAAATTCAAAATCACGTGACTAAATGAAAGGGTAGGTTTGGCGTCTGGCTTTAAGATAAATCGAAGGCAACGGATGAATTCGAGAGCACGAAATTAAATTTGCACACAGAAAGGATTACACAATTACATAGGATTATCATAATATATTTTTAATTTTAGTTCTTTAAAATGTAGATAAAATTACATCAATTTAATTTATACAGAGTGTAACTAAATAAGTGTAAAACATTTAAGGGGATGATTCCTCATCGAAAAAAGATAGGATCTCGGATCTTTCATATAAAGAAACTTTATTGGAGCATCCCTTGTTAAGATACCGCCCCTTAAAGGGGGTCATAACATTTATGACGATGTATCTCTGTAGTTGTTCGTGAAATAATTTTTTGCTGCGAACTGGTTTATTTTGGGCAAAAATCCAAGAGACATTTTTTATTTACAATGAAACAGGCTATCGGAAATACATTTTTAAATGGAAAACAAATAATAAGACAAAAAATTACATTGGAAATAAATTTTAGGGGTTGCGTTTTCCACCCCTTACAACCATGGGGTAAACCAAATTCATTACCGGCTTTTTTGGTAGTAGAACATTTTATGTACCCCCTTTAAGGGGCTGTATCTTAACAAGGGATGCTCCAATGAAGTTTCTTTATATGAAAGATCCTATCTTTTTTTGATGCGGAATCACCCCCTTAAATGGTTTACTCTTATTTAGTTACACCCTGTATTCACAAACTATAAACCACTACAGACTGCCTAATAAACTAAATATACCAAAAATTAACATGAACTTGCATTAGCACATATTTTTGGGCGAAACTTGTGAAAATATATTTATTTTTTCTAATATCACAAGTTTTATGTGAAATGTATATATTTATTTATTTGTATTTTCTAATTTGATTTTTATAAAATATTTGTGAAATTACCTACATATTATAGAAAGCCTTAATATTCACAAGGTTTTCGTGATACTTCTAAGAAGTTAGGAAAATCACATTTTGTAGCTTGTACTTTAGTAATGACCTTAATGTCGATGCCTTAAAGCGAATCCTATCCAATCACCTGCTAAACTAGTTTTTCTTTTTCTAAGCAAGCTACCCTATGGTCAGTATAGCTTTTTTTCATGTGGTATACCTACACGATCCGCAGTCCCGTAGTAATAAAAATTAAGAGGCTCTTGCAAAAAAATCAACAGATGCTGCAGATGTTGCAAAAATTTTTTTTTTAAATTTAAAAAATATTTGTATATTTACGTGGCTTTCCCGGCATTTTGTCATGTGTTAAAATTGGTTGTAAAACTCAATTTATTTTGAAAAAAATGTTAATTTTTTGGGTTATTCACTGTTTTTTTTAATGTTCTCAGACAAATGTAAGTTTAATGTAATTTTATGGTATATTATTATCTCAGGTGATGTAAACTAGAAATGTGTGTGTTTTACATACAATTTTTCCGCGCCTTCTAATGCGCCTGTGTGCAATTCTTGTCTTTCAGAGGAGTCCGAAACCAGTTTAGGTTGCTTGATGGAACGGAAAACTGACTGTCCCATAACAGTACAACGTCGACCTGGAACGCAAACAGGATTTTTCGTACCGTTCTATAACCGTCCCACGCTTTGATGGAACGAACTTATGATTGAGCAACTTTCTGTTGCGCGCGCGTGCAAATTTTCCCCACAGACGGGCGTACATGAATGCGCGTTGAGGAATGCGTGGAGATGCACGCGGACATCTCTCTGTGTCTGTCATGCCTAGGAAACTCAATGCAATTTGACAGGTCGTTAGGTTAAAGTTCTCACTAAGCTCACAAGAGGCACTGCGGTCGCGCGTTTGTTCCTTATTCTATTTTTTTTGAGAATTATCTGTGGTTTGGATTTTCCGTCCCTCTTTTTTTCAGGTAGAAAAACCTCTTCCACCGCATTTTATTTCGGGTTCATTTAAAATCTATCTTTTTGGCTTATGTAGGTAATCTTTGCTGCTGTGACGCATTAAAATTAAATTTTTTTAAATTTGTAACTTGCAATTTAAATATAAAAGAATAAGAATTTCTAGTTGCTTTTCTGGGTGAAGTGTCTAAAGTTCACACGAGTATAAAATGCATAGTTTTTCGAGAAATTTTAAGGTAAGTTTTCTTATTTTCTCATTTGAGGTTAGATTGGCATTTGATAAAATTTGTATTGGTAGTGTCTTTTTAACTTCTTATCGCTTACTTTACGGAACTCTGAATACAGGTTTCCAATGCCTGGTAGGTGCCTTATTTGCCCATGAACTAAGCACAAATTTTATGTCTATCCCTTTCGTTTGATATTAAGTAAAAGGGGGGGCTTAATTGATGGGTAAACAAGGGATTACCCAGCAGCGTAATGTACTTTGATTAAATTTATTCCTTAATTTTAAATCTTACCATAATCTAGTACCTATGATTAATGTGGTTATAAGTTGATTTTTTTTATTGTTTTCAGCTTTTCGATGATATGTGTGACCACTGATAAGCTATATATATACTGCTTTGAAACATACCCTACACAACTAACAACCAAGGCGAGGAGGTACTTTTAAATCATGTCAGATTTTCGTCGAGCTGTTAAAAAGTAGACACTTAAGAATGATTCTCTTCACGAACAACTGTTTCATTATTTATTCACTCATCACTCACCAGAAATGTTAAAAGCAAATTTAAATATACTAGACAGTGTTTGGTTTTGCATTATATTTTACCAATCAATTAGACTATGTATTATTTCATCAATAGTTAGTCGTTAATTTGTAGCTTTTTTTATAATAATAAAAACTCATTTAAAAAATGTTTTATTTATTGCATTTTATATATCATTTTCAATCTGTTTATATCTTATAAAGACGTTGTATGTCTTTATAAAATATTGACTGATTAAAAATTTCAAAAAAAAACTTTAAAATTAAAGAAAATTTATTATAAAAGGCGATTTAAATTTCCCGCCTCGCCTTTTAGTTTGTCACTAAGCTCTGCAGTGGGCACCACAGAGCTAACGACCTGTCAAACAGCCGGAGTTGCCTATCTAATAAAAACTCACTGAACCGCACCACAAATCCTTTATCTATGGTGTCTGTGGCCGGCTTTACACAGCGGTTAATTGAACCGAACTCGCAGTACCTACGACAGGTACTGACAGTACTGAAATTCGCCTATTACACAATTAAATTATAAGTCTTACATTGTAAATTGTAATTTTCTGTTTCTAATAGGGTATTTGACAAATTTTAGAAAACACTTTAAAATGATACATACATAGATCCCTAATTTGCTAGGCAAAATTATTAAAATAGTATATCTTATCATGACTACATTTAAAATCAAGTTTTGAATTTGCCGCTAAAACGCTCATTTCTAGCATGGCGTTGCAATTACGTCACAGCGCAGTAAACTCGCGGACAGATACACGATATTCAAGTGTTTATTTGTTTTTGGTCTGTGTTTTTACTGTTTTTTTATGTAAAAAAATGTCCTATAAGTGGTTTGTAGTGCCTCAGTGTTCGAATACTAGCATAAAAACACCTGAAAAACTATTTATTCATGTGCCTACAGCGGTAAAAGAACGGAAAAAGTGCCTAGAACTTGTTCGAAGAGATCCAAGGGCCTTATC
This sequence comes from Aspidapion aeneum, assembly GCA_963576565.1. NCBI lineage: Eukaryota > Metazoa > Arthropoda > Insecta > Coleoptera > Brentidae > Aspidapion > Aspidapion aeneum. Next base: position 221,099,367 of record OY755038.1, on the reverse strand, counting down.
TAATACATCTTCACTTTACATTTGTGAAGATCACTTTGATGTGGGTATAACTAAATTGTTTCTATTAATTTTTCTCACGTTGTCTATAATATATATAACTAATTCGTAAATGACGATAAAATTTTTGAGGTTATGTTTATTACAAGGGGTGAACAACTATAATAGGCAGAAAGGTGTACACATTTTTAGGTGGTTCTAGGCAGGACTAGGGAGTCCCTCTAAATGCAGGTCTAGGCAGTATCTATGCAGGACTATGCAGTGTAACCTATGCAGTACTTCAAGTATTGCTGGTCGTTGTATACTTTATGCCTACCTGTCGTGCAATTTTTGATTGTTTCTTAATGCTTAAAATAATAATGATTGGGTATTTAATTGAATCTATTGTAAGTGGCATATTAATCAAAAAAGCAAAACATATAACCTAACCTCAAAATCTAAATGAGTAAAAGTAGGCGAAGAATGTTGTAAAAGAACTTTCAGTTATACACAAAACAACTCATCGAACACTTACATCAACATTTTAACGTTTCTAAATTCCGCAGAATAAAAATCACTGTTGTTGGCAAAGAAGGCTGCCACCATAAAGGAATTCAGCATTGGCAAGTTGGAACTATCGGCTTTGGAGAATCCGTTTTTTATAAGCAAAACACAAAATAAAATCTAATTTAGGACGATAATGCGCACTTTAAACCAAAGCAAACATTACCATCCATAACAAAATAACACAGAAAATAGGTTCGTTCGAGGCGTTTACTGTTTTGTGACGTCACTCGCAACTGATTGGTAGACCGCCTGTTTTGAATCACGTGGCTAATTGTTTTAATTTAATGAATTTATTTAATTAAAAGAACTGAGAAAATATTAAACAAAACAGTTTACTTTTAGCATTCCTAAGACCTAAAGAGATATCTAAAAATAAATATATATTTATTTTTTACTACTATCAAACACCCTATTGCAATTGTGCCAGGCACAAATTGTGTCGGGCACTATATTGACAGTTTCTCATTATAAGAACAGCTGTGTCCTTTCAAAATAAGGCCTTTGTGTATTATACGAGCCGGATTTAATAGTGACGCCACTATTAATGGAAAATAAACGACAGTATTTATAAATTCGACTTTGGTATGTCAATTTTGAAAGATCAACTGTCAGTTTGCAATGCGAAACTGTCAATATAGTGCCCGGCACAATTTGTGCCCGGCACTATTGCAATAGGTCTCTATTATTACTATTATTATTATTGTTATTTTTGCTTTTACTTAGGTCTACCTATAAAATGCTGATTCCAGAACACATTTTGCAGACCCAGCTGTGCTACGAATGCAAGGGATATCTGACAGTCCTTCCTATCAAAGTATATCCAAACCGGCATGTCAAATGTGGCAGGTGTGTTCCAGAAGATGATAATGGAGTTATCTCACATCTTTATGAAGTTGTAATGAATAACTTTGAATTTCCTTGTATAAACCGACTAGAAGGTTGCAGTAAAATTATGAATATACACGAAATTGAATCACATGAAAAAGAGTGCAAAGAGAGAAGACATACATGTCCTTTTTGTTCTGAACTTATAGACAGTGCACACAAGATGTACTTTCATTTAAAAGATAATCACCAAAAAGATGCACTGACCAACATGGAAGTTTTTATTGAATTAGATCAAGGTAATATTGGAAAGACTAGGTGGTTTTATCAGAAAAGAATGTTGCTCATAATACTTTTAAATTATGATAATCTGGATGAAAAGCTTTCTTTAAATATAAACATAATTGGAGAATTAAATTGTAAATACTTAACTCAAAATTTTATTATAAAAACCCTCAATAATGACAATAAACACAAAACTAAAAGTTTACCATGTTTGCCATGGTGTAAAACTTCCAATGAAGGATTTACTATCCCAATCTGTGCCAAAGATTTTCCAAGAAATGTTGTTGTTTGCCAATTTGAAGTCAAAAATCTAGCACTGGATATGCCAGTGGTAAATGATTTGGTAATAGTAGATTATTCTGCAAGGCATGTGAAAGGAACATGTGTATTTAAGAATATATCTACATTAGAAATTGATGAAGATAAAAGGGTCTATTCCGAGGTCTATTCTGATTTTTTGTTCTATGTCAGCAAGCTCAAATTTAGGGTATGTATAACAAGATCTAAAATGTTATTAAATGCGTATATAGTATCAGCATGTCCAGGAAATATAACAATTCCAAAACTGTCTTGCAAATTCACGTTGAAATCCAAGAAAGTTAAGAAACATATTTATTTTCAATTTACTAAATTAAATTCAATTTGGCAAGAAAATGAAGGATTTGGCACAGTAAATTTCATCACTTGGAATAATCTCATTAATGAAGATAATGGCTATATTGAAAATGATTCCATTGAGATTGAAGTTGAAATTAAGTGTGATGGTCCAGAAAAAGAAGAAATAATTTGCAGTACATGCTGTGAGAAATGCAAACCAAAACTTTGCAGTTCTCTATGTGAAAAATGCAAACAAACAAAACCAGAAACTTCTATATGTAAAGAACATGCTAAAAATATCAGTTAGTAAGAAGACAAATCCAATCATTTTTTTATTTTGATATATTATGAATAAGGTAGTAAAAATAAACCAAATGAAAAATTTTATTTTTGATTTATGAATAGGAGAATAGGTAGGTTTATAATACTAAGGAAAACATCAAGATTAAGAACTGGTAAATTAAATTAATATGTTTGTTCTTGATTTATAAATGTAGGTTTATAAGAAAAATATTCACAATTAAGTAGCAATAAACCAAATAAAAAATTTTGTTTGATTTATAAAAAAAATTCCGTTTCCTATACAGCCAGCGCGATTAATCGCTCGCCCCTGCTAGGAAACGGAATCCTACAATAAGTTCGTTCCATCATCGCGTGCGATGGTCATAAAACGGTACGGAAAATCCTTTTTGCGTTCCAGGTCGACGTTGTTTTCCGTTCCACAAGCCACTTAGGGCCGGTTTATCAATGGAGGGGTATCTCGTCGTGTTAGCTAGACCAGGGCCAACTCTAACCTTGGGGTAACCCTCGAGTTAAAGAGAAAAGTGTTTATCAACTCCATTTTAACCCAGAGCTCCGAAACTCGCAGGTTGGCAATGCTGGTAACAATCGACCATTTAAGTTTTCCCTTCTTATTTAATAGTTTGTGAAATTTTTGACATTTTGTGGTTATAATAATATGTTTTTTTGTATTGTTGGTGTCGGGTGTTTTGTTAAAAAATATTATTTGGAAAAAACTTATTCAGTTTCTTCAGTTAGGGCCGGTTTATCAATGGCGGGGTATCTCTTCGTGTTAGCTAGCCCTGGGCCAACTCTGACCTTGGGCAAAGAATACACGATAGAGTTGTGTATTCATTGCCTTGGAGTAACCCTCGAGTTAAAGAGAAAAGTGTTTGTCCACGCGATTTTAACCCAGAGCTCCGAAACTCGCAGGTTGGCAATGCTGGTAACAATCGACCATCTAAGTTTTCCCTTCTTATTTAATAGTCTGTGGAATTTTTGACATTTTGTGGTTATAATCATATGTTTTTTTGTATTGTTGGTTTCGGGTGTTTTGTTAAAAAATATTATTTGGAAAAAACTTATTCAGTTTCTTCAGTTATTGTACTCTAGCCAGTAAGTATCTACTATATGTATGATGAAAATAATTTAGCTACATTAAAATTAGCATGTAGTTTCAACTTTGTAAATTATTTCTGTTGTACTTAACTACTAACTATAGTCTAAAATAAAAATGCATCTATAGGTACCTATCTACTTATTAAAGCTAGATAATTTAAGAGATAAAATAAGTTAAAAGCAAATGGATTAATGTCTTTCATAATTCTGCATTTTTTAAGTTTATTTTTAAACTAATACACCTATTTTATTTTTATTACAGGTCATGTCTTTACAAGGAAACCAAACAAACTTCTACATTTTAATAAAGAAATATCAATAAGGCACATCAACAAGAAATAATGGTACTAGTTTCTGACACATCAACATGTTATCCCGGAATGACTGACACCCCCCTGTCCAGAGCAAGCAGAGGCCTCCTGGGTGACCAAAAAGTGTTTAAAAACCTTGATGTGATATATTATTTATTCTGTAGCATATTTGTTGAAATATAAAAGTGCTCTAGCATGTTGCAATAATTTAGGTATTTTATTTTGATGTTACGTACTATATATATAAACTTAATTGTTGATTATTTCTGATTCCTAAAATGCTGTTGTATAACAAAAGAACTTAATAGTCATTTTTCAGGGGCCGCCAAATAAAAATTTAAAAAACTCAGTGTGTAAAATATAGATTTACTTTTCATTTTGCATTTTTAAATATATATTAAAAGTTTTAAAATTATATACATAAATTAGTAATTATAATAAAACTGGTACACATACAGCGGCGTAGCGTGCCTGAAAGGGCGGGGGGGGGGGGGGGGGGCGACAGCTAAAAAGGGCGCCTCTGAAAACAAACGGATGAAAAATCTTGTGGCAAAAAAACACAAAAAGGTCAAAAAGGCGCCTCTCACAAATCTTGCAACCAAAAAAAAAAAAAAAAAAGGTCATCATGTGTGAGAGGGCGGCCGATAAGTCACAAGGGCGCCTCTACCACCTATGGGGCGCCACTACCCTCGGGGCGGGGGGGGCGACGAACCCCCCGCCCCCCCCCCACGCTACGCCGCTGTACACATATTGAGGAAGACATATGTGAGTGGGCCTTGCAGCCCTTCCGCTGCGACCACCAGTGGGTCTATATTGTGGCTCGGTACCTACACATATTAGGTATAGCTCTGTTGGCAGGTGGGATATTTATTGGGTGCTTTTCTATTAGACATGATCTTGCTCATAGAAAAAAGAATATTTATTTTTGGTTTGCTTGGTAGACTGCTTGCAAAAATCTCCATGTCTGTGGGGAATTCCATCATCTCAGCCTCACACCATAAAAAGTATCACCGCTGGTGTTTAAAAAAATTCGGTTAGGAATCAGAAATAATCAACAATTAAGTTTATATATACATATATATAGTACGTAACATCAAAATAAAATACTTAAATTATTGCAACATGCTAGAGCACTTTTATAATTCAAAAAAATATGCTACAGAATAAATAATATATCACATCAAGATTTTTAAACACTTTCTGGTCACCCAGGAAGCCTCTGCTTGTTCTGCACAGGGGGGTGTCAGTCATTCCGGGATAACATGTTGATGTGTCAGAAACTAGTACCATTATTTCTTGTTGATGTGCCTTATTGATATTTCTTTATTAAAATGTAGAAGTTTGTTTGGTTTCCTTGTAAAGACATGACCTGTAACAAAAATTAAATAGATGTATTAGTTTAAAAATAAACTTAAAAAATGCAGAAATATGATCCAACACCAAAGACATTTGCTTTTAACTTATTTTATCTCTTAAATTATCTAGCTTTAATAGGTAGATAGGTACCTATAGATGCATTTTTACTTTAGACTATAATTAGTAGTTAAGTACAACAGAAACAATTTACAACGTTGGAACTACATGCTAATTTTAATGTAGCTAAATTATTTTCATCAAACATACAGTAGTTACTTACTGACTAGAGTACAATAACTGAAGAAACTGAATAAGTTTTTTCCAAATAATATTTTTTAAGAAAACACCCGAAACCAACAATACAAAAAAACATATGATTATAACCACAAAATGTCAAAAAATCCACAGACTATTAAATAAGAAGGGAAAACTTAGATGGTCGATTGTTACCAGCATTGCCAACCTGCGAGTTTCGGAGCTCTGGGTTAAAATCGCGTGGATAAACACTTTTCTCTTTAACTCAAGGGTTACCCCAAGGTCAGAGTTGGCCCAGGGCTAGCTAACACGAAGAGATACCCCGCCATTGATAAACCGGCCCTAAACATGATCTTGCTCATAGAAAAAAGAATATTTATATTTGGTTTGCTTGGTAGACTGCTCCCATTTCAAAAATCTCCATGTCTGTGGAGAATTCCATCATCTCAGCCTCATACCATAAAAGTATCACCCCTGGTGTTTTAAAAATTTCGGAGCATCCTCAACACAAAAATTGAAGTACACAAGTTAAATGTTATGCTTTTGAGAAAAATCAACCAAAAAAAAAAACACTTCAAAATAATTGGAAATTTTGACGTTAACCCAGAGCTAAATACGCTACCCTGTCGTTCGAGCGCGGGTCAAGTTAGCCTAGGGTTAACACTCGAGTTTGCATTTAACCTTGGATGGATAAACACTTTTGACAACTTTAACCCAGGGCTATCTCTAACTCGAGGGGTAACCCTCCATTGATAAACCGGCCCTTAAAATAACACAACACAAACGTTAATTTAGTAGTTTCACACACCTTCAACTTTTTGTTTATTTATATTTGTTAATTTATTTTTATTAGATTTATGGCTTTTTACAAACCAAACTACCGAATTATAGTAAAAAATTCGACTGCATTAAACAAAACAATACAAAACTAAGGAAATTTTTTTTTTGGTTCGGTTGGATTTAATTAGGTTTTGTTAGGTTAGGTTTTTAAAACTATCTGTTTTCGGGTGGTTACGTCAGAATAGGTTGATTTAGATTAGGTCAGGGTCAGGTTGGGTGAAGGTGTCGAAATTTTCTGTTTTTGATTTTCGATATTTTGTTGTTTCGATATATTGTATTTTCGATATTTTATATTTTCGATATTTTGTTATTCGATATTTTGTTGTTTCGATATTTTGTAGTTTCGATATTTTGTGTTGTAGATATTTTGTTATTCGATATTTTGTAGTTTCGATATTATGTACTTTCGATATTTTAATTCCATATTTTGTTTTTCGATATTTTATGTTTCGATATTTTTCCGCCCTTCCGTATTTTTTATGTCCTTCATTTTCTTAAATTCGTTAACCCCTTTTTATTAATCTTTCGATTCTACAAATTCTCTAAAATAACAACAAAAATCAGTAAATCCATTAGTTTTCAAAATAGTCTTCTTAAAATTTTGGAAAAATACATATATAGTAACCATATGGTATATTTCATGTGGGGATGCCAATGAATTATATACGAAGTAACTGGAACGGCCACGGCTATACATCAATTATGTCACTATCTCCTGCACTATTAGATAAGTAATTATTCTAGATAAATCATTATTACTATTTAAGTACTTTGAGTTTTCTCCATACATTAATAGGCAATTATTATTATTTAAGTAGTTTTTAACGATAATCATTGTAATCTCTTCTATAAAACCAAAAAGTGAAAGTTTAAGATCATCATTCGATCTCTAGCAGTTAGAAAAGTAATACCTTAGTATAAATTTGTTATTGCTAGGAAAAACAGTGTATTTATGTCGTTTGCCAAGCCAACAGTTATGGAAAAGACCTACAAATCAAATAAATAAAGGATTTACAGAAATCTCAAATGATTTGCCAAAAACAGAAAATAGCAGAAACAAGGGCATATTGTCACGAAAATTGGCAGGACAATAACAAGAGACATAAATGCGCCAAGTACAAGTAAAGAAGTCAATGGCCGTGACTACCAAGACGAATTACCTGAAGAGCAACTTGGAAGCTCAGATGAAGGTGATATCTCTAGCTACTCTGACGAAAATACAGATTTTCATAGCCCTAATACAAGTCCATCTAAACAAATCCAAATTAGCGATTTTGGAAAACCGTTTGACCTAAAAAGTAAGAAATATTCCGCTTACGACATGACAACTCCTTTGACCACAGAAAAAGATAAAAATAAGTGCCTGAGGTGTTCGGAAGAAATATAAATAAAAAACACTAAACTTAAACAAAACCGTTTATTCTGCAGTAAATAAATAAAAATAAATGTTAAATGTTGTAAATGTTTATATACAAAATAAATGTAGTGTGTTAAAATAAAAATGTTAACAAACAAATATCCAGTGTTAACAAAATAAGGGTCGCGGTTCGTTTGTCGAAAACACGTTTATCGAAAACATGTTTATCGAAGACATTTTGATCGAAAATCTTAATTTCGAATGACATTTTGATCGAATGACATTTTGATCGAAAACTTTTTTATCGAATACAACTTTTTCGAATGACTTTTTAATCGAAAACATTTCTAACATACATATATTTTTTTAAAACATACTCTCCTGACCTCCGGGATCCTAGAAAATTGAGACCTCATGAGGCCGTATTTTATGCTATTTTATGTTTGGATTCATGAAATATGTGGAAAATATCTAAAAAAATCTTAGCTTCGGGGGGGCCGGGCCCCCAGGCCCCCCCTTATATACGCCACTGAACTCATTAATACTGAAATCCAAAAACACACTGTTGAAAATAATTACAGTCTTGTATTGCAAATTCGTTTTAATCAAATTCTAACTTGTAATTCGAAAAAAATTAAAATCACTGAGGTATGCAATGAAATTCAAGAATTTTATGTTGAAAATTGTAACATATTAAATTCTAAATTTATGGTGATTATCAACCAACAAAGTTATACGCCTAGAGCAAATATTTTAAATATTAAATCTCCAAAAATTGAAGGTATAATGATGACATCGCGAATAAACTTCAATTTAGAGCATATTATTAAACCTGAAACTTGCAGGTGGTAACAAAATTTGTTTTTGTCGATCTGATTCAAAGAAAATCGCACGTGTATCCTGCTAATGCAGGTGTATCCTGTTGCTACACTTTAGTTTTGGGGTAAAAATGGAACACATGTTTGGCGGATATTACGCAAGAACCGAGGTATCAAAAAGGCAAAGTGTTTATGATTTTCATTTAGTTTCAGTTTATAGATGGCAAAGTCACATCACATCTACGCCATAGGTCAGTGCTAGTGCGTGGTCAGTTTATCGAAGTCTGTGTATAGTGATGTGTTGGGTTGAATACAATACTGTGAGTTACTTTATCTTTACATTGTTCAATTGTTATTGTTTATTAATTTTCAAAAATAATCGAACTTTCTTACGGGTCAACTTCCAACTGGATAAAATTAATATTTAGATTGCTTATTTAGCTTTTGAAATTTAAACTGTTAGCTGACCACCACAATACACGACTGCACTTGCGGCAAAACCGTAGACATTTACGGGCACCAAGCTGATAGAAAAGTGCCGGTCGTTTATCTCGCCACGGGTTGCTCAACAATATTATCAGGTTCATTGGGCTCTTGTATCTGCAGGAATACCCTCAGTGCTTGAACCTTCTGGTATGTTCAGGGGAGATGAAAAACGAGTAGATGGTTTGTCTTTATTTCCCTGGTGCAGAGGAAAATCCCTAATTTGGGACGCCACTTGCAAATTACATTACATTGACCCCGTGTATCATAATACGAAACTTGCAGAATATACAAATAGTTGGAGCCGCATTTTAATAATTATGTTTTATTTGTCAGCAATATTTTATTATAACTTATAAGCAATAATTTACTATAACAGCATGTACACTATTGGAAATAAATCAGTATCGTACTCACTATTTTAATTGTATTAATTATAATTAGTTTTTTGTAGCAGAAAATAATAAAGGGTGTTTTTAAAAACTACCCCCTACGTCATCAACCCTTAATTGGCGCAGTCAGCAGGATTGTGGAAGGGCTCTACGCAGAAGAAACCCGTCACTGTCAAGTGTTTGTCCGCAATCAGAACCACTCCCGGCAACCATTCATAGGTTCACCAGTAGAAGATAAGAACTAGAAAATAGGACCCATCCCGGCAACCATCAGCAGGTTCACCAATAGAAGATAAGAAGACTAGAAGATAGAAAGAACATGCATCTAAGCATCATAATTATATTGTTTAAGTTTATTTCAATATTTTAATGTCAGACGACGAACTTTCAGATCAGCTCAACCACAGCCTAAGATTCTCCAACATACCACGCCACCCCATCTTCAGACCACCCGTACTGCAGATCACACCAGCCACACCGATTCGACCAGAGATTCCGCTCAGCCCCTACCAAGAACCACTTATCCAAGGAGAAGCCATCATCCCCGTACTACCCATCCACGAAGAATTCACCATCTCTACCAACCTCAACCAATCATTCATTAAAGAAGATACCAACATGGCACCACCAGTTTTCGACACAAAGAATCTCTGCATCATCCCAGACTATGAAGGCAACCCAAACGAGCTCCACAACTTTATCAACGCAACAACCCTCCTCCTTAACCACTACTGGGATACCACCGACGTAAACAGCTTCCAGAACCACATGCTCATTCAAGGAATCCTAAGCAAACTTAAAGGAAGAGCCAGAGAAGTCATCTCCGTTTATGGTTGCAATGATTGGCCTGTAATCAAGAATACCCTCATCCAAAACTTCGCCGACCAAAGAAACGAAAACTCCCTGACCAGAGACCTTGTCAATCTACGCCAGACTCAAAGCGACACTCCACAACAGTTTTATGAAAAAGTTATGGCACTTCTGAATACCATCTCAAACTACATAGAACTTCATAACGACAACGAAGCCATCAAGATTAGTAAGAAATCATTCTTCCAGAACCAGGCTCTGACAACCTTTCTAGCTGGATTAAAAGAACCACTGGGATCAACCATACGGGCCATGAAACCAAACTCACTTGCCGATGCCATCCAAAACATCGTAGAAGAAGACAATATCCGATACCTTCAAAAAGGATTTGCTATCACTCCACCAACCCAGACACCTCTAAGACTGACCGCTGCTCTTCCACCTCGACCACCGCCAGCTTCCCATCAACCATTCGGAAACAGACCTACATGGCCAACGTCTTTCAGATCAGCAGCTCCACCAATATTAAACACCTTTAGACCATCAGCTCCACCAATGTTCAACGTCTTTAGACCTCAACAAAACTCCTTTCAACCACAGCAGAATAACTTCCAACCACGGCAGAATAACTTCCAAGGATCCTTTTCCACGCCAAGACCTGTCATTCAACCACCAAGATTTCAACCCCATCAGGCCAGGCCATTCCAAACTAGCTGGAACAACCAACCAGGCCCATCGCAATTCCCTAAACCAGAACCAATGAGCATAGCATCCAGGGCAGTATCAAGAATACCAAACCAAAGAATGCCGCAACAAAATACAACTCCTAGGTACCACATAGAAGAAATATACAATATTGAACATCAAGACAGCAACTACGGTTATGACAATACATATACAGAAGAAGAGGTCTGGAACTACTATAACCAATATAACGCCCAGTACCCGGAAGAACAACAAGAATACACCTACGAGAGCGAAGAACAAAATTTTCAAGAAACCGAAAACCCAAACGACGAAACGTAGTAGAACTCCACAACTACACCGACAAAAAAGAACTTCCGTATATTACCATAGCTGATCCACCTCTCAAACTGCTTATTGACACCGGTGCTACAAAATCATTCCTCAACCCAGAAATCGCCTTCCGACACTTCAGGGACAAAATCAAGCACGAACCTTTTGTCGTGACGTCAATCTTCCAAAACCACTCTCAGGATCACTCCGCAGAAATTCCCATCTTTTCCGAATTTAACTCCGATATCAACATGAAGTTCTACCTATTCAAATTTCTTCAAACATTCGATGGACTTATCGGACTAGACAACCTCAAGCTACTCAAGGCCAAATTGGATCTTCCAGAATCAAAATTAATAACTGAAAGAGCCACCCTTTCTTTGGAATACTACGAAACCAACAAAACACAATTTTACTCCATCCAACTGGAACCACATTCAATTACTCCAGTCAGGCTTCCAGTAAAAGAAGCCGAAGGAACCGTCATCTTGCCAAGACAAAATATCCAAGGAGCTACCTTAAGAGAAACACTAAGTACAGCCTGCAACCAGATGGCATGGACAGAATTAATTAACGAAACCGACGAACTACTCCAAATTGCTTTAATGGAACCAGTCCACAGTTCCGAATTCAACCTCAACAACTTTAACCTGTATTCCGCAGATGTGCTTCCTCAATTATCAGAAGATACAGCCTTTTTCGAACCAGAAATTCGAACAGATCACCTCAATCCAGAAGAAGAACTCAGCATAAGAAAACTCTGCAAAAAATTTGCCGACATCTTTCATTATTCAGACACGAAACTAACTTTCACCAATCAAATAAAGCACCATATTAAAACCAAAGACGAAATACCGGTCTACACCAAATCCTACAGATATCCTTATATTCATAAGGAAGAAGTAAAGAACCAAATAGAATCCATGCTGGACCAAGGCATTATAAAACCGCCAATCACCATGGTCATCACCAATCTGGATTGTTCCAAAAAAACCAGATGCTTCTGGAAAAGTTAAATGGCGTATAGTAATAGACTACAGAAAAGTCAACGACAAGACCATAGATGACAAGTATCCGATTCCCAACATCAACGACATTCTAGATAAACTTGGAAGATGCCAATATTTTACAACTCTGGACCTAGCCAGTGGATTCCACCAAATAGAAATGGCCAAAGAAGACATTCAAAAGACAGCATTTAATGTAGAAAAGGGGCACTACGAATTCGTTCGTATGCCATTCGGCCTTAAAAATGCTCCAGCCACCTTCCAAAGAGTTATGGACAACGTCCTGAAAGGTCTCCAAGGAGACATATGTCTCGTATACATGGACGACATCATATGTTACAGTACATCTTTACAAGAACATCTTGTTAACCTGGCCAAAATATTCCAACGACTCAGAGAAACTGGATTCAAAATTCAGCTAGATAAATGTGAATTCCTGAAAAAAGAAGTTGGATTCCTGGGACACATTATTACCCCAGAAGGCATCAAACCCAATCCAAGCAAAATAAAGGCCATTACCGATTACCCAATACCAAGAACTGCAAAAGAAATCCGTGGCTTTTTAGGACTACTAGGATACTACAGGAAATTCATCAAAGATTTTGCCAAAATAACTAAACCCCTAACAACATGTCTAAAGAAAGACGCCAAAATCAAGCTTACTCCAGAGTACCTCAATTGCGTAAAAATCTGCAAAAATCTACTAATCAACGAACCATTACTCCAGTATCCTGACTTTTCCAAACCATTTAATCTAACTACCGATGCCAGCAATTTTGCTCTTGGAGCAATCTTATCACAAGGACCTATTGGAAATGACCAACCTATAGCTTACGCTTCCAGAACTCTGAATGAAACCGAGTTAAAATATTCCACAATAGAAAAAGAAATGCTTGCAATTGTGTGTGCAACCAAGTATTTCAGACCGTACCTATTTGGAAGAAAATTTAAGATTTTGTCGGATCACAGACCACTATCTTTTCTGTTTTCACTGAAAGATCCCAACTCTAAATTAGTCAGATGGAGACTTAAGCTGGAAGAATTTGACTACGAAGTCGAATATAAGAAAGGAAAATCCAACACAAATGCCGACGCCTTATCTAGAATTGAAATACATACTAAAGAAGCCGAAGTAAAAGAAACAAACAAGGACCTTGAAAATATTTCACTAATCAACCACCCATCTTCATCATCTGATCCAACCGAATTTATCCCTAACTTGCCAGACGAGAATCAACCATCAACCTCATATGACCTAGCAGAATTAATAACCAATGAACCTGTGCAAAAGCTAACACGATCAGAACTTGATGTAATCGACGAACTTTTCGAACAATATCAACTACAAAAAACTAAAGAACAAGAAACCTCCAGTGATATTACAATACATACCGCCCAAGAGGACCCTATAGCAGGAATACCAATATCTGAAAAACCGCTTAACTACTTTAACAACCAAATAATGCTTAGAACAGTCAACTATAACCCAGCCAAACCAGGAATACTTGAAGCTTTCCCCAACAAAACCAGAATATATGTACAACTTGGACGAGCTAATATTAAAACCGAAATAATTCACCTATTTAAACAATACATCGATCCGAAAAAGAAATATGCAATATTGTTCGAAGACGACGAACTCTACATAACTACCAACAATATTTTAAAAGAAATATTTATTAACTCTGCATTCGACATTGTAAAATGCAACGTTCTTTTGGAAGATATCAACAATGAGAAAAGACAAAAAGAAATACTTATCAGTTACCACGAAAGTACCACAAACCACAGAGGGATCAACGAGACAGAAGCACAGGTTAGAAAAAAATACTATTGGCCAAGCATGAAAAAAGATATTGAAGAACTCATTAATTTCTGTCACATCTGTCAAACTAATAAATACGATAGAAATCCAGCAAAGCCGCTCCTTATGCTAACACCCACACCAACAAAACCTCTAGAAATCATTCACCTAGATACTTTTCAAGCTGGAGGACAAAAATTTCTGACAATTATAGACGCCTTCTCAAAATATGGGCAAGCATACCCAATTGATAGCGCTAACGCAATCTCTATAGTAAACGCAATTTTGATCTTTATAACTCACCATGGAGTCCCATATATGATAATCTCAGATGCAGAAACAGAATTTAAAAATGGAGTCTTTCAAGAATTCGCAAATACCCACAAGATCACCATCCACTACAATCACCCAGACAATCCACAATCTAATGGAATAATTGAACGTTTCCATTCAACTATTATAGAACACCTAAGAATTTTAAGAGAAACCAAGAAATCCATGACCGTTAAACAACAAACAATAGTTCAATCCACTCTACGACTGGAAAAAAACCAATCGAAGTTCTCAATGGACCTTTAGACGCTCGAGATCCATTTGACATTGACATAAAGAAAACTCTAATTAACAACTACACTCAAGAACATAGGGACAAAACAAAAGCTATCTATAAAGAACTTAACGAGAAGTTGCAACACAATAAGGAAAAATACATCCAGAAAAGGAATGCTGGAAGAGAACCACCTATTACATACAAACCTTGTACCAAAGTCTATACCAGAAAAACACTAAAACGGAACAAACTACTGCCAAGGTTTTCCTCCAAAACCGTCAAAAAAGATAATATCGTGACCATAGAAACACAGGATACATCCGTACACAAGAAGAATATCAAAAGTCATCCCCACAAAAAGATTAATAAACAAAATTCTTCCTTACAGATGTTCCTTGGTCAAAGCCAAAGAAGTCCAGATCCAAAACCTTCGGGACAACCCAGGGATCCTGCCACTAAAACTGGACCAGGCGAAAATCCAAATTAGCACACACGACTTCATTCATTACTTCAACCTTATACCACTAGCTAACGAAATCAACTCTTTGAAACAAGAATATAAGGATGTCACCAACGCAATCAACCAAGGACTAAGTTATCCATATTTTCACAGTCTACAGAACTTCGACAAAAGCCTCCAGTTTCTACTAAGAACATGTGAAGAGAAGCTTCAAACAATTTTTCCTCACTACCGAACCAAAAGAGGTATCATTAATGGTCTAGGAAGCCTTATCAAAATCATATCTGGAAACCTAGATCAGGAAGATGCAAAAAAATACAATAATGCAATTTCTATCTTAGAACAAAACCAAAATAACATTATCAGTCAAGTCAACCACCACATGAGCCTGAACAAAAAAGTTATGAAGAACTTTGAAGAAACAACGACACTTATCAGCCACAATGAAGATGCCATTAAATCCGAACTCAAAAGAATTAGCACAGAACTAAACAAAGTTGTATTCGACTTCAATAATTTAATGGAAACCAGAAACATTCTCGACCAACTTAACGTAGCCTTCCAAGGAATATTACAAATACTAAGCGACCTTGAAACAGGAATAGCCCTGTCAAGAAATAGCATCCTCTATAACAGTGTCATAAAAGTGGAGGAACTGAAGTGGACAATTAACAAACTACTAGAACACCATTCAGAACACCAACTTATTTACACCCTTGATGAAGATCTTACCAAATACTATGACATTTTAAGCACAGAGTGCTACTACTCCGATAACAAGATAGTCTTTATCCTACATTTTCCCATTGTAGAACCAAAATAATTTTCATATTACCATCTGTTCTCAGTACCAACCGACAAGCATACAACAATTATTCCACCAGCTCCATATCTCGCCTCAAACAATGATATGTATCAATACATGGATCAACTCTGCAAGCGAATCGATGACAGATACCTATGCACTGAAACAATTTTGCAAAACTCACACAATCAAGACTGCATTAACACCATTCTTCAAGTCTCCAGCAAAGAAACAACATGTAAGCAAACCAAAATTTCCATTAACTCTACCATAGTGCAACAAATCTCAGAAGCTTACTACATCTCTATATTTCCCAAAGCAACCAAAATATCAACGCATTGTAGCTCTACCAAACTCATGGTTTTAGAAGGCACCTACCTAATAGAACTACCACCTGGATGCGGATTCAAGACAAAGAACGAATCATTTATTAATAATATGAAAGAAACTATTAAAGAAGAACCATTGACACTACCAAAAATCAAAATCACACCAAAAGAAAGGTCTATCAAAATAAATACAATAAAAATAGACAAAATTCCCTTAGACCAACTTCACAAACTCAGAAAAGAAGAAGAACATTTACAACCTATCCAAGCAATAACATATCAGGATTACACACACTACTGGATGACACCCATCTATATTATTTTGACACTCACAGGTATACTTGGCATACGGAAATGGATAACGAAACAACCAAAGAAAACGATGCTCCCTCAACACGATGACAATGAAACAGAAGAACATGGCAGCACGAAATCTCAGAGGCCAGTTTTGTTCGTCCCTTACAAAACTTCCCCAGGGGATGGAGAAATTACATTACATTGACCCCGTGTATCATAATACGAAACTTGCAGAATATACAAATAGTTGGAACCGCATTTTAATAATTATGTTTTATTTGTCAGCAATATTTTATTATAACTTATAAGCAATAATTTAGTATAAAAGCATGTACACTATTGGAAATAAATCAGTATCGTACTCACTATTTTAATTGTATTAATTATAATTAGTTTTTTGAGCAGAAAATAATAAAGGGTGTTTTAAAAAACTACCCCCTACGTCATCAACCCTTAATTTGCAGAGATACTTTTGCATTTTCTTCTCTTGACAAAACATCCATAAAATCAGGAGAAGCTGCCCGTAATGGAGAAAAACAAAAGCAAAAAAAATACGAAGAGCTGGAAGCCAAAGGGTACATTTTCGTACCCTTTAGCGTCGAAACATTGGGGCCCTGGGGTGAAGAAGCTAAATCTTTTGTTCAAAAATTATCAAAATTAATAAACAATAAAAATGCAAATTGCTTCATTAAACAACAAGTAGGTCTTGCAATTCAACGCAGCTTCAATTCTAGGAACAATCCCGGACGATACTGGTTTAGAGGAAATTTTTTATTGTTGATGTTTCCTTTTTTCTTTTTTTTTAGTTTTACAATTTTATTTATTTCTTTGATTTTATTATTAATTTTATCAATTGTTATACATTAATTATACCTTGTTTTATGTTAAAAAAAATATTTAAGAAACAAAGTGATTTCAAAGAAAACACTTGAAAGATGGATACAAGAATCTGAATCTTTGAAATCATGAGGACATAATTTTTATAAGGAGGAAGGAATTATGTCACTATCTCCTGCACTATTAGATAAGTAATTATTCTAGATAAGTAATTATTACTATTTAAGTACTTTTACATTATTATTATTTAAGTGGTTTTTAACGATAATCATTGTAATCTCTTCTATAAAACCAAAAAGTGAAAGGTTAAAATCATCATTCGATCTCTAGCAGTTAGAAAAGTAATACCTTAGTATAAATTTGTTATTTTTCTTTTTAAAGTTTTTTAAAAGTCTTGTTTACAACCGAGTAACTTTATTTATATATATCAGTAAATTCTATCCATTAGTTTTCTAAATATTACTTCTTAAAATTTTGGAAAAATACAGTGTGTCCACGTATTGAGTTCGGGTAAGGTATAAATGACAAAAAAATTTCGATTTAGATTCTGATTTTCTGGGAACCGCTTCTGCTTGGTCTCAAACTAAGATAATAAAAAAATGAGCCAAATCAATTAATATACAGGGTGGTTTAGTAGGCTGATTTGATGATGTAAGGTATAAATGACAAAAAATGTTCGATTTAGATTCTGATTTTCTGGGAATCGCTCCTGCTTGGTTTTAAACTAACAAGTTAAGAAAATGAGCCAAATCAATTAATATACAGGATGGTTCTAGTAGAGGGATTTGATAAAAAGTGTTAGGAGTAAAATACCTTTACATTACTTTTGGTGCCTTACACAAGTTTTTGCTTTTACTTAGGTACCTAATAAAATGCTGATTCCAGAAGAAATTTTGCAGATCCAGCTGTGCTACCAATGTGAGAAGTACCTGACAGTCTTTCCCATCAAAGTATACCCAAACCGGCATGTGAAATGTGGCAGGTGTGTCCAAGAAGATGATAATGGGGTTACCTCACATCTTTATGAAACTGTTATAAAAAACTTTGAATTTCCTTGTATTAACCAATTAGAGGGTTGCAGTAAAATTATGAATTTAAATGATATTAAATCACATGAAGAAGATTGCAAACCAGGAAGACATACATGTCCTTTTTGTTCCGAATTTATAGACAGTGCACAAAAGATGTACTTGCATTTAAAAAATAAGCACCAAAAAGATGCCCTGACCAACATGGAAGTTTTTATTGGATTGGATCAGGGTAATATTAGAAAGACTAGCTGGTTTTATCAGGAGAAAATGTTGCTCATAATTCTTTCAAATTATGATAATCTGGATGAAAAACTTTATTTAAATATAGACATCATTGGAAATTTGAATCGTAAATACACAACTCAAAATGTTATTATAAAAACTATCGATAATGACATTAAATACAAAACTAAAAGTTTACCATGTTTGCCATGGATTGACACTTCCAATGAAGGATTTACTATCACAATCTGTGCCAAAGATTTTCCAAGAAATGTTGCTGTTTGCCAATTTGAAGTACAAAATCTAGCACTGGATATGCCAGTGGTAAATGATTTGGTAATAGTAGATTATTCTGCAAGGCATGTAAAACGAACATGTGTATTTAAAAATATATTTACATTAGAAATTGATGAAAATAAAAGGGTCTATTCTGATTTATTTTTCTATATCAGCACGCTCAAATTTAGGGTATTTATAAGAAGATCTGAAAAAGAATTAAATGCTTATATAATATCAGGATGTCCAGGAAATATAACAATTCCAAAACTGTCTTGCAAATTCACGTTGAAATCCAAAAAAGTTAAGAAACATATTTATTTTCAATTTACTAAATTAAATACAATTTGGCAAGAAAATGAAGGATTTGGCACGTTAAATTTCATCACTTGGAATGATCTCATTAATGAAGATAATGGCTATATTGAAAATGATTCCGTTGAGATTCAAGTTGAAATTGAGTGTGATGATCCAGAAAAAGAAAAAATAGTTTGCAGTACATGCTGTGCAAAATGCAAACCAAAAGTTTGCAGCGCTCTATGTGAAAAATGCAAACAGAAAAAACCAGAATCCCATATGTGCAAAGAGTATACTAAGAAAAATATTAACGACTAAATATGAATAAACGCAAGCTAAAATCAAAAATGGGGTAAAATGACGTTATTTAATAAATAATTTGCCAGAATAGGGTGTTTGACAGTAGTAAAAAATAAATATATATTTATTTTTAGATATCTCTTTACGTCTTGGGAATGCTAAAAACAAACTTTTTTGTTTAATTTTTTTAAATAAATTCATTGAATTAAAACAATTAGCCACGTGATTCAAAACAGGCGGTCTACCAATCAGCTGCGAGTGACGTCACAAAACAGTAAACGCCTCGAAAGAACCTATTTTCTGTGTTATTTTCTTATGGATGGTAACAGTGGCGTATATAGAAAAAAGTTTCGGGGTGGGCCCGAGGCAGTTTGGGGGGGGGGGGGCGAGACCCCATGAGGCCGTATTTTATGCTATTTTATGTTTGTATTCAGGAAATTTGTGGAAAATATCTAAAAAAATCTTAACTTCGGGGGGGCCCGGGCCCCCCAGGCCCCCCCTTATGTACGCCAGTGCGAATTATCGTCCTAAATTAGATTTTATTTAGTGTTTTGCTTATAAAAAATATTTTCAATGGAAAACGGATTCTCCAAAGCCGATAGGTCCAACTTGCCAATACTGAATTCCTTTATGGCGGCAGGCTTCTTTGCCAACAACAGTGATTTTGTTCTGCGGAATTTAGAAACGTTAAAATGAAGATGTAACTATTCGATGAGTTGTTTTGTATGTAACTGAAAGTTTTTTTACGATATTCTTCGCCTACTCATTTAGATTTTGAGGTTAGGTTATATGTTTTGGCTTTTTTGTTTAATATGCCACTTAAATTCAATTAAATACCCAATCATTATTGATTTAAGCATTAAGAAACAATCAAAAATTGCTTTTTTAAAACCAAATTTTCTAAATACATTTTGTTTCAAATAATTCTTATGACCCTTCATAACAAGTCCTACATTTAGCCTGCATGTGCACTGCCTAATCCTGCATTTAGAGGTACTCCCTAGTCCTGCCTAATAACTGCCTAGCACCGCCTAAAAATTTGTACACCTTTCTGCCTATTATAGTGGTTCACCCTTTGTAATAAACATAACCTCAAAAATTTCATCGTCATTTACGAAATAGTTATAATATATATATATATATATATATATATATATCTATATATATATATATATATATATATATATATATATATATATATATATATATATATATATATCTATATATATATATATATATATATATATATATATATATATATATATATATATATATATATATATCTATATATATATATATATATATATATATATATAAATATCTATATATATATATATATATATATAAATATCTATAGATATATATATATATATATATATATATATATATATATATATATATATATATATATATCTATATATATATATATATATATATATATATATATAAATATCTATAGATATATATATATATATATATATATATATATATATAAATATATATTATAGACAACGTGAGAAAAATTAATAGAAACAATTTAGTTATACTCAAATCAAAGTGATCTTCACAAATGTAAAGTGAAGATGTATTAGATAAGGCCCTTGGGCGAGGGGTCATCGGCACCCTAAAATTTTGTACAGCGTCCAACAGGACTTGGGTCCTGACGTGTACTGTTGGGTCCTGTTGAGTACTGTTGAGTACTGTTGGGTACTGTCGTGTACTGTTGGGTACTGTCGTGTACCGTCGGGTACTGTTGGGTCCTGTCGTGTACTGTTGGGTACTGTCGTGTACTGTCGAGTACTGTTGGGTCCTGTTGCGAGGAACAAAGCGCGCCCTTCAAAAAACATGCGAGCAAAAAAAAAAAAAAAAAGCTCATCATGTATTTTCGCATCTACGCCACGGGTTGGGCTTCGGGTGTAGTGTCGAGTACTGTCGTGTACTGTTGGGTCCTGTTGCGAGGTACAAAGCGCGCCCTTCAAAAAACATGCGAGCATGCAAAAAAAAAAAAAGGTCCTCATGTTTGGGGAAGGCCGACAGGGACAAAGCGCGCGCTCAAAACACTTGCGACCAAACAAAAAAAAAAAAAAAAGCTCATCATGTATTTTCGCTTCTACGCCACTGGTTGGGCTTCGGGGGTAGTCGAGTACTGTCGTGTACTGTTGGGTCCTATCGTGTCCTGTCGAGTACTGTTGGGTACTGTCGTGTACTGTCAAGTACTGTTGGGTCCTGTCGTGTACTGTCGAGTACTGTTGGGTCCTGTCGTGTACTGTCGAGTACTGTTGGGTACTGTCGTGTACTGTCGAGTACTGTTGGGTCCTGTCGTGGTACTGTCGAGCACTGTTGGGTACTGTCGAGTACTGTTGGGTACTGTCGTGGTACTGTCGGGTCCTGTTGTGAAATTTGTACAGTACTGTTGAAAGCTGATGACCCCTCGCCCTTGGGTCTCTTCGAGCAAGTTCTAGCCACTTTTTCCGTTCTTTTACTGCTGTAGGCACATGAATAAATAGGTTTTTAGGTGAGGCACTACACACCAATTATAGGACATTTTTTTACACAAAAAACGGTAAAAACAGACCAAAAATAAATAAACACTTGAATGCCGTGTATCTGTCCGCGAGTTTACTGCGCTGTGACGTCATTGCAACGCCATGCTAGAAACGAGCGTTTTAGCGGCAAATTCAAATTGGAAATTAGAAAACTTGATTTTAAATGTAGTCATGATAAAATATACTATTTTAATAATTTTGCGTAGCAAATTAGGGATCTATGTATCATTCTAAACTGTTTTCTAAAATTTGTCAAATACCCTATTAAAACTAAAACTAAACATGAGACTACAAAAACAATTACATCTATTAAAATATTACAAACAAAAATTTTAATATAATAATACCGACTTACTTGACACAAAACCACAATTATTGAAGCTTTTAGTTATCATGCCCATAAAGTAAATCCATGTTTGCCCGACTATTGTAAAGTAAAAAAAATACCGTTTTTAAGGTTAGGTTTGTTTAAATACAGTCAAACCTCTATAACTCGAACTTAAACGGACAACCAAAACAGTTCAAGTTATGGAGAGTTCGAGTTATAGAAATTCGAGTTAAAGAGGTTAAAATACAAATAAAAAGTGCAGGGCCCACTTAAAAGGTTCGAATTTTAGAGGTTCGACTTTAATTAAAATGTTCATTTTAAATTATAGTTACCACCAATGAATAGTAAATTTACTATAGTACTATTTATCGTATATTTGTATTTTTATAACTATAATTAGACATATTATAATGTTAGACAACTTATGATTATATTTTTTTACTTCTTTTATTCAGCCCACTTATCCTTTTCTAATCCTTACTTTATTTCCTCCAATTCTTCAGCTTCATCTATTCCAACATCGCCGTATGATCATTTCATATAAAATCAACCAAAAAAGGCAGTTTTGGATAACTCTATGCGTTGCTTGTAAAAACGAGTTTTATCGGAGTGAAAAGTCGGTTTACTTTTTGAAGTAAGTAGATTTAATTATTTAAAAACTTTATTAGTACCTAATCGCAGTAAAAATTCAGTTATAGATCAAAACTCAAACGTCCGCGAACTTTCAAAACCACAGAATAAAAGTAAAAAAGGAAAGGTAGCACCTCCTGCGCAGCGTGCTCTCTCTACAAAAAACATCAATATTTTTTACTCACTTTGCATATATGTAAACGCCTATCCAGTTAAATGTAGAGATCATTGGGGAATGCATGTTAGTGTTTATCCAGGTGACATTTTTTGTCAATGCATGTCAAAACGTCCATCAAGATGTTTTTAAATTTTATGGTATGTGTTTTAAGGTCACTAAATCACCTTATTTTGAGACGTATTATTTTGAAAAATATTGGAAATAATTTTGTAAATTCTTTCGAGTTGGAGAATTTATAGTAGAATCGAAAAAGTTAAATAAAAAGAGGTCAACGGATTTAAGAAAGTGAAGGACATTAAAAATAATTGGTTATTTTTTGACATTTAGGAAAAAAGTTTTTGGCCAAAAAAATGTTTGGGTAATCTTATTTTACCGGTTTTTTGTTTACAAATTCTAAATCTTAACATAAGCGTGTGCAGATATAAATATACAGGGTGTCCCAGAACTAATGGTACATAGTTAAACTGTAGATTCCCTGGGTCAAAATATTACGATTTATACTTACCTTAGTCCAAAAGTTCGTACTAACCGAGATACAGAGTGTTAAACTTTATTTTTTCAATTCGATTTTCTTTAATAACTTTTTTATTAATTATTCTTTTTCCAATAAATAACCAACGTGTAAGTTTTTTTGATATTGGCAAGACGATTCCGTTGAAAATTTTGATGTACAGGGTGTTCCCTGGACCACTAGCATTGCATTAAAATCAGTGACTTTTTTTTGTGCCTCCGTGTATACCAGTTTTTATGTAAAATAATGGTTTTCTCATCCTTTCTATGTAAAAAAGCTATAGTGTTTTAAAGTCGCTCAGAGGAACGGTTTTTGAAATTTTTGCATTTAAAGTTTTTATTGCATGTGAGTGATATGCCTAATTGATGTATGATACTTTCTTCAATTCATTCTCCTAATTAATATTTTTACAAAAACTAACCGTTGAAAATTTTGATGTACAGGGTGTTCCCTGGACCACTAGCATTGCATTAAAATCAGTGACTTTTTTTTGTGCCTCGGTGTATACCAGTTTTTATGTAAAATAATGGTTTTCCCATCCTTTCTATGTAAAAAAGCTATAGTGTTTTAAAGTCGCTCAGACCAACGGTTTTTGAAATTTTTGCATTTAAAGTTTTTATTGCATGTGAGTGATATGCCTAATTTATGTATGATACTTTCTTCAATTCATTATCCTAATTAATATTTTTACAAAAACTAACCAGCATGGTTATTAAACAAATAATAATTTTTAATTCCACAAATAACAATAAATTGACTATTACTATTTAATATTTTTTACCAGGTTTTTCTGAAATTTGCAAGACAATTCCGTTGAAAAATTTGATGTACCATGTACAGTTTTTAGTTTGATTTACTATTTGTCATTTTTAAAATTTTAACTTAGTTGCTGAGAGCGCCACGCTTAAGAAATTTTATATTTTTTTAAATAAATAATAAAGTATTAATTTTATTGATAATTAAAATTTTCTTTCAAAACAATAACAAAATACTCTGCCAATATATGGGCCCCTAAGCTTACACTAGGTACTATAGTTATAGTGTACGTGTGAGCTAATATAACTAAAAACTGAAATATATTTTATTTAACTCCAGACTAAATTACCTTTTGTTTGATACCACACAAGCCATGTTTTGACTTAAACTCAAATTTTTGAAATCTACCCCCACCCTTAAAAAAAACAAAAAACTAAAATGTATTTTGTTAAACTCCGGACTCAATTACCTTTCGTTTGATATCACACACGCCATATTTTCACTTAAACTCTAATTTTTAAAATATACCCCCACCCTTTTTTTTTAAATAAATTAAAATGTATTTTGTTTAACTGCAGACTCAATTACCTTTCGTTTGATATCACACACGCCATATTTTCACATAAACTCTAATTTTTGAAATCTACCCCCACCCTTTTATTTGGTTTCTGTTCAGTGGATTTTGGTCATTTTTAAATGGGACCATCTCGACCCAAGACCCAGCCTAGGTACCAAATTTCATTAAAATCGGCCAAGCGGTTTTTGAGTTATGCGCGTTGGTCGTTACAGACATACAGACAGACGGCGCAACAAAAAAGTTTCAAAATCATCTGAAACGCAAAGATATATAAATTTTTTTGAAATCGGAGCTACTTTTTTTGTCTCGAAAAAATTAGGATCACCATAGCTCACACTACTATAGTATAGTATATGTGTGAGCTAATACTCGCATTAATACGTAAATACCATTTAAATACTCTGCCAATATATGGGCACCTAAGCTCACACTAGGTACAATAGTTATAGAGTACGTGTGAGCTAATATAACTAAAAACTTAAATATATTTTATTCAATTCCAGTCTCAATTACCTCCCGTTTGATACCACACAAGCCATGTTTTGACTTAAACTCTAATTTTTAAAATCTACCCCCACCCCTTTTTCTTAAACTAAAATTTATTTTGTTTAACTCCAGACTCAATTGCCTTTCGTTTGATATCACACACGCCATATTTTCACATAAACTCTTATTTTTGAAATCTAACCCCCCCCCCTTTTATTTGGCTTGTGTTCAATGGATTTTGTTCATTTTTAAATGGGACCATCTCGACCCAAGACCCAACCTAGGTACCAAATTTCATTAAAATCGGGCAAGCGGTTTTTGAGTTATTCGCGTTGGTCGTTACAGACAGACAGACATACAGACAGACAGACAGACAGACGGCGCAACAAAAAAGTTTCAAAATCATCTGAAACGCCAAGATATATAAAAATTTTTAAAATCGGAGCAACTTTTTTTTTCGAGAAAAAATTAGGATCACCATAGCTCACACTACTATAGTATAGTAGTAGTGTGAGCTAAAAAAACGAATACGAAGAGGTTTTTGTTCCTCATTAAAAACAAAGCCCTACACAGTTGCAATAACGAACAATGATAACACACTTATGATAATTCAAGAACCACCCTGTATATTTTTTAACTTAATATTTCTTAAGAAAACATCCAATCTTAGAATGCTATAAAAAAGTATTGATTATAGCTAATATGTATGAAGTAGGTAAGAATTTAATGAAAAATCTTTTACGCATACAATAAAAACTTCTAAATTTAAATGTCTTAAAAACCGTTGCTCTCAGCGACATCTAAACGCTATAACTTTTTTACTTAAATAAAATTAAAAAATTAATGTTTTCAATAAAATCTTGTATACACCGAGGAACAAAAACGTTACACCTAATTTAATGTAACGGTACCGACCCAGAGAACACCCTGTATAATATAATTTTTTTTTACCAAAATTAAGTTGTCCATACCCAAAAACCACCAAACCGAATTTTTTATGCAAAATTATTAATTAGTAGAAAGAATTGAAGAAAGTACATAAATTAGGCATATCACTCACATACAATAAAAACTTTAACTGCAAAAATCTCAAAAACCGTTGCTCTGAGCGACTTTAAAACAGTATAACTTATTTACATAAAAACTGATATATACCGAGGCACAACAAAAATACACTGATTTTTTTGCAATGGTAGTGGTCTAAGGAACATCCTGTACATTGAACATCAAATTTTTCAACGGAATCGTCTTGTCAATTTTAAAAAAACTTACACGCTGGTTAGTTTTCGAAAAAATAGTAATTGTTAAAAAAGTTATTAAAGAAAATCGAATTGAAAAAATTAAGTTTAACACCCTGTATCTCGGTTAGTACGAACTTTTGGACTAAGGTAAGTATGGCTAAATCGTAATATTTTGACCCAGAGAATCTACAATTTAACTATGTACCATTAGTTCTGGGACACCCTGTATATATAAAACTTTGGTACCAACACAAGTTTTTGCTTTAATTTAGGTACCTAATAAAATGCTGCTTCCAGAAGACATTTTGCAGACCCAGCTGTGCTATGAATGCAAAGGATACCTAACAGTCCTTCCCATCAAAGTATACCCAAACCGGCATGTCAAATGTGGCAGATGTGTTCAAGAAGATGATAATGGAGTTATCTCAAATCTTTATGAGACTGTGATGAGTAACTTTGAATTTCCCTGTAGAAACCGACTAGAGGGTTGCAGTAAAATTATGAATATAAATGAGATTAAATCACATGAAGAAGATTGCGAAGAGAGAAGACATATATGCCCTTTTTGTTCCGAATTTATAGACAGTGCATACAAGTTGTACTTGCATTTAAAAAATAAGCACCAACAAGATGCATTGACCAGCATGGA
Organism: Aspidapion aeneum; assembly: GCA_963576565.1. Taxonomy (NCBI): domain Eukaryota; kingdom Metazoa; phylum Arthropoda; class Insecta; order Coleoptera; family Brentidae; genus Aspidapion; species Aspidapion aeneum. The sequence goes on along the minus strand of OY755038.1, from coordinate 221,071,963 downwards.
TGTTTTTATTGAATTGGATCAAGGTAATATTGGAAAGACTAGCTGGTTTTATCAGGAGAAAATGTTGCTGATAATTCTTTCAAATTATGATAATCTAGATGAAAAACTTTCTTTAAATATAAACATAGTTGGAGAGTTGAATCGTGAATACACAACTCAAAATTTTGTTATAAAAACATTTAGTAATGATATTAAATACAAAACTAAGAATTTACCATGCTTGTCCTGGAGTCAGATTTCTAATGAAAGATTTATCATCCCAATCTGTGCCAAAGATTTTCCAAGAAATGTTGTTGTTTGCCAATTTGAAGTAAAAAATCTAGCACTGGATATGCCAGTGGTAAATGATTTGGTAATAGTAGATTATTCTGCAAGGCATGTCAAAAGAACATGTGTAATTAAGAATATATCTACATTAAAAATTGATGAAACTAAAACGGTCTATTCTGATTTATTGTTATATGTCAGCGAGCTCAAATTTAGGGTATTTATACAAAAAACTGGAAAAGAATTATATGTTTATATAATATCAGCATGTCCAGGAAATATAACAATTCCAAAACTGTCTTACAAATTCACGTTGAAATCCAAAAAAGTTAAGAAACATATTTATTTTCAATTTACTAAATTAAATGCAATTTGGCAAGAAAATCAAGGATTAGGCCCGCAAAATTTTATCACTTGGAATGATCTTATTAATGAAGATAATGGCTATATTGAAAATGATTCCATTGAGATTGAAGTTGAAATTGAGTGTGATGGCCCGAAAGCAGAAAAGATAGTTTGCAGTACATGCTGCGAGAAATGCAAACAGAAAGTTTGCGATGCCTTCTGTGAAAAATGCAAACAAAAAAAACCAGAAACTTTTATATGTAAGGAACATGCTAAGGAAAATATCAATATTGAAGAAAAAATAAATCCAAATTAGATGTTTATTTTTTGTATTTGAATAGGTAGGTTTATAATGCTAAGGAAAAATATCAAGATTAAGAACAGCTAAACCAAATGAAAATTTTTGATGAGCATGAAGTTAGCGAAGCACCCATCGTAGATCGAATCGTGACTAGGTGGATAATTTGCCGCTAATTAGTCGTGAATTAGTTGTGGAAAAATTAATTTTGTCGCTCTTATTTTTGACCCTTTTTTTGGGTGCTTCGCTAACTTCATATTTTGGCACCCATCGCAAATCGAATCGCTACTAGGTGGATAATTTGCCGTTAATTAGTCGTGAATTAGTTGTGGAAAAATTTATTTTGTCGCTCTTATTTTTGACCGTTTTTGAGGGTGCTTCGCTAACTTCATATGAAGTTAGCGAAGCACCCTCGTAAAAATGGCTTTTATCAAAATCGAATATGGTGGATAATTTGCCGCTAATTAGTCGTGAATTAGTTGTGGAAAAATTAATTTTGTCGCTCTTATTTTTGACCGTTTTTTTGGGTGCTTCGCTAACTTCATATTTTGACACCCATCGCAAATCGAATCGCTACTAGGTGGATAATTTGCCGTTAATTAGTCGTGAATTAGTTGGGGAAAAATTAATTTTGTCGCTCTTATTTTTTGGGTGCAGTTGTGGAAAAAAAAGTCATGATGTTAGCGAAGCACCCAAAAAGACGGTCAAAAATAAGAACGACAAAAATATTTTTTCCACAACTAATTCACGACTAATTAACGGCAAATTATCCACCATATTCGATTTTGATACGTCATGTCTAAAGCCATTTTTACGAGGGTGCTTCGCTAACTTCATATGAAGGTAGCGAAGCACCCTCAAAAACGGTCAAAAATAAGAGCGACAAAATTAATTTTTCCACAACTAATTCACGACTAATTAACGGCAAATTATCCACCTAGTAGCGATTCGATTTGCGATGGGTGCCAAAATATGAAGTTAGCGAAGCACCCAAAAAAAGGATCAAAAATAAGAGCGACAAAATTAATTTTTCCACAACTAATTCACGGCAAATTATCCACCATATTCGATTTTGATACATCATGTCTAAAGCCATTTTTACGAGGGTGCCTCGCTAACTTCATGTGAAGTTAGCGAAGCACCCTCAAAAACGGTAAAAAATAAGAGCGAAAAAATTAATTTTTCCACAACTAATTCACGACTAATTAACGGCAAATTATCCACCTAGTCACGATTCGATCTGCGATGGGTGCTTCGCTAACTTCATGCTCATAAATTTTTGAATATGTAGATTTATAATGCTTAGAAAAATATTAACAATTAAGTACAGAAAACTCAAATTAAAATGTTTATTTTTGATTTATGAATATATCTCTGTAGATTTGTAATATCCTAAGTCTTTTAATTCTAGCTTTTCATTTCTCTGTAAGACATTTAGTCTTCATTATTTCTTTTTGGCCTTCAATGGCTCTTGTGTTTACTTGTTTCGGGATTCTTCTTGAATTTGCTTACAGGATTTTTAGTTCTAGGGAAAGGGATTACGTACAGAATGATATATTGTTTTTATTTAAAGCAAAGAATCAGACACACCTCTTCTGGGATTTCTGTAATGCGTCAAACTTCATGAAATTTTGGTATGTTGTAGATTGAACCTTTCTTATCAAAAGTTCTCATGGGCCCAAGTCAAATTAATGACTAGTTTTTGAAATACAGGGCGTTGAAAGTGATAATATCCCAGAAGCATAATAGCACTTTAGACGGGTTTTCCAAACGTACACGCAGTGTTAGTATTACGTATATAACCGATTTATTTATTATTTTTAATCTGTCCCTTCAAAACCTTATCTACAGGGTGTTTAAATAAATATTAGTCGAATTTTTTAATGAGAGACAAGCTTTAGTATGTTGTAGATTAAACCTTGCTCATCAAAAGTTCTTATGGACGCAACTTAAATGAGTGACCAGTTTCTGAAATACAGGGTGTTGAAAGTAATAATGTCCAAAAAGCACAATAGCTCTTTAGACGGCTTTTCCAAACATACACACACTGTTAGTGTTACGTATATTATTAATTTATTTATTATTTTTAATCTGTACCTTTAAAGCATTATCTAAAGGGTGTTTAATGAAATATTAGCCGATGTTAATGAGAAGCAAGCGTTAGTGTGTTTTAGATTGAACCTTTCTTATCAAAAGTTCCTATGGGCCCAATTTAAATTAATGACTAGTTTTTGAAATACAGGGTGTTGAAAGTGATAATGTCCAACAAGCATTATAGCTCTTTAGACGGGTCGTCCAAACAAGAAATGATTAAAAAGTAATTTTATTACGTCATTTAATATTTTTCATCCGTGATTTTGGTAGAGAATTTTAAGAAAAAGTCCCGTTTTCTTTACAATTAGTCCTTTTTCACTTTTTTGCGGCACAATTTCGCTAAAAGCCCTGTGTTAATATAAGATGCTCAAGAATATATACAATACATAGATTTTTAATTAGTATTTAAAATATGATATTTGCCGAAACACCTTGTATTAATTACTTAATAAGTTCAGCTTTAACATTAAAAGAATCATTAGAAAATTAATAAATACTCTATGTGTAATAGTAACATTGCGTATATGTTTGGAAAACCCGTCTAAATAGCTATATGCTTCTTGAACATTATCACCTTCAACACTCTGTATTTCAAAAACTGGAAATTAATTTAAGTTGGGCCCATGAGAACTTCTGATGAGCAAGGTTTATTCTGCACGCTAAAGCTTGATTCTCATTAAAACATTCGACTGATATTTACATAAACACCCTGTAGATAATGTTTTAAAGGTACAGATTTAAAAAAATTAATAAATCGTAAATATATGTAATAAAAACATTGCATTTATGTTTGGAAAGCCTGTCTAGAGAGCTATTATGCTTCTTGAACATTATCACTTTCAACACCCTGTATTTCCAAAACTGGTGATTAATTTGAGTTGGGCCCATGAGAACTTTTGATAAGAAAGGTTCAGTCTACAACATACCAAAATTTCATGAAGTTTGACCGATTACAGAAATCCCATAAGAGGTGTGCCTGATCCTTTATTAAGAATAGTTTGTTAAATAAATAAAATTTTGCCAGAAATACCAACCTTATGTCATATCTCAAAAATTAAAAGGGACGTTTAAAACAACACTTTGGCGTGTTTTGCGTCGTTCGTTAACTGCTTATGAGTACGAGAAAGAAAATAATGTACTTTTGCACTCGTTTGTTAGATTTTTGCCTCAGACCCGAGGTTACCTTAGCTGATACCAGTTGGTTTTCTAAAGTGGGTATCCACATTTCATTTTAGCTCACACTACTACTATACTATAGTAGTGTGAGATATGGTGATCCTAATTTTTTCGAGAAAAAAAAAGTTGCTCCGATTTCAAAAATTTTTATATATCTTTGCGTTTCAGATGATTTTGAAACTTTTTTGTCTTGCTGTCTGTCTGTCTGTATGTCTGTCTGTAACGACCAACCCGCATAACTCAAAAACCGCTTGTCCGATTTAAATGAAATTTGGTACCTAGGCTGAGTCTTGGGCCGTGGTGGTCCCATTAAAAAATGAACGAAATCCACCGAACGCAAGTCACATAAAAGGGTGGGGGTAGATTTCAAAAATGAGAGTTTATGTGAAAATATGGCGTGTGTGATATCAAACGAAAGGTAATTAAGTCTGGAGTTAAACAAAAGGAATTTTAAGTTATTTAAAAAAAGGGGTGGGGGTAGATGTCAAAAATTAGAGTTTAAGTGAAAATATGGCGTGTATGATATCAAACAAAAGGAGTCTGGAGTTAAACAAAATACATTTTAGTTTTTAAAAAAAGGGTGGGGATAGATTTTAAAAATTAGAGTTTAAAGCAAAACATGGCTTGTGTGGTATCAAACGAAAGGTAATTGAGTCTGGAGTTGCATAAAATATATTTCAGTTTTTAGTTATATTAGCTCACACGTACACTATAACTACAGTACTTAGTGTGAACTTGGGTGCCCATAGATTGGCAGAGTATATCTATTTCAGATTTTATCAGTTCATTTCATCGCCTTTCTATTTATTTTGGTTGTGCATTACTTGAAGATGTCTTAGGAGATTGTAACATCGTTATATACGGCTACCACTACCTTGTTCTGAGGACCAGCCCGTAAATTAACGTATTTAGTCTATGACCAAAACCTCAAAAAATTTCTTTCAGATTTAATATTGAATCTGGGCTTAGGATACCTACGGCTCTGGAACGAAATAGCGATGTACAAAATAGCGACGTACGAAATAGCGAGTAATGAAATAGCGACTATCAAAATAGCGATGTAATGAAACAGCGACTATCAAAATAGCATTTGTAACAAAACAGCGACATATCAAAATAGCGATGTATCAAAATAGCGACAATCAAAATAGCGATGTATTAAAATAGCGACAATCAAAATAGCGACAATCAAAATAGCGATGTATCAAAATATCGAATCAAACCAAACCGAACCGAACCGAAATGCGCTATTATATCCTTGCGGTATTTTGACTATAACCTTTTCTTTCTAACAAATTTTTTCAAAAAAAAAACTTCCCTGACTTTTTTTCCAGGATCATAGAGGGTGTGAATTCCAACCGAACCGAACCAAACTGAACCGAATTCGGTTCAGTTTGGTTCGGTTCTGATTCACACTTTCTAGGATCCCGGAAAAGTCTGGAGAGTTTTTTTTTAAATATCCTGGTTCGGATCGGTTCAGATTTACACCCTCTAGGATCCCGGAGAAAGAAGTCAGGGAAGTTTTTTTTTTGAAAAAATTTGTTAGAAAGAAACCCCTTAGTCGAACTATATGCCAAAACCGAACCAAAATATCGCTATTTTGATAATCGCTATTTTGTTACATCGCTATTTTGTAACATCGCTATTTTGATAGTCGCTATTTTGTTACATCGCTATTTTGTTACAATTGCTATTTTGTTACATCGCCATTTTGTTACATCGCCATTTTGATAGTCGCCCTTTCATTACATCGCTATTATGATTGTCGCTATTTCGATACCGCTATTTTAATACTCGCGATTTTGTACATCGCTATTTCGTTCCAGAGCCGATACCTACTGAGATTGACGTTAGCTGTCTCCGTAGTAATGTTAGATTTTTGCCTCAGACCCGAGGCTACCTTAGCTGATACCGCAAATTGGCAGTTGGTTTTCTAAAGTTCGTATCCACATTTCATTTTTCCTTTTCAGATTTTATCACCTTCATTTCCTCGCCTTTCCATTTATTTTGGTTGGAGGTAGATCTGAACCATTCGGTAATTCTGCTCAGACTAGTCGGACGTAAATCTGGTTGCTCCGTACATTTTGATCGACGAAACAGATTAATCCGAGATTGTGACGTATTTGTTTTGTTTACAAAAATTATTTTTTTATGTAAAAAGATTGAAATCGAATTATTTGAAAACAACAAATTATATAAATTTCCAACATCACAGGAAAATTATGTCAAAATTATAGCTGGGCGTGAGCAAGGACTGTACACAGAGAATGTGTACAGTCCTTGGGGCGTGAGTGCAAATATATACATAATATTTTTGGTTATATTTAAGGTTATAACCATTTATAAAAATTTGATCTAATCTGTAGTCAGGTGACCAAAAATCCGTCGCGTCTGAGATGCAAATACCGAACGCAGCTACAGTAACAACTGTACTGCTACAGCGTATTTAAAACCAATAATGGATAATAGAGAATTATTGAAATAAAGCCAGGTTATAATAGTGCCAAGCACAATTTTGACACCTTCACATTGTAATATCAGCTGTGATCTTTCAACACACGGCCTTTGTTTACTATATGAACCGGAATAAATAGTGCCCTTCTTTTATTAATTGAAAATAAACGACAAAAGTTTTAAATTCGATTTTGGTATGTCAATTTTGAAGGATTAACTGTCAGTTTTTAATGTGAGTGTGTCAAAATAGTGCCTGGCTGTATTTCAATAATTCTCTAATGACTGCTGCAAGTGTTCCGAATTCAATTGAACCCAAACGTATGGCTTGGATTAAAAAAGTAGACGCTTTTAATAAAGTTTTAAAGGGGCTGCTTTCAAATAACGTTGACAATTTGTCAATGCCGTGATTTGACATTGTTAAAATTGGGGTTAATTTTGATTTAAATTCAAGAAAATTCTTTGTATTTTGGAACTTTTGGAAGACAAAGCTATCTTGTGTTGACGTAGCCGCTTACTTGGCATTTTTTAAAAGAAATAAAACGTATTCATCCTAAGGTAACTCATAATAGGTGTTTTTAAGCTTAGAAAAGAGATGGCGCTGAGAGCGCACCACCCAATATCAGTACCCTGAGAGCAAATATAACCAAGGCCGACAAACAAATACAGGCCACGACCCTAAAAAAATCAGCTGTTCTCCGGGGGCTGACTTTTACATTGGGTCTTATGGGAGGGCAGACGTTTTTTTATGATATTTTTAAAATGGCAGTACAGATTTCCCCGAAATTTCAGTGGAATATTCTCAGACACCATCCTCATATTTCACCAAACTTTTGTAAGGATGCAAGATGATTAAAAGGTTAAAATCTTCAAAATTTAGCATTCCTTATTTTGAATTCAAATTACCCGCTGTACCGCATGCCAACTGATATATTTGACATGTATTTGACTTTGTCATCTGTGTTTGTCACATTTGCTTCTGTTTTAAATTTAATTTTAGTGTGAGCTAATGAAGCGGCTCTGAAATATTAAGGATTACCATACATTAAAAAAAAAATTGTTCTGAAAGAATATAGTAAAAACAATCTCAAAACCGGCTTTATTTTTTAAAAAATCAAATATTCATGAACCGTCATTTCAACTTCAATATTTTAAAGACAATCAGCTGTGTCGTGCAGGGCTATCAAAACGGACGGGCCACGATCCACCACTTTGTTGACGTCACATCCGGGGCTGATTTTTTTTTGATGGCCACGTTACGACACAGCTGATTGTAGAGATGGGCCAATCTGCGATTTTAGTGGAGCAATGACAAGACGTGACTGCTCCAGTCGCGTCACGGTGACAAATAGCAGTGATTTTTTGGAGCAGTTTAACCATTACCTGTAAATGCTACACGTATATAGCGCAATCTCGAAAAATGTGCCCTACGCTGCGCTGTATTGCCGCGTTGTGACAGCCGGAACGGGCCGGAAAACAGACTGTAACTGTTTGGGGTACTCGTGCTCTCAGCTTTATGCTGCGACCTCGAAGGTGGCGCGAGAGCTCTGTGCCAGACTGTGACAACATGTCACTGTTCGGACGTTCGGACTGGAGCAGACCGTGACTGCGACATACGAGTCACAGTGACAAAGTCACAGTTCGTGAAATCGCAACCCACCTCTAGCTGATTGTCAGCAAAATATTGAAGTTGGAATGACGGTTCATGAATATTTGATTTTTTTTTAAATAAAGCCGGTTTTGAGATTGTTTTTACTATATTCTTTTAGAACAATTTTTTTTAAATCTATAGTAATCCTTAATTTTTCAGAGCCGCTTCATTAGCTCACACAAAAATTAAGTTTCAAGCAGAAGGGAATGTGACAATCACAGATGACAAAGTCAAATACATGTCAAATATAACAGTTGGCATGTAGTACATGGCGGGTTATTTGAATTCAAAATAAGGAATGCTAAATCTTGAAGATTTCACCCTTTTAATCAAGTTGCTTCCTTACAAAACTTTGGTGAAATATCGGGATGGTGTCTGAGAATATTTCACTGAAATTTCGCGGAAATCTGTAGTGCCATTTTGAATATATCATAAAAAACGTCTGACCTCCCATAAGACCCAATGTAAAATTCAGCCCCCGGAGAACAGCTGATTTTTTCAGGGTCGTGGCCTCTATTTTTGTGTTGGCCTTGTGTCGTGATGTAACCATCAAAAAAAAAAATCAGCCCCGGATTTGATGTCAACAAAGTAGGAGAGAAAATTCTGTTCAAAACAGGGTGTTGTATTTTAAATCAAGAACTTTATTATACATTTCCTAAACACCCTGTACATTATACATTAAGTTTTATCTGCTAATTTACTTGCCAAGATTCATTTGTTTATAGAATAAAACGCCAGCTAGACCAATAAAAACCGCTCCTATTGTGGCCCACATTTGAAACTAAAAAAAAAAATAGTAGATATTAATTTCCAAATAAATAAATTGGTAAAAAAACATTTTTAAGTCACAAGCTTTTATAAAATGCACTAAAAATTAAAAAATAATTTTCTAACATTCTAATATTATCATAATAATAAAAGCGATGGCCGACTGATGTAAATCTTGACGATGTTAGCACGATAAGATATCCGTACCAATTAAATATCACTATTTGCAAGAACCAATCTAGCAGAAAAATGCAGAGGTACCAAACCAACCCGACCTAAGATACCCTAGCATTTCTCTGACATAGGTATGGCAATGGCATAACATTGCAGCACATCAAACATATCTTTGATGACCTGCTATGTTGAATATTCTTTAAGTGTTTAGATCACAACTTTAGAATAACTTATGCTTTGATTTGCGGCCATCGCTTTTATTATTATAATATTAGAATGTTAGAAAATTATTTTTTAATTTTTAGTGCATTTTATAAAAGCTTGTAAATTAAAAAAAAAATTACCAATGTATTTTCTACTTTTTAGTCTCAGCTATCTACTCTATTAAATGAAAATATTTGTTCAATAACAGAACAGAAGAGTTTATTCTAAATTATAATGAAATCGCTGATCGGGAGTTGTTTGGAAACTCATTTTTCTATTGGGGGAAGAAGAGGGTGGGGGTAGAGGTAGAAATATATTTTTTGTTTGGGCTTTATGCATATACCAAATTTTATAAAAGTCATTTGAAGTGAAGTGTGTCAAAAACGCATTTTTTATGGAAGGGGGTGGGGGGTAGGGGTGGGAGGATATTTTTTCATTATTTTTGTATTGTCATCGGACTACTCTATGTATACCAAATTTCATCCAAATCGGATAATGGGAAGTGTGTCAAAAACGCATTTTTCTACAGATGGGGGTGGGGGTAGGAGTGGTAAGATTTTTTTTTTTCAATGTATTGTCATCGGACCACTATATGTATACCAAATTTCATCCAAATCGGATAATGGGAAGTGTGTCAAAAACTCATTTTTCTATGAAAGGGGGTGGGGGTAGGGGTGGGAGGATATTTTTTTCTTAATATTGTATTGTCATCGGATCACTATATGTATACCAAATTTCATCCAAATCGGATAACGGGAAGTGTGTCAAAAACACATTTTTCTATAGAAGGGGTGGGGGTAGGGGTGGGAGGATATTTTTTTCTTAATGCTGTATTGTCATGGGACCACTATGTGTGTACCAAATTTCATCCAAATCGGATAATGGGAAGTGTGTCAAAAACGCTTCACAAGATTTGATAGTTAGTTAGATAGTTAGACAGAACAGAAGAGTTAAATAAAAGCTTGTAAAATGGACTCCAAGTTACTATGCATGTTAAAGTTGGGTGGCAGAACAAAGATCGAAAGACAGAAGATCGAAAGACAAAAGATCGAATACAAAAGATCGAAAAACAAAAGATCGAAAAGACAAAAGATCGAAATACAAAAGGTCGAAAAGACAAAAGATCGAAACCACAAAAGATCGAAAAACAAAAGATCGAAAGTACAAAAGATTGAAAATAGCGCGTTTCAAAATACCACTATTACTAAGTTTTAAAATAAAAAAAAACTTTCCTGATTTGTTTTTCGGGGTCCTAGATGGTGTGTAACTTAGCTTATCCACGAATAAATCTATTTGAAAGCTCTCCTATCTACAATTTATGCAACTTATTTAACAAGTATGCTTCAGATGTTGATATTGACAATGTTAATCAATAAGTAATTGTGTAATTTGATTTGTTTGTTATTTATCATGTGTAGTGTAAGTGACGTATTGTATAAAATCTTTTTCTTAATGTAAAAAAGTATCTGTAATTGGCTTTTTGCTGTAGATACTGTTGAAATAAATAAATAAATAATTACTTACCTTAGATCCGCTAGATTTGTCATTTATACGATCTTCGGCAATTTTTTGTGTTGAAGGGGTAGGACTGCCCCCAAACATTCTCCTGAAAACAGAGAAAAAAGTTATTCTCTCTCTCCATCCGTAACACTTTGACTCCCGAAGCCATAGAGACTATATTTTTTTCGATTTGGACCACACGTTCACAGATTGCTATACGCCGCACATAAGGACAAATGGCTACATTGGCGCGACAATAATACTAAAATCAATTTGGTTCAATCTAATCACACATATATTAAAAATGTTGCCAATAGATGCGGCCACAAGGCAACATAAGAATTTTAATTTTTAAGTCCACCCAATTGTATTAGTATTAGCGCAAAGTTGGCTTTGCCTACGCGCTGTTTGTTAAATGACGTGTTTCTAAAAATGTGACAGAAAAACTTTCATTTGTTATTTGCTGTCTGAAGTTAAATTGAGAGGGTGTCAACATGGATAGTGATGCGGCAGGTAATTACTTAATTTTGCAATTATTGTTAACAAACCAGTTATTTTTAGACCTGGTATATACAGGGTTTTATAAAATAGTATTTTTGATCAAAAAATTTAAAAAATTTTTAAGTTTGCTACAGTTATAAAAAAAGTTCCGCCGAGTACACCGATATTTCTTTACTGGCTGAAAACCATATCATAGCCAATTTAAAAAAGTATAATTTACGTCCCACTTTTTCCCCATCTTTGTTTTAATGGCTTTATTTTAGTTGAATCCGTATATTTGTTTTTCTGCCAATTTTTGTTTCAAATTTTGCGACAGCTATTTCAGATACTTTCCGATGAGCTAGAGACTTGAAAGTTAGTATAGGGTTTCGTTGACAATATAACTTTAATTTTTTTTTATAAAAAATAAAAACTTGCACTGCTTAAGGTAACAATACAATTTTTGATTTAAACTTAAAAAAAGTATAATGACCGATTCAAAATGGCGGCCTTTCCAATTTACGAGTCGATATGTATCAAATTCCAACCTTTAGGAGACTTTCGCTGATTATGACTTTTGACTCAAATTAAAAAAAAAATATATCATTCTTCTTTAATTTTTAACTCAAACTTCTTAATTTAAAATCAAAATGGCGGATCCAAGTTTTTAATCTGGTGTTTTTTGCATTGAGCACATTATTTTTAGGTAGTTGTGGAAACGATCCCGTTAAAAAAAAATGCAGATTAAGGGAGCTAAAATAAACAATTTTTTAAGCTATCGTCATCAGAGTGCAATGAACAGTTAGTACAGTATATAGTGGATAAATTTGGGGTTAGTGAACTTTCTGAAAACTACGTAAAACAAATACAACTTTTAATAAAAGTGTTTCTCACAAAGCTATTGGCGAAATGGCGTGATTGTAAATACATGTACATTTATTAACACACATATGAAATGGCTTGATGATTACATAAAACGTCCAAATATGAGGCAGCCACTACAGCATATAGCTTCAGCACCACGAGGCAGGCCAAAAAAATCATTTGAAGAGAGTTGTAAACGCGGTAAACAAAGACATGTGCAATCGATTGTACCAGATCAGTCCAGAGCAGCTATGCTTAGCAGCAAGAACAAGCTTGGAAAAGTCAGGTAAAAGAACTGCCGCCCAAATTATGAAGTTAGCACTTAAAACATCGCCCAGACGGCTTAAAAAAATGAAAATGGTAAACAATGCAGCCTCTAGTTCTACTACTGTAAGACCGTACAGTTAGTTCCGAGGAAGCTTTAGTATGCAATTGTTTTCTTTTTAACTAAAATACTTAATTTCAAATAACATTTATTATGCATGTTTTTGCAAAATAAGCATTGAATATATGCCTCATAAGCATTTCTGATCATATTATGACATAAAATCAAATTTTAGATTTTTGTCGCGCCAAATTGTTATTCTGTCTTTGTGTGCGCCGGCACAAATAAATTTATATTTCAAAATGCCCTGTGGTGCCATTTCTCCACAAAACCTCGGACCAACCACAAAAACATTTAACCAGACCAATTCCAATTCATAAGAATTAATGCAATCAGTGAGTCCCGCGTTATCACAACCTTAAAATATCTATCAATAATCCGTGTACCTGAAATGGTACACATGGTCTATTTGAATAACTTTTTGTGTACCAAAAATGGTACACATGGAGCTCAAAGTGTTAAAACATCATAAATACACGTTCGCTAAATCTAATACCTCCCCCGCTAAATAAATTACAGTGAAACCTATCCTTGCGGACACCTCTATTAAGCGGACACTCCCTTTAGGCGGACAAATTTATTAGAACCAAGCTTTTCCCTATTTCTTTACATGTAAAATTCACTCCTATAACCGGACACTCTAATAACCGGACACGGACTATTTTTTTTTATAAAAAACTTCTGAAACCTCCCTTAACCGGACGCGAACCTCTGACAACGGGACGGAGCGCTCCACGACATTTATATATGTAGTATGTTGACAACAACGCGGGAAATGAAGCGGGCTATAAAAAATAACGACTGGTAGCCTGAAAAATATTATTATAAGAATATACTAAAAAATACTCTGCCAATATATGGGCCCCTAAGCTCACACTCGGTACTATAGTTATAGTGTACGTGTGAGCTAATATAACTAAAAACTGAAATATATTTTATTCAACTCCAGACTAAATTACCTTTTGTTTGATACCACACAAGCCATGTTTTGACTTAAACTCAAATTTTTGAAATCTACCCCCACCCTTAAAAAAACAAAAACTAAAATGTATTTTGTTAAACTCCGGACTCAATTACCCTTCGTTTGATATCACACACGCCATATTTTCACTTAAACTCTAATTTTAAAAATATACCCCCACCCTTTTTTTAAAATAAATTAAAATGTATTTTGTTTAACTGCAGACTCAATCACCTTTTGTTTGATATCACACACGCCATATTTTCACATAAACTCTAATTTTTGAAATCTACCCCCACTCTTTTATTTGGTTTGTGTTCGGTGGATTTTGTTCATTTTTAAATGGGACCATCTCGACGCAAGACCCAGCCTAGGTACAAAATTTCATTAAAATCGGCCAAGCGGTTTTTGAGTTATGCGCGTTGGTCGTTACAGACAGACATACAGACAGACATACAGACAGACAGACAGACGGCGCAACAAAAAAGTGTCAAAATCATCTGAAACGCAAAGATATGTAAAAAATTTTAAAATCGGAGCAACTTTTTTTTTCTCGAAAAAATTAGGATCACCATAGCTCACACTACTATAGTATAGTATATGTGTGAGCTAATAGTAGAAAAATTGCCTTAGTTTTTAAAAAATGTCCGGAAGAAGTTTACAGAAGTTTACTTCTTCCGGACATTTTTCCACAAACCGCACAAGTTTTAAGTGAATTATTTTTCATTTTTCACAGAAAAAAACAATTGCACGACAAACGCAAACCACCGCAAAATCTAAATAAACAACAAATATGGCGTCCATCCACACAGCATCTATTGTTTAAAAAGGCTATGTGCCATTCCATAAACACTCTTAATGATGAAAAAACTACAAATGTAATTCGCAATTTGATACATTTTTATCTTCATTTAACTCTTTTTACGGAATACTATTTTCGCGTACTTGGTTTTTTTTACATAATATATTTTTGTTATGATTTCACTCCTTTTTTAAAAAATTTGGATAATATTTAGGTCTAAAAGAAGTAAAATATGCAGAATATTGTTCAAAACTTTTGCGATGCCTTATCTAAAAAAAATTTCTATGGTTTTATCATCGTTCTTATCAGCATTTCAAAGCTCTGCTCTCTAGAGTTTCTGGTAGTGAGTAATGTTACTTTTACATAACTTTACATTTATAGGGGAGGAAAGTAAATAAAAATTTTGGGGCTTTTTAATTTTTATCAAAGTTCGTATCAGCCTTCCAAAGCTCAGCTTTCTAGTGTTTCTGAAAGTGGTAAATGTTACTTTTATATAAAATTAGATTTATAGGGGAGGGAAATAAATTAAAATTTTCGGATTTGAAAATTTTTTTCTACTGTTTTATCATAGTTTTTATCAGCTGCCCAAAGCTCTGCTCTCTAGCGTTTTTGGAAGTGGGCAATGTTATTTTTACATAGCTTTACATATATAGGGGAAGGAAATAAATAAAAATTTTCGGGTTTTTAAAATTTTTCTTTAGCGTTTCTGAAAGTGAGCAAGATTACTTTTACATAACTTTATAAGCATAAGAGAGGGGAGTAAATTTGGATTTTGGGGTTTTTGATTTTCTCCAAGGGTTTGGTCATAATCTCTATCATTCAGCTTTGTAGCATGTCTGGAAGTACAGCGTGTCCCATTTTCGATGGGATTAAATGGGAAACTCGGTTATTATTAAAGATATTGATTTTCTGATTGCACCTTACCGTGCTCTTTTTTTGAGCCCTTAAAAATGGCGTAATCAGATTTTTGCTATACCCCGTGGTTTCGCTAATACAGGGAGTTTTTGAAAAAATTGTATTTTTAATAATCCCTTGTATTTCGCTTAT
The DNA here is from genome assembly GCA_963576565.1 of Aspidapion aeneum. NCBI lineage: Eukaryota > Metazoa > Arthropoda > Insecta > Coleoptera > Brentidae > Aspidapion > Aspidapion aeneum. Next base: position 221,056,496 of record OY755038.1, on the reverse strand, counting down.
TTTGCGAGATATTTTTATTCTGTAAAAACCTTGTCATGGCAACTTTCTTAGAAGAAAATAATGACGTTGTCATATTTTTAAAATATTGTTTAGTTTTTTAGATATGGTATTTATCATAAAAAAATTAAATATGGACCTGGGTTTTTTATTACTATTTTGATTGGTTTCATGCTAGTATTATCATAAAAGAATAAAAATTTAAAAATTTTTTGTTTTAAGGTAAAAAAAATATTTAATATTTAAAAAAAAATTAGTCCGAACCTGGATATTTCCAACAAAAATATAATTTAAAAATTGCTAGTTAAACAATTTTTAGTTTAACTGTTTTCATACTTAGCATATTAAAATGGTTTTACGTTAATTTACAGATTTATTTGAAACAAAGTCTACGAAAAATACAAAAAAAAAACAAATTATAAACAAATTATAAAAAATAACTAATTTGTCCATTATGTGTAAGACATTGTTGGCGGACACCTTAACGTTACCAAAGAATAGAATTGGTTGATTGACCGATCAAAAAATGAGGCCTAGACGATAATTTCCGCTTCCAGTACAAACGGTTCTTTGCAAATATATTCCTACTAAAACTGTTTGGTTTTCACTATCTCCAACGTCGATCACAGGGATACGAGTGATCCCCGACTGGAACACCTCCTGATAGTCAGGAACAAGTGATCCATGCCAATCCACGACCGGACCGGTTTCGACCTTTTGGGCCATCCTCAGGTGAATGTAGGCGATAGCTCCGTGTAGAGCATGTTTTGTGAAACCAACAGAAACAACTACTACCGGTCCGGTCGTGGATTGGCATGGATCACTTGTTCCTGACTATCAGGAGGTGTTCCAGTCGGGGATCACTCGTATCCCTGTGATCGACGTTGGAGATAGTGAAAACCAAACAGTTTTAACAAGTTCCCGACGAAAGCATTAAGCCAGCAGTATAATTCAATGCCGGTAGGGGTATTTTCCCTCGGAGTAGTTGTTTCTGTTGGTTTCACAAAATATATTCCTACTGTTGTTGAAAAGACAAAAAACAAAATTGTAACATCAAAAAAACACAGTGCCGAATTCCATATTCTCTGCTATTAGTAAACTTCTTATGGTAACGTAAAAACATTCAATTTAAACTGAAATTTGGAATAAAACGTAGAGCGCTTAACGTGCAGTTTTACGTAAAAATACGTAGCACAACTTAAAGTATTTATTATTTTTGTAACTTTTTAACGTTTTTTACTTTATTTATAAATCTTTTAATTATCATTTCAAAACAGATAAACTAAAAATCGTTCAACTAGTGTGTCTTGAAATTTTTAATTTATAATTACGTTGGAAATTTCCAGGTTCGGACTATATTTTTTTTTTCAAATAATAAATAGTTTTTTTTCACCTTAAATCAAAAAAATATTAAAGTTTTATCATTTTGAGGTAATAATAGCATGGAACCAATCAAAGTAGTAATAAAAAAAATCCAGGTCCGTATTTAATTTTTTTATGATAAATACCATATCTCAAAAACTAAATATTTTAAAAAATTGACAACGTCATTATTTTGCTCTAAAAAAGTTGCCATAGAAAGGTTTTTACAGAATAGAAATATCTTGCAAAATAAGCGAGATACAAGGAATTAATTAAAATGCAATTTTTTCAAAAACTCCCTGTATTAGCGAAACCCCGGGGTATAGCAAAAATCTGATTACACCATTTTTAAGGGCTCCAAAAAAGAGCACGGTAAGGTGCAATCAGAAAATCAATATCTTTAATAATAACCGAGTTTCTCATTTAATCCCATCGAAAATGGGACACGCTGTACAATAGAATTTCGATGATCTATAAATAAGTGAGTGTGAGTAACTACTTTTGTACTTTATGGAAGTCCATGAAACTTGAAGGAATTGATAACTCTATAAAGATCTCCGACTGTGCAAAGTTTGAGTTTCGTAGCTCATTCTGAAGATAGGTCAAATATGGGCTAAAATGTATCAAAAAAAGTTGTTACAGCAGATTGCGCGAATTTGGCCCCGGATAAAAACTATTTTCTCAAGTGATCTCGGTTAAAATGCTATCGTGGGCCCAACAGGCATATGTCCACACATACAAAAGGACAGCCGTCACGACGGTATTGCTAAGAAAGGTCAAAACACACCAAAATAACAAATTTTCCGCGCAGTGGCGGTCCTAGACTTTCAAAAAGGGGCGGTGAGCAATTCAGATTTTTTGAACATGTACCGGGTGGGCCAAAAAAACCGGACAATTATTGTTTTCATTATAACTTTTGAACTATACTATCGATTTCAATGGGACAAACTGCAGTTTGCAGAGAATTAATCAGAGTTTTAACTATATATATATATATATATATATATATATATATATATATATATATATGGATTTTAAGACGGCGGACAAAATATATATATATATATATATATATATATATATATATATATATATTTTGTCCGCCGTCTTAAAATCCAAGATGGCGGACGAAATTAAAATGTACCCTTCAAAGATGCTCGTTTATTCTTGTCTTGCGAATATGTTTTAATCATTTTTTTAAATTAGTAAAAAAACTACATTCTTGTTACGCACAACAAGGCAAAAATCAGCAAAATTGGTTTGGTGTCTTTAAAAAAATACATTTTTGTTTCAACCATTGTTTTGCATATTATACGATTGCCTTGCCAATATTGTCTGCATTTATTACCTTATTCATTACTAATAAACCGATTTTGATGAAATAAAAAACATTCTGGTGAGAATGGATTACTTTTCAAAGATCATGATCAAAATTTATCACCATCTTAAAATTTAAGATGGCGGACAAAATCATACTTGATTCTTCAAAATGCCTTGTTTATTGTTATTTTCTGAATATGTTTTAGTTTCTATTTTAATTTATAGAAAAGCACCACTTTTCCCCCACAGAACGAGGTACAAATTAGTAAAATCGGTGTGGTGGTTCTCAAAAAATCTATGTTTGTTTTAGCCATTATTTTACAGATTATACGATTGCATTGCCAATCCTGTCTGCATTCGTTTCCTCATAAACTCATTATTACTGAGCCGATCTTAGTGAAATAAAAAAAATCATAGTGAGAATTGGTTGTTCTTTAAAGAATATAATCGAAATTTGCCGCCATCTTAAAAGTTAAGATGTCGGACAGAATCATAGTTGATCCTCCAAAGAGGCACGTTTATTCTTATTTTCCGAAATTGTTTTAATCTTTTTGTTATTTATAGAAAAGTACTACTTTTCTCCCGCTTAACAAGGTACAAAGTAATAAAAATGGTAAAGCGGTTCTCACAAAATCTGCCATTTTTATTACAAATTATACGATTGCATTGTCAATCCTGTCTGCATTCGTTTCTTTATAAACTTATTATTACTAAACCGATTTTAGTCAAGTAAAAAACATCATAGTGCAAACTAATTGATCAATTTTCAACCATGATTTTTTTTGTTTCATTAAAATTCGGTTAGTCATAACGAATTTATAAGGAAATAAATGCAGACAGAATTGGCAATGCAATATATAATCTTTAAAACAAAGGTTGAAAAAAATTGATTTTTTGAAAACCATCACACCGATTTTACTAAATTGTACCGCGTTGTGTGGGGGAAAAGTAGCTCTTTTCTATAAATTAAAAAAAAAACAAAACGTTTTCGGAAAAGAAGAATAAACCCGCCATTTTGAAGAATCAAGTATGATTCTGTCCACCATCTTAAATTTTAAGACGACGATAAACTTTGATCACGATCCTTAAGAAGAAATCAATTTTAACAATTTCATTAAAATCGGTTCAGTAGTAATGAATTTATAAGGAAATAAATGCAGACATGATTGGCAAGGCAATCGTGTAATATGCAAAACAATGGTTGAAACAAAAATATTTTTTTTAGAACCAGTAAACCGATTTTACTGAGTCGTACCTTGTTGTGCGTGGCAAGAATGCAGCTTTTTTACTAATTTAAAAAAATAATGAAAATATGTTCGCAACACAAAAATAAACGAGCATCTTTGAAGGGTACATTTTATATTTCGCCCGCCATCTTGGATTTTGCGATGGTGGACAAAAAAATATATTTAGTCAAAACTCTGATTAATTCTCTGCCAAGTTCAGTTTGTCCCATTAAAATCGATTGTATAGTTCAAAAGTTATCATAAAAAAAAAATTGTCCGGATTTTTTTGGCCCACCCGGTATATATTTTTTGCTCAGGTGTCTCTTAAATTTGGATTTCTCTTGACAAAAGGATGGGGGTCATTGCCCTAAGGTCACTCATCGTCAAGCAAGCTTTACTCTGATTTTCTCTTTTTTGGTTATAATTTTTGACATGTTTTCCTCGGTTTCGCATTGGCGGCTCGTTCTAATTTTAAAAATTTGGTTTTAACACAGTCTAAAGATCTGTTTAATAATGATACAGTTTCAAGATAGTTTGTGTAAAATAACATTTACAAAATCAAACAGAACCGCGAATGTGAAACCGAGGAAAATATGTCACAAATAATAACCAAAAAAATAGAAAGCCTGACATTTGCTTCGCTTCCTATAAGGCTTGCTTTTACGATGAGTGTCCTTAAATTGCCCCCCCCCTGCCCCTCATTAGCCTGAAAATAAATTTTTCGTCGCAAACAATACCTCTAGCCTCTGCTGCGCGGGTTAAGATGGTAAAAATGTCTTTACCTGGCATATTCTCTTTCAGAGTTTTTCTGTTTCTGAATCAAACCATTGACTATGTTGATTTCTTTCGAAATTAGGCCGTCCTCGGGTTCCAACGAGCGCGCCTTTTCCAGGCACTTTAGGGCCGATTGGAGATCCAGTTTGCCAACGTGAACCTGTGAACCAACAATAAATTAAAATCAAACAAGTTTTCGTTGGCTAATCGGGTAAAAATAAGTTTTTGTTTCTCTTATATTTTTCCGTGGATAGCTCAAAAGCTTAAACCCACGGGCAGTGTTGTCAGGTCCCACAGAAATATTTCGAGAAAGCATGAGATTTCAAAAAAAAACCATGAGTTGGCGGAATTGTCGCTGTTGCCTCTAGCAAGGTGCTCATTCATTATTGCAGGCACTTCTTACCACGCATACATTGTTCCCTTTCTAGCATTCTACCCAATGAAAGCCAGGTAACTTTGTCTAATCTTTTTTAAAATGTTGTTTGTAAATAAGTGATAATGTTTTTTGTCTTAAACAAGTAATTGAGAAAAAGAGCGCCAAAAATATAGAGACTCATGTTACCGTTGTGGACCTACAAAAAGCATATGATACCGTTCCAGTAGAAAAATTATGGATAGTGTTAGAGCAAACTAATATCAATCATACATACATAAAAGCGAAAAAAGAACTATACAAAGGGTCAAAATCTAAAATTAAAATTGGAAATCGACTTTCAAAAGAATTCCTGGTAACAAAAGGCTTAAGACAGGGATGTTGTATCTCTCCAACTCATTTTAAAAAATATATCGCAGTAGCTCTAAAAAACTGGAAACGTAAAGTGCACGGCATGGGAATACAACTTAACGACCGATTTATCATATACACACTACAGTTTGCAGACGAACATGTAATTGTGGCTAATAATAAAGAAGACATGGAGTATATGATGAGAAAGTTAACAGAAGAATACCAAAAGTGGGGATTAACAGTGAACGTGGACAAGACACAGTACTTATGTATTGGAAACGAATCCAGTGAATTACTACTAGAAAATGGACAAACAATATCTCCATGCAATGAGCATGTATACTTAGGTGTCACATTTGATAAGACAGGTACAGACTGTAAAGAATTGGAAAAAAGAATAGTAAAAGCAAAAAAAGTTATTGGATGTCTTAACAGTATTTTATGGAGCAGAGGGATAAAAAAGAATGTAAAATTTAACATATATGAAACAATGGTCAAAAGCACGCTGTTGTATGGAATAGAGACTTGTGGCGTAACAGAAAAATACAAAACAAAAATGGAAAGTGTCGAAATGGATGCAATAAGAAGATCAATGAGAATATCTAGAATAGATCACATAAGAAATGAGATCATAAAAGAAAGAATGGGAATCAAGGGAAGCATAACGGATGACATTAATAGAAGGCAACTGATATGGTACGGCCATGTACAACGGATGAACGACGAAAGATTACCAAAGCAGGTCCTAGAAGAAAAAATCTGACAGAGGATGATTGTCAGGATCGAAGGAGGTGTAGAATAGGCGTCGGACAACGTAGAAAAACGTTCTAAACCGACATAGTAGTAGTAGTGTTTGTAAATCTTTTTCTTCCTAGCAGAACTAGATCCAGGCAGGTTTTGGTCAGTTTCACTACCACTGCTAGTAGCACTATCTCTTAGTACTATTTTGTATAACCTATGTATCTCTTAATACCATTACACTTGAAAACAACTCTATACAGGGTGACCCGATCTTAACAAGCCAAACTTTACCAGCGTATTGTACGTTGAAAAATATGAAAAAAAAGTCTATACAACATAGGTCGAAAAATGTTTCGTTAGGAAAATACAGTGTGTTAAAGTTTTCTAAAAAAAAAAACGAAAAAAATTATTATCTAGAAAACTACTTGGAACAATAAAGCTAAATTTGGTACAGAATAAAGGTTAACATAAAGCAACAATTTTGGTTTGCCAGGGGCGTGCGCACGGGCAGTGACTGTCAGATTTTTGAAGATAAAATGATACGCCAATGGATTTTTTTTTGCTTTCAAATTATTTTATGCTTTATGAAGAAAACTGCAAAGATACGTTTGTTAAAAATGCTTTAAAGAACCACCCCGCAAAATTTCGACGCATTGCGCTTTCTCGTTTTCTGTATCTATTATGAGTAAGATTTGGCCAAAAAATGGGATATCAGTGTTGTCAGATCGTAAGTTTTAGGGGGAAGGTTGCCGCCTTAACGTATTTGGTTCTCACGCTGGATAGAATAGACCGGTGTTCGGATCTTATATATATATATATATATATATATATATATATATATATATATATATATATATATATATATATACAGTGTGTCCACGTAAGTTGGCGGCATATGGGAAACTTTTTTATTATTAGCTTTACGAAAAAAAGTTATTCTTCATAAAAAGTTCTGCATGGTCCAAAACCTAAAATGCAACCATCAGATGTTAAATTTTTTCAGTCATGTTACGAGGTTTGTCAAAAAATGTGATTTTTGCTCCAGAGTAAAGTACCTTTCTTTTTGACAATATCGAAAATTGTTATAAAGAAAAGATGTTTAGAATTAAAAATAGCTTTCAAATATTCAACATTGTTTATTTACATTAAAAAATATTTTTTTCTTCATTTTCTCTGCGATTAAGTTTGCACATTAATGCATTGCATTTATTAATTATAAATTTGATTAAACAATTATAAATAAACTTTTAAAAACAATTATCTCTTAATATTTATCGAACACTGATAACCTTTAAGTTGCTTAATCACTAGTTTGTAACAAACAAATACGTCTGTCAAACATAAAACTGTACAATACGGATCTCTAAAAATTTTGAAAAACACTGTTGGACTGCCTAAAAAAGTGTTTATACCTTGGCACTTTTTGAAATACGATTGTTGACGTTTCTTCGAATTTTCGATATTTAGACAGTTCGCAAAGCCTACTTTAATTATCAGTTTTAAAAAATGCCAGTGCATCCTAGATTAATTATGCATTAATGTGCAAACTTAAATTTCCAACGTAATCGCAGAGAAAATGTAGAAAAAAATATTTTTTTAATGTAAATAAACAATGTTGAATATTTGAAAGCTATTTTTAATTCTAAACATCTTTTCTTTATCACAATTTTCGATATTGTCAAAAAGAAAGGTACTTTACTCTTGAGCAAAAATCACATTTTTTGACAAACCTCGTAATATGACTGAAAAAATTTTACATCTGCTGGTTGCATTTTAGGTTTTGGACCATGCAGAACTTTTTATGAAGAATAACTTTTTTTCGTAAAACTAATAATAAAAAAGTTTCCCATATGCCGCCAACTTACGTGGACACACTGTATATATATATGTCGAATTTTTCACGTCACTGGTGGTCCAGCTGATTTGTGTAAACAAAAGTTAGATATGATGAACAACGGAACAACTAATATTTTTTGAATTTTTTGAAAACTAAGACAATTTTCCTAGTGTTTTCTAGTACATTCTTATAAAATATAATTTTCGAGACGTATTGTCGTTTTTTTTTAGCCCGCTTTATTTTTTATTACACAAAACTTAAATTACAAGTCAAACTGAATGTGATCGTTTAGTATCAAAGGTGAACCGAGGACTTGGGAAGTAAACAAAGATGTAAGTCAGCGGATTATTTTTGAAGCTGAAACGAACACATTATTTTCTTCGAATTTTAATTTGTGTGTAAAGAAAAATAAAGCGGGCTAAAAAAAATAACGACTGGTATGTCTAAAAATAATTATTTTATACGAATATACTAAAAAATAGTAGGAAAATTGCCTTAGTTTTCAAAAAATTTAAAAAATATTAGTTGTTCATATCATATCTAACTTTTTTTTACATAAATCAGCTGGACCACCAGTGACGTAAAATTCGACATTTATTTATAAGATCCGAACACCTGTCTATTCTATCCCAAGGACTATAGACATAAAGGACTGCTTAGTTCCATTTAACCTGTGTTAACAAATTGTGCGGGATATAGCGGCGTGACGTCACCACTTGTGCTAAATCCTTTGTTTACATTCGTTGTATATGATGTTATTCGTATTTTCAAGAGAGTTTTGTTGATATTTCGCTGCATAGTTTGTGTTTTTTGGATTGTTTCAGTGCAGTGCTACTAAGAAAAGCCATAATAAATAAACATTTTCATGTTTGGTTTGTTAACAGTGTGTAAAAAATTCGATTCAGGACAGAGAAGAACGTTTGTTTACAGAGTAAAAAAAAATGGCCACGATTTTCTCAGCAAATGGGCTTCTTGTTTAATAATATCTATCAAGAAAATTACAAAAGATTGTGAATTGAAAAGGAATATTTTGCTAAATTAAATATTATTATTTATATTAATATTTTTAATTTATTGTATGTATCTGTACTTTTCTTTTTTTTTTGTAAAAATATAATAATAAATACTTTTTTTCTATATTCCCATTTTTTAATTATCTATTAAATAATTTCTTAACATACTTTAAAAAGCGTTTGTAATAATTAAACTATACATTATGTGCATTTTTTTCTCTCTTTGTTTTTTGTCTATTTGTTAAGAACAATATTTGTGCTTTTCCTTTTTTTAAATAAATCAATAAATTTTTCGTTTACCTATATTTCCGTTTTTAATTATTATCGCAAAATACTTTTTTACATACCTTTAAAACAATTGGACAAATTATACAGGGTGTCCCATAACTTGGGGGCCATAGTGCAGCAGGTGATAGAGGAGGTTATTTCCGAAAAAAAAGTTTATTTAAGATAGGATCAACACATATCTGTTTTTAAGATATAGGATTTTTAAAGTTAGAGGTGTGGGGGAAAAAGGGTTTTGCAAAAAAAAGAAAATCTATCACAGACAGCTGAATAATCCGCTAATTGTGATTCAAAAATGTGATACTCCTTTTTTTGATAAAATTACAAGTTAAGAAAATACAGGCTGTCAAAATTACCTCCAAAAATGTATAAAAAATAATCATTTTTTTTAAATTAATTTTTGCTTAGGTACTTATTTTTTTAAAAAATATCAATAATATTTTATTTATTATTATGTGTCGCTAAATGCTTGTTTTTCTTAACAAAAAATATAAAAAAAAAACATTGCATTTAACATGGCATTTATAAAAGTTTATTATACCAAAAAAATAGTTTTTTCTAAAAAAAATTGACCGACTAATTTTTTTTTCAATAAATTTTATTTCAATTTATTGCTCTTGTTCTGATACACGACTTTACCCAATTTCATGTTTTTACTGCGTTTTTTGAAAAAGTTATTATCAACCTCCTCTACACCTCTTGGCCTATGGCCCCTAAGTTATGGGACACCCTCTGTATAGGTACGTATTAACGACATTATGTGTAGTTTTTTTTTCACTTTAAATATTTAAATTTAATTTATTTAACAGATATTTCAAATATAAAAACCGAACCAACCTTCTTTTTAATGTAAAGACAATATTTTTAAATGTACAATGCCTCAATTTTGCATAAAATTTAATTTGCATAAAGAAAATAGCTCTAAAAGCACATAAAATCCAATATAACGATAGGCGCGCTTTCTGCCCAGCACAAGTGGTGACGTAACAGCGAGTTTGACCTTGAACATCGATTGCAGACAGATTCGGCAAACTGAGCAATCCTGTCTAGTGTATAATCGCACAGCCTTCGTAAACTAACGAGCCACGAACCAGAAGAAACGGCAACACAGCGTGGAGGCCAGTCATTTTCGTCCACGTGCGTCGCCCACCACGCTAGTTACTGGCCGTTTCCGCGCAGATGTTTTTTTTTTAACTTTTAGTATATTTCAAATCGCGTTACCAAATAAAACAACTGTTCTGGTTTTAGTGAGATGTGTGTGGTGAACTTAAAATTATATTACCTACTTAATAAAAGCTGTGTAAAAAAGACCTTTTGTACACCGGTAATAAGTGAGGTTAGATGTTTGTTTTTGTTTGGAATTTTTGGTCTGTTTTTTAAATTTTAAACATGCCGCGAAAGTGTTGGGCACCCGGTTGCAAAAGTAACGATGCATCTATGATTAATAAAGAGGGTCACAAAACAACCTTTAGCAAAGAAAATGACCTAAAAAATGCTTGGCTTCAGACCATACACAGAGAAGATTATGCTGTGACTGCATCTTCAGTGGTTTGTTGGAAACATTTTGACATAAGTGACGTTGTTAGAACCGAGATAATTAGGGATAAAGAGGGAGTACAAAAGGAGGTGCCACTAACATTCCCTAAGTTAAACAATGGGGCAATACCTCGGCTATTTGAATCTCAACCCGAGTATATGTCAAACCCCAAACCTCCAGTAAGAGAAAATCCTGACGACAGGCGAAAAAAAATTGAAAAAAGGGAGGGTATGGAAATATATATAAATATATATTGCGTTTATAGACTTCGAAAAAGCTTTCGATAGCATTGAGCACTGGGCAGTAAAAGATCTTTAATTAATAGCCGAATAGATCACAGATATACAGACTTAATAGACAATATATATAGTGAAGCAACAACATTAATCAAAATCCACAGAGGAACCAAGCCAATCCGCATAAGAAGAGGTGTCAGCGTGACACAATATTTCCTAAATTATTTAACCAGGCCCTAGAAGATGTTTTTAAAAGCTTAGATTGGGAAGAAATAGGCATCAAAGTAAACGGACAATTCTGAACCACCAAGATATGCTGATAATAGCAATCAATCTAAAAGAAAATAGAACAAGAAGAGGAATATATAGGACCTGGGACAAATTATTAAACTGAAAAAAGAAAAGCAAACAGCTGAAATCAAGAGACGAGTAAGATTGGCCTGGGCAGCATTCGGTAAATTAAGCAACATATTAAGAAATAAAAAATATCCTCAGTACCTCAAAACGGAAGTGTATAACCAATGTATCCTTCCTGTACTTACCTATGAATCCCAGACCTGGACACTTACAAAATCAAACATGGATAAGGCAAGAAAAGCCCAAAGATCAATGGAAAGACAAATGTTACATGTAAAGCTAACAAGTAGAAAAAAGAATGAATTGATAAGAAATAAAACAAAAGTAAGGGATGTCAGAGCAGAAGTAGCAAAATTAAAATGGAAATTTGCCGGTCATATTATCAGACAGAAAGACGATTGATGGAACAAATGTATTGTAAACTGGAGAACTTGGCCAAAGATGGATTGACGAAGGCTAAATAGAATAGATAGAAAAAAAGGTAAGCTCATTTAAAGTTTAAATTAACATGTTACCACTTAAACTAGATTCATAGTTCTGTAAAGTAAGCAGTCAGACATAAGAAACTATCCCACAAACATCCTGTTGTTCAAACTTGACAGTAATAACTTAGCAGTAAGAAAGGAACCATTTTTATTTCTTACTGCTCACTTCATACAGCTTACTTCACGGTATTATGAATCGAACTTTAGGGTTGTTCTCACAAATTGTTTAAAAGTAATTTCTCTTCTGTTTATTCGCGGTTTTGTTACATATTTTTTAACATGATTAATGGCCACTGATATTTATTTCCAAATGTTCTGTTTGTTTTAAAAATTAAATGTAACACGCCTAAACACAGTTTATTAGTTTTTAGAAAAAAAAAATACAAAATTGCCAAACTACAATCAAAACAAATAGCAGATGTTTATATCTCCCATGTATATATCGGCCCACCAGCCGGCCAATTTGCGATGTTGCCTTTTCTGGTTCGTGGCTCGTTAGTTTACGAAGGCTGCGATAATCGTTGATTCTATCCACCGTGTTTGGTTCTCACCTTAGCTTTTCTAAAGAGCGCCTTGACATTGTCAGGTTGACAGCGAAGCACGGTTTGCAGTGACAGCAACGCTTGGTCGTACAGCTCCATCTTGATCTGCGCCGACGCCATATTGTTGCTCACTTTCAGTCTGTCTTCGAGCAACGCTTGCAGCTCAGAATCCGTCGGTTGATTCGAAGAACTCGCCCCGTCTTTTTCGACTGTGCTATACATGCCGCTTTCCACCTGTACAAAAAAATTGAATCGAATAAATAGTTGAGTAAAGAACACCGCACCTGTTTTCACAGGCAATTTTTGTCTCGGTGGATTTGGCTAAAATTTTAGTATAGTTATAGTAGGGTATGTAACTAAAAAAAATGTAAGTAAAGTTAAGTCTTTCTATGTATAGGGTGTCCCAAATTGGGCACTTTTAGGGGGTTTAAGGTACTTCTAGGGGAGACAGAGAAAAACTGACCACGCATTGCGCGGCTCAAATTTCAAGAGAAGACTTATAGTGAAAACCGCATTTTGGAATATCGTCTCGTCTTTGAGCTACGGGGGCTTTTTGAAAAGTCTGCATTTTGGAAGGGGGTCTATAACTTCGTCATTAGTGAAAATTTTGATTTAGAGTAAATTGCAATTTTATAGACTTTGTCTCACCCGCTAAATTAAATTTTAACTGACACTTTTAGTTTTTGAGATATGACATAAAGTTGCATTTTTTCTTATGGAATGGCCTATATTTTAATTAATTTTCGAATTCGTCATTGAATTCTCTTCAAAATGATGTATTATATGTCATAGTTTGATTTAGCGATTTAGGAGATATTCAGCTTTTTCACTTATTTCTAGTGCGCTATGATTTCCTGCTGAGGCAGGTCAAGGCACTCCAGTATTTTTATTATTTTACACAGTCAAAAATAAGCCTGGTTTGGAAAAATTATAATTCAGCTGACGGCCCTCAAAGCGTAGTTATAAAAAGAAACAAAAATTACAGACTCAATAGAAATTCGAAATTATTAAAAATTATCAATAATCATTGCGTCATAGATCAACAGCAAAAATAACAACCAACCTACTAACTAATAATGCCTATCTCCTCTAACTCAACGTCATATATTTTGGCCCGCGGTTTTGAAAAAGAGCCATACTGAACACTAAAGATATAAGTTTCCAGCGTCCTGTCGATTATCATTACTTTCTCAGTAACATTTTAACATGTTATACTTTTCATTGTTTTGACATATTTCAACATAAAATTAAAAACGCTTTTGTGCAAAATAATTTTATATCAAAGCGTAATGTCAAATTGTTTAAACAATTGAAAACAATGACAAAACGCCAAGACGCAAGGCCAACTTGATTTGCATAGTATAAGACAACAAAACTATAGGAGCATTGAAGTAGGATTTGACCGCAAGGCTTTCATGTCAATGGCGCATGACGTCATTCAATGCACACTAGACAAAAATAAAAACTTTAATTATCTCCGAAACCGCTCAATCAAACTATGAGATATGATACATCATTTTGAAAAGAATTCAATGACGAATTCGAAAATTAATTAAAATATAGGTCATTCCATAAGAAAAAAATTAAACTTTATGTCATATCTCAAAAACTAAAAGTGACAGTTAAAATTTAATTTAGCGGGTGAATTCCTCGTGACAAAGTCTATAAAATTGCAATTTACTCTAAATCAAAATTTCCACTAATAACGAAGTTATAGACCCCCCTTCAAAATGCAGACTTTTCAAAAAGCCCCCGTAGCTCAAAGACGAGACGATATTTCAAAATGCGGTTTTCACTATAAGTCTTCTCTTGAAATTTGAGCCTCGCAATGCGTGGTCAGTTTTTCTCTGTCTCCCCTATAAGTACCTTAAACCCCCTAAAAGTGCCCAATTTGGGACACCCTGTACAGTTTTTAAGATATAAACAGTCAAAGTTCGTTATATGGTCGTTTTTTGTATGTTCTAATAATAATAACTTTTACATCTTGATCGAAAAAAATTAATTATGCATAAAAATTACTTAGCAAGGGCCTAAAGACAAAGTCACTTATAATTTAATTCTTTTCAATTCATTAGGTAATATCCGGGTGGTTGTCAAAAATCAACTTTTTAATATCAGCAGTACTACCAAATTTGAAAACTTGTACATTATATTTTGAATTAATCAGTGGCGGTTCGTGAAGTATAAGAATGGGTGTGCGCTATAATAAGTGAGTCGAAATAAATTTAAGATAAATAAAGTTAAAAAAATTTGCATATTTATTTGTAGCCAAATAAAAGAACTTATGGTGCCCACTAGGTAATAAGATTGTCAAAGTAAAACAAAGCAGGTCTCCAATAAATAAAAATATACCTACACAAAAAAAAAATTACCTACAGTATACATACATATTAGTTTTTAGCCAACGATGGATAACATTAATTCAATGTACGAAACTGTTTTATCTTAGCTTTTGATTCAAATACCATTTCATATTGTAATGTTCGTATACGTTGATTCAAAAATTCATGCTTTTTAATTTTTGCCTGTAGATGATTTGTCAGTTACACCTATGCGGCTCCAGCTTTTATCCATGCTTGCATTGAAAAATAATAAGCATGGAAAACAAAATAACGAGTTCGTAACATCACAACCACAAATCCAGTTGTTTTTTTGGTAAATATCTTTTCTAAAGTATCTTTTAAAATTCCTACCTTCTTTTCTTTTGAAGCAAGTTTGCTATAATTCTAGTTCTGGAGTCGGCCTTCCTAATATTTTAATTTCAATTTTTTGATTTAAATTAAAGGAGGAAAACCTTGCTATAATGTTTTGTACACAATTAAGTCTTGAACTACTTCCAGGATTACCCAAACCCGAACTTATAACTGCCTCAGACATATTCGACACTTGTTCATAATAATTAACCCAAAAATTACAAACAAGAAGCAGAAAACAGCATAAAATTCACTTAAAAACTGCGTAAATAAATTTTAATTACGCCCAATACATGCATACTAACGATAATGTAAACACTAATCACCTGAGAACTATAAAAAAACGATACAAGTGTGTATTGATTTAGCGCACCACCCCGCCCTTTTCTCGGCCGATATCCCGAGCATTTCCGATCCAATTGCGTGACAAAAATTGGATTCAAGAGGAACGCCGAATCCACGCGCACCTCCAGATTCAAGCCCGCCCTCTCATATCTCTAGCTTTAAGCGAGGCGAGGCGATCGAAGGCCACCGTATGCGGCAGCAAGCGTCAAGTCGAAAAGATATTAATTACTTCCGTTAATGGCCGATAGATGCCACTAGCGGGATCGGGATCATTAAAAAATAAATAAAAAACAACAGTAATTATTTAATAATAGTTTGTATTTATTTTTTTTCTTAATTTTGCTGGGGGTGCGCGCGCACCAGCGCTCCTATGGACGAGCCGCCCCTGGAATTAATGAAAAAAGTTAATTTTGTTCTTTAATTAGCCCTACTTTTATAGATATTAATTTTTGAATTGCAGATTTATTTTCCTAATAAATAAAATTGACTTCAGCTGTTTTAAACCATTTTTGGTACGACAAAATGAATTTAGTAAATATTTTGTATTGAAACAAAGCACAGCGCATATTTTAAATACATAAAAGAAATTCTATAGATTTTGGTGCACTCAAAGATCTATTTAAAAAAAAATTCTTTCTTTTTGCTCCTAAATTATTTTTATCTTATTTCTAGAAAACAGCTCGGTCAATTTTGATCTAACTTTACCTGCTTACTATCGTATCCCAGTGTCATACTAGGCAAAAAAATATATTTTTTTCTATGTTTAGTTTTAAAGATATTAATTTTTATATTTTAAACTATTCTTGGATTTACCGAACGGCAACATAAAAAAAGGTATTTCACCTCCAATTTTTGCTTCACATACCAAAACTATAAAAACAAATATTAAACAAGACAGGTAAACAAGAAAAAAAATGTAAAAATTTTTGTAAAATGTCATGTACCGGATGATTGTACATATTTTACTCAGTAATATTTAAATTTCAAACAAGTTTCATGGCTAATCGGGCAAAAAGGAGTTTTTTGTTTCCCTTATATTTTTCCATGGGTAGCTTGAAAGCTTAACCTCACGGGGGTCCAAGATCTAATGGACACCTAATAAGTGTTAACAGTTAACCGTTTCGTCCTTATGGGACTCCTCAGAACACTGCTGGTCAAGTGACAAATCTTGCGAAGTTAATCAGACGGTTTTGTCTCCAATTAAATGTAATTAGTGAGCGAACTATAGCAAGAGGCGCCATCTACCGAGATACGAGAGAAACACTGCTATACAATATCGATCAATGAAAAGATCGAATGCAAATAAAAGAAAACAACTATAGTCCGTGACCTACGACAGCTCTTTGTCTTTTCAGGCCGGATCAACGCATTTTGCATTTTTACCCGTCATCAAGACAGTGAGCGTCAATCAACGGAATTTTTAAGCCAAATAATACTAACAAACGAAACAAAAAACTCCTTTTTGCCCGATTAGCCATGAAACTTGTATGATTTTTAAATTCACGGGTACGAAATTTCACGTTTGTTAGTATTATTTGGCTTCAAAATTCCGTTGATTGACGCTCACTGTCTTGATGACGGGTAAAAATGCAAAATGCGTTGATCCGGCCTGAAAAGACAAAGAGATGTCGTAGGTCACGGACTATAGTTGTTTTCTTTTATTTGCATTCGATCTTTTCATTGATCGATATTGTATAGCAGTGTTTCCCTGCTTTTGGTTTTTTGTTTCTCTCGTATCTCGGTAGATGGCGCCTCTTGCTATAGTTCGCTCACTAATTACATTTTAATTGGAGACAAAACCGTCTGATTAACTTCGCAAGATTTGTCACTTGACCAGCAGTGTTCTGAGTAGTCCCATAAGGACGAAACGGTTAACTGTCAACACTTATTAGGTGTCCATTAGATCTTGGACCCCCGTGAGGTTAAGCTTTCAAGCTACCCACGGAAAAATATAAGGGAAACAAAAAACTCCTTTTTGCCCGATTAGCCATGAAACTTGTTTGATTTTTAAATTCACGGGTACGAAATTTCACGTTTATTAATATTTAAATTAGTTGAACGATTTTATGTCAAAAACATATGTCAAACACGTCATATTTTTGACATATGGTTTATTATTACCTTCCTATCCCGCATAGCAATGGCCAGAGAAGGTATTATTTTCGACGGCAATTATTTTTTTTGAGATAACGCCGAAAATGTGTTACTTGGGTGTATTTTGGCCTATCCTAGCAATATCGTCATGATCTCTGTCTGTGTGTGTGCATGTGTGTATATATTATTTCTGTCCGTAACACGATAGCTCCTAAACCGCTAAACCGATTTTCATAAAATTTTCAGGTAAAATAGTGTTCGACACTCTAACCAGCTGATTAGATTTTGGTCAAAATCCATTATTGCTAATGACAGTTTTTTAACAATTAAAAACTTTAAAAGAATGATAACTTTTTAACCTAAAACTTCGTAAGAGCTTTAGTTTCTGAGATATTTGCAAAAAACTGTTTCAAAGCTAACATATTATTGTAAGCTCCCGCTAAATTTCGCGGTTGTTTTTAATTTTAAAACTACACAATTGGATGACGGACAGAGTGCATTTTTCGCGCATTTGGACATGCGCACCAAGAATCAGAGAGATCCTTTTTCGACCGCCTCGAGAAATGGCGTGTTAATTTACTTTCTCCAACTATTTCAAATTTCTACACTTAAAAGTGCTCGATTTTGGTGTACTGAAGCATAGAACTAGAAACTTCAGCCCTTCAGCTAAGTGGTGACAACATTAGATCCAGACAGGGGCCCCTTG
The DNA here is from genome assembly GCA_963576565.1 of Aspidapion aeneum. NCBI lineage: Eukaryota > Metazoa > Arthropoda > Insecta > Coleoptera > Brentidae > Aspidapion > Aspidapion aeneum. The sequence goes on along the minus strand of OY755038.1, from coordinate 221,038,219 downwards.
GAACGTGGAGAAATTGGCTGCAAACTGGTGAGTACTTTGTTTCTGATTTCCGTTGTGTGGTATCCACAATTAACCTATGGACCTTTTAATTATTTCGTAATTTCATATCAATATATTTATGTTTCTTCGCGCTTTCATTAATTAAAAAATCTACAGTCTATTGCAGTTATCGTTTTTCTAACTGCGGGCAGACAATTATTATGGCTTCACTTGAAGTGTGCTAATAAGCTAAGGTATCAGATCCGTCATGGTTAAAATAAAACGGCCAGAATTTAATATTTTTATTCGATAGGTGTCCTTTTTCTGTTTTGTTAACATTTGGCTAAATAAACAATAAGGATGTTGCCATTTTGTTAATCAATATAATTATAGGTTTTTAAAATACAAATATTTCAACAACGAATGGATTTTATAAAAAAATACTCTGCCAATATTTGGGCACCTAAGCTCACACTAGGTACAATAGTTATAGAGTATGTGTGAGCTAATATAACTAAAAACTTAAATATATTTTATTCAACTCCAGACTCAATTACCTTTCGTTTGATACCACACAAGCCATGTTTTGACTTAAACTCAAATTTTTGAAATCTACCCCCACCCTTAAAAAAAACAAAAACTATAATGTATTTTAAACTCCGGACTCAATTACCTTTCGTTTGATATCACACACGCCATATTTTCACTTAAACTCTAATTTTTTAAATATACCCCCACCCTTTTTTTAAAATAAATTAAAATGTATTTTGTTTAACTCCAGACTCAATTAGCTTTCGTTTGATATCACACACGCCATATTTTCACATAAACTCCAATTTTTGAAATCTACCCCCACCCTTTTACTTGGTTTGTGTTCGGTGGATTTTGTTCATTTTTAAATGGGACCATCTCGACCCAAGACCCAGCCTAGGTACCAAATTTCATTAAAATCGGCCAAGCGGTTTTTGAGTTATGCGCGTTGGTCGTTACAGACAGACAGACAGACAGACAGACAGACGGCGCAACAAAAAAGTTTCAAAATCATCTGAAACGCAAAGATATATAAAAATTTTTGAAATCGGAGCAACTTTTTTTTTCTCGAAAAAATTAGGATCACCATAGCTCATACTACTATAGTATAGTATATGTGTGAGCTAATAATTATATTGGTCTATAGGTTATGAAGGTCTCTTTGATTTTTGACATATCAAGCGCCATCTTTGTATCGGCTGGGGAACATTTTGTTTAGAAAGTTAGAAATGGAAATGGATATTAGCTTTAATATGATGATCAAAAATAAATCTCGCACAAAAATCTAATAAAATATCGAAAAAAAACGATTTTTTTCAAATATAGCCGCCATTTTGTTTTGTTCTAAAGTGACAGTAGCAAGGTTCTTAAAAATAAAAAAAAGTAAATTAAATGTTTCTGTACCCTTTCCTACTTCCGCCTGTATTTAATTTTATTTTGGGACATATTTTGGAATTGGTTAAATGGGAAAAAATAGCGTTATTCGGAGCCCAATGAAATGCTGTACCGAAATTACAAATATCTACAGGAGTTTCCAAAAAATTGGGCAGAAACGATTTTGGTAGTTTAGTATTAGCAACTGCGGCCAATCAAATGACATTAACGAATTTTTTTGCTAGGCCTTCTATTAGCTCACACATATACTATACTATAGTAGTGTGAGCTATGGTGATCCTAATTTTTTCGAGAAAAAAAAAGTTGCTCAGATTTCAAAAATTTTTATATATCTTTGCGTTTCAGATGATTTTGAAACTTTTTTGTTGCGCCGTCTGTCTGTCTGTATGTCTGTCTGTCTGTCTGTGTGTCTGTCTGTAACGACCAACGCGCATAACTCAAAAACCGCTTGGCCGATTTTAATGAAATTTGGTACCTAGGCTGGGTCTTGGGTCGAGATGGTCCCATTTAAAAATGAACAAAATCCACCGAACACAAACCAAATAAAAGGGTGGGGGTAGATTTCAAAAATTAGAGTTTATGTGAAAATATGGCGTGTGTGATATTAAACGAAAGATAATTGAGTCTGCAGTTAAACAAAATACATTTTAATTTACTTTTAAAAAAAGGGTGGGGGTATATTTTAAAAATTAGAGTTTAAGTGAAAATATGGCGTGTGTGATATCAAACGAAAGGTAATTGAGTCCGGACTTTAACAAAATACATTTTAGTTTTTGTTTTTTTTTTGTAAGGGTGGGGGTAGATTTAAAAAATTTGAGTTTAAGTGAAAACATGGCTTGTGTAGTATCAAACAAAAGGTAATTTAGTCTGGAGTTGAATAAAATATATTTCAGTTTATAGTTATATTACCTCACACGTACACTATAACTATAGTACCTAGTGTGAGCTTAGGGGCCCATATATTGGCAGAGTATTTTCTTTTAGGAACTGTTTCTCAAGTCCTCATATAGTTACTTTTATTTGGGACACCCTGTATATAATACCTCATCTAAATAATCCAATGCTCTTCTGTAACATTGAACTGCTAGCGTGTTCTGCCCCCGTTGGTACCACCAATTGCCTCGTTCCCTTTTCTTGTTTCTGAAACAAAACCAAACAATTAAACAAGGAAAACAAATGAGCAAAGAAAACTGTTTATAGGTACTAATACAAAACAAACACAGGGTCGGCTTTCCTTTAAAGCCTGGTTTCCAGCTATGCGTGCATACTCTGATTGAGCAAAATTATATAAGAAAAGCCGGACCTGTCCCTCACCCCCTCCGATTTTTTTGATTTTTTGTGAGAATATTACCTACCTGGAGAATAGACAAAAGCCAAAATATTGGCTTTCAAAAAAATGTATTGGCTAGGATATAGCCATTTTTCTATTTTTCATAAGTTTTTGACATGATTTTGGGTATTTTCTATAATTCGGAAGTTTTTTGCAGTAAAATGTTGAAAATTGGTACATTGATGTAGAAGTGATCAGAGAACAAGAATGTGGTCAATAATTTGACCTACGACAATTTTCCACAAAAATGGTGGCCAAAACCCCTAAAATTTACAGAAAAATACCCATTTCTTGGGGAAACGTTGAAAAAATAAATTTCTTAAAATTTTTTAAATACGTCTTACAGATAGAGAATTAGCGAATCTAATGAGCATTTATTCATATTTTTCCGATAAATCGTTTAGGAAAACATTGTTTCAAAATTTCATTTTTTTGACACCATTTTACTAGTTGCCTTCTCCCTCTCTCCTCCCCCACTACTACTACTAAATTTCAGACTTTCATTGTCTTTATTTATTTTAAACACGACGCGACGTTTCGGTTAGTAAGTATCTCTAACCGTTTTCAAGTGTAAACTAAACAATCTAGTCTATAGGCTACTACTTAGTGCGCACTCAGGTGTGACAGCCGATCCCCTTTTTAATCCTAAGACGCCTGTTTTCCTTAAGGAGTTGTTTCGATATGTCCGTGCTTGGTTGACTGAAAACTTCTTTATTCTGCATTATAAACGCAGCTTCAATAAACTTTCGTTTTCGCCAATGCGACTCCTAATGCAAAACTTTAGCTTCTGACCACTGATTCCTGTGATCATGATGCATGATCCGCTAAACCGGATATTAAATTTTAAAAAATTAAATAAAAAAACACCAAGCTACTAGTCGCAGTTGGGTACCTGGGGTTCCACGGAACCCAGTTCGAGAATCGCTGTTCTAAGGTATTTGGTTGACCAACGATAAAGACCGGCCATGGCGCGTTATAAGCAAGTCGGCGGTCACGTGATCATAGGAGTCCCAGGATTCTTATTGTATTGCTTAATATATTATATGTTTTTACACAATTTAAATAAATTAACAAAAAATGTTTGCTCTTTTATAGGCAAAAATTGAAAAAAATATTTTGCTGATATTATATATATATATATATATATATATATATATATATATATATATATATATATATTATGGATAAAAGAACTGAATCTATAAAATAAAAAATTATACAAAATTTGCACTCTCATATCTTCAGGTACATATATTAGGTACATAATATCGTTACTAACTTCAAATCTATACAAGTCTTTCAAAATTGGACATATCAAACCTAAGCTTTTAGTTTTTTAATTTTTCTTTGAGTGTCATCATCTTTGTCTGTGTTCTTATTCAAAGATTTATTAGCAGATACTAAATCATTGTGCTTTTTAATAAAATTATTTTAAAAAACTTTACATGCCCTTAAACTAATTTTTTCAAGCTTTGACAATAGTTTTTCTCCACAAAAACACTCGCTAGAGTTATCTGAAGAAAAATTTTGAATATAAAACATTTCACAATAATTTATTAAAAAGAAACAAGTGATTTTGTGAATAAGTGAGATGGTTTTCACACTCAATGAACTGAATGTAGTGGTCGTCAATAATTTTTTGAAAAATTACCCAGCATAAAGTTTAATATATATTTCATTAAAGTGTAAGTTAACTACCAACTCATGTTCTTTTAAAAGCTGTATCTTACTTTTTAAATATTTCCCACTACCAGAGAGATTACTATCTGTTAACAATATTTTACAAATCAGTTTTTTAATATTGCGAGGGTGCGGAAGACATATTACCTTAGAATTGTAAATTGACGTGTATTCACTGGATGACTGGATAAACAAAGATGAAGCCAACATTAAAGTGTATCCACAATATCTTCGATTCTCAGGTTACCTTTTCAAGAGACCTAATTGTTCAATAAGAAATGACAACTGAACACATTTTTCACTCTCACTATCGAAAATGTCACTAATGATGTCTATTACTTGATCAATCTTATCCAAGATCTTATCTTTTACCACTTCTTTCCCGTTTGCAACATATTAGGTTTCAGTTTTATAGTTGGACCGACAAGGAACAACACTAATTACACGTTCGCGGCATTGTTTATCTTATAGGTATTTTCTTTATAATTTACTCATTAGCCATTATTTTAACGCAGCCCACTACAGTCTTTTTCGTGGGCTACGTTATTTTAATAACTTTGATAAAATTCACATAAAATTCGTGCCCGAATTAAAAAAAAATCGAAGTAAACAAACATACCAAAACTAAAAACACACATGTTTTATAATGACAGCGGGCCGTCAGGCGTTTTTTTGTGAGCCTCCTACGGTCACGTGATATTTCCGCGCCCGGGCCGGTCTTTCTCGTGGGCTGCGGGTTAACTCATACGTTGCCTTACCCGATTTCTCTTCTCTGTTGCACGCTCAACAGTTCAATCTCATCTTCGGGCTCGATTGAAGTCAGCTCGACTTCGTACACGACTGTGCTGCCGGGGGGAATGGCGGGGGGTAGACCCCTCTCGCCGAAACCGAGACGGGGTTGGATTTTAAAGGTGCTCTTTTCGTTCAAGTTCATCAGGCCAAGGGCGACGTCAAGTCCTTGAACTACCTGTGAAATTCCAACATAAAAACCAGTGGTGTACAGCGTGTCCCATTTTCGATGGGATTAAATGGGAAACTCGGTTATTATTAAAGATATTGATTTTCTGATTGCACCTTACCGTGCTCTTTTTTTGAGCCCTTAAAAATGGCGTAGTCAGATTTTTGCTATACCCCGAAGTTTCGCTAATACAGGGAGTTTTTGAAAAAATTGTATTTTTAATTATCCCTTGTATCTCGCTTATTTTGCGAGATACTTTTATTCTGTAAAAACATTTTTATGGCAACTTTTTTAGAAGAAAATAATGACGTTGTCAATTTTTTAAAATATTGTTTAGTTTTTGAGATATGATATTTATCATAAAAAAATTAAATACGGACCTGAATTTTTTTATTATTTTTTTTATTGGTTTCATGCTAGTATTATCATAAAATAATAAAAATTTAAAAAATTTTTGTTTTAAGGTAAAAAAAAATATTTAATATTTAAAAAAAAATTAGTCTGAACCTTGATATTTCCAACATAAATATAAACTAAAAATTGCTAGTGAAACAATTTTTAATTTAACTGTTTTGATATTAAAATGGTTTTACGTTAATTTACAGATTTATTTGAAACAAAGTCTACAAAAAATACAAAAAAAAAACAAATTATAAAAAATAACTAATCTTTCTGATTATCATTATGTGTAAGACATTATTTGTAAGACATAAGTAATTTTTCTTAACGCATTTTGCATAAAAATAGTTCTGCCATTTAAATATTGGGATTTTGTTGTTTGAATGAAGCAGTCAAACATATCACATTTTTCAAAATCTGGATATGGTCGATTTCTAACCAGTTTAAAATAATTGTAAGCCATTTACAAAAATGACAAGTAAAATGACAATGTCAATTCCACGCTTTTGTTTTGTAAATTTCACGACCTGCTGTTCGGTTATCAAATAATTAGTATGATATTACTTTTGTAACTTTTTAACGTTTTTTACTTTATTTATAAATCTTTTAATTATCATTTCAAAACAGATAAACTAAAAATCATTTAACTAGTGTGTCTTGCAATTTTTAATTTATAATTACGTTGGAAATTTCCAGGTTCGGCCTTTATTTTTTTTTTCAAATATTAAATAGCTTTTTTTAACCTTAAATCAAAAAAATATTAAAGTTTTATCATTTTAAGGTAATAATAGCATGGAACTAATCAAAGTAGTACTAAAAAAAAATCCAGGTCCGTATTTAATTTTTTTATGATAAATACCATATCTCAAAAACTAAACAATATTTTTAAAAATTGACAACGTCATTATTTTGCTCTAAAAAAGTTGCCATAGAAAGGTTTTTACAGAATAAAAATATCTTGCAAAATAAGCGAGATACAAGGAATTAATTAAAATTTTTCAGATACTCCCTGTATTAGCGAAACCACGGGGTATAGCAAAAATCTGATTACACCATTTTTAAGGGCTCCAAAAAAGAGCACGGTAAGGTGCAATCAGAAAATCGATATCATTAATAATAACCGAGTTTCCCATTTAAAATGGGACACGCTGTACACACAGTGTGCCTGAATGAAATATAGGTTACATAAAAATGGTTCCAAAAACTAATTGCACATTTTCTATATGGACTCTTTCCTGACTTTAGAGCCATATTCATATAAATCCTAGCTGATCCTCTTCTCGAAATTTTATCAATTTTTTGCTTTTTTTCTGTTTAGTCTAGGCGCTGATTCCTGTCACGTGTGACCTAATATCTGCGCTCAGTTTGACTGCGGGACTTTGTTAAGCACCCATAGCAGTATAAAAAAGTTTGGTCACGTGGTCGAACTCAAAGTCGTTTGGCCGCCATCTTTGAAAATGGCTGCCAAATTAAAAGATTTTTTGTTTAAGCGTATCTCCCTACCCAGTGGTCTTATTTTAATTTTTTAAAGCTTGTTTTACTCCTTTTTGAAAGGCAAACAAATTTTGTTACAAAACATTTTTTGATAAATTACGTAGTTTTTGAGATATACCAAGATTATTAGTATTTCCGCTCGCAAAAGAGTTAATATAATACCCATGTTCATTTTATTGTAGCTACAATATTATTGACATTTGTTTTTGTTTGTTACATAGAAGGCTTTAAACCTTTCGCAGAAGAGGATATTGACTATATGTTTTTAAAGTTCGTTGGATGGTACCCCTAAGGACTGCCCCAAAGAGGGTTTTTTCTGAAACTGTTCACAATATTATAGAAAAAGTGAATTTGCAGCGAAACGATGCATCCTGGCGAAAAACGATGAGATAATTTTTTATAGTACTTTTAATTTGGCTTGATACATCAGAAGGTATCACTTAGCATCCTAGCTTTGATAGTTAGCTGTACAAAGCAGCTAAAATATACAATTTTGGAAAAATTCCATGCTTTTGGTCCAAAATCGATTTTTTCTTAAAAATTGTAAAAGATATGACAATGCTCAGAAGAAGCGGATTAAAAGTACTATAAAAATAGTTTTTAACGTTTATCGCTAGGATGCATCGTTTCGCTTTAAATTCACTTTTTGTATAATCTTGTGAACAGTTTTAGAAACCACCCTCTTTAAGGCAGTCTTTACGGGTCCCATCCATCGAACTTTAAAAAGATAAATTCAATAGCCTCTTCTGTGAAAGGTTTAAAGCCTTCTATGTAACAAAAAAAAAACAAATGTCAATAATATTGTAGCTACAGTAAAATGAGCATGGGTATTATTTTACTACTTTTGCGAGCGGAAATACTAATAATCGTGGGTATCCATCCAAAACCCCCTTAATAACTGCATTAAATCTTTTCTTACAGATAGAAAATTTAAAATCAAAATAGGAAGCACATATTCAGAATCTAAAGAATCAAACATAGGCACGCCCCAAGACAGTGTGCTTGCACCTTTAATATTTTTGCTGTTTATTAACGATCTTCCCGAATATATCACGTGGGGACTTGTGTTTATGTTCGCCGATGATACGTCCATCGTTGTATCCGCAAAAGACACAAATTTTCTTCATGAAAAAATCAACTTAACCCTAAATGAATTTTCGAACTGTTGCAAGCTAAACAATCTGATTATAAATGTCTAAAACTGTCTTTATGGAATTTAAAACAAAGTCCCGTAAACCTACCGACCTCAATATAATCTTTAATTACATCCCTTTGCCAGTTAGCGATAGCTCAAAATTTTTGGGAACTATTGTCGATACTCATTTCGAGTGGAGTTTACACATAAGTAGTGGATGCTCAAAACTTAATACATGCTACTTCATGATTAAGTCACTTAAAAACTCTCTCAGTATAAAAAATCTCATTACTGTGTATTATGCTAATGCATACTCGGCTCTAGCCTATGGTGTGTCAGTATGGGGTAGTGCTCAGGATGTGGAAAGAGTATTGGTAGGTCAAAAGAGACTTATAAGATTAATTTTCAATATACCTTACAACGGTACTTGTCGCTCTGCATTTAAGGATAATAAAATTATGACAATAACAAGTATTTACATATATAAACTACTCATTTTCATTTTTCAACACCAAAATATTTTTACATTAAATAGTTCTTATCACAACTATCCAACTAGAAGTCGAAACCACTTCAGCATCCATAAACACAACCATGAGTATATAAAAAATACTCTGCCAATATATGGGCCCCTAAGCTCACACTAGCTACTTTAGTTATAGTGTACGTGTGAGCTAATATAACTAAAAACTGAAATATATTTTATTCAATTCCAGACTAAATTACCTTTTGTTTGATACCACACAAGCCATGTTTTGACTTAAACTCAAATTTTTGAAATCTACCCCCACCCTTAAAAAAAACAAAAACTAAAATGTATTTTGTTAAACTCCGGACTTAATTACCTTTCGTTTGATATCACACACGCCATATTTTCACTTAAACTCTAATTTTTAAAATATACCCCCACCCTTTTTTTTAAATAAATTAAAATGTATTTTGTTTAATTGCAGACTCAATTACCTTTCGTTTGATATCACATACGCCATATTTTCATATCAACTCTAATTTTTGAAATCTACCCCCACCCTTTTATTTGGTTTGTGTTCGGTGGATTTTGTTCATTTTTAAATGGGACCATCTCGACCCAAGACTCAGCCTAGGTACCAAATTTCACTAAAATCGGCCAAGCGGTTTTTGAGTTATGCGCGTTGGTCGTTACAGACAGACATACAGACAGACAGACAGACAGACAGACGGCGCAACAAAAAAGTTTCAAAATCATCTGAAACGCAAAGATATATAAAAAAATTTGAAATCGGAGCAACTTTTTTTTTCTCGAAAAAATTAGGATCACCATAGCTCACACTACTATATAGTATATGTGTGAGCTAAAAGTACTTATTATCTTGGATGCAAATTCTTTAACTTGTTGCCAAACAAAATCAAACAAACTACGTCGCTGCCAAGATTCAAAAAAGAAATCAAAAATCTTTTATTAAAAGAAACTTTTTATAGTTTAATTGAATTTGAAAACTACATGTTGGGCAGAAGGTAAATTTTTGTTCTCAATATTTATATACATATATATACAAATTTTGTAAATGTGTTTTCGTTTTTATTTTATTTTTTTAAATATTTACACTATTATTATTTACACTTAATGTTATATTTTTTGTATTTGACGTATCTTATCTACAATATTGTAGCTGAAAAGATTAATAAAGTAGTCTATTGTCTATCATAAAAAAATTAAATACGAACCTAGATTTTTTTATTACTATTTTGATTGGTTTTATAGTATTATTACCCTAAAATGATAAAACTTTAATATTTTTTTAATTCAAGGTAAAAAAAAAATAATTTTTAATATTTAAAAAAAATTTAGTCCGAACCTGGAAATTTCCCACGTAAATATAAATAAAAAATTGCAAGACACTAGTTGAACGATGTTTAGGTTATCAATTAAAACAAAAGCGTGGAATTGACATTGTCATTTTTGTAAATGAATTTTTAAAAAATATGATATCTGCTTTTATTATATTTAAACGACAGAAATATTTTTATGCAAAATGCGTTAAGAAAAATTACTCAAAAATGCCAACAATGTCCTATTAAAGAAAAATTAGTTATTATTTTTTGTAATTCGTTATTTTTTTTTAAATTTGTCGTAGACTTTGTTTTAAATAAATCTTTAAATTAGCGTAAAACCTTATTAATTTGCAGTTAAACTAAAAATCGTTCAACTAGCAATTTTTAATTTATATTTTTGTTGGAAATGTTCAGGTTCGGACAATTTTTTTAAAAATATTAATTCTTTTTTAACCATAAAACAAAAAAGAATAAACTTTTATTATTTTGTGATAAAAATAGCATGAAACCAATCAAAAATGTAATAAAAAGAATCCAGGCCAGTATTTAATTTTTTTGTGATAAATACCATATCTCAAAAACTAAACAATATTTTAAAAAATTGACAACGTCATTATTTTCTTCTAAAAAACTTGCCATACCAAGGTTTTTACAGAATAAAAATATCTTGCAAAAAAAGCGATATATAAGGGATTATTAAAAATGCAATTTTTTCAAAAATATCGATCATCTTTTCTTCTAATATTATGACCGGCAAATTTCCGTTTTAAGTTTGCTACTTCTCCTTTAACATCCCTTACTTTTGTTTTATTTCTTATCCATTCATTCATTTTTAGTTAGCTTTACATGTAACATTTGTCTTTCCATTGATCTTTGGTCTTTTGTTCCCTTATCCATATTTGATTTTGAAAGTATCCAGGTCTGGAATCCATAGGTTAGTACAGGAAGGATACACTGGTTATAAACTTTCGTTTTAATTTATCGAATGCTGCCCAGGTCAACCTTACTCTTCTCTTGATTTCAGCTGTTTGGTTTTCAAAACTCAAAGAAAACTCAACAATTACCTATGCAATAACACCCTTTGTAATTGGATAATTTGTACTTACGTCACATTCTCCAAGCCTCACTTCCAAGTCAGTGTTGCTCTCAACAATAGTTTCATCCTCCAATTTAAGTACGTAGTTGATTTTCAGTTTTGAATTTCTTTCCGGTCGCGAATCAGGCTCCCCTGTCAATAAATGTTTAAGAATAAGCAAGGCCAACACAAAAATAGAGGCCACGACCCTGAAAAAATCAGCTGTTCTCCCGGGGCTGAATTTTACATTGGGTCTTATGGGAGGTCAGAGGTTTTTTTATGATATTTTCAAAATGGCACTACAGATTTCCGCAAAATTTCAGTGAAATATTCTCAGACACCATCCCGATATTCCACCAAAGGTTTGTAAGGAAGCAACATGATTAAAAGGTTAAAATCTTCAAGATTTAGCATTCCTTATTTTGAATTCAAATTACCCGCCATGTACCACATGCCAACTGTTATATTTGACATGTATTTGAATTTGTCATCTGTGATTATCACATTCGCTTCTGCTTTAAACTTAATTTTTGTGTGAGCTAATGAAGCGGCTATGAAAAATTAGGGATTACTATACATTTAAAAAAAATTGCCCTGCCAGAATAAAGTAAAAACAATCTTAAAAACGGCTTTATTTAAAAAAAATCAAATATTCATAAACCGTCATTCCAACTTTAATATTTTAAAGACAATCAGCTGTGTCGTTACGTGACCATCAAAAAAAAAATCAGCCCCGGATGTGATGTCAACAAAGTGGAGGATCGTGCTCGTGGCCCGATATGTTCAGTGTAAGGTCACTCATCTCAAATCAAGCTTTGTAGGTAGCGAAGCCTGACACTGATTTTCTATTTTTTGGTTATAATTTTTGACATGTTTTCCTCGGTTTCGCATTGGTATCATATATAACGTTCTTATTTTAAAAATGTGGTGTTAACACAGTCTAAAGATCTATTTAATAATAATAGAATTTTAGGATAGTTTGCAGCATAACTTTTTATTTCTAAATGCATAAATATACAGGGTGTCCCAACTAAAAGGTCACAGACGTGTTTTTGGGTATTTTTCGTGCGAATTTGGAGAAACGCTCGGACATGTCAATTTTGTTTGCGAGACGGACACTTTTTGGTTATCTTGAAATTATTGTAGCACGCACCATCTTTAAGGGGTATAGTTTACCCCTATATTTTGAATAGGGAAAGTGGGTCTAGTGATGCCTTGTTTTAAAGCCTCTTGAATGTCTGTACAATCGTGTAAAAATTTCAAAAATCTATCTATTAGTTTTTGAGATAATTGCCTTCAAACTTTCAAATTTAACATGGACTGATAAAATAAAAATTCAATCAGAATTTTATATTTTTCGGATATAATTTTTGTTTTATCTTTTCATGTAAAATTTGAAAATTTGAAAGCAAATATCTCAAAAACTAATCTATGGATTTTCGCAATTTCTCAAAAACTAATCTACGGATTTTCGAAATTTTTACACGGTTGTAAAGATATTCAAGAAAACTTTAAAACAAGGTATTATTAGACCCACTTTCCCTATCCAAAATACTGGGGTAAAGTATACCCCTTAAAGATGGTGCATGCTACAAAAATTTCAAGATAGCCAGAAAGTCCCCCTCGCAAAAAAAATCGACGTGTTCGAGCATTTCTCCAAATTCGCACGAAAAATACCCAGAAACACGTCTGTTACCTTTTAGTTGGGATACCCTGTATATTTATGCATTTAGAAATAAAAAGTTATGCTGCAAACTATCCTAAAATTCCATTATTATTAAATAGATCTTTAGACTGTGTTAAAACCACATTTTTAAAATAAGAACGCTATATATGATGCCAATGCGAAATAGAGGAAAACATGTCAAAAAGTAGAACCAAAAAATAGAAAATCAGTGTCAGGCTTCGCTACCTATAAAGCTTGATTTACGATGAGTGACCTTACAGCTTTCGAGCAATCCACGGAAAAAAAATACAAGAGAAACAAAATCTTTCTATGCCCGCTTAGCCACGAAAAAATGCTGTTTTCTAAAAATAGAAAATTATTGAAATACAGCCAGGCTATAATTGTGCCAGGCACTATTTTGACACATTCACATTCAAAACTGACAGTTGATCCTTCAAAATTGACATACCAAAGTCGAATTTAAAACTTTCGTCATTTATTTTCAATGAATAAAACAGGGCACTATTTAATGCGGTTCATATAGTAAACAAAGGCCGTGTGTTGAAAGATCACAGCTGATATTACAATGTGAAGGTGTCAAAATTGTGCGTGGCACTATTATAGCCTGGCTTTATTTCAATAACTGTGTTTGTCACATTCGCTTCTGCTTTAAACTTAATTTTTGTGTGAGCTAATGAAGCGGCTCTGAACAATTAAGGATTACTATAGATTTTAAAAAAATTGTTCTGAAAAGAATTTAGTAAAAACAATCTTAAAACCGGCATTATTTTTTTAAAAAATCAAATATTCATGAACCGTCATTCCAACTTCAATATTTTAAAGACAATCAGCTGTGTCGTAACGTGACCATCAAAAAAAAATCAGCCCCGGATGTGACGTCAACAAAGTGGAGGATCGTGGCCCGTCCGTTTTGATAGCCCTGCCCAAACCTATACCTTGGATAAATTCAGGCTACTGATAATAGATGCTGCGCTCTCAGCGCCATCTCTTTTCTAAGCTTGAAAACAACCATTATTAGTTACCTTAGGATAAATACGTTATACATAATTTGTTAAATAAAATGCTAAGTAAGCGGCTACGTCAACACAAGATAATGGCTTTGTCTTTCAAAAGTTCCAAAATACGAAGAATTTTCTTAAATTTAAATCAAAAATAAAAATTAATCCCAATTTTGACAACGTCAAATCAAGGCATTGACAAATTGTCAACCTCATTTGAAAGCAGTCTCTTTGAAATTTTATTAAAAGCGTCTACTTTTTTAATCCAAGACATACGTTTGGGTTCAATTGAATTCAACATGGCGGAACGCTTATAACAGTCATTTTCCATTATCGGTGTTAATACTCTTTAGTACAGATATATTTAAGACGTACATATGTATGTACGGCATTGAACTAAACTCCTGGTGAAACATCATATAAAGCCACTGATCTTAATTAAAAATATTTGACGGAGCGTTACATGAATGGTAACCATTGCAACCTATCTCTCTCTAGTTCTATCCACCGGTGATATTATGTGAACCAGGGCTATCAAAATGGACGGGCCACGATCCTCCACTTTGTTGACGTCACATCCGGGGCTGATTTTTTTTTGATGGTCACGTTACGACACAGCTGATTGTCTTTAAAATTTTGAAGTTGGAATGACGGTTCATTGATATTTGATTTTTTGTTAAATAAAGCCGTTTTTGAGATTGTTTTTACTTTATTCTGACAGAACAATTTTTTTTAAATGTATTGTAAGCCCTAATTTTTCATAGCCGCTTCATTAGCTCACACAAAAATTAAGTTTAAAGCAGAAGCGAATGTGACAATCACATATGACAAAGTCAAATACATGTCAAATATAACAGTTGGCATGTGGTACATGGCGGGTAATTTGAATTCAAAATAAGGAAGGCTAAATCTTGAAGATTTTAACCTTTTAATCATGTTGCTTCCTTGCAAACCTTTGGTGGAATATCGAGATGGTGTCTGAGAATATTTCACTGAAATTTTGCGGAAATCTGTAGTACCATTTTGAAAATATCATAAAAAAACGACTGACCTCCCATAAGACCCAATGTAAAATTCAGCCTCGGGAGAACAGCTGATTTTTTCAGGGTCGTGGCCTCTATTTTTGTGTTGGCCTTGTGTGAACATAATACTTCAAAGACATTGTCATTTGTGATTTGTCATAAAAGTGATTGTCAGTGGTTCAGTATTTTTTTTTAATTGTTTTTGTTGAACCAAAATAAATAAACGGATCCATGACGGATCTGATACCTTCCTAGCTTGCCTATTAGCACACTTCAAGTGAAGCCATGATATATCATCCTTGAAAACAGTTTTTTATAAATATCTCGGAAACTAAAGCTCCTACGAAGTTTTTGGTTAGAACACAAATTATTGAGCAAAGCTCTCAACAGACAAACAGGAAAATAATATGAAAAATATGATTTTTTTTATAAAAACATGAAAACTATGGTGAATAATGAATAAAAATTAGGTTTTTTTTTGGTTTAACTTAAGTCTATTATTTTTTCCTTATTTATTTTATTTTATTTAAAAAATAAAAAAAAATACAACTTTTTCCTAAAATCAAAATTATTTCCCCTTTTATTCATTAACAAGACTAAAGATGTAATTTGAAATTTGTGTTTGCACTAACAGTAGTCACTGGAGCAAACATTAGATAGTTATTGAAAAAAGGCACAGATAAGACCAGGCCCCAATAAGGCCAGCTCTAATTTAGACAGTTTTACATTGTAAGAAGCTTCAATTATGACTTACCAGCTGTTTTAAGGATCGAACTAAATACGGCCTGATTTATTTATCCTTAATTAGGCCAGAACCTATTTATTTTGGACTTTAAAACAGCTGATGTTATAATTAAAGCATCTTACAATGCAAAACTAAATAAGGCCTGGCTTTATTGCTGCCTGGTCTTATACGTGCCTTATTCCAATAACTCTCTTTTAGCCCCTTAGTTCGTCTTCATTGGGGAAAATATTAAAAATATGAAGGTTTTTTTACAAATATGAAGTTTTATGAAGTCTGAAAAAAAATATGAACATTTTCATAAAATATGAAGGTGCTGAGTGCCCCGATTGAGCAAAATGCAGTCTACTATATTCAGAAAACCGCATATTGATACGATGCTCCGTTAAAAAGTTAGCAATGAAAATCGGTTCAGCGGTTTAGGAGCTATCGTGTTACAGGCAGAAATATACATACACACACACACACACACACAGACAGACATCACGACGATATTGCTAAGATAGGTCAAAATACACCCAAATAACACATTTTCGGAGTTATCTGAAAAAAATAAATTTTCGTCGAAAAAGCCATTGCTGCGCAGGGTATGAAGGTAAAAATGGGAACATGATACCTTCAATAATAATTTTCTTCATAATGGCGCCACTGCCCAAGATATCTTGCCATTCGTCCTTGTTTGTTTCTTGAATTTTGTCTTCTGATTTCGATTCAGTGGCTTCAGACTCTTCGTTTTCCAAATCCGGTGAATCGATGATTTCGATGTCGCTAATTTCGCTCGGTGATCCGCTGTTGCTGCCAGTTTTTTCAGAAAGCCTGTTTTTTCATATTAAAAAAAAAACATTTATGGATGATTCTACAAAAATGGTGCTGTGGAGTGGGAATGCATATTTTTCAAACACAGACTGCAAATGAAGCATAGTTTTAGTTATAAGATTTAAAACAAAATGTTTTCTTTATGGAGCATTTGAGTTTAATGTATAAAAAAAATTTTATAATTTTTTTTATTACAAAGCAAATACCTCATTCCTCTAGTGTAGTCCCAAACCAAATATTAAAAACTCAGATTGAAAAAATATCCTAATAAATAATATTTAACCAAGTCTTAACTATTTATCAAAAAATTGATAAAATTTAAGTTTGCAGTCATATTTTTGAAAGTCCGAATTTACATCTTCCCGGAAAATTTTACAATTTTAAACGTGCTTCATTTTTAATAACACAATATTTGTGAATACCACCGGTTAATTTCTAGAGAAAGAGACGGCCCTGGATATCTAATTTACTTGTGAGGATGACAAGTTTTGACAGATAATGTCAACTTTAGTTTGGTTTAAGTTATAGATCTTTTTATTTTCGGCAGAAAATTAGTTTTTTTCGGAGAAATCAAAAAGGAACGCTTCAATTATCATTCCTCTGGTAAGTAAATATTCGACTGATATCAATAGTATAATTTTTTTGTTGATTGTTTTAAAATTATAAGTATAGGAACTTTGTTTATATAAAACTTAAGTTAAGTAGTCTAAATAGATTTTGATTTAAATTGGAAAACCATTAAAAAACTCATTCCTCTGGCATTTTTATGCAATAATTCCTAAAATTTGGGAAAATAAATGTTTCTTAGCTTACACCTAATTAATTACATAAATTTAACAAAACAAAATTATTTACTGTGCTGTACTGTTATTTAAAGGCAATGACCAAAAATGATATCCATATAGCCCACTTTTGGTAGAATCATCCTTAAGTGAAAAATGCTCAGTAGTCCAGGCGCTAGCTCATGTCACGTATGCTCTAATATGTGCGCTCAGTTTTGTTGCGGGGCTTTGTTAAGCACTAGGAAAAAAAATATTTTGTCATGTGGTCCAAATCATGGTCGTTTGGCCGCCATCTGTAAAAATGGTCGCCAGATTATCAGATTTTTGGTTTAAGCGTATCTCCGTAGTTAGTGGTTCGAGTAAGAAATTTTACAACTTTTTTAAAGGCAAAAAAATTTTGTATTAATAAATTTTTTGCTAAATCAAGTAGTTTTTGAGATACACCAAGATTATGAATATTTCCGCTTGCAAAAGGATTAAAATAATACCCATGCCCATTTACATAAAAGACCCTTCATAGAAGAGGATCTCAATTTTGTTTTTAAATTGCGGTGGATGGTACCCCTAGGCTGTCCCAAAAGGGCGGTTCCTAAAAATGTTCACGAGAATATAAAAAAATGATTTTGCTGCAAAACTGTGCATTCTAGCAAAAAACATCAAGAATTATTTTTTATAGTACTTTTCTCTCTCTTTTCAGTCAGTTTCTTCAAAATCATTTTTGAACATAAACATTTTTAAAAAGTAGTTTTTTCAAAAACTAAAAATATTATTTTTAGAAAAAATGTTATGTTAATATGTTGTATGGGACCGCTAATAAAAAATATTATTACCAAACAAAATTATCTTTTATTGGCCGCCATCTTCGGTATATCTGATGTTATCAAATTAAGATCATCAAACCTGAACAATGGACAGAACACTACAAGGGACTGCTGCAGGAGACGAGACCCGAATATCTGGCAGCCTCTCCGAGGAGAGACATAGAAGTATATGGAAAGGAAGTAATCATCGAAAAAGAAATGATAAAAAATAGCATTAAAAAACTTAAATCCGGAAAAGCTAGCGGACCTGGAGGAATATATGCTGAAATGCTCAAATATGGATCAGAGAAACTACTCAAAAATCTCACATATATTATCAATCAATGCATCAACGGACCATCTAGTACCTGATGATTGGAAAATTGCATTCATATCCTCAATACATAAAAAAGGAAACAAGCTGGATTGCAACAACAACATAAACAATAACCAGTACTCTAAGTAGATTGTACAGTAGGATTCTTAGAGATCTAATAGGGAATGATTTTCATGAAAAAGAAGAAGAGCAAAGTGGGTTTCGTGCAGGCAGATCTTGTAGTGATAATGTTTTTTGTCTTAAACAAGTAATTGAGAAAAGGAGCGCCAGACATATAGAGACTTATGTTACCTTTGTGGACCTACAAAAAGCATATGATACTGTTCTAGTAGAAAAATTATGGACAGTTTTAGAGCAGACTACTATCAATCATACATATATAAATAAAAATAAAATAACTATACAAAATTAAAATTGGAAATCAAGTTTCAAAAGAATTCCTGGTAACAAAAGGCTTAAGACAGGGATGTTGAATCTCTCCAGCTCTTTTTAAAATATATATTACAGTAGCTCTAAAAAACTGAAAATGTAAAGTGCACGGCATGGGAATACAACTTAACGACCGATTTACCATATACACACTACAGTTTGCTGACGACCAAGTAATTGTAGCTAATGATAAAGAAGACATGGAGTATATGATAAGAAAGTTAATGGAAGAATACCAAAAGTGGGGATTACCAGTGAACATAGACAAGACAGAGTACTTATGTATTGGAAACGAATCCAGTGAGTTAGAACTAGACAATGGATAAGTAATATCTCCATGCAATGAGTATGTATACTTGGGTGTCACATTTGATAAGACAGGAATAGACTGTAAAGAACTGGAAAAAAGAATAGTAAAACCAAAAAAGGTAATTGGATGTCTCAACAGTATTTTATGGAGCAGAGAGATAAAAAAGAATGTAAAATTTAACATATATGAAACAATGGTGAAAAGCACGCTGTTGTATGGAATAGCGACGTAACAGAAAAATACAAAACAAAAATGGAAAGTGTCCAAATGGATGCAATAAGAAGATCAATGAGAATATCTAGAACAGATCACATAAGAAATGAGATCATAAAAGAAAGAATGGAAATCGAGGGAAGCATAACGGATGACATCACTAAAAGGCAACGGATTGGGTACGGCCATGTACAACGAAAGATTACCAAAGCAGGTCCTAGAATGGCAACCAATAGGGCGCAGAAAAAGAGGGCGTCCTAAACTAGAATGGCAACAGTCAATCCAAAGATCAATGAGTCAAAAAAATCTGACAGAAGATGATTATCAGGATCGAAGGAGGTGGAGAATAGGCGTTGGACAACCTAGAAAAACGTTCTAAACTGACATAATAGTAATAGTATCTTCAGTATATCATATTTATATATATATATTTATCGGTTTCACAACGTTCTACGTCTTCCGATACCCAATCTCCACTCGTTTCTGTTTGCCCATAATTCATCATCTAGGCCTCTTATTCTTATTTCACTGTCTATTCCTTCTCTCCAGCTTCTCCTTGGCCGTCCTCGTTTTCTTCGGCCAGTTGGTTTCCATTGTAGTATTTGTTTAGGTAGTCTTTCATCATTCATTCTTTGTACATGTCCGTACCACACCAGTTGTTTTGTTCTTATATCATCCACTAAAGTACGTTCACCCACTGTCATAATTTCTCTTATTCTTTGATTTGTAAACTTTCTCTTTTTGATTTCCCTGCTGCTCTTCTCCAATAGTCCATCTCCGTAGCGGAAAGCATTTTTTCTGTTCTATCCTTGATTGGCCATAATTCTGAGCCGTATGTAATAATACTTTTTATAATGGTGTTATATATAAGCTTTTTGTTATGTTTTGATATACTTTGGTCCCAAATTATTCCATTTAATAAAGTTATTGCTTTTCTTCCTTGTACGTTTCGATCTTTTATAGCTTTGTCTAGTGTTCCGTCAGCTGTAATTTTTAGACCTAAGTATTTATACTCATCACAGGAGTGAATTCGCTGCCCGGTATTTAAGATTAGATCCTGTTTCATTCCACCGATACACATATACTCTGTCTTATTGAGATTAACCTCTAGTCCCCACTTATTGTACTCTTCTATTAGTTTTCGTGTCATATATTCGAGGTCGTCATAATCCTGAGCCACTACTATCTGATCATCGGCGAAACATAAAGTATACAAGGTGGTTTCGTCCAACGGAATTCCCATGTTTTGGCATTTTCTCTTCCATACTTTAAGGACTTGTTCCAAGTATATCTTGAAGAGCGTAGGCGAGATACAGCAACCTTGTTTAAGACCTTTATTTACTTGAAAGCCTTTGGTTAGTTTTGCTTTTATTTTAACTTTTGCCTTACTATTGCGGTATAACTCTTGGATGGCCTTAATTAGTTGTACGCTTATGTTTGTGTTTTCCAACGCTTTCCAAAGCAGATTTAGTGGTATACTATCATATGCCTTCTGCAGATCCACGTAAAGCAGATGCAGCTCTTGACCGTATGCCATTTTCTTTTCAATAACTTGGGTTATACAAAAGAGGTGATCTGAAGTCGATCTACCCGCCCTGAAACCAGCTTGTTCTTCTGCCTCCATGTCTTTATATTCGCTCTCTATTTCATATCATATTTGCCAAGGGAAATTTTATTGGAAAATTTCTGATTCATGTTCAGAACTCCAGTTTAACCCCATTTTAGATACCATTTTACTGGGCTACCAGCTGTTATTGATACTTACCCTCCCAGTAACTTCTGTTGGTTGGTTTTGACATTGTCAAATCTGTCATCTTCAGGGCTTTCATCATCTTGATCTTCAACCAAGTCTTTCTCTGTCAATGCTTCATCTTCGATTAATTTTCTACTTTCAGATTCTTGCAGAAGATCTTATACAAAAAAAAATGCAAAAATCATTGTTTGAATCTACCAAATGGATCTGATACCTTCGTAGCCGACAGTGGCGGATCCGGGGGGGGGGTGCACTAGGGGCACTTGCCCCCCCCCCCCGAGAATTTTTTGAATATACGAAAAATGAGTAAAAAGTTATGTTTTTGCTAATAAAAATTCAAAATTTTTGCCTGCGACGCATGAAAGTATCTGTTATTATCATCGAAATTACAACCACTGACTAATTCAAAAAAATTCTGCTTAAAAAAATATATACCGTTTTTTACCAACAGAGAATGTCACCTAGAGTGCCCCCCCCGAGAGGCACCTCTGGATCCGCCCTTGGTAGCCGATTAGCACACTCCAAATGAACTCCACACTATATCAGCCTTGAAAACAGTTTTTGTAAATATCTCAGAAACGGAAGGTCCTACGAAGTTTTTTGTAATAACATAAATTATTTAGAAAAACGTGTTCTACTATATTCCGAAAACCGCATATTGATGCGATGCTCTGTTAAAAAGTTAGCATCTTTTCAATTTTTAAACTGTCAAAAAACTGTCATTAGCATTAATAGATTTTGACCAAAATCAAATCAGCTCTTAACAATATTGTACACTATTTTACCTGAAAATTTCATGAAAATCGGTTAAGCGGTTTAGGAGCTATCGTGGGCCGGAAGGATATACACACACACACACACAGTCTCGATGATATTGCTAAGATCCTATTTCTAGCCGATTAGCACACTCCAAGTGAACTCCATGCTATATCAGTCTTAAAAACAGTTTTTGAAAATATCTCAGAAACTGAAGCAGCTACGAAGTTTTTTGCAATAACATAAATTATTAAGAAAAACGTGTTTTACTATATTCCGAAACTGTAAAAAACTGTTATTAGCATTTAAGGATTTTGACCAAAATCTAACCAGCTCTTTACAGTATTGTATGTACACTATTTGACCTAAAAATTTCATGAAAAACGGTTCAGTGGTTTAGGAGCTATCGTGGGCCGGACCAACACACACACAGGAGCTATCGTGGGCCGGACCAACACACACACACACGGGTGCATTTTTGGCGTTATCTTGAAACACATTTTGGGCGTTATCTGAAAAAAAAATCCACAAAAACAATACCTCCTCTAGACATTGCTTTGTGAGCTTGGAAGATATAAAACGCTAAATAAAAATATTGCCCAATTCTTGACGTGTGCTAAATAGCTAAATAAAAAAATTGCCCAATTCTCAATGCGAGGAGGACAGAGTTTTTAAACAAAAAAAAATTGATTAAGTTGATGATTTATTACCTGATTCAGATGCTTCTTTAATTGGATGTTCATTTTGAGCATCCCTTAGAAACTGTTCAGTTAGTTTTTTGTTGTCTAGAGCCATAATTTAGTGCTTGAATAATAATTAGTACGTTTTCTTGGTAAGGTTTGTTTCTGTAAATAAAATAAATTGATAAGTAGAGTAGGCCAGTCATTATTCAGGGATGTGAGGAGGTAGCAAGGATAAATTCAAATCTAATATGCATTATGCAAACGTTAATAGTTTTTGAGATATTTAAATTTTTCTGTTTTGTCTCCAAAAGGTAGATTTTAAAGGTTTATAACTTAGTCTGAAAATCTGCTGTGCATATTTTTAACCTTTTAACTAGAATACTTGGATTATAATCTTTGTTTAAAATATAAAAAATCCGCAAAAAATTCAGATAGTAAATAAATTGTAGTTAATTTTTTTAATAGCATATTTTACTTTGTAGCGGTTTATTTTCCAATAAATTTTTAGCTAACAGAACACAAATGCTATCATAACTGCTTGACACGGTTTTTTACTTTTACAGGAATTGTAAAAACGCCTTTGAAAAATGCTCCAATCCTCCCATAACACCCAATGTAAAAACCATTCCACCATTAAAAGCTGACTTTTTTCCTGTATTTTTTTGTTGGCTTTGGTTCAGGATTTGTTGTGTAGTTTGACAGGCCCATGCCTAGGAAACTCAATGCAATTTGACAGGTCGTTAGGTTAAAGTTCTCACTAAGGTGAAAAGAGGCGCTGCGGTCGCGCGTGTGTTCCTTATTCTATTTTTTTTGAGAATTATCTGTGGTTTGGATTTTCCATCCCCATTTTATTCAGATAGAAAAACCTCTTCCACGGAAATTTTATTTCGGGTTCATTTTAAATCTATCTTTTTGGCTTCTGTAGGTAATCTTTGCTGCTGTGTCGCATTAATATTAAAATTTGTTAAACTTGTAACTTTTGCAATTTTTTAATATAAAACAATGAGAATTTCTAGTTGCCTTTCTGGGTGAAGTGTCTAAAGTTCAGACGAGTATAAAATCCATAGTTTTCCGAGAAATTTTAAGTTAGGTTTTCTTATTTGAGGTTAGATTGGCATTTGGTAAAATTTGTCTTTTTACCTTCTTATCGCTTACTTTACGGAACTCTGAATACAGGTTTCCAATGCCTAGTAGGTGCCTTATTTGCCCATCAATTAAGCACAAATTTAGTGTTAATTTTATGTCTATATCTTTCTTTTGATATTACGTAAAAGGGAGACACATGCAAAATTAACACTAAATTTGTGCTTAATTGATGGGTAAACGAGAGATTACCCAGCAGCGTAATGTGCTTTAAATAAATTTATTCCTTAATTTTAAATCTTTATCTTACCATAATCTAGCACCTATGATTAACGTGGTTATAAGTTGATTTTTTTATTGTTTTCAGCTTTTGGATGATATGTGCAACCACTGATAAGCTATGTATATACTGCTAAAATCATCATCATTTAAGAATGATTCTCTTCATGAACAACTGTTTCATTATTTATTCACTCATCACACCAGAAATGTTAAAAGCGAATTTAAATATACTAGATAGGGTTTGGTTTTTCATTATATTTTATTTTACCAATCAATTACACTATATATTATTTCATCTATAGTTAGTCGTTAATTTAGTTTTTATTTGTAGCTTTTTTTATAACAATAAAAACTCATTTAAAAAATGTTTTATTTATTGCACTTTATATATCATTTTCAATCTGTTTATATCTCATAAAGACATTGTATGTCTTTATAAAATATTGACTAATTGAAAATTTCAAAAAAACTTTAAAATTAAAGAAAATTTATTATAAAAGGCGATTCAAATTTCCCGCCTCAACTTTTAGTTCGTCACTAAGCTCAGTAGTGGGCGCCACAGCGTTAATGATCTGTCAAACAGCCGGAGTTGCCTATCTAATAAAAACTGACTGAACCGAAGCAAAAATCCTTTATCTATGGACAGGCCTCAAACTTAAAAAAAATAGGTGTTAATGATTAGGGTTACCAGACGTACGGATTAATCCGGACATGTCCGGATTTTTACTACGTCCGGGTGGGTCTGGGCGGATTTTTCATAAACGTCCGGATTTTAAAGTAGCCGCCTTTATAAACATCAAATAATGCAAAATAAACTAGTTTCAAAAAATGTAATTATACAATAATCGTCTATAAATTTAGCAGTGTGAATTCACGTTTAAGCGGGGTCTTCACATAACGTTTTACCTTACATCTTGCCTGTTCAGTCAAAACGCATCAAGTAAAACTTTGTGTGTAGACGGAAAATCGGACGTTTTACTTGAACTGATTTAAGACGGAAGACCGCCTAGAGAACTGACCGGATCACGCATTGTTTTCCAATAAAACCATCGTTTTGTATCAAAAACTGATCTAAAAACGTACGTTAAAACTATCAAGTGTCTACACTAGTCTTTCAACCGTCATACTTGACCCTTTTGACTGACAGGCAAGACGTAAGGTAAAACGTTATCTGAAGACCCCGCTTAAAGTAGTATTATTAATTTCGCCTTGTTGAAGTTTACACTTCTGCCGTGTGGTCTTAAGCACACACAATTTTTTTGATGAAGTTTGTAATCTAAAAAAGTACATATCAGACACTTCTACTTCTGATGACGACAATCTGCCTACCCACGAAAAATGGGCAAAATATTTTAATGCAAGTATTTCTACCCAATGGACCAAAGAAAGAAATAGGCTGCTTTTATCTTCTGTAAAAGGAATACTCATGACTTCATACAATTTAAGAAATATGAGCTGGTCAGAATTTTACGATTTTGTATTTCGGCCTAAAAATTCAACGCTGTTGAATAAAATACAAAGCAGTGAAAAGTACCTATAAAATAGTAGGTATATTATGTTATTTATTAGTTATTGTTTCAATTAAAAAAAAGTGGATTTTTTGTGTGTGGCATAGAAAAAATTTTGACGTCCGGATTTTCTTGACAGCTGGTCCTGGTTAGAGACGTTATCATCTGGCAACCCTATTAATGATGGACCTGTTTTTACATGAGAGGGTTGAAGTATTTTGTCAACAATTTTGATAGCATTTGTGTTCTGTTAGCTAACTGTGGCAATAAACTTAAAATCATAGTGTTGAGCATGTATTCTGATTCAAAGTTTTAAAAAATGTACAGCAGATTTTCAGGAAACTAAGTTTTAACTTTAAGGTCTACCTTTCGGAGAAAAATAGAAAAAATTAACTTTTGCATAATACATATTAGGGTTAAATTTACTCCATGCCAGTGGCGCCTGCTACAGGAAGGGCAACGGGGCAGTGCTCTCCCAAAACTAGACAACAAACAGTATTTTTTATTGATTTATTTAAAAAAAGTTAAATCTTCCCTTACGACATGATTGTCTAGTTATTTATATTATCTGTAGTTAACAACAAGTGATAAATTGGGTGAACTTTTTAAGCGTAAATAATTACAAGCCGGCAGCGCCGAGCGGGGAAGGTTTCAATTTCACCCGTTTTTAAGCGGTGTATGGGTGGCTATTCTCGCGCAGAGGCTGGAGGAATGTTTGTTTTTGTTGACGTCGGCCATATTCATCGTGCGAAAACGTTCGTTGCCCTTTCTAGTGTTGCCCGTTCTATCCTTAGTGTGTGTTTTAGTTTGAAGTATGTCAGTAGTAAAAAGCCTTGCCGGTGCGAATGGACTTTATCTATAAACAAATAAACTAGACCAAGTAGCTGCATGTTTGGAAAATACCAAAATAAAATTTTTTCCGTAAGTTGTTATATCTCATTTTTCATGCAATTTAAATTTCTGCCCCCCCCCCCCCCAATTCATAAGAACCGAACCGAACCCCCCCCCCAATTCATAACATCACCAGCCGCCACTGCTCCATACCACCTCTCCCCTAAAACATCCCCAAAGGATATTATCGAATTCCCAGTAACCCTGTATATTGTCTGTGGGGCACATACATGTTTTTATTAACTTTTCAGAAACAGTTTTCCTTAATTTTGTGTTATATCTCATTAAATTTTTTCTTGTATTTGAGGCTGGTTTAGGGGAAAATGGGACAGATTGAAACATGGGGCACAATGACACAGTTCAAACTTCTTGTGCTACATAAGCATTTTTAAAAAAAAATTAAATCACCCCCAAAACAACAAAGACCTATCTCAAAAAATACTACTTTCCATAAAACACAAATACCTGATGATTTTTTTTAGCTTTTCTTCAAAGATGATTGAAATTTTTTTCTATCCTCCTAGATTTATCCAGAATGTGGACACCCTGGAGAGATAATGTACAGAATCTGTGTTTTCATTGGATGTAAGTCATTTGCTTTCTCTGCCTTGCACACTTAGATCATGTACCTTGATATAATTTGTCTCACACACTCATGAATTTTTAAATCAAGAACTGAATTGGAACACTCTGTAGAAGGGACAGGTTACTAAACAAATTTATTTATTTTTATTCATTTATATAATTAACTTAATATAATTTTGTTCACATGGTGTTTAAGGCATTAGATAACACGAATAAATTTTCAGCACTTTACTTTTAAGCCATGATCAGTATCAAAAAAATGTACCTACCTATATATTATTATTGTTTTTTGTGAGAAATCTCTCACTTTTTCAGACATTTATTTGATTTGTTAACAAAAAATACATTAAATACCTGCGGAAATACAAAAACATTTCAGAAACCAAAAAAAGAAAACACACCACAAATTTAGTGCTTCTTATGTAGAATTAAAATATTTTAGATAATTATAAGCCTAAACTTGTTATTTGTAATAACATGTAAATTAGAATAAATACTCTGCCAATTTATGGGCACCTAAGCTCACTCTAGGTACTATAGTTATAGTGTACTTGTAAGCTAATATAACTAAAATGTGAAATATGTTTTATCCAGACTCAATTACCTTTCGTTTGATACCACACAAGCCATGTTTTGACTTAAACTCTAATTTTCGAGATCTACCCCCACCCTTAAAAAAATAAAATAAAATGTATTTTGTTTAACTCCAGACTCAATTACCTATCAGTTGATATCACACACCCCATATTTTCAGTTAAACTCTAATTTTTAAAATCTACCCCCACCCTTTTTTTTAAATCACCTAGAATGTATTTTGTTTAACTCCAGACTCAATTACCTTTCATTTGATATCACACACGCCATATTTTCACATAAACTCTAATTTTTTAAATCTACCCCCACCCTTTTATTTGGTTTGTGTTTGGTGGATTTTGTTCATTTTTAAATGGGACCATCTCAACCCAAGACCCAGCCTAGGTGCCAAATTTAATTCAAATCTGGCAAGCGGTTTTTGAGTTATGCGTGTTGGTTGTTACAGACAGACATACAGACAGACAGACAGACGGCGCAACAAAAAAGTTTCAAAATCATCTGAAACACAAAGATATATAAAAAATTTTGAAATCGGAGCAACTTTTTTTTCTCAAAAAAATTACAATCACCGTAGCTCACACTACTATAGTATAGTAGTAGCGTGAGCTAAAAAATCTTGAATCTTTGTTTCAACATGCCTCATTTTCCCTTCCACTGCTGGGTAAATCAGACCAGGAATCAGGTTTACCTTACCTTTTTTTTGTTTTTTTTTTATGGCTAATAATGCAGAGGCCTTAGTGGTATATCTGTGAGCCAAAGTGTTAAGCCTAAATCATTTATTGTTGTAATATGCAGAGTTTTTTCATGTACTGGGTGGAAAAAAAAATATGCCACTTTAGTCAAACTCAGTATATAATTCTTGGGCTCAATAGATCCATTTGTGGTAGCAGTGCATGGAGGTCCAGTAGGGCCTGCCACCACTTTCGAATACATACATACCTGTTTTTTAAGCAATCAATAAATAATGAACGGGATAAAAACTTCAATTGTGAAAAAGATAATACCAGGATAGAACTTTCATGTTTTAAAAAGTTTCTACAATTAATTTTATCAAACTCGGATATTGTGAAATATGATAAGCAGTATTGGATAGGCACTAAAATTTTGACAACCGTGTTGTGACAAGTATTTTTTTTAGAATTAGAACTAAAAAGATAACAAAAAAATCACCACAAACAATGCAAATTTGGTAATTTGTGGTGACCTTTTTTCACATATTTAAAATAAATTTTATGTAGATACTTTCTTACTTGGTTCAGGAGTATCCTTGACTCAGTTCTAAAGTTCTTTCAACATTCTTTAATTAATAAACAAATTCTCCTTGAAAAAAGTAAGAAAAACCTGACAACACACAATTTTTTTAACCTTTGCCTTTGAAAAGAAAGACGCTTTTAGTATAGGCAGAATTGAAAGTAGTTCATCCGCACAGGATCGCTTTCAATAAACACTTCAAGCCACCAAAAGCGCTTTCACTAAAGTATTGATTTCCGCAAACGAATGAAGTGGACCAGTTTCATTGATTTTGTAAACAATATAAATTTTTTTAGAAACAATTTATTTTCCAGAGGTTTTGAAACAGTGGAAGACCCGCAAATGGACCAAAACGAGACGTCAGAGGAGCCCCTGACTACGGTGCAGATTTTAACGCAGGAGGCTGAGACACTCAAGAAGAAACTTGAAGAAGAAAGACAAAAATTAAATGATATTTCCTGTAAGGATACATTTATATTAAAAACATATTTATCGACACTTCTGTCTATAATAAAAAAAACATTTGTGAAGGCAAATGCCCTGTGCTTCACTCGCCTATTGTGTAAAATGTCTTGAATTCACTACCACATACCAAAGAATTAGTTTTTTTTATTTGTTTTAGTGGAAGTGGTTGCAGAACGCTTGGACTCAGTCAACTGCACCAACATCAAACCCAGACGTACCCTAAAAGGACACCAAGCTAAAGTTTTGTGTTCAGACTGGTCACCTGACAAGAGGCATATTGTGTCTTCATCACAAGTAAGGCTTTGTTCTTGATTGTAAAAATTACATTTGGGGTTGGGTATTTCACCTGTCAAATTTAGTTTTGTTCAATTGACTGATAAATATAAAAAACAGGCTTATCCTGTTCATCCTAAGGGCCTGTCCTTAAATTATGTAACACTCTATAAGGGGTGGGGGGGTTTAGCCTTCTGTCACACTCAATAGTTTTTCATGTGTTTTTTCTTGAAAATGTGTTACTAGGTGGGGAGCTGGGTCAAAACAAAAATATTTTAAGGACATTCCCTAAATGTCTCAGAACAAAATCTCATAAATCATACAAAACAAACACAAACTCCTACTCATTTACCAGAAGAAGATAATGATAAATAAGGTAAAATGCCCATTGATTAATACCATGCCAATGATTGATACTCAGAAATATTTAGTTTATCTTTAAATGTTGACCTGTGGACACCTTTTTTCTGATTTTTTAAGAAAATAAATGAATTCATGACATATCTGCTGTGAAAACAGTTTTTTATTTAAATTATTTCATTTCATTATGGCATTAACTAAAGAAATAAAATTAGAT
This sequence comes from Aspidapion aeneum, assembly GCA_963576565.1. NCBI lineage: Eukaryota > Metazoa > Arthropoda > Insecta > Coleoptera > Brentidae > Aspidapion > Aspidapion aeneum. The sequence continues at coordinate 221,008,095 of OY755038.1, read as the reverse complement.
AATAAAACTATTCCTATACCTACAGGAATGACACTGATTTATTTTCTAACTCTGCATACTGCCGATTAAAGAGGTCCTGAAAGGCACACCCAAAAGCCACGGCTCTTCTGAGGGTTGAAATTATACTAGAAAAATTTTATATGAATTTTGTTAACTTTTGAAAGACAGAATCAAAAAAAATGTGTTCTAAATACATATATATTAAAAAGTTTTTTTAAAAATAACTCATAATAGTAAAGTAATGAAAACAAAAAAAGTATCAAATTGGTGGAATGTATATAATAACTGGCAAAAAAACTTAAAAATTTTGATAATTTTTCGGATATTCATAAATTTTATTTCTTACAATTTTAACAGTGTAGATATATCAGGAAAGGTTAAACATAAAACTTGTGATTTAATACTTTTTTACTTTTCTTCAACTTTTAGGTTTAAGCTATCAATAACTGGGTATTACTAAGGTCACTATATTGTCGGGTACAATTTTATTTTAAATCGAACCCTTAAATGAGGGTACCGTAATAGATCTCTAATGTGAATAAAATAAATATAAAACAGTTTTAGAAACGTTACAAACTTTAATGAATACAAAATAAAACTCTGTTGCAATTTACAAATTGTTACAAGACTTTTCTTATGACCTATAAAACAAACAAGACCCAAAATATTAAAATAAAAACTTTAACTTACCAAAATAACAAACTGCAAAATATTATTTAAATATAAAAATCTTATGTTTCTTTACTGACAATTACTTTTAGAGGTTTTAGTTAAGTTCAACAAAACTTAGAATGTGACTACCAACTTGTCTCCTCTAAGTTTGGGTTTTTATAAACGGTAGGTTGGACCTAAATAATCCATTATCCCCTCTTTGAAGAGCTTGGGGGAACCAAGTCAGTGCCGTTGCTGATAATCCTAAAATTTACTTTACATTCTAGCTAATGAGCTAAACAAGTAAACCTAAACGAAAACAGAGATAAAATACATTTTATAGACAACATTTTCTTATCTCACAGTATTTCCATGTCCAATCACTTTAAAGGGAAAACCCTCTCGCTACTTGCTGTATCCCCACGCTTAACCATTACAACTCCCACTCTAGACTTTTCAATAGTTTTTCTCACATTAACCAGCTGCTGTGTGGTAGGCGGCCACCAAATGTTTTTCATTTTGGAGGGAGGCGGAACCACTTTCTTATCTCAACAGAACCATAATTGTGTTTGTCGCTTTTCCAAGATGGTTTCGTACAGTGGCACAGTCAGGGGTTATTTGCATTCCTGACAATATCACGAAGTAGAAGGAACTTTGTGATATAGTGACCTTAGGTATTACAATAGATAGTTAAATCTCTATACAGTAAAACCTCTCCTTGCGGACACCTCTATTAAGCGGACACTCCCTTTAGGCGGACAAAATTGTTGAAATCGGACACTCTAATAACTGTACGCGGACAATTTTTTTTTTGTTAAAAATTCTGAAACCTCCCTTAGCCGGACGCGAACGTCTAATAACGGGACGGAGCGCTGGTCGAAATGGGCATAAATATTATGTGGCATGTTGGCAACCACTCACTCTGTAGCCGGGGAATTACCTTTTTCCGTTTTAATGCGGAGACTAAATACTTCTGTTGTATTTACAACATATTTTATTCAGTGGGGCTGCTGTGTTTTATTTTTATTGTTCAGTTGTAATAGATCTCTTTGAAATGGCGGCTAGTAAAAAACTTTAGTTCACGTGAAAAAATGGAACTTGTTAACGTTTTGGAGAAGGAACATCTATCAGCACGAAAGATCGCTAAAAAATTTAATATTGGAAAAATATTTAAAAAAAGCAGCAGAAATTGTTAATAAATATATATTTAAATTTCGCAGTTCTTTCTCATAAGCGGACACCTCCAATAAGCGGACAAAATCGAAGAAATCGTAAGTGTCCGCTTATAGGAGGTTTCACTGTATATCCATTTATCATAAAAACCTCTTTTTTTCCATCATAGTATCTATTATCTTATTAAACTTCTTTACAATTGATAACGGTTAGAGATACTTACTAACCGAAACGTCGTGTTTTAAAATAAATAAAGACAATGGAAGTCCGAAATTTTATTTCTAAACTTCTCTATGTTTAATTTAGCACTGTGCACTGTGCAGTGTAATTTGCAGCATTTCGAAACTAGTAAGAACCTTTCATTTTGAAATTTTTATTGGAGAACTTAGCTTACCTTTTATCTCAATTCTTTTAACAGAATACCATTTTCGCGTACTTGGCTTTTTTTACATAAAATGTTTTGTTATGATTTTGCTCTTTTTTTAAAGGATTTGGGTAATATTTAACTTTTAAAGTAGTAAAATATTGTTCAAAACTTTTGCAATGTGTTATTTAAAATTTTGAGGCTTTTTAATTTTTTCCTATAGTTTTGTCATAGTTCGTATCAGTCTTCCAAAGCACAGCTGGAAGTGGGCAATATTACTTTTACATAACTTTATATTTATAGGAGAGGGAAGTTAAATAATTTTTTTTTCTATAGTTTTATCCTAGTTCCTATCGGCCTTCCAAGGCTCAGCTCTCTAGCGTTTCTGCAAGTGGGCAATCTTAATTTTACATAACTTTACATTTATAGGGGAGGGATTGATTTTTCCCAAGGGTTTGGAGGATGTCTGGAAGTACAGTAGAATTTTGATGATCTATACATGAGTGTAAGAGAGTAGCAATTTTTTTGAAATTTACTTACTTTACTACTCTATTTACTACTTCTCTACTTTTGGCTGGTGCTACATATATGTGTAAATGTTAATTTTAGGATGGCAAAATGATTATTTGGGATGCCTTCACAACAAACAAAGAACATGCAGTAACAATGCCAACAACATGGGTCATGGCTTGTGCTTATGCTCCAAGTGGGAATCTAGTAGCTTGTGGGTAAGTCACACTAGGGTCCCTATATGTTGACGTATTTGGATATTAGCTCATACTTACATATTATATAGATGTACTACTAAAGCGTATTAAATGAATAGAAAATAACTGCTACAAGTGTTAGTGTTCCCAACCACGTATGTGTTAAATATATCGGTACTGGGAAAGGGCCTCTACTTATAACTGTTACAAGTGTACCGGCAAGTTGGATTTCAAATGAACCCAAACGTATGGCTTGGATAAATTCAGGCTACTAATAATGGGTGCTGCGCTCTCAGCGCCATCTCTTTTCTAAGCTTAAAAACACCCATTACACAGCCCCACAAAGAAAAAAGAAAGTTTATACTCGAGGGTCGGACATATGTATTCCCATGTATTTTTCGACGCTGAATCCGACCCCGAGCTCAAAAATGGCCCCTCACGTCCGGAATTGGCCCCAGGGGCTAAAAATGGCCTCTATAGCCTGAGAGGTGGATTCTGGGATGAGGCGTGGTTAAAGGTGCGTTCTAAAGCCAAAGTTGAGTTTGTGGTCGAAAAGTTCACGGCCAACCGAAATTTCCGGATTGGGACCGGGAAAATGGCCCATTAGGGACCGCAAATCGTGTTTCGGGCGTCACAATGGCATCAGTGATATTTTTGAATACTGGAATGCGACGCTCGAAACACGATTTTCCGGTCCCTGAGGGGCCATTTTTTCGGTCCCTAACGGGCAATTTCAGTTGGCCGTGAACTTTTCAACCACAAGCTCGACTTTGGCTTTAGAATGCACCTCTAACCACGCCTCATCCCGGAATCCACCACTAAGGCCATATAGAGGCCATTTTTGGTCCCTGGGGCCAATGCCAGACGTGAAGGGCCATTTCTGAGCTCGGGATCGGATTCAGCGTCGAAAAATACAAGGGAATACATATGTCCGACCCTCGAGTATGAACTTTCTTTTTTTTTGTATGGCTGCCTTATCAGTTACCTTAGGATAAATACGTTTTAAATTGTTAAAAAGATGCCAAGTAACCAGCTACATAAACACAAGATAATGTCTTCCCCAAATTATAAAGAATTTTCCTAAATTTAAGACAAAAATAAAATTTAACCCCAGATTAACTACAAGCGTTTCGCCATGTTGGATTCAAATTAGGGATGGCACTCCGGAGCAGTACCTGTTCTTTTCGGAACAGGTCTGTGCCCGGAGCAAGTCGGAACAGGTATGAATTTCCGGAACAAGTTGTTCCGCCGGAGCAGAAGTGACAAGGAAACTTCGAGAGAGCCAGAACATAACAGAAACAACTTGCTCCCTGCTTTTACGCATGTTCCGAGTCTTCACTTCAGCTAGCTGCATCTTTCTCAGGCTCTCTACGTAACCTTTATGAGACACACACTGGGTGTATCTTCGTCCTTTTCTAAAAACGACAGAGATACACTTAGTGCGCACTGGGGCAACTCGTAGAAATTGCTGATAGATAGACAACACGCACGGTGCTAGGGTTGGCGGGGTGCGGTGTGGCGTACGGCAGATTATCTTTAACAGTGGCGTTTCTTGCCGGGTTTTCTTTCGTTCAAAGCAAGAAAGTAGGAAACAATAAAAATATTTGAAATTGAATATAAAAAACTTTAATCCAATAAAATTTTGTGAAAACAGCAAAAAGTGAAGCGTTCTGTAAAAATTGCATTTCTTTTTCTATTTAAAAAAATAAAATTGTTATAAGCGACAACCAGATATAACGGTTAACACCCTGTACCTCATTTATATACATTGTAACACCAATAACAGAGCACACGCATAGTTAGATTTCATGCAGCACATCTGTTCCTGCAGTGCAGGAACAAATTGTTCCTTTCATAAAATGCGGAACAGTTGCAATTTATTTCCCTTGAAAAGTCCGGAACAGTTTGGAGCAGGAGCAGATGTTTCGGAACAGGTCATAATAAAAATCGGAACAGGTCAGACCTGTTCCGGCAAATTTACTGCTCCGGCCATCCCTAATTCAAATGAATCCAAACGTATGGTTTGGATTAAAAAGTAGAAGCTTTTAATAAAATTTGACAGGAACCGCTTTCAAATGACGTTGACAATTTGTCAATGCGATGATTTGACGTCAAAATTGGGGTAATTTTTTTATAATTTAAATTTATGAAAATTCTTTGGATTTTGGAACTTTTAGAAGACAAAGCCATTATCTTGAGTTAATGTAGCCGCTTACTTGGTATTTTTTTAAATAAATTAAAAGGTATTTATTCTAAGGTAACTGATAATGGGTGTTTTTAAGTTTAGAAAAGAAATGGCGCTGAAAGTGCTGCACCCATTATCAGTGGCCTGAATTTATCCAAGCCATACGTTTGGGTTTATTTCAAATACAACATGTCGGCACGCTTGTAGCAGTAATTTCTTTGAGGCCCTTTCCTAGTACTGATTAGAGACCCTGTATGTATGACATATTTTAATGATAAAGGGACGCGACAAACTCTTCAAAGTCAAATTTATTTAAGTCAAAATCAAAGGATGAAAATATCGGTCCTCTATACTCTAGCCATGTTTAGAGAGAGACGCACCTTCTGTCCTTGTCAATTCATAAGCGTCGGAAAATAAAAATAAACGATTTTTAACAAAAACTATACAGGGGGTGACCAGCAAACATGTTTGTTTATATTTGCCTGATGATTGATGTCACTCACTGCTGAACCTTTAAATTATTTAAGTGAAACGCCAATGAATTTGGCAAGAAAATAACATAACCAAAAAATGTTAATTGCAGTAACTTTGATGGGTTTGTCGCGTCTCTCTTTAGTAAAAATATGTCATACATACAGGGTCTCTAGTCCTGATATATTTAAGACGTACATGGCCATATCGTATTTAATTGAATTCAAACGTATGGCTTGGATTAAAAAAGCAAACGCTTTCGATAAAATTTGAAAGGAACTGCTTTCAAATGACGTTGACAATTTGTGAATGCGGTGATTTGACGTTGTCAAAATTGGGGTTAATTTATTTTTTATTTCAATTTAAGAACGTTTTTTTTGGACTTTAGAACTTTTGGAAGACAAATTATATGATCTTGCGTTGGTGTAGCTGCTTACTTGGCTTGTTTTGAAACAAATTAATAGGTATTTATCCTAAGGTAACTGATATTGGGTGTTTTAAGCATAGAAGAGAGATGGCGCACACTCATTATTAGTATCCTGAACTTATTCAAGTTATACGTTTGGGTTCGTTTGAATTCCAACATTCTGGCACGCTTGCAGCACTCATTTTTAGAGGCCCTTTCTGAGTAAAATGTATATAAATACGCGGCTAACGTTCAAGTTTTATCGTGTTTCTGTTTGCAGAGATTCTAGAACAGCTTTTCTATAATCTGTGCCTGTTTGTAGGGGCTTGGACAACAAAGTGACAGTCTACCCGCTCAGTCTGGATGAAGATGTGTCTTTAAAGAAGAGAACTGTTGGTACCCACACCAGTTACATGAGCTGTTGTATATTCCCGAATTCCGACCAACAGGTAATATGAACTGTAATAACAGTAGAGGCCCTGAATACATTTGATGGATGTATTTACTCAAAAACAACTGTCAAAATGTATGAGGGCGTCTAGTACTAAATTTACTTTGACAGTTGTTTTAAATAAAAAATAAATATTAACCACAATTTTGTCACCGCATTGACGAATTGTCAACGTCTTTTGAAAGCAGCCTCTTTCAAATTTTATTGAAAGCGTTTGCTTTTTTTATCCAAGCCATACGTTTGTGTTCAATTGAATCCAGTATGGCGGAACGCTTGTAGCAGTCATTTTCCATTAAAGGCGCCCGTCCATGAAGCATATTATCCGCGCGGAATTAATTTTTTGGTGAAGGTGCCGGTTTTCCCGCCTTTCTTGCAGCGGATTTTTTAAAATGCGCGGAAATTATGAATTTCTTTAACACATTTTCGTGAACAATTCTGGTGAAATTCGAGCTTGTTTATCTTTAATCTAAGAAATGTATCACAAAAGGTCAACATACGACTTGAATTTCTTGATAAAAATGAAATTTATTGGAAACATGACATAAACCAAATGGCCGATTTACCAATTTTGATCACAGCTGATTATTATTGTCGCCTCCAGTAATGTCATCGCGTTTTCCGCTATAGTTCGAACAAGTTGAACTTTTTTGAAAAAAACGCTGTGTTTGTGAGGTTATGTAGGTGACATAACCTCACTTCGATGTTTATTATTTTTTTGGTAAAAATCTAAATACCTAAAACCTTTTGGAAAATAAGAGTCGTTGGGGGAAGATAGGTTTAATTTCTTGTTAGTTCATAAATGTTTATTTAGCTTCTTTTTGAGACTAAACACTTATTTTCACGTATGTCTAATTTTCAGTTTTTTTTGGTGGAAATAAAAAAAAGTTTAGATAAATTAAGTCCTCTTCGGAAAAATCATGATGCAGATATAACAAAAAAAATAAAGCCGAATCTTTTACAGAAATTAGTATATCTGAAAAAATTATACACTAACATAAATGTTTAGAAAAAAAAATCATTTAAAGAAAAAAAGGGGCGGGGTGATTTAATGCACAGTATACATACTGGTTCGTTGAAAATAAATCCGCTTCATGGACGTGGACAGCGGTTTATCCGCGCTTTAAAAAAAAATCAGCGCGGAAAATACGCTTCATGGACGGGTACCTTAATGGTTTTAATACGCTTTAGCAGTACAGATATAGTTAAGAAGTACGTGCCCTATATGCTTGTTCACCATAACGACCTCTAGGGGTAAACGCTTGCACTTAAAATCTGTGAAAAAATGGCGGCCCTGTTGGAGGTTGCGCAGTAGTGGAACCGGAATCTAATTATTTTTCTATATCTATGGCTGCTTTTAACTCAATTCGCTAGCTTCGGGATGACCTTGTTATAGAGCGCCAAACATAGTTCAGATCACTGCTACGCGATGGCGCTCTTTGAAGATCATACATTGTATTAAGAGCTGAACATCTGCGTGTCCCATCTACTTACATATTTCTGTGGTTAGTAAAATTGTTTTGTTGTCAACATTTAATATATTTCTTAATCTAAAATTATAAAAACGTCTCGAAAAACGTCACAAACAAAAACACAGACGAAGAGAGGCAATCTATCTCTGAAAATCGGTTTTAGTATGGGTTTTACATAAATATATAACTGCATATATTATTTGACTAGATCTTTTTTGATAGATTTTGACAGGTAGTGGCGACTCTACTTGCGCATTATGGGACGTCGAATCCGGACAGCTTTTACAAAGTTTTCACGGGCACTATGCTGACGTCATGTCCATCGACCTAGCCCCGTCTGAGACTGGCAATACTTTTGTGTCCGGAGTAAGTACAAGTTCAGTAATAATGAATTTATAAGGAAATAAATGCAGACATGATTTGCAAGATAATTGTATAATATGCAAAACAATGGTTGAAATAAAAATATTTTTTTAGAACCACTAAACCGATTTGGCTAATTCATACCTTGTTGTGCGTGGCAAGAACGCAGCTTTTTTACTAATTTAAAAAAATTGTTAAAACATGTTCACAACACAAGAATAAACGAGCATCTTTGAAGAGTACATTTCAATATCGTCCGCCATCTTATATTTTAAATTAACGGACAACAAATATATTTAGTCAAAACTCAGATTAATTCTCTGCCAAGTTCAATTTGTCTCATTAAAATCGATTGTATAGTTTTAAAGTTATAATGAAAAAAAAACTGTTCTGCTATACTCTGCTTTCAGACTCTTTATGTATATAGTACGCTGTCATAGACTTTTTAGATATCCACAAATTATTTTCTATTTAGAGTGTGGACAAAATGGTTCTGATATGGGACATGCGTACCGGACAATGTGTCCAGTCCTTTGAGGGACATGAGTCGGACGTCAACAGTGTCAAATTTCATCCCAGTGGCGATGCCGTTGCTACGGGAGGTGATGATGCTACAGTAAGTTCTTAATAGGACACTCTAAACGTTGTCTTTCTCCGTTCTGCCTAAAGTTTGGCTAATTGAATAAGAGATGGAGCTCCTTGCCGTATATACTTAGATGCAGTGACCCTATTGTAACAGGGGCCTGTGTGTGACAGTGGTACTGTCACCTCAAGTGGCCAAGGCTTAAATGTTGTAAGCTACCAACTTAGGCTACAACTTATATAAATTATAAAAAGATTAAATGTTACTATATGTTATTAAATTTACACGATCTCGAAAGGGAATTTGGCGGTTCTTGGAGGAAAAGTATGCTATAAACGTTTTTCTCAAATGTATAACTAATAGGATAATCATACATACCTTTTCAATTTTCTTCTTGTAGCTTCACACTTTCACTTCTTATATTTATTAGTTGAATATCGACTTTTTACTACTATTAAACTTTTGTATTCAAATATTTGCACTTCTTAAACTTTTAGGTTTTATAAACCTTTTATATATTTGTTGTAAATATATATATTTATCAACATCTTAAACGTTGATTGAATGAGTGAAACTATTCAATCAACTGTTTAGTTTACTTAATATTAGTGTTTAGGTTTGGGATATGTTATTGATTAAAAATGCCGATTTTAGGACAACGAATGGTTTGTATTTTGTTGTTAAAAAAAACCATAAAACAGTTAAACACATTATTTCAAAACACTGGAAACAGTAATAATTAATGACTTTAAAATCAATAAACTCCAAAAGAAAAGACTAAAATAATTATGAATAATAAAGATAATAGCTTATACAAAGTTAAAATAATTGATAAATTTCCCCAGTTGAAATAAAACCCCCCCTTAAGAAGTGTGAATGAAAGCGTACCGTACTAGGCAAAGGCAAACTAAAGAGTAAACTCCCTGATGACTTTCGAAAGTTTCCCGTCTCAGTTAAAGCGACACTGCGCTTGAAGGGACAAATATCTTGGCGTTGATTGGCTAGAATTCTACTCCCTTTCGCCTTGGCGAGAAAGAGATAAACTGCGCTTTAAGCGCTCCACTAAGAGACAAAATAGCAATGCAAGCCAAACTTAAAAACCCGTTAGAAAGTAAAATTACACAGTGTGTTTTTTTTAATTGAAAATAGTTTAAAATGTGTTTCCAGTTACAAAATATGAATTATTTTGATGTTAGTGGCTCAAAGGACATATTAGCCGAATATAACTTTGATTAAAATACGGCGAACCTGAAAATATGCCTAAAAACAAGTCGCCGAGTTGCCATAAATTTTACTTAATCTTAACCTAGTCTTGCATATGATTAATGCTTGTTGATGTCAAAACAATATTTAATTAAAAATGGCAAAAATACCATTTATATTCAAATCCCGTTTTGTTACACTATATATACTGGCGATTGTCTCATAGTAGTTTGGTTATCGTAAAAAAAAAATATTTTTTTTTAAATTCTGTTTATATTTTTTAGTGTCGTCTATTCGACCTAAGAGCAGATAAAGAAATAGCCGTATACAGCAAAGACAGCATTATTTTTGGAGCTAATTCTGTGGATTTTTCTGCTTCAGGTAACTTGAACACTTTTTAAACTCCAAGCTTCTTTTCATAGATTTAAAGTACAAGCAGCCACCCATAGAGGTCGTTGTGGTGAACGTGCAAATAGTTGATTGTAATTTCTTCAGCGCATTCGCCAAAAATTTAAAATTCAATTGTTTGTTTCGACTGAGATCAATGGTTCCATTTATACAGGGCTCGACTTCGAACGTTTAGCCATTATAAAAAGCGTATAAAAAAGGATGCTTATGGAAAGCAAGAAGTCATTCATTAATCGTTTTTTATTACTAAACAGGAGCAATCAAACTAAGATTTCCACTTTTACAAGACGAAGAAATAGTTATTATTATTTATTTCGTTATTTTTTTTACACAATAACCTTGCTCTTTTATTAAAGTCGCGCTTAAATGCAGCTTAAGTGTTCGATCTCCTGGCGGCGGGCGGCTCACGAAGTCAAGTTGCTAAAAGTCACCATACACTATCCAGGAAACAGAATAGGGGAGTCAAGTTGCTAAAAGTCACCATACACTATCCAACAAACACAATAGCGGACAACATTTTTGGGAGTAGGGATGTACGACAGCCCTAAACCTCTTGCCCCTCTACTGGTTTCAGTCTGCAGAAAAAAATGTTTATCACGTTTTACTACTCCTTTTAAAATTTTATTTTTGCCCCTTAAATGGAGGGGCCATTCCTCTTGAAAAGAAAACAATAAGTTGAAATGCGGTGTTATGGTAATTGCAATTATTTGAGTTTTTAAAATAATTAAAAAATTATTTTACAATTATAATGAAATTACAAAAATGCAATTGAATTACTAAAGTGATTGTTATTATTTGTAAAAAGCTATTTTGCTTTCAATATTTAAAGCAATCCACGTTTCGTACTGAATTTAAGGGGTAAGTTCGGAATGTATTACGAAGGAAGAGGGATCCTAAATTAAGCATTTTCACATTTTGTAAATTATGAAAAAGTGAAATAAATAAATAAAAATATAATTGTCAACTACTTTTTTTTATTTTGCAAGTAGGAAATTTATAATTAAGTTATTTTTTGTTGTAATTAATTACACAGTTTTCTAAGTACATTCCTGTAAAGTAATTTGTAATGTAATAGTTACTTTTCAAAGTATTGGTTTCTAACTCTGGTTGAGACTAAATCGGTACACATAAAGACCAAGAAATTTGTTATCCATAAAGTTGAATTTGTGGAATATTTTGTTTGTGCGTGTAGTAACCTCCTTTAACCTTTTTGCCATGTTAGAAAGCTCTACCTGTATTACGGATTCGCAGTATTGATTATTAGTCATACAGTTCAAATGATGTCAAATGTTCAAATCAAATCTAAGAGATGGCACTACAGCAATTAAAATCAAGAGGTTTTAAAGATTTTATGCATCGCCGTCTTTGGCCTACTCAGCCGGTAAGAGTAACGTCATTAGATCGCGAAAAGAAAATCATTTTCTTGAATTGCTAACTTGACAACAGCGCTAAACTATTTATCTGTGTGTAGTTCAATGTCGCCTCTTTAAAATCGAGATTTATCAAAATTTATTACTACAAAAATGGTGGATTTCTTTTCTTTCTCCTTCTACACTGTAAAATATTAAAGACCTTTAATAGTGTAATACTACCCAAAATCGTACCTCATTTTACAAATTTCTTTTTTTTCACTACTTTCAATTATCATTTTTAGGCCGTCTACTTTTTGCCGGCTACAATGATTACACCGTGAACGTGTGGGACACCTTGAAATGCGCCAGAGTTTGGCTTCTCTACGGTCACGAAAATCGAGTTTCGTGTCTACAAGTTTCACCAGATGGCACTGCCCTCTCTACGGGCTCCTGGGATTACACATTGAGAGTAAGTTAAAAGGCTCTGGAACGAAATAGCGATGTACAAAATAGCGACGTACGAAATAGCGAGTAATGAAATAGCGACTATCAAAATAGCGATGTAATGAAAGAGCGACTATCAAAATAGCGATGTATCAAAATAGTGTTTGTAACAAAACAGCGACATATCAAAATAGCGATGTATCAAAGTAGCGACAATCAAAATGGCGATATATTAAAGTAGCGACAATCAAAATAGCGACGTATCAAAATAGCGATGTATCAAAATAGCCATGTATCAAAATAGCGATGTACCAAAATACCGAATCAAACCAAACCGAATCAAACCAATCCAAACCGAAACGAACCGAAATGCACTATTATATCCTTTGATATTTTGACTGTACTAGCTTATTTTTTCAAAAAAAAACTTCCCTGATTTTTTCCGGGATCCTAGAGGGTTTGAATCCGAACCGAACCGATCTGAACCGAATTCGGTTCGCTTCGGATTCACACACTTTAGGATTCCGGAAAAGAAGTCTGGAGAGTTTTTTTTTGAAAAAATATGCTGGTTCGGTTCGGTTCGGTTCGGATTCACACCCTCTAGGATTCCGGGAAAGAAGTCAGGAAAGTTTTTTTTTTTTAATTTCTAAGAATGAAACCATTTAGTCGAACTATATGCCAAAACGTAACCGAATTATCGCTATTTTGATAGTCGCTATTTTGTTACATCGCTATTTTGTTACATCGCTATTTTCATAGTCGCTATTTTGTTACATCGCTATTTTGATAGTCGCCCTTTCATTACATCGCTATTTTGATTGTCGCTATTTCGATACCGCTATTTTAATACTCGCTATTTTGTACATCGCCATTTCGTTCCAGAGCCAAGTTAAAACGTAAACAAAAACGCACATACTTGAAATGGCTCAGTACTAAAGAGCAAAGAGACCTAGAAATCTACAGGGATACCAGAAGACAGCTAAGAAATTTGATACGCACAGAAAAGAATGAAATGTTCGAGCGCAAATGCCACGATATAAATACACACGTAGGAGGTAGGCGGAGTTCTGAAGTATGGAAATTCATTTCTACAGTAAAAACCCAACAAAAGAAAAAGTAAACATCCAGATCATCAAACCAGAACAATGGACAGAACACTATAAGGGACTGCTGCAAGAGACGAGACCCGAATATCTGGCAGCCTCTCCGAGGAGAGACATAGAAGTACATGGAGAGGAAGTAATCATCGAAAAAGAAATGATAAAGAATAGTATTAAACAGCTTAAATCCGGAAAAGCTAGCGGACCCGGGGGAATATATGCTGAAATGCTCAAATATGGATCAGAAAAACTACTCGAAAATCTCACATATATTATCAATCAATGCATAAACGGACATCCAGTACCTGATGATTGGAAAATTGCATTCATATCCTCAATACATAAAAAAGGGAACAAGCTGGATTGCAACAATTACAGAGGAATTTCTGTAACCAGTACTCTAAGTAGATTGTACGGTAGGATTCTTAGATATCTAATAGAGAATGATTTTCATGAACAAGAAGAAGATAAGCAAAGTGGGTTTCGTGCAGGCAGATCTTGTAGTGATAATGTTTTTTGTCTTAAACAAGTAATTAAGAAAAGGAGCGCCAGAAATATAGAAACTCATGTTACCTTTGTGGACCTACAAAAAGTATATGATACCGTTCCAGTAGAAAAATTATGGACAGTGCTAGAGCAGACTAATATTAATCATACATACATAAAAGCGATAAAAGAACTATACAAAGGGTCAAAATCTAAAATTAAAATCGACTTTCAAAAGAATTCCTGGTAACGAAAGGCTTAAGACAGGGATGTTGTATCTCTCCAACTCTTTTTAAAATATATATCGCAGTAGCTCTAAAAAACTGGAAACGCAAAGTACACGGCATGGGAATACAACTTAACGACCGATTTACCATATACACACTACAGTTTGCTGACGACCAAGTAATTGTAGCTAATGATAAAGAAAACATGGAGTATATGATGAGAAAGTTAACGGAAGAATACCAAAAGTGGGGGTTAACAGTGAACGTGGATAAGACACAGTACTTATATATTGGAAACGAATCTTGCCGCACAGCAATGCAGCTTTACCACTCGCTGCTCTGGGATTTTATAATTTTCTTTGTTACCATCGCGTTTAAATCAAGTGGTAGGAACACTGGGCATTAATTCAACAGGATGGAAAGTCCTAATACAAAAACAACTTAGTTTATTTCTCATTAGCTCATGACATAAAACACTAGATAAAATTAATAAGAAATTTACTAAAAAAAGGTCTAAGGTTTGTCCCAACACCATGTTAAGAATTATTTGAAAAACTAAATCAAATTCTGCAATCAGATCAGAGGGTAATGAATATTGATAACAATAAGAATATAAAGACGTTCATAACCTAAACCTTCTTACGATACATATCACTGTTTATACAAGCTTTTATATATGTAACGAAGTAACTTCCTTTCCCCACAAAACCACAACCTACATTGATGATATTTTGATTATAAGCCAATCAGAAGAGGGGCATGCTCATAATCTTCTAAATCTTTTGTTATGATGGGTACTAGGAGTTGAGTGTTACTTTTATATACTAAAATGCAAGTTTATGAGCGAAATAATTAAGGTATCTCGGCTCCGTTTTAAGGGAAAATTATAATGAACTGGATCTAGCCAAGATGCCATTTAAAAATATACCATTATCGCTTGCCGCGCAGCTTTACCACTTGGTGCTCTGGCCATTTTATTATTTTCTGTATTACCATCACGTTTATATCAAGTTGTAGGAACACTGTGCATTAATCCAACAGGATGGAAAATCCTAATACAAAAACAAGTCAGTTTATTTAAGTCATTAGCTCATGACGTAAAACACTAGATAAAATTAATAAGAAATTTACTAAAAAAAGGTCTAAGGTTTGTGCCAAGACCATGTTAAGAATTATTTGAAAAACTAAATCAAATTCTGCAATCAGATCAGAGGGTAATGGATATAGATAACAATAAGAATATAAAGACGTTCATAACCTAAACCTTCTTACAATACATATCACTGTTTATACAAGCTTTTATATATGTAACGAAGTAACTTCCTTTCCCCACAAAACCACAACCTACATTGATGATATTTTGATTATAAGCCAATCAGAAGAGGAACATGCTCATAATCTTCTAAATCTTTTGTTATTGTGGGTACTAGATGTTGAAGTGTTACTTAAATATACTAAAATGCAAGTTTATGAGCAAAAGAATTAAGATATCTCGGCTCCGTTTTAAGGGAAAATTTTAATGAACTGGATCTAGCCAAGATGCCATTTAAAAATATGCCATTATGGCTTGCCGCGCAGCTTTACCACTTGGTGCTCTGGGCATTTCATTATTTTCTGTGTTACCATCACGTTTATATCAAGTTGTAGGAACACTGTGCATTAATCCAACAGGATGGAAAGTCCTAATACAAAAACAAGTCAGTTTATTTAAGTCAGTAGCTCATGACGTAAAACACTAGATAAAATTAATAAGAAATTAACTAAAAAAAAAGGTTTGGTCCGCTCACCCTATCAGGACTGCCCGAAACCACCTCATAATCTTTAGAATTACTTACATCAACGATAAATTGAATAATAGGTAACAAAAAGAATATAAAGAAGTTCATAACCTAAACCTTCTTACAATACATATCACTGTTTATATATGTGACGACGTAACTTCCTTTCCCCACAAAACCACAAGCTACATTGATGATATTTTGATTATAAGCCAATCAGAAGAGGAACATGCTCATAATCTTCTAAATCTTTTGTTATTGTGGGTACTAGATGTTGAGTGTTACTTTTATATACTAAAATGCAAGTTTATGAGCGAAATAATTAAGGTATCTCGGCTCCGTTTTAAGGGAAAATTGTAATGAACTGGATCTAGCCAAGATGCCATTTAAAAATATGACATTATCGCTTGCCGCGCAGCTTTACCACTGGGTGTTCTGGCCATTTTATTATTTTCTGTGTTACCATCACGTTTATATCAAGTTGTAGGAACACTGTGCATTAATCCAACAGGATGGAAAGACCTAATACAAAAATAAGTCAGTTTATTTAAGTCATTAGCTCATGACGTAAAACACTAGATAAAATTAATAAGAAATTAACTAAAAAAAAAGGTTTGGTCCGCTCATCCTATCAGGACTGCCCGAAACCACCTCATAATCTTTAGAATTACTTACATCAACGATAAATTAAATAATAGGTAACAATAAGAAAATAAAGAGGTTGATAACCTAAACCTTCTTACAATACATATCACTGTTTATATATGTGACGACGTAACTTCCTTTCCCCACAAAACCACAACCTACATTGATGATATTTTGATTTTAAGCCAATCAGAAGAGGGACATGCTCATAATCTTCTAAATCTTTTGTTATGATGGGTACTAGGAGTTGAGTATTACTTGAATATACTAAAATGCAACTTTATGAGCGAAAGAATTAAGATATCTCGGCTCCGTTTTAAGGGAAAATTGTAATGAACTGGATCTAGCCAAGATGCCATTTAAAAATATGACATTATCGCTTGCCGCGCAGCTTTACCACTGGGTGCTCTGGCCATTTTATTATTTTCTGTGTTACCATCACGTTTATATCAAGTTGTAGGAACACTGTGCATTAATATAACAGGATGGAAAGTCCTAATACAAAATCAAGTCAGTTTATTTAAGTCATTAGCTCATGACGTAAAACACTAGATAAAATTAATAAGAAATTAACTAAAAAAAAAAGGTTTGGTCCGCTCACCCTATCAGGACTGCCCGAAACCACCTTATAATCTTTAGAATTACTTACATCAACGATAAATTGAATAATAGGTAACAATAAGAATATAAAGAGGTTGATAACCTAAACCTTCTTACAATACATATCACTGTTTATATATGTGACGACGTAACTTCCTTTCCTCACAAAACCACAACCTACATTGATGATATTTTGATTATAAGCCAATCAGAAGAGGGACATGCTCATAATCTTCTAAATCTTTTGTTATGATGGGTACTAGGAGTTGAGTATTACTTGAATATACTAAAATGCAATTTTATGAGCGAAAAAATTAAGATATCTCGGCTCCGTTTTAAGGGAAAATTGTAATGAACTGGATCTAGCCAAGATTCAATTTAAAAATATGCCATTATCGCGCAGCAATGCAGCTTTACCACTCGGTGCTCTGGGATTTTATAATTTTCTTTGTTACCATCGCGTTTAAATCAAGTTGTAGGAACACTGAGCATTACTCCAATAGGATGGAAAGTCCTAATACACAAACAAATCAGTTTATGTCATTACTTCATGACGTAAAACACTAGATAAAATTAATAAGAAATTTACTAAAAAAAGGTCTAAGGTTTGTGCCAAGACCATGTTAAGAATTATTTGAAAAACTAAATCAAATTCTGCAATCAGATCAGAGGGTAATGAATATTGATAACAATAAGAATATAAAGACGTTCATAACCTAAACCTTCTTACGATACATATCACTGTTTATACAAGCTTTTATATATGCGAAGAAGTAACTTCCTTTCCCCACAAAACCACAACCTACATTGATGATATTTTGATTATAAGCCAATCAGAAGAGGAACATGCTCATAATCTTCTAAATCTTTTGTTATTGTGGGTACTAAATGTTGAGTGTTACTTTAATATACTAAAATGCAAGTTTATGAGCGAAAGATTAAGATATCTCGGCTCCGTTTTAAGGGAAAATTGTAATGAACTGGATCTAGCCAAGATGCCATTTAAAAATATGACATTATCGCTTGCCGCGCAGCTTTACCACTGGGTGCTCTGGTCATTTTATTATTTTCTGTGTTACCATCACGTTTATATCAAGTTGTAGGAACACTGTGCATTAATCCAACAGGATGGAAAGTCCTAATACAAAATCAAGTCAGTTTATTTAAGTCATTAGCTCATGACGTAAAACACTAGATAAAATTAATAAAAAAATTACTAAAAAAAGGTCAAGGTTTGTGCCAAGACCATGTTAAGAATTATTTGAAAAACTAAATCAAATTCTGCAATCAGATCAGAGGGTAATGAATATTGATAACAATAAGAATATAAAGACGTTCATAACCTAAACCTTCTTACAATAAATATCACTGTTTATACAAGCCTTTATATATGTGAAGAAGAAACTTCCTTTCCCCAGAAAACCTTAACCTACATTGATGATATTTTGATTATAAGCCAATCAGAAGAGGAACATGCTCATAATCTTCTAAATCTTTTGTTATTGTGGGTACTAGAAGTTGAGTGTTACTTGAATATACTAAAATGCAAGTTTATGGGTGAATAATTTAAGATATCTCGGCTCCGTTTTAAGGGAAAATTGTAATGAACTGGATCTAGCCAAGATGCCATTTAAAAATATGACATTATCGCTTGCCGCGCAGCTTTACCACTGGGTGCTCTGGCCATTTTATTATTTTCTGTGTTACCATCACGTTTATATCAAGTTGTAGGAACACTGTGCATTAATCCAACAGGATGGAAAGTCCTAATACAAAAACAAGTCAGTTTATTTAAGTCATTAGCTCATGACGTAAAACACTAGATAAAATTAATAAAAAATTTACTAAAAAAAGGTCTAAGGTTTGTGCCAAGACCATGTTAAGAATTATTTGAAAAACTAAATCAAATTCTGCAATCAGATCAGAGGGTAATGAATATTGATAACAATAAGAATATAAAGACGTTCATAACCTAAACCTTCTTACAATACATATCACTGTTTATACAAGCCTTTATATATGCGACGTAGTAACTTCCTTTCCCCACAAAACCGCCACCTACATTGATGATATGTTCATTATAAGCCAATCAGAAGAGGGACATGCTCATAGTCTTCTAAATCTTTTGTTATCATGGGTCCTAGAAGTTGAGTGTTACTTGAATATACTAAAATGCAAGTTTATGGGTGAATAATTTAAGATATCTCGGCTCCGTTTTAAGGGAAAATTGTAATGAACTGGATCTAGCCAAGATGCCATTTAAAAATATGACATTATCGCTTGCCGCGCAGCTTTACCACTGGCTGCTCTGGCCATTTTATTATTTTCTGTGTTACCATCACGTTTATATCAAGTTGTAGGAACACTGTGCATTAATCCAACAGGATGGAAAGTCCTAATACAAAAACAAGTCAGTTTATTTAAGTCATTAGCTCATGACGTAAAACACTAGATAAAATTAATAAAAAATTTACTAAAAAAAGGTCTAAGGTTTGTGCCAAGACCATGTTAAGAATTATTTGAAAAACTAAATCAAATTCTGCAATCAGATCAGAGGGTAATGAATATTGATAACAATAAGAATATAAAGACGTTCATAACCTAAACCTTTTTACAATACATATCACTGTTTATACAAGCCTTTATATATGTGACCAAGTAACTTCCTTTCCCCAGAAAACCACAACCTACATTGATGATATTTTGATTATAAGCCAATCAGAAGAGGGGCATGCTCATAATCTTCTAAATCTTTTGTTATGATGGGTACTAGGAGTTGAGTGTTACTTGAATATACTAAACTGCAAGTTTATGGGTGAATAATTTAAGATATCTCGGCTCCGGTTTAAGGGAAAATTGTAATGAACTGGATCTAGCCAAGATGCCATTTAAAAATATACCGTTATCGCTTGCCGCGCAGCTTTACCACTGGGTGTTCTGGCTATTTTATTATTTTCTGTGTTACCATCACGTTTATATCAAGTTGTAGGAACACTGTGCATTAATCCAACAGGATGGAAAGTCCTAATACAAAAATAAGTCAGTTTATTTAAGTCATTAGCTCATGACGTAAAACA
Organism: Aspidapion aeneum; assembly: GCA_963576565.1. Lineage (NCBI taxonomy): Eukaryota > Metazoa > Arthropoda > Insecta > Coleoptera > Brentidae > Aspidapion > Aspidapion aeneum. The sequence continues at coordinate 220,987,952 of OY755038.1, read as the reverse complement.
CTAGATAAAATTAATAAGAAATTAACTAAAAAAAAAGGTTTGGTCCGCTCATCCTATCAGGACTGCCCGAAACCACCTCATAATCTTTAGAATTACTTACATCAACGATAAATTAAATAATAGGTAACAATAAGAAAATAAAGAGGTTGATAACCTAAACCTTCTTACAATACATATCACTGTTTATATATGTGACGACGTAACTTCCTTTCCCCACAAAACCACAACCTACATTGATGATATTTTGATTATAAGCCAATCAGAAGAGGGACATGCTCATAATCTTCTAAATCTTTTGTTATGGTGGGTACTAGGAGTTGATTGGTACTTGAATATACTAAAATGCAATTTTATGGGCGAAAAAATTAAGATATCTCGGCTCCGTTTTAAGGGAAAATTGTAATGAACTGGATCTAGCCAAGATGCCATTTAAAAATATGACATTATCGCTTGCCGCGCAGCTTTACCACTGGGTGCTCTGGCCATTTTATTATTTTCTGTGTTACCATCACGTTTATATCAAGTTGTAGGAACACTGTGCATTAATCCAACAGGATGGAAAGTCCTAATACAAAAACAAGTCAGTTTATTTAAGTCATTAGCTCATGACGTAAAACACTAGATAAAATTAATAAGAAATTAACTAAAAAAAAGGTTTGGACAGCCCGAAACCACCTCATAATCTTCAGAATTACTTACATCAACGATAAATTGAATAAAAGGTAACAATAAGAATATAAAGAGGTTCATAACATAAACCTTCTTACAATACATATCACCGTTTATACAAGCCTTTATATATGTGACGAAGTAACTTCCTTTCCCTACAAAACCACAACCTACATTGATGATATTTTGATTATAAGCCAATCAGAAGAGGGACATGCTCATAATCTTCTAAATATTTTGTTATGATGGGTACTAGGAGTTGAGTGTTACTTGAATATACTAAAATGCAATTTTATGAGCGAAAGAATTAAGATATCTCGGCTCCGTTTCAAGGGAAAATTGTAATGAACTGGAGCTAGCCAAGATTCTATTAAAAAATATGCCATTATCGCTTGCCGCGCAGCAATGCAGCTTTACCACTCGCTGCTCTGGGATTTTATAATTTTCTTTGTTACCATCGCGTTTAAATCAAGTTGTAGGAACACTGAGCATTACTCCAATAGGATGAAAAGTCCTAATACAAAAACAAATCAGTTTATTTATGTCATTACCTCATGACCTAAAACACTAGATAAAATTAATAAGAAATTTACTAAAAAAGGGTCTAAGGTTTGTCCCAAGACCATGTTAAGAATTATTTGAAAAACTAAATCAAATTCTGCAATCAGATCAGAGGGTAATGAATATTTATTATGTTTATTTATTAAAATTATTGTACATTGCTTCCAATTACAAATTGTGAAAGGCTTTCGCGGACATCGTCCAATGGTGGGTGTGCTTTCGGGCTGTTCGGCCGTCGTCGTTGAAAATTCGTTCTCGACGTTTCGCCATCTCGAGTGGATGGCATCTTCAGGAGATGTTGACTGTTTGTCGGCTTCTCGAAGACTGGTGGACCAGCCGAACAGCCCGAAAGCACACCCACCATTGCTTCCAATTGTTTTTACTTTTTCAACTATGACTTTACTAGACCGTATATGACATCATTCTATAAATTAAAATATGTCATACAAAAAAAAACTTGTTTTATTTTAATTTTTTTTTGTTTTACTTTATCACATTTTTAAGCACCCGACGATGTAAAAAAAAGCAACATGTTTTTCCTTACCCTCTTTATTTATTTTTACAGGTATGGGCTTAAAGATCTCAAACGTGGCCAGGCGGAAAATAAAATTCACCTATGCATTTATGACAGATCTGAGATCAAGACAAATTATTTCTCATTTTAAGTACATGTTAAATATGTGTTTGTACACGTTGATGCCAAAAGCAATGTCAAAATAAATATAAATACGATTGTTGATGATTTGAGGTTTGAGGTAGAGCCGCGGGACTGTAAACGCGCTGGTCGTTTTATAAAATCTGGGTGCAAAAATCCTTAAAAGGACGATGTAAAAATATTAATTTTTCCGAGCCACACAAAGACAATATAGAGGATTGGCACTCACCTTTTTAGTTGTTTCCGTCGTCCAGAGGAGCTCCTCTCGCTGGCCCAGTCGTTGCAGTCGATCCACACTAGAATCACTTGTTTGTGTAATGGTTTAGTTTGATTTTCTAAGAATGTTATTGGATTTTTTGGTTAATAGAATTTATCACCATGCTGCGTGGTGATCTCGATAGAATACGACAGACGAATCTTTTTTTGGTTACGCCTTTTTGCGCAGATTCATTTTTCGTAGATGGCGCTGGCGTTTTGCTTGTGCCAATCAAAATTGAAATTGTGTGGGTTTTCCGAATACGGGAATTTGGCGCAAAATTTGAATTTAAAATTAAAGTTGCACGAACAACGATTTTACGATGAGTTCGAGATTATATTTAATCATATACTTTCTTTATTTTTGTTTTGACAGTGCTGAAAGCTAGACAATGTTTTTAAATTGTGATATTTGTTGTTTTTAATTTGTTTTATTTATTTTTAGACTTTTTCTTAAATGTTATTTATTGTTGTTAAAAAGTATATTAGATTAGGTAGTATAATCACTTGAACCAAAAATGCAATTGCATCAATATATCACTTGATAAATCATGATTTTATTTTCAGTATTACCGGTTTTAGAGTTGACATTCGAAATACATAAATACATTAATTAACAATAGATGGCGCAACGGGAGAAAACTTAAAATAAAGTGATGATTATTGAGGTATGCTTTTGAGTTTTGTAGAATGCTGGATATTCCATTCTTGTCGCTATTGCGTGGTGTATCGCCTATTTTAAAAAGTAGACACTTATTTCTACCCTTAATTAAAGATTTCTTTTTTAATATTAAATTTTGATGTTATAACAGAAACTCCTTTTTACCCCGATTAGCCACGAAACTTGTTTGGTTATTTAAAAGTTTCTATCCTTAAAATAAGCGAAATCTCCGTCTGTCACTGTCAAAAATGGATAACCTGTTCTATACAAGCAAGAAAACTTTATTAGTTATTTATTAGATAATAGTTTTTAAGCAAAATATAGTTAAGAACAGGTGCAATATACTATACCAAAAAGAAAGTAAGTAAAAAAATATGGTTTTATTTATTTCGTTCTTAGAACACAAAATATCTTCATAAACATATACGCTATTTAACATTAAGAATAACACATAAAGACATATAAAAATTAATGGCTAAGTTTTTGAATATAAAATTGTTAGTAAGAGGCAACACAAAAATATAAAATTTTAAAATACATACACCAAAATACTATAAAGAAACTTAAGAATTAAGGTAGAAAAATATTCACATATGGATGATTCTACAAAAATGGTGCTGTGGAGTGGGAATGCATATTTTTCAAACACAGACTGCAAATGAAGCATAGTTTTAGTTATAAGATTGCAAACGAAATTTTTTCTTTATGGAGCATTTGAGTTTAATGTATAAAAAAAATTGCAAGTTTATAATTTTTTTTATTACAAAGCTAATACCTCATTCCTCTGGTGTAGTCCCAAACCAAAATTGAAAAAAATATCCTAATAAATAATATTTAACCAAGTCTTAACTATTTATCAAAAAATTGATAAAACTTAAGTTTGCAGTCATATTTTAAAAATCCGAATTTACATCTTCCCGGAAAATTTTACAATTTTAAACGTGCTCCATTTTTAATAACACAATATTTGTGAATACCACCGGTTCATTTCTAGAGAAAGAGACGGCCCTGGATATCTAATTTACTTGTGAGGGTGACAAGTTGTGACAGATAATGTCAACTTTAGTTTCGTTTAAGTTATAGATCTTTTTATTTTCGGCAGAAAATTAGTTTTTTTCGGAGAAATCAAAAAGAAACGCTTCAATTATCATTCCTCTGGTAAGTAAATATTCGACTGATATCACTAGTATAATTTTTTGTTCATTGTTTTAAAATTATAAGTATAGGAACTTTGTTTATATAAAACTTAAGTTAAGTAGTCTAAATAGATTTTGATTTAAATTGGAAAACCATTAAAAACCTCATTCCTCTGGTACTCATCCCTCTGGAATTTTTATGCAATAATTCCTAAAATTCGGGAAAATAAATGTTTCTTAGCTTACACCTAATTAGTTACATAAATTTAATAAAACTAAAATAATTTACTGTGCTGTACTGTTATTTAAAGGCAATGACCAAAAATGATATCCATATAGCCCACTTTTGGTAGAATCATCCATATATCAGGGAAATCACAAAAATTTTAAATATAAAAATTCTAACGTCGATTTCTAGAAATGCCTAATCTCTAATTCGTTCTCGGAGTGGAATTCTAAAACAATTACATTTTAAATTGGATTTTTTGCCATTAAAAAATATTTTGTTGATATAGCCATTTTTCTGTTTTTTTATAAATTTTTGACATGATTTTGGGTATTTTCTATAATTCAGAAGTTTTTTGCAGTAAAATGTTGAAAATTGGTACATTGATGTAGAAGTGATCAGAGAACAAGAATGTGTTCAATAATTTGACCTAGGACAAATTTCCACAAAAATGGTGGCCAAAACCCCTAAAATTGACAGAAAAATATTTGTAGAATTAATTTTTTGAATGCGTGTTACAGAAAAAGAATCAGCGAATCTAATGAGCCCGTACTCATATTTTTCGGATTAATCGTTTAGGAAATACATGGTTTCAAAATTGGAAGTTGTTTTTGTAGGCGGTAAAAATTGAGATTTTTGACCGAATAAGACAATCTTCGACTTATAGATCTATTTTGTGTGAGCGAGACATGTAGCTACCTAAAAAAAAGTAAAAAAATGCAAACCCGTCAAACGCGCTGGGTGATTTAGCTATATTAGGCCTTGCAAAAAGTGGTAGTCACGATTTTGACATATTATTATTATGTTGTTCACATTGGAGTTCTAAAAAAAGTTTTCGACTTGGGTGGGGCGGTTCCCCTCCATCGTCTTGGATTTAGTGTGCACAAAAACCTTAAATTACTTGGTCTCTGCACATTTTAGAAAATAAAGTTTTTTGTCAGACGAATGGCTTTCGAGTTATGACGCTAAACATTTCTCCGCCCTTTTGGATTTTAAACAGTTTTTTTATTTAGTGGCCTTTAACTTGAAAACTGCTTATTTTTGGGAAAATCTGTTATAACATAAAATAAAGACCAACTAATAGCCTATAAAATGGCCTATGGATGCCAATTAAGTGCTAACCGTGGACTTGGCCCACTTGGGTGATACATCGTTTAAAAGATAATTTAATTTTCTACAATAAAGTTAATTACATACTTTCTGTAAAATGCCTACTTTTTAGAAAATTACATAAAACTGAATAATTTCGGTTTTGTTTGCATATACTATGGAAATACATAGGAAAAGGGTGTACAGCGTGTCCCATTTTCGATGGGATTAAATGGGAAACTCGGTTATTATTAAAGATATCGATTTTCTGATTGCACCTTACCGTGCTCTTTTTTGGAGCTCTTAAAAATGGTGTAATCAGATTTTTGCTATACCACGTGGTTTCGCTAATACAGGGAGTTTTTGAAAAAATTGCATTTTAATTAATGCCTTGTATCTCGCTTATTTTGCAAGGTATTTTTATTCTGTAAAAAGCTTTCTATAGCAACTATTTTAGAGCAAAATAATGACGTTGTCAATTTTTTAAAATATTGTTTAGTTTTTGAGATATGGTATTTATCATAAAAAAATTAAATACGGACCTGGATTTTTTTTATTACTATTCTGATTGGTTCCATGCTGTTATTACCTTAAAATGATAAAACTTTAATATTTTTTTGATTTAAGGTTAAAAAAAAACTATTTAATATTTGAAAAAAAAATATAGGCCGAACCTGGAAATTTCCAACGTAATTATAAATTAAAAATTGCAAGACACACTAGTTGAACGATTTTTAGTTTATCTGTTTTGAAATAATAATTAAAAGATTTATAAATAAACTAAAAAACGTTAAAAAGATACAAAAATAATATCATACTAATTATTTGATGGTAGCACAGCAGGTCGTGAAATTTACAAAACAAAAGCGTGAAATTGACATTGTCATTTTACTTGTCATTTTTGTGAATGGCTTACAATTATTTTAAACTGGCTAGAAGTCGACCATATCCAGATTTTGAAAAATGTGATATGTTTGACTGCTTCATTCAAGCAACAAAATCCCAATATTTAAATAGCAGAAATATTTGTCTGCAAAATGCGTTAAGAAAAATTACTCAAAAATGCCAACAATGTCTTACATATAATGGTAATCAGAAAAATTAGTTAGTTTTTGTAATATGTTTTCTTTTGTATTTTTCGTAGACTTTGTTTAATAAATCTCTAAATTATCGTAAAACCATTTTAATATGCTAAGTATCAAAACAGTTAAACTAAAAATTGTTTAACTAGCAATTTTTAATTTATATTTATGTTGGAAATATCCAGGTTCGGACTAATTGTTTTTTTTTATATGAAATATTTTTTTTTACCTTAAAACAATTTTTTTAAAATTTTTATTATGTTGTGATAATACTAGCATGAAACCAATCAAAATAGTAATTAAAAAAATCCAGGTCCGTATTTAATTTTTTTATGATAAATACCATATCTTAAAAACTAAACAATATCTTAAAAAGTTGACAACGCCATTATTTTCTTCTAAAAAAGTTGCCATGAAAAGGTTTTTACAGAATAAAAATATCTCGCAAAATAAGCGAGATATAAGGGATTATTAAAAATACAATTTTTTCAAAAACTCCCTGTATTAACGAAACTACGGGGTATAGCAAAAATCTGATTACACCATTTTCAAGGGCTTAAAAAAAGAGCACGGTAAGGTGCAATCAGAATTTCGATATCTTTAATAATAACCGAGTTTCCCATTTAATCCCATCGAAAATGGGACACGCTGTACTGCTAACACTTCAGGGTTCGTATCTCAGCAAGGGTACTACCCAGATGAACTCAGTGATATATTATTTAATAGGCTATTAGTTGGTCTTTATTTTACGTTATAACAGATTTTCTCAAAAATAAGCAGTTTCAAAGTTAAAGGCCACAAAAAAAAATTGGTCAAAATCCAAAGTAGAGGCGAAATGTTTAGCGTCATAACTCAAAAACCATTCGCCTGACAAAAAAAATTATAAAAGCGTTTTTGTAGAAAATTTTAACATCTTCAACTTTTGTTCAATACTTTCTTTTCTTAAACGTACAGTAACCAAGTAATTTAAAAAAAAACCCTGTTTGTGCACACTAAATCCAAGGTGGCAGGGGGGGGGGGCGACCCCCCACAAGGTCGAAAAAAATTCAAATTTGTTTTTAGGACTCCAATGTCATATGTCAAAATCGCGACGACAACACCTTTTGCAAGCAGGGGTTTTCTTTTTTCGCTTTAATGACTGGCCTAATATAGCTAAATCACCCAGTGCGTTTGACGGGTTTGCATTTGCAGCTACCTGTGTCGCTCACACAAAATTAGTCGAAGATTGTCTTATTGGGTCAAAAATCTCAATTTTTACCGCGAACAAAAAAAAACTTCCAATTGTAAAACAATGTATTTCCTAAACGATTTATTCGAAAAATATGAATAAATGCTCATTAGATTCGTCAATTCTTTATCTGTAAGACGCATTTAAAAAATTTAAAGAATTTTTTTTTCCAACTTTTCCCCAAGAAATGGGTATTTTTCTGTAAATTTTATGGGTTTTGGCCACCATTTTTGTGGAAATTTGTCCTAGGTCAAATTATTGACCACATTCTTGTTCTCTGATCACTTCTACATCAATGTACCAATTTTCAACATTTTACTGCAAAAAACTTCTGAATTATAGAAAATACCCAAAATCATGTAAAAAATTTATGAAAAACAGAAAAATGGCTATATCCTAGCCAATACATTTTTTTGAAAGCCAATATTTTGGCTTTTGTCTATTCTTCAGGTAAGTAATATTCCCACAAAAAATTAAGAAAATCGGAGGGGGTGAGGGACAGGTCCGGCTTTTCTTAAATAATTTTGCTCATTAGAGCAATTCCACGCCAAGTCATTCAATTTACAAAAAAAGTGTTGCCGTGACATTTTATTTTTTCTTTAATCATGCTTATTAAATGAAACAGCTTATGCTTTACCACTTTTGCACAATTTTAGATTTTTAAATTTAATTAGTATGTTGTACACACATTTGAAGTCTAAAAACAGTCAAAATGGGACTTTAAAGAAAAAAATTATGCTCATAGTAAACAGCACCTAAAAAAAATTAACTATAATTTTGAAAACATGCATAAAAATAGTTTTCAAAAAATGTGATGTTTAGCAAAATCTTTTATACTGGCTTAATTAGAGTAATTTAGTTTTCATATTTTTTTGGGGTATAAATGTAATGTTTTCTTAAATTTTTGATACAGTGTTGGAAAGCTATACTCAAGGACTATATCTTCTTTGTATAAAACATATTTAAAAAGTAGACGTTACCTTGGAGTTCACGAAGAAGTTAAGAATGTCTGGGAAATCCCTAAACTTCAGTATCAAAAATGACCCTGTCTATCGGGGTGCTGGTGGTAATCAAGTAGGGTAAATTTTTCACTGTATCATATACTTTTAAAAACAAGAATAAAAAATCTGGGTCTGTAATTCTTAAGGTCACTACACATTTTTTTGTTATTTTAATATTTTCAGTGATGTAAAATTGCATCACAAATTACAGGCGTGGATCTACGGGGGGGGATGCCCCCCCCAAATCTGAAACTTTACTCAGTTTTGACACATAGAACACACCTCCTCCATTTAAATTTGTCAATACTCCCATGGCAAAACAAAATAAACGTGAAATGCATATAGAAGAAATACTGCATATACCTCAAAAAATATTAATCGCAGCACATAGATATTGTATATTTTTGAAATCAAAAAGAAAAGGCGATTCTTAAAATGCAAAAATATACAGGGTGTTCCTTCTCAAAAAATCGACTTCATTGTCACACCCTGTACAGGGTGTCCCAAATTCTTTGTTTTTTTGTGGTGTCGGGTATTTCTACGGGAGATAGAAAAAAACTGAGTTCCCTTTGCGACGCTCAAATTTTAAGAGAAGCCTAAAGGTGAAAACCACATTTAGATATAGCAAGCCGTTTTTAAGCTATGGAGTGTTTTTGTCTGCATTTTGTTTTTGTGTAAATAGCTTTCTTATAGATCTTTCCTTGAAGAACTGACAGATGTAAACGGTTTTTATTTATCTCCTTTGATTTTAAGATATTGCATAAAGTAGTGATGAATAACTCTCTTTCTATTCGATTTTTAAAATCAGCTTAAAATTTCCTTTAAAATGATGTATCACACTCAATATTTTAATTTTGTATTTTTTTTTATTGTTTTCTTTATTTTTATTTTTTAATCACCTCTTTATTATTTTTATAATTTTATAATATTAAAATATTTTAAACCCATTAAGCAAACTAAAATATGTGGTAAAAATAAAACAAATACAAAAATATAAAGAAATAAAGAGATCCTCCCATAAAGAAAAATTAATTTTATGTGATATCTCAAAAACTAAACGTGACAAATAAAATTTAATTTAACAGTTGAATTCCTCTTAAAAAAGTGTCTTAAGAATGTTTTCACAGAAATAAAAAATATGAATAAATAAACAAGTTATAGACCCCTTCCCAAAATGCAGACTTTTTAGAAACACCCCGTAGTTTAAAAACGGCTTGCTATATCAAAATGCGATTTTCACCTTTAAGCTTCTGTTGAAATTTGAGTGTCGCAAAGGGGGATCAGGTTTTTTTAGCCCCTCTAGAAATACCCGAAACCTCCCAAAAACATCGAATTTGGGACACCCTGTACATGGTGACGGATAGAAAAAAATTATGTTGGCTTTTAAAGTTGTCATAATTAACCAAAAAAAATCTACAATTTATTATAGCCCTTGATTTTCAATGATAAAGTTGCTGAGTGCTCAGGTTATAAAAAACCACCCGATACCTACATAAAATCATACCTAAAAATTAGAATTGACCATTATTTTATACCTTTAATTTTTTATTATACGTTAAGCTCTTCGATCTCGCGCCAATCCCGGTATTCGCGTCAATAATTTAAATTAGACATTTTGACGTTAATTTTGGCGCATGCTTCTTTGATGGAATTCATCTCGGTAACTGTGGTCCAGCTGATTTTTGTAAACAAAAGTTAGATATGATATGAACAACTAATATTTTTTGAATTTTTTAAAAACTAAGGCAATTTTCCTAATATTTTTTAGTATATTCTTATAACATAATTATTTTCAGACATACTAGTCGTTATTTTTTTTCGCTAGCTTCATTACTCTTTACACAAAAATTAAAATTCGAAGAAAATAATTCGTGTTCGTTTCAGCTTCAAAAATCATCCGCTGACCTACATGTTTGTTTACTTCGCCCGTCGCGTAAAGAGGGCTTTTAGTCTGCTGGGCGTAGATACCTGTAAAACAAATAAAATTATAATACAGAGTGACCCGATCTTAACAAGCCAAACTTCACCAGCGTATTGTACAGGGTGTCCCAAATTGGGCACTTTTACAGGGTTTAAGGTACTTCTAGGGGAGACAGAGAAAAACTGACCACGCAGGCTCAAATTTCAAGAGAAGACTTATAGTGAAAACCGCATTTTGAAATATCGTCTCGTCTTTGAGCTACGGGGGCTTTTTGAAAAGTCTGCATTTTGGAGGGGGGTCTATAACTTCGTTATTATTGGAAATATTGATTTAGAGTAAATTGCAATTTTATAGACTTTGTCACAAGGAATTCACCCGCTAAATTAAATTTTACTTGTCACTTTTAGTTTTTGAGATATGACATAAAGTTGCATTTTTTCTTATGGAATGGCCTATATTTTAATCAATTTTCGAATTCGCCATTGAATTTTTTTCAAAATGATGTATCATGTGTCATAGTTTGATTGAGCGGTTTTGGAGATAATTAAAGTTTTTTATTTTTGTCTAGTGTGCGTTGAATGACGTCATGCGCCATTGACGTGAAAGCCATGCGTTCAAATGCTACTTCAATGCTCCTATAGTTTTGTTGTCTTATACTATGCAAATCAAGTTGGCCTTGCGTCTTGGCGTTTTGTCATTGTTTTCAATCGTTTAAACAATTTGACATTACGCTTTGATATGAAATTATTTTGCACAAAAGCGTTTTAATTTTATTTTGAAATATGTATCATTTTTGTTACTTTTTATAACAAGGCTTTGAGGGCCGTCAGCTGAATTATAATTTTTCCAAACCAGGCTTACTATATTTTTGACTGTGTAAAATAATAAAAATACTGGAGTGCCTTGACCTGCCTCAGCAGGAAATCATAGCGCACTAGAAATAAGTGAAAAAGCTGAATATCTCCTAAACCGCTCAATGAAACTATGACATATGATACATCATTTTGAAAATAATTCAATGACAAATTCGAAACTTAATTCAAATATAGGCCATTCCATAAGAAAAAATGCAACTTTATGTCATATCTCAAAAACTAAAAGTGACAGTTAAAATATAATTTAGCGCGTGAATTCCTCGTGACAAAGTCTATAAAACTGCAATTTACTCTAAATCAAAATTCCCACTAATAACGAAGTTATAGACCCCCTTCAAAAATGCAGACTTCAAAAAGCCCCCGTAGCTCAAAGACGAGACGATATTTCAAAATGCGGTTTTCACTATAAGTCTTCCCTTGAAATTTGAGCCTCGCAATGCGTGGTCAGTTTTTCTTTGTCTCCCCTAGAAGTACCTTAAACCCCCTAAAAGTGCCCAATTTGGGACACCCTGTACGTTGAAAAATATTACTATAGGTAAATTTAGTGGGAATAAGGACACTGTTGTTCTGGTAAATATACGTTTTAATCCATCGGTAACGTTTCGACAATGGTTTTTGTCTTCATCAGACTAAAAAGGTTACAACTCATTAGTAAGATAATACAAAATACGGCATATTAATACATCACCAATTAAAAATTATTATTCTTTTCCCAATAAATAACATTTAAAAATGACCTTATTGACAATATATTATTTTTTTCCTAAATATTTTTTTCCCTTTTAATGTATATGTAACTGATTTTTTTATTTATTTATATAAAGAAATAATTATGGTTTATTTTTCTTCCTTTTTTTTTTAATATACATATATAAAATTTTTTATACAAAGGTTCAAAAAACTTTTTGTCACTATAGTAACTGATGGGTGGCTCAATAAAATACGCACAAAGAGATCAATCAGCTATTCATATAAAAATAACAATAACAAATAAAACCTGTAGCAAGCCATAATACCATGTAGAAAATAACAACAATGTACACATTATAAACCTATGTTAAAATTTAAAAATAAAATATTAAAATTCCGTACTCACCCTTCAGACTAGATCATACATTGAAACAACAAAAAACAAGAATTCAAGCATGTTCAGGTCCGTATCTAATTTTTTTATGATAAATACCATATCTCAAAAACTAAACAATATTTTAAAAAATTGACAACGTCTTTATTTTGCTCTAAAAAAGTAGCCATAGAAAGGTTTTTACAGAATATAAATATCTTGCAAAATAAGCGAGATACAAGGAATTAATTAAAATGCAATTTTTTCAAAAACTCCCTGTATTAGCGAAACCACGGGGTATAGCAAAAATCTGATTACACCATTTTTAAGGGCTCCAAAAAAGAGCATGGTAAGGTGCAATCAGAAAATCGATATCTTTAATAATAACCGAGTTTCCCATTTAATCCCATCGAAAATGGGACACGCTGTACATCTACTTACCTTTTTGGGAGGTGATCCTCCAGTAAGGTGGCGATTGACCTCCCTTAGAGGTTGAATCTCGTTTCCCTGCAACGATGATCGTCCGCCATTTTTACTGGGCGTAGGTGGCCCTGGTTTTTTGTAAGTGGTCGTACCGAAATCTTTTCTCTGTCGGGGTTTTTCACCCGGCAGAAGCTTGCATTGGCTGTCGTCCAGTTCTAAGTTTCCGGTCTACAAAAAGCGAATTTTTGTAATTTTTTGTAGATCGAAAATACCAATAATTATATATATGAAAAAATGTCAAATTTAGAAACAAAAAAACCCTTAATTTTCTTTTTACCCGATTAGCCACGAAAACTTGTTTGAATTTTAATTTACGGGTACTAAATTTGACATTTTTAATATTTGGCTCTAAACTCCGTTGACTGACGCGATGTCGACGTCTTGATAGCGGAACAAACGCAATTTAGCGTTGACCTGATCTAGAAAGGCAATGTGTGTCGTAGGTCACGGTATGGATTCTTTCTTTTAATCGATACTTTCATCGATCGATGATATAGCAGTTTTACTCGCTTGCTGCTGTTTTAGTTTCTCTCGTATTTCGGTAGATGGCGTTTCATGTTCCGTACATGGCTTTGTTTTTCTCACTAACAATGTAAGGTGGGAGATAAAGCCGTGTACTGAATTTATGAACGGTGTCACATCGACCAGCAGTGTTCTGAGGAGTCCCATAAGGACGAAACAGTTAACTGTCAACACTTATTAGGTGTCCATTAGATCTTGGACCCCCGTGAGGTTAAGCTTTCGAGCTACCCACGGAAAAATACTAGAGAAACAAAAAAACCCTTAATTTTCTTTTTACCCGATTAGCCACGAAAACTTGTTTGAATTATATGTATGGTGTCCCAGAACTAATGGTACAGGGTGATTTTTTATAATTGCAAGATCACTATAACTCGGTTATTATTGGGAGTAGAAAGTTCAAGCAAAAACTATTCGGTTTGGTAAATTATGGCCACTTTAGACCCACCATTAGTATTTTTTTATAGGTTATAATATACAGGGGGCGACAATCAGATCAATTTTTTTAAAGGGAACATCCTATATATTTTTGTATTTTTAAGTTCCGCAAAAAATTAGCTTTACAGATATATGTAACACTATGACTCTATCTTTGTTAGTTTTCGAGATATTGACGATTGAAATTCCGAAAATTAGCAAATTTTAAATACGGTGCGGAGTATTTCCTGTGACAAGTCACAAACAATATTAAGATGTGTGGATACCTAATGACATTGTCAGTGCCAAATTTTAAATATTTATTAACAATGTTGCTTTATTCCAATACAGCAAAGCAAGAGATACTTTTATTATATGCGAAAAATAATAAAAATACCACTGCTACTGCTAGAGAATATCGAGAACTGTATCCAGCCCGACAATGTCCTAATATATCCACAATTCTTAGGATATATAGAAAATTTCGTGAAACATCGTCTGTGGAACGAAAAAAACGAGTTGTTCGTCCAAACGAAGAGGCTAATTTAAATATTTTACTACATTTTCAAGAAAGCCCACAAATTTCTATAAGAAAAGTATCTTCCGCATTAGTGCAAGAAGGACAGGAACGCTTGACGTCTTTTACCAAAGTAAGAAGTGTCCTAAGAACAAATTCTTATTGGGCATATAAACAACAAGAACTTCAAGGCCTAACACCCGATCAGAAAAGAAAAAGGGTAGAATTTTGTCACTTTATGCATGAAAGACTAAACGCAGAACGGATGAGTCGACGTTTACAACTTGTGGTCTACCAAATAGACAGAATAGCAGACTATGGTCCACGACTAACCCTAATTTTGTAAAAGAAATTAAAAGACAGGGAAGACAATCCGTGAATGTCTGGTGTGGCATACTGAACGATCGTGTTGTTGGGCCATTTTTTTTGAGCACTCTTCAACGGGACAAATTTATTTAAATTTTTTACAAAATTACTTAGAAAATTTTTTGGATGACTTGCCACTAAATCAAAGAAGAAGATTGATTTTTCAGCAGGATGGGGCTCCTCCTCATAATGTTCATGAGGTTCGAGAATTCTTAAATAATAATTTTAATGAATGGGTTGGGAACAACGGCACAATACGCTGGCCACCCAACAGTTTTGATTTAACTCCTTTAGACATTTTTTTATGGGGTCACCTTAAAGATAAAGTTTACAGATTAGAAGCGAGGAATGCTCGAGAGCTCAGAGAATTAATATCACTGTCTGTCAATGAGCTTAATGAAAATTTTTCTAATTTAATAACCAGAACAATAAATAATTTAAGAGACCGGTTTCAAAAATGTATTGAAGTCAATGGTGATAGGTTTGAACATTTGTTACGTTAATTTTTATTTATTTATGGATTTAAAACAATTAAACATTTAAAAAATTGTCGTCTTTTGATTTTAAATTGCTATGAAAATTGACAAAGATGATTATTTATATTTATCAAACTGTCAGTCAATATTGTTTCAGTTTGTTATTTACAGTCTATACGTTAAATACTCCGCACCGTATACCTATTTAAAATTTGCTAATTTTCGGAATTTCAATCGTCAATATCTCGAAAACTAACAAAGATAGAGCCATAGTGTTACATATATCTGTAAAGCTAATTTTTTGCGGAACTTAAAAATACAAAAATATATAGGGTGTTCCCTTTAAAAAAATTGATCTGATTGTCGCCCCCTGTATATTATAACCTATAAAAAAATACTAATGGTGGGTCTAAAGTGGCCATAATTTACCAAACCAAACAGTTTTTGTTTGAACTTTCTACTCCCAATAATAACCGAGTTATAGCGATCTTGCAATTATAAAAAAATCACCCTGTACCATTAGTTCTGGGACAGCCTGTATATTTTTTTAAAGTGTCCAATTTTGATTCTTACTAAACCTTTCTAAGGTTCCAACCTAACAAACTAACCAAAACACACCCAACCTCCGAAACTGACCTAACAGACCTAAATTAATAACAACAAACGGACCAACAAACCGAAACAACATAACCACCCAAGCTAAACAACCAACCAAACCAATCCAAACCAACCAACCAAACCAGTCCAAACCAACCAACCTATTTATTTTTCCGAAATAAGCTCGAAAATACTTTACCTTTATGTCATCCTCCTTAAACTTGGTAGGACTTACAAACTGCAGTTCAACCGGGTATGAAGACTTTAGGTGGGACGGAACCTATTATAAGAAAAAATATCATTAAAAACAAAAATTTAATTTGTAGGTACCTAAAAAGAGTTCTGCAAACTTTGATAATAGACAAAAATACTCTGCCAATATATGGGCACCTAAGCTCACACTAGGTACTATAGTTATAGTGTTCGTGTGAGCTAATATAACTAAAATCTGAAATATATTTTATTCAACTCCATGCTCAATTACCTTTCGTTTGATACCACACAAGCCATGTTTTAACTTATACTCTAATTTTTGAAATCTACCCCTTTTTTAAACCAAAATGTATTTTGTTTAACTCCAGACTCAATTACCTTTCGTTTGATAACACACGGCGTATTTTTACTTCAACTCTATTTTTTGAAATCTACCCCCACCCTTTTTTTAAACTAAAATTTATTTTGTTTAACTCCAGGCTCAATTACCTCTCGTTTGATATCACACACGCCATATTTTCACATAAACTCTAATTTTTGAAATCTACCCCCACCCTTTTATTTGGCTGGTGATCGATGGATTTCGTTCATTTTTTAACGGGACCATCCCGACCCGAGACCCAGCCTTGGTACCAAATTTAATTAAAATCGGGCAAGCGGTTTTTGAGTTATACGCGTTGGTCGTTACAGACAGACAGACAGAGCAACAAAAAAGTTTCAAAATCATCTGAAACGCAAAGATATATAAAAATTTTTGAAATCGGTGCATCTTTTTTTTTCTCGAAAAAATTAGGATCACCATAGCTCACACTACTATAGTATAATAGTAGTGTGAGCTAATATGATCAAACTTCAGTCAATTTTACCTATTTGGGTTAATGTGGACAATAATTTTGCACTTTGAGTTGGATTTTGATATTTATTTTATATAAAGTTAAAACTTGGTCCTGATTTTAAAAATAAAGTTCTCTCCCGACTATTTTTATCAAATGTTAAACTCCTGTGTAATGCAAAAACTGCCTCAACCTGCTACAAGCGTGCCGGCATTTCGGATTTGAAATGTACCCAAACGTATCGCTTGGATAAATTCAGGGTACTAATAATCTCAGCGCCATCTCTTTTCTAAGCTTAAAAACACCCATTATCAGTTACCTTAGGATAAATACCTTTTAATTTGTTTAAAAACAAGCCAAGGAAGCAGCTACATCAACTTAAGATAATATATTTGTCTTCCAAAAGTTCCAAAATCCAATTTTTTTTTTAATTTAAATTAAAAATAAAAATTAACCCCAATTTTGACAACTTTAAATCACCGTGTCAATTAAAAAAACAAAATTTTAACATCGATTTTTTGACGTTTAGCTGAAAAATCAATATTAAAATATTCTGCCAATATATGGGCTCCTAAGCTCACACTAGGTGCTATAGTTATAGTGTACGTGTGAGCTAATATAACTAAAAACTGAAATATATTTTATTCAACTCCAGACTAAATTACCTTTTGTTTGATACCACACAAGCCATGTTTTGACTTAAACTCTAATTTTTGAAATCTACCCCCACCCTTAAAAAAACAAAAGCTAAAATGTATTTTGTTAAACTCCGGACTCAATTACCTTTCGTTTGATATCACACACGCCATATTTTCACTTAAACTCTAATTTTTAAAATATATCCCCACCCTTTTTTTTAAATAAATTAAAATGTATTTTGTTTAATTGCAGACTCAATTACCTTTCGTTTGATATCACACACGCCATATTTTCAGATAAACTCTAATTTTTGAAATGTACCCCCACCTATTTATTTGGTTTGTGTTCGGTGGATTTTGTTCATTTTTAAATGGGACCATCTCGACCCAAGACCCAGCCTATGTACCAAATTTCATTAAAATCGGCCCAGCGGTTTTTGAGTTATGCGCGTTCGTCGTTACAGACAGACATACAGACATATAGACAGACAGACAGACAGACAGACAGACAGACAGACAGACAGACAGACAGACAGACAGACAGACAGACAGACAGACAGACAGACAGACAGACAGACAGACAGACAGACAGACAGACAGACAGACAGACAGACAGACAGACAGACAGACAGACAGACAGACAGACAGACAGACAGACAGACAGACAGACAGACAGACAGACAGACAGACAGACAGACAGACAGACAGACAGACAGACAGACAGACAGACAGACAGACAGACAGACAGACAGACAGACAGACAGACAGACAGACAGACAGACAGACAGACAGACAGACAGACAGACAGACAGACAGACAGACAGACAGACAGACAGACAGACAGACAGACAGACAGACAGACAGACAGACAGACAGACAGACAGACAGACAGACAGACAGACAGACAGACAGACAGACAGACAGACAGACAGACAGACAGACAGACAGACAGACAGACAGACAGACGCAACAAAAAAGTTTCAAAATCATCTGAAACGCAAAGATATATAACTTAACTTTATTTAGTTTTTACTAGATTATTGACAATAAATTCACAGTTTACAGTTCATATCATTATTTTTGGGACAACTTTTTTTCGTTGGCTTATGCTATTTGTTATGATAAACAGCTGATAACTGTCAAAAAGTTATCTCAAATATTATGATATAGAGTTTACACCTCTGTGAACGGTATTTCATCTTATAACGCCCATAAATTTGAGAATATAGATATGAAACGTCACTAATTTATGACGTATTTATTCAACCACACTGTTTCGAAACATATAGCACGAGAATTTGCCTTCAATGTGAAAGGAATTTTTTGAGGTTTGGTCATAGACTAAACAAGTTAATTTACATTCATTTTGGTTGTACCCTACTGAGGATGTCTCAGGAGACTGTAAAATCCGAAATTCAGTTGGTTACAAATAATTCTGTTAAATAAAAAACCAATATAACACAAAAAAATGGAGCTCATTTAGTTTTTTTATTTTACATATTTAAGTTGCAAATAAAGTTTTTTGTCTGTGAAAAAATAAATTGCATTTGGTTTTTTCAGGTGACATCATATACCTATTATTCCAATACTTCCTGTTACCGATTTACACAATGAGTGGCGTTTGATGCCATCATTCAAAAATGAAGATACGAAAAATGCAAAAATATCAAATTTACATAGATGGAGTTATGTCAACTGTGCGCCGATGATTTGAAGTGACGAATACACGAATAAAATATTATTCAAAGAGCCTGCTACAAGCGTGCCGGCACTTCGGATTTCAAATGTAGCCAAACGTATGGCTTGGATTAATTCAGGGTACTGGTAATGGGTGCCGCGCTCTCAGCGCCCCCTCTTTTCGAAGGTAAGAACACCCATTATCAGTTACCTTAGGATACATACCTTTTAATTTGTTGAAAAACAAGCCAAATTCTCAGCCACATCAACTTAAGCACAGCCTTCGTAAACTTACGAGCCACGAACCAGAAGAAACGGCAACACAGCATGGAGGCCGGTCATTTTCGTCCACGTGCGTCGCCCACCACGCTAGTTACTGGCCGTTTCCGCGCAGATAATGTTTTTTTTAAAACTTTTAGTATATTTCAAATCGCGTTACCAAATAAAACAACTGTTCTGGTTTTAGTGAGATGTGTGGTGAACTTAAAATTATATTACCTACTTAATAAAAGCTGTGTAAAAAAGACCTTTTGTACACCGGTAATAAGTGAGGTTAGATGTTTGTTTTTATTTGGAATTTTTGGTCTGTTTTTTCTTTTTAAAATTTTAAACATGCCGCGAAAGTGTTGTGTACCCGGTTGCAAAAGTAATGATGTATCCTTGATTAATGAAGAGGGTCACGAAACAACTTTTAGCTTCCCAAAAGAAAATGACCTAAAAAATGCTTTGCTTCAGGCCATACACAGAGAAGATTATGTTGTGACTGCATCTTCAGTGGTTTGTTGGAAACATTTTGACATAAGTGACGTTGTTAGAACCGAGATAATTAGGGATAAAGAGGGAGTACAAAAGGAGGTGCCACTAACATTCCCTAAGTTAAACAATAGGGCAATACCTCGGCTCTTTGAATCTCAACCCGAGTATATGTCAAACCCCAAACCTCCAGTAAGAGAAAATCCTGACGACAGGTGAAAAAAAATTGAAAAAAGGGAGGGTATGGAAATATATATAAATATATATTGCGTTTGTAGACTTCGAAAAAGCTTTCGATAGAATTGAGCACTGGGCAGTAAAAGATCTTTACTTAATAGCCGAATAGATCACAGATATACAGACTTAATAGCCAATATATATAGTGAAGCAACAACACCAATCAAAATCCACAGAGAAACCAAGCCAATCCTCATAAGAAGAGGTGTCAGAGGTGACACAATATTCCCTAAATTATTTAACCAGGCCTTAGAAGATGTTTTTAAAAGCTTAGATTGGGAAGAAATAGGCATCAAAGTAAACGGACAATTCTGAACCACCAAGATATGCTGATAATATCAATCAATCTAAAAGAAAATAGAACAAGTAGAGGAATATATATGACCTGGGACAAATTATTAAACTGAAAAAAAAAGCAAACAGCTGAAATCAAGAGACAAGTAAGATTGGCCTGGCCAGGTAAATTAAGCTACATATTAAGAAATAAAAAATATCCTCAGTACCTCAAAACGGAAGTGTATAACCAATGTATCCTTTCTGTACTTACCTATGAATCCCAGACCTGGACACTTACAAAATTAAACATGGATAAGGTAACAAAAGCCCAAAGATCAATGGAAAGACAAATGTTACATGTAAAGCTAACAGATAGAAAAAGGAATGGATTGATAAGAAATAAAACAAAAGTAAGGGATGTCAGAGCAGAAGTAGCAAAATTAAAATGGAAATTTGCCGGTCATATTATCAGACAGAAAGACGATTGATGGAACAAATGTATTGTAAACTGGAGAACTTGGCCAAAGATGGATTGACGAAGCCTAAATAGAATAGATAGATAGAAAAAAGGGTAAGTTCATTTAAAGTTGAAATTAACATGTTACCACTTAAACTGATTCATAGTTCTGTAAAGTAAGCAGTCAGATATAAGAAACTATCCCACAAACATCCTGTTGTTCAAACTTGACAGTAATAACTTAGCAGTAAGAAAGGAACCATTTTTATTTTTTACTGCTCACTTCATACTGCTTACTTCACAGTACTATAAATCAAACTTTAGGGTTGTTCTCACAAATTGTTTAAAAGTAATTTCTCTTTTATCTGTTTATTCTAGGTTTTATTACATATTTTTTAACATGATTAATGGCCACTGATATTTATTTCCAAATGTTTTGTTTGTTTGAAAAATTAAATGTAACATGCCTAAACACAGTTTATTAGTTTTTACAAAAAAGATACAAAATCGCCAAACTACAATCAAAACAAATAGCAGATGTTTATATCTCCCCATGTATATATCGGCCCACCAGCCGGCCAATTTGCGATGTTGCCTTTTCTGGTTCGTGGATCGTTAGTTTACGAAGGCTGCGACTTAAGATAATATACCGGGTGGGCAAAACAAAACCGGACAATTTGTTTTTTATTATAACTTTTGAACTGTACCATCGATTTTAATGAGACAAACTGAACTTGCCACAGAATAAGATAGAGTTTTGAATAAATATATCTTTTTGTCTGCCATTTCAATATCCAAGATGGCGGACGAAATTAAAATATATCCTTCAAAGATGCTCGTTTATTCTTATGTTGTGAACATGTTTTAATAATTTTTTAAATTCAATTAAAAAGCTGCATTCCTACCACGCACAACAAGGTACGATTTGGCAAAATCAGTTCAGTGGTTCTAAAAAAAAATATTTTTGTTTCAAACATTGTTTTGAATATTATACGATTGCCTTGCCAATCGTGTCTGCATTTATTTCCTTATAAATTCATTACTACTGAACCGATTTTGATGAAATAAAAAACATCCTAGTGAGAATTAATTGCCTTTTAAAGACTATGTACAAACGACGTACAAATTAGTAAAATCGGTGTGGTGGTTCTGTCGACATGATTAGCAAGGCAATCGTATAATATGCAAAACAATGGTTGAAACAAAAATATTTTTTTTTAGAACCACTGAACTGATTTTGCTAATTCGTACCTTGCTGAGCGTGGCAAGAATGCAGCTGTTTTAATTATTTAAAAAAATAATTAAAACATGTTCGCAACACAAGAATAAACGAGCATCTTTGAAGGGTACATTTTGATATCGTCCGCCATCTTGCATTTTAACATGGCGGACACGAAAATACATTTAGTTAAAACGCTGATTAATTCTCTGCCAAGTGCAGTTTGTCCCATTAAAATCGATTGTATAGTTCAAAAGTTATAATGAAAAAAAAATTAACCCGTTTTTTTTTGGCCCACCCGGTCTTTGTCTTCCAAAAGTTCCAAAATCCAAAAAATTTTCGTAAATTTAAATAAAAAATAAAAATTAACCCCAATTTTGACAACGTCAAATCACGAGTCGTTAAATACCGAGATGAATTCCAAGACGTGCGCAAGCGTTGATCTGTCACTTCTGCCAACCAATCAACTGAGAGATATTTCAGTATGGTTTTATACCGCAAAACTTTAATAATTCCCAGTTCTTTTTGATGAAAATTCGTCGTTTTAGTGCTGTGAAAATGCCGGTGTCGTGCAAGTTGTGTGACAAATTATTTAGTGCCCAATTTAATTTGAATAAACACTGTCATCGGGGTTCTACTGTATGTCTATGCTACGATAAACATTTTTTAAGATTTAGCGCATTTAAATTTGTCAATACTCCCATGGCAAAACAAAATAAACGTGAAATGCAATATAGAAGAAATACTGCATATACCTCAAAAAATATTAATTGCAGCACATAGATATTGTAAATTTTTGAAATCAAAAAGAAAAGGCGAATCTTAAAATGCAAAAATATACAGGGTGTTCCCTCTCAAAAAATCGACTTCATTGTCACACCCTGTACAGGGTGTCCCAAATTCGTTGTTTTTTTTATGGTGTCGGGTATTTCTAGGGGAAATAGGAAAAAACTGAGCCCCCTTTGCGACGCTTAAATTTTAAGAGAAGCCTAAAGGTGAAAACCGCCGTTTTTAAGCTACGGAGTGTTTTTGTCTGCATTTTGCTTTTGTGTAAATAGCTTTCTTATAGATCTTTTCTTGAAGAATTGACAGATGTAAACGGTTTTTATTTATCTGTTTTGGTTTTTAAAATATTGCATAAAGTTGTTATTTTTCTTACAGAATAACTCTCAATTTTATTCGATTTTTAAAATCAGCTTAAAATTTCCTTTAAAATGATGTATCACACTCAATATTTTAATTTTTTATTTTTTTTTTATTGTTTTCTTTATTTTTATTTTTTAATCACCTCTTTATTATTTTTTTATTTTTATAATTTTATAATATTAAAATATTTTAAACCCATTAGGCAAACTAAAATATGTGGTAAAAATAAAAAAAAAATTAATTTTATGTGATATCTCAAAAATTGAACGTGACAAATGAAATTTAATTTAACAGTTTAATTCCTCTTAAAAAAGTGTCTTAGAATTGTTTTCACAGAAATAAAAAATATTAATAAATAAACAAGTTATAGACCCCTTCCCAAAATGCAGACTTTTTAGAAACACCCCGTAGTTTAAAAACGGCTTGCTATATCAAAATGCGATTTTCACCTTTAAGCTTCTTTTGAAATTTGAGTGTCGCAAAGGGGGATCAGGTTTTTTTAGCCCCTCTAGAAATACCCGAAACCTTCCAAAAACATCGAATTTGGGACACCCTGTACATGGTGACGGATAGAAAAAAATTATGTTGGCTTTTAAAGTTGTCATAATTAACCAAAACAATCTACAATTTATTATAGCCCTTTAATCAGGTTATAAAAAACCACCCGATACCTACATAAAATCATACCTAAAAATTAGAATTGACCATTTTTTTATACCTTGAATTTTTTATTATACGTTAAGCTCTTCGATCTCGCGCCAATCCCGGTATTCGCGCCAATAATTTAAATTAGACATTTTGACGTTAATTTTGGCGCATGCTCCTTTGATGGAATTCATCTCGGTATTTAACGACTCGTGTCAAATCATCGTATTGACAAATTGTCAATGTCATTTGAATGCAGTCCCTTTCAAATCTTATTGAAAGCGTTTGCTTTTTTAATCCAAGCCATACGTTTGGGTTCAATTAAATCCAATATGTACGCTTTAGCAGTACAGATATATTTACATATAAGACGTACTTGACGTACACCCATTGATATTGATATTTTAAATATGGCTGTACAGGGTGATTTTTTATAATTGCAAGATCGCTAGTAGTAAGTTCAAACAAAAACTGTTCGGTTTGGTAAATTATGGCCACTTTAGACCCACCATTAGTATTTTTTTATAGGTTATAATATACAGGGGGCGACAATCAGATCAATTTTTTTAAAGGGAACACTCTATATATTTTTGTATTTTTAAGTTCCGCAAAAAATTAGCTTTACAGATATATGTAACACTATGGCTCTATCTTTGTTAGTTTTCGAGATATTGACGATTGAAATTCCGAAAATTAGCAAATTTTAAATAGGTATACGGTGCGGAGTATTTAACGTATAGACTGTAAATAACAAACTGAAACAATATTGACTGACAGTTTGATAAATATAAATAATCATCTTTGTCAATTTTCATAGAAACTGTGGCCTTAAAAAAAGTTAAAAAAAATGTGGGCGCCAATTTGTGGCCTTAAAAAAAAATTGTATGACATTTGTGGCAGCTTAAAGACGTTGCCGCCATTTTGTGACACTGAAACCCACTGAATAATTAAACAAATATCTGGAAGCAGAACTGTATTTTCCAGCTAGGTAAAACATTGATATGCCCGGTAACTTTTATACAGTGGAGAAGGGGGGGGTTCAGAAATAAGGAAATTTTAAGTGCGCCACATTATTTAATACCAATGCTTTACTAAGAAGATCTTAAATAAAATACAGTTCAACCCAAACGTTGCAGCCAAACAATGAAATTCTACTTACTTCCGAGGCTTCCAGAGTATTTGTGTAATTAAGAATAACCAAAAAAAATAAACAGAATAAAATTCCAAAAGATTGAATTAAGATGACAAAGCTAGAAATACTTTACAGGTAGATGGACTCCTTTAACAGGTCATAGTGTACCTACATCGAGTCAGCAGCGTAGGACTCAATTATATGAATGATTGTTAAAAAAAAATATATATACTTCCAAAATCGTTCCATCATAGGGGAGATCTAGACCAAATATCTGCTGTCATCATTCTACATTGGGTAGAATGAGACAGACAGCAACCCAGTCCGAGATCCACCCCATGAGGTAAAAATGTGTAACGAAACCGCTAAAAAAAAAATATAATCTCATCTCTCTTTTGTCTCCGCAAAGTTGGTTCATTGGGTTGTACAAATAACACAAGAAAAATTAGTTCATCTTGTTTATTTTAAGGGTAAAATCAGATAAAATTACCGGAAACATAAAAAAAAAATAAATGAAATGGATGAAAACAAGGGCCAAAATAGCAAGGCACTTTAAATAGGGCCAAAATAGCAAGGCACTTTAAATTTGACAGTAAAATTATCTTAAATAAATGAATTGAAGGAAAACAAGTCAATGTAGTAAATATGCCGCAAAACCAGGGTTATGACGTCATACCTTATCTTGCGTTTACAAGAAATGTTGAAATTATACTGTGAAAACTTATATATGAAATATATGAAAAGATTACGTCTAAATTATATTAAAAATTTATATATGAGGGAAAAAATTATAGTTACGGCTTGCTCCTACCTTGGTCCTTGATTATTCTGTGTATGTTTTATTTTGTAAACCTGGAATCCTGTTGTCCAGTTGTATCACCACTGCTCTCGGGTCTCCTGCTCTGCTCACGCCTTCCCTCGTGCTCGCTTAGCACATGATGTTAGGCCAGCACTTTGGTCTTAAAAGGGTTGTGGGATTCTTGCCCGAGCGTAAAAACCCTGTGGAAAATGAAATGTTTCAGTTTCCTGGAATTCGTCAATTTTGCACGAAGTTCCCCTACACAGTAACTTAACTCGAGGACCCCATGTCGACTCAATAAAACAAAGTAGATTCAAACAGATGAACTAAAATAATCCTAACGTACCTTTCTCAGGGTTATAACTGGCCCGTCCGGCTTCCCACCAGCGTCCAGCCCAACTGTCCCGTCGCTGGAATTGACAGGGCTGTAGACAAAGGAGAAAAACAATATATAGTTTTTATCCAACACGTGGTTAAAAGAAAAATATAAAAACGCCAACAATTCCCCACGTCCTTTGTCAAAAAAGTACATTTCCCACGAAAAATAATTACAATTTGGGAGGCAAATATTATCTTGAAGAGTACTCAACTAATAAAAAAAAATAAAAAAAAAATAAAATCGAACTTACCAATGCTCTTTCTTCCCCGTACAAATGGCGTAGGCCGACCTAAAATCCCCTCAACAGGGTGTGAGCGTCACTTCCGATTACGCCGAAAACACGACGGCTCACTCCTCACAGTCTCTGGGATATCTCCTACAATTCGCTGCAGTGCCAAACCAAAAACAATGGCGATCCCAGAGCCTGTTGCCGACCCAGCCAAAAGTTGTTAGCAAAAAGAGACCAAGCACTTCGTCGAGAATACCAGAATAATGAATTGGCCGGAAACCGTTTTGTAAATTTGGTGGGGAGTGGGGACGGTAAAACGCAATAGTACCAACCTAATCTTCCCGGTGAAATTCAAATAAAGGATGCAAACCTATTTATAAAAAACTTTTCCGCCAAAAATAAATCTCTACATTCAGTGGCCAGACTGGAAGAAAAAACCCGCTAACCAATGAGGAGATACCGCATAGTTTTATACAGGTATATAGGGGGCAGCACCGACCAAGGGGATAGGAAGTACGTAAAACAAACCTTGAGGTGTTGTCGGATCTATTTCCACGGTTGAAATTTTTATAACAAGGACGTCGAGACACCCTCCATACATTTGACCGAACATTTGCCTACCGGACCCCCGCCAACATATCAAGTAAGAGGAAAATAACCAGACGGACTATAAGAAGCTCAGCATTGAAACCATCAACTGTAAAATCAATTACTGGAGATCAGGGCATGCAGCAAACCCAGGAATATTCGAACACTCAACCAATTCCCATATGAATAAAGCTATACTAAGTGCAGAATTTAGTTGCACTCCAGTTACAGTCTTCGTCAAAAGTTTCCTTCGCTCTTTATAAATGTTTTCTCTAATATTCATATGGTTTAACGCCATTTTTGTAAAACATTTCTACAGTAATAAAGTTGTTTCTGAACCTGAACCCAAAAATACACACTGAACCATTGCTTAAAGGCACAAGAGTGTTCAGATGTTAACTCACACGATTTCGTTCATTCTTTCAGTCTTGGTTTTTATCCCTCGTTTATCTCCCATTTACAACAGTGCATAACTCGTATTTATTTTATCCTTTCCCTATCAAATTAATAAAGATATCAAAGTGGCGGAGCCTCGGTTGTTACTGGTCAAACCGTGAACCTAAATATGTTTTCGTGCTATCAGAACTAGCTAATCCGTGAAGAATATGGGGTTCGGATTGTCCCAATATCCTCGAGAATAAACGTAAGGGAATGAAATGTTCATCTAAATGTTTCCTTCCTGTTACTGAAACCATTTGTGATGCGGCAACGCCGCCATTCCCCAGCATAACAGCTGTGTAACTTTATGAACGTCAAGTGAATCACAAAATTCCACAGATAAAAACAAAACAATCAAAATTTTTATGTGATTTTTCCCGAAGCCTGTGATCTTAAATTCCAATTACGATGTCCAGATAATGCGATGTGCGTAGTGTCCACAGTAATTCGATGGAATGCCTCCTTTTAAGGTAACTTCCTAGACCCTATATAACCTCCAAACCTAGCTCTATAAAATACCCTTACTTGTGTACAGAAAGACGAATCAAAGAGCCTTGACCATTTACCCAAATAAACAAATATGTAACGTTGTCCCAAACGTAAAAATGACACGTTACATAATCCCCCCCCAACTTCAAGACGATTAACCTAAAAGGTTAATCGGAGAGGTCCGCTGCCGACTTAAGGTCTTTGGCATGCCAACTCCCTGGCAGTACTTTACCCGATGGTTCCTGAAGCTCAAATATCCATGGAGAAATTTTATTCCTAATCACATAAGGACCAACGAATTTCGGTGCTAACTTCTTCGAGAAAAACTTCGCAGCATCTGACAAAACATAATTTTTCTTCCAAACACGCTGACCCACAGCAAAGTTGGGTACCCTTGTACGCAAATTATACTGAACTACGTTTTTCTCTCCAGCCACCTCTAACCTTCTCTTAACATCAGCATAGAGCTTCCGGAAACCTTCGTTCTTACTTTCAGCTGCAGTTTGTACACCATTCTCTTCAGATAACAAAACTGGGTTGGAGTAATCTTTTCCTGACAAACACATATTCCTACCAAAATTAACAAAGAAAGGAGACATCCTGGTTGTCTCATGGGTTGCAGTACGAATCGCGCAGGCAAGTTTATGTATTTGTTCGTCCCACTTCCTGTGGTTGTCTTTCACATAACAACATAACATGGTTTTTAACGTGCGATTCGTCCTTTCTGTTGGATTTGCTCTGGGGTGATAATACGGATTATACTGAATTTTAACCTGATAACTCTCAGCAAAACGCTTAAACTCATTACTTTTGTACTGAGGGCCATTATCACAAAGTATCAAACGGGGCACTCCGAAGACCATAAATACTTGCTCCTCAAGATGCTTAACAACAGCTTGAGTAGGGGCTGCTCGCATTGGAAAAACTAAGGAAAACTTACTCAAATAGTCTGTAACGACGAGAATCCAGCAATTACCCTTTGTCGAACGAGGTAAAGGTCCACATAAATCAGTCGAAATAACCTCCCAAGGACGAGTTGGTTTTGGGTGAGATATCATCTGATCAGATACACCTTGTGTATCACCTTTATGAGCTGCACAGACAAAGCATTTCTTTACAAAAGTTGCCACGTCCTGGCGCATTTTCGGCCAATAATATTTTTCTGCCAGTCTGTGGAAGGTTTTATACACACCCATATGTCCTGCGGTAGGAGGATCGTGAGCTTCTCCAATAATTCTACGCCTATGATCTTTGGGGACTACCTCTTTCCAATATTCGTTAGATGGTGAAAGTTGAGGGTATTCTTGTTTGACATATTTATACAACTTATTATCAGTGTATCTCCAGTTCATAAATTTTAACGGTGATTCTACGACCCTCTTTACCATCTTTTGGTACCATCGATCTTTAATTGCTGTTGAAACATCTCTGGGCTGCGAAATTGTATCAATCATAGGTACTGCGCGAGACAACATGTCCGGGACAACTAAATCTTTCCCTTTCCGATGGATTACTTCAAAATCATATTGCTGCAATTTTACAGACCAACGAGCAAGTCTTCCACTGGGCTCTTTCAAGCTATGAAGCCATTTTAAGCTAAAATGATCTGTTATGACCTTAAATGAGATCCCCTCAATATAAGGCCGGAGCTTCTCTATCGCCCAAACCAATGCCAAACATTCTCGCTCGGTGGTCGTGTAAACACGTTCTTGCTTAGTCAAAGATCGACTCAAATAGCATATGACTTTGTCTCCTTCAGGATAAGGCTGCGTTAAACATGCTCCTATTCCATATCCTGATGCGTCTGTTTGAATGACAAATTCTTTGGTATAATCTGGACATGTAAGAATCGGTGCAGTCACTAAAAGTTCCTTAATCTTAATAAATGCTTTTCCGCAGTCTGGAGTCCAATCGAACTTTTGATTTTTCTTAGTTAGAGCTGTAATCGGAGCTATTATCGCTGAAAAATTCTCTATGAAACGTCTGTACCAGGATATTGTACCTACAACTCTACGAACTTCTCTGACAGTTCTTGGCCTCTGGAGCTCTAACATGGCTCTAATTTTATTAGGGTCAACTCGGATGCCTCGACGGTCCACTACGAAACCTAAATAAGTCATTTCTGGCCTACACAGTTGGCATTTCTCCCAACTTACCGTTATCTTTGCATTCTGCAATCTTCGTAGGACTTCCTCAAGAATTCTAAGATGTTCAGAAAAGCTCTGTGTGACAATTACGAGGTCATCGAGATATACGTACACGTAAGGGTCTAAATCGTTTCCTATGATGCTATCTATGAGTCTCTGCCAAGTTGCAGGTGCATTATGAAGACCAAATGGTAACCGCTTAAATTGGAAGAGACCTCGTCGACAGATGAATGCTGTTAGTGGCTTCGATGATTCTTCCATTGGTACTTGCCAATAAGCACTCTTAATATCTAAAGTTGACAAGTACTTAGCATCTTTCAATTTGTCAAGAGTCTCGGATACGAGTGGTAAAGGATAACTATCACGCGCCGTCACTGAGTTCAATTTGCGGTAGTCTACACAGAAACGATATTTCTTTGTGTTTTTCTTTTGTACCATTACCACTGGTGAAGCCCATGAACTACTACTACGTTCTATCACATCCATTTTCAGCATTTCGTCGATTTCGTCATCAATAAGTTTTTGAATGACCGGTGAGACCTTATATGAACGTTGTCTTATCGGTGCTGCGTCTGTTGTAATCTTATGCTCTACCCTATCTGTACATCCTAGTGAGTCACCCATAATAGTCTTATATTTATCGACCAATTCCTCTAGTCGTTCTGATTCATAAGGCGAAAGAGTAGTTTGTTGGTCTGGTGTTTCTAAAGAACAAATCACATCTTTATTATCGGCAAAGTGCCACTCATTAGTACTTAAGTTCGGTACTATCCCCATCGAAATCCAAAAATCTAATCCCAAAATCAAAGTGTGCGGCAATTCAGGAACGACGACGACCTCTATTAACCTAAATTTATCCTGAACTCGCATAGGAAGCTGCACTGTCCCAATACTACTCGTGCTTTGACCATTTGCCACAATACAACTCGTCTTCTTTGTCGTATCAAGTGAAAAACCAAACCTCTCGATGATTGACCAACCATGATTCCCTAAAAAGGTACGTGAAGCCCCGGAATCCAACAAACCTAATAACTTATTTCCGAGCACATCCACTTCTAAATAAGGCCTTTCATCTTTACGAGCATGACTTATCACATAATCTAAAACGTACGTTAGCCTATCGGTCGATGCTTGTTCAGGCTGACTCGAAGGTCGACCACCTACGAGCGCCTGGGTCCGTTTCCCTGACGATTACAATTACGACATTCTCTTACTGTAACCCCTGCCTGTCCACACGAATAGCACTGTTTGCCTCTAGGTAATGCGCACCCGATTGCCATGTGCCCTGTTTGGTTGCATCTGTAACAAACAACGTCCCTATTCGCCATACCAGGCCTAGCACCTTGTGGTGGTTGTCTATCTCTGTCATTTACACTAGCCTGACCACTAGCTGGTTGTTGTCTCTCTCTATCAGCTCTAGCAGCGAAACTGCTTGCTGGCTGCTGCCTATCTCTGTTAAATCTATTTTCAGGAATATTCACATTCTGTTGATTTGATGTCCCGGCACCTGATATTTGAATTGCATCAACCCCTGTTGAAAAATCGTCACTGTCGCTCTCTACGTCAACGTAGGCCAAGTCAGGTTCAATAGATTGGTTTTTCCTAGGTGTAAAATTCTCCTCTTCTAAACCATATCTCTGGTCTATTCTACGACACAGATCCTTTAAATGTGATAGGCTATTGACCTCAGTAGCAATTAACCCATTTTTATAGATGTCCGCGATATTTCTGAAGACGATAGCTAATTTCGCCTCTTCGGAAACAGGACAGCCAAGTCTTTGGAAATATGTGTTCATGACAGCAATATAGGTCCCTATAGACTCTCCAGGGCCTTGTTTACGTTTTTGAATCTCCTTCAATAGCTTCTCGCCATATGAAGAAGGAAGATATTCTGCCATGAACCTCTGTTCCAGCTGTTCCCATGTATGGACTTCTCTACGTACATCTTTGTAAAAAGTATAAGCTGACTTTTCAAAAAGATCAATGCCCGAATTCAGTAAAACCTTTTTGCTGACTCCTCTAGCCTGACTCAACTCGTCCACTCTCTCGAAAAATGCGGTGACGGAGATTGTACCCCTCTCGCCTGTAAACTTTAAGTTCCACTTATGCGGAGGTACAGGTGCCACATGATATGAAGTACCAGGATCACTTGACATTGGTACTGGCGACGAACAAGAAAATGGTCGTGACTGAGCAATTGGTGCAATGCTACTTTGGAGGGCAGCTAGACTCAAAGGAACGGTAGACGGTTGTTGGTAATGAAAAGCTGATGCACGGTCATTCTGAATTAGCATTGGGGGTGGTGCCTGTATTGGTGCTTGAGTTGGGTTCGCTAGCACTTGCATTTGCACTGGAGCAATGACCGACGGATGGTTTGTGGGCTGTTGAGCTGTTCTTTGTGTGCTCGAGAGCTGTGGTTGCGGGAAATGAGACTGGTTAGGTGTGTTGCCAGCATTTGTTGAGTGGTCTGAGCTTCGACTCGTTGATTGAGTTTCAGATGCTTCATCATCATCTGAGGTCACGCCAACTCTCAATAAATCTGTTGCTTGGCTCTGCAACCTCCCAATCAAACTCAAGGTTTCCGGAACCAGTATGCCTTTGGTTTGACTTTCTTCAAAGTTAGACGGATTCATGTTATTTATCCTGGCCAACACGTGTTCCAACCTCACAGCGATTTTTCTAAACTCTCCCCCTTTACTCGTACCAGAGAACTTCTCTACCAGCGGTACCAGACTATCAAGCTTCTTCATGCAGCTAAAAGCATCTTGGCCAAATTTAAAGGGATACGGAGGGTATCTCATACTTGCATCAGTCTTTTCTCTTTGTTTGATCAACATAAGCTGTTGTTTCATCTCTTCCACCGATCCAATAGCTATGCCTCTCCATGTTAACTCATAGATTAATTCGTCCTTGACTAAGTACCTTACGTCAGACAACCGACTCAAAGAAATAGCCATAGTGCCTTTTATCTTCAAACTTTAAACTTTAATTAAAACTGTTAATTATACCTCCCAATTATAAAAACTAAACCACGCAATAACAAACACAAAGTTCACTTTAAATTCACCAGTGAAAATCACTATAAATTTTCTCACAAATGTAGAAAATATAAAACTTAAATACGGGCAGACGCGAACAAAACCGAAAAACACCGGAGCAGTAAGAAAATAAAATTTATTTGCATTTAAAAATGTAATCATAATTTATGTTAAGTATTTGTACAACCAACTATGACGTCCAACCTTACAGAGAGAAATAACTACTTAAATCCTAAGTTAGAATTAACAAGTAGCCATAAAAAAAAAGTTAAAAAAATAAAAGAGAGACAAGAGTTTTGGCAGTGTTTAGGTCTTATGTTCCACTCCTGCGTGAGTAAAACCAAAAAAAAATAATTGCGCTTATCCTAGCTGAACTGGATTAAAATTAAAGTTAAGTGATGTTTGTTTACCTCAGCAACCGAGTAGGTAAATTTATCCCTAAATGGAACGTACAACAGACTACCTATAACAAAAAAATCCCAAAGCTGTTGTACACAGTTAACGCTAGGGTATACTCCTGCTATTGCAGAACGGCTCCACTAATAAACTACTCAAAAAACCCAAATCGCCGTATACAATGATTTTTCTAAAAAGAAAAAATCAAAACCCACTTTAACCTGCTTACCTACTCTGAGTTTACACGAAACATGCATTGCTTAAGGTCACATCATCCCTTAATATATAAGTGAACGCAATAAACGTCGGAACAGATGTTCATGTTATAGAAATCGTAAAATATGCTCAATTAAAAAAAAAATCCGCTCGCTGAAATTGCGTTGAATTAGACTAGTGAGGATGATGTGTGTAATTCAAAAAAAATTTGAAAAAGAAAAAAAAAAAAATTACCGATGGTAAAAAAAAATTTACACAAATAACGTCTTGGTAGGACTGCAACTCTCTAATAATCGTTAAAATGAAATTCCCAAAATTTTAACTAAATTGATGCAAACCATGGTCAAGAAGACCTTAGGATCGTACCGAAAGGTGCGCAAAAAAATTTTTCAAAATTTTTTGGTGGCGACCACAGTAGCCCAATAATAAAAAAAAATTAAATAGTGGCTCACTACAATGTTCAAAATATTACTCTACCCTAATAGGTGGTTTGGAGTAGGGAGAAAAAAAATTAAAACAAATGATGATAGGTTGTTAAAACGTGAGGAATCGAAATAAAATTATATTTAATTCAGCAAAAAAAATATTTAAATAAACTGGTCAAACCATTGTAGGGGCAAGGTACTACTATGCACCAAGGAAAAAATGTCCAATAAGAAAATCAAGTTTCCCTTTCAAAAAAAAATATTTAAAGAAAAATATTTAAAAAAATATTAAAAAAAAAAATTAAAAATGTTTAAGTGGGGTTGCAGCTCCTATTAGTGAACCTTAAAAAAAAATTAAATAAAACCAACACCAGAAAAATCTTATTCGAGTTGTCATGCAACAGTTTTTGTTCTTTTCCTTTAAAAAAACAGTTGTCAATTCCCTTTCCTCTCCCAAAACTGTGGCAATGTGAAAAGTAAATGAGCTAGAAAAATTAATTTACTATACAAAAAAAAATGTTGAAAATTAAATTTACTTAAGAATCATAAGGTATAAAAATCGTAATGGAAAAAAAAACCAATCAGTTTAGGAAAAGTTTAAAAAAAATATTTATGTTCCAAAAACCAACCGATGTTAGTGTATTTGTTTAAAATTATTACTTAAGGAAATAAGCAACGTTAGTACTTATTTACTGTACCACTATAATGTGAAGAACCTTTGCACCCAACTCCGTAAAGAATTATCTTGTGTGCACTTTCAAAAAACCAAATATGAAAACAATTCCAAGGTTCACCTATAACGTTGTAAAACTAAATCTGCCTACTTAAGTGTCTTTACACACAACATTTAATCAAAAAAAATTTTTACTGCTTAATGCATTCTCAGATCCTTATTCCTGGTGTTCACGAGATATAAAATTAAGTTGGGCCCTTTCCGCAACTATCAGTCAAAGCAAAACTACCAAATGTCCAAGGGCTAATGAGACCCCATCACCTACAAATAATATTTTGAAATGAAACAGTTGGGAATAATCCTGCGTAAAAACCAGAGAACAAAATCAAGAACCAAAAACTATTACATTAATTTTAAAAGAGCATAATAAAACTCCCGGCCCCAATTAAACTTTTGTTATCTCAACAAAACTCGGCCTAAACCCAAAAACTTTTTATTAGACATTTCCCCTATTCCCTAAGTATAATGTCAATAAAACCCAAAAACTTGTGATTTCTATTCCAATCCCATCTGGACCATATATATTTTTTAAACGGTCAAACACCCACAGGCGAAACAATATCTTATTTCAAAGAAAGGGTGAAGATATTTTGAAGCACCCTGTGAAAATAGGACACTATTATGGAAAATTGTTCAGATCAGTGTTCTTAATACTTTCCAACCTAAATATATCTAGTCCCCTCATGTGCATGTTACTATTTTAGTTCCTATCATAATTAAATAGATCACAAAATTTGTCTTTCTCCGCGAATCTGCAAGGTCATGGAAGATGTGAGATTCAGCCTGTAGGCCAAATTTGGATGTATTTTAATTTAGCGAAAACCGAAGTTGCGAAATCCTAAAAAGATTAGCAGGAAGTCCTCGTTCCTCGATTTCTACACTCCGAACCAAACATTTCTTCCATTTCCACCCAGCTCGCGGGAGGAAAAAAAACCTAATTATCGCAATATAAAATGTAGCCAGCTCCTTTACACCCTGTACAACTATCAGATTTAAAAAAAAATAGATGCCCTCATCAATGTTTAGTCGCATCAAAGAAAACCTATTGTTTTTAAATTTATTTTTAGGTTGAAATCTTTTTCAAAAATCAATGATCTTAAATTTATTGTTTAACCTGAACACTTTCCCATTTATTCCACAAAAGTGTATTGTAATTTAAAAATTTGCTTCATTATTTGAGGTCACCAGTATGAAACTATTTTAAAATTAAAGAAAAAATTAAATAAAAAAAAATTATTTTCCGATTGTCCACAACTTCCAAGTTTTCATCCCTAAATACCTAGGTACTTTCTTAGTCTAACACCATCCATCGTTATCCAACATAACGCTTTAATTTCAGAAGCAACAAAACGAAGATTAAGTGAAAAGCTAAGCAAGTATGTTGGAAGTTGCTTTACAATGGGCGCAGATGTAAGGCCCCTTTAAGTACACGCCACTGTCCTGAAATGCAAACTAACGAAAAAACTGAAGACTAGCATATCTGCCGTCAACTAACATTTGGCATGAAATTAAAATAATTTCATCTCATACCAGTATCCTCCAAAAACAAAACGTTTTTTTTTTCTATAAGACCCAAACACTTAACCAATAAATCTTGTTATTTAAAATTATGATTCGGGAGTAAAAAGATTTATTTATTCCTGCCTGATCAACTAAGACAAAAAAAAAGTTCACCTTTTTGTAACTCAAGAAATTCCCGTTTGGTCCCCTAAAAAAAATATAACCTGTCTGGTCACCCTTTAAAACTACGACCACTATACAAACCGTTTTGACCAAAACAAGAATTCGAGAAGTTATGTTAACAGAAAGGAAATAATTTTTTACGAAAAATTAAATTATTCAAAAAAAAGTAAAATTTTGGAAATATTTTTACCAATTACCCCCGCCTAGCATTTATATTTAGTTGAAAGTCTCTCTTAAATTCACTGACCAATTTCACGGCCTCACAATGACATTACTTAAAAAAATTACTGAACTTTACAAATGAACTCTACAAATGAACTAAAAAAAATCAAAAAAACTTATATCTATATCTGTCTCAGTTAAACATTTCTTTTGTGGTATTATATCTAGTTGGGCTTCAAATTCATTTTCTCTGTATTCAATCTGGAGCAGGCAAAACTTCTCAAGGCTCAAACATAAATGTTTGCTCTCCAATGGCCATGACCAAGCTATGACCTGAACGCAGAAAAAAAAATACAGAAAAAAAAATAATTGTGAACCAGAAAACTTTAATTGGTAGAAATACCCGTAGGTCATTTTTTAAAAAAAATGCACTCCAAAGCCCAACGCTGTATTTTCTACCAAAAAAAAAATTGACCAGTCCCAAAAACACAACTAGACAACTAAACTGGCAACCAAAGACCTAAAAAAACTGTCTTTCAAAAAAAATACCCCAAAAAAAAATGTTAACTGGACCTCTGGCGTTGATCTTCAGCCAATATGTCGCTCTAGGGTTTTAGCCTTGTGTTTCCTAACTTCCCGAGCCGACACTAGTAGTAGTACCCTCCTCTGACCCGATGTAACTGAGTGACGTAAGTTCTTAATTGTCATCAACAGTTACCTCCAAAAACAAGAAAAGAAAATGACAGCAAAATAAACTCATTTTCCTTTTCTTTCATTACTAATTAATACTTTCAACTAAACAAAGCTACCAGCTGTTAAGCTATTTTTACTTTAAAACAACTCAACCAAGAAAAATTTGTGTGAAACCCTGTAAAAATATTCCAAATACCAAGTGGTGATATCCCACAAAAAATTAAAATCGCCAAAAAAAAATTAACTTGTTGACCTAAATAAATTGACTGCACTAAAAAATAATCGGTGAAACAATTTCTATCTTATCACAAGCAGGAAATAATAACATATAAATAAATGAACCTGCAAAAAAAAATTGTTAGAAAAAACACACTACCTATGTCATATATTTAAAACATAAAAAGACCATGTCTGGAAATCCATCCACCTATAAATCAACAAAAAAATTGAAGTAAATTTACATTGTTGTATTTATTTTTCTTAAAAAAAATTTTAAAAAACTAAAACATGTTTTTCCTACAAAAACTTCAAAGAATTAAGAACATGAGTTGGACTCCGTTCAATAAAAACTCCTATGTTTTTTTATCCACTTATTCTTCCTTAATAAATAAAAATGATTCTTTTATTTTCCCAGAAAAAACCTGTGAAGATAAGCTAATAAAAACTAAGAGGATTACTAAAACAACAAACCGAGTTCCAAATCAACGCCCAAATTACCAAAAATATTTAAGTAAGTGTTATTTCCAAAAACCAATGATCTTGTTTTTCATTTAAAAAAATTGAAAGCCTTTAACCTGGCTTTGGCTGTACCACAAAAATTTTATGTTTTAGAAAATTTTCAGAAAATTCAAAAAAAAATTTTTCTTTT
Organism: Aspidapion aeneum; assembly: GCA_963576565.1. Classification (NCBI taxonomy): domain Eukaryota; kingdom Metazoa; phylum Arthropoda; class Insecta; order Coleoptera; family Brentidae; genus Aspidapion; species Aspidapion aeneum. Next base: position 220,949,646 of record OY755038.1, on the reverse strand, counting down.
TTTTTTCAAATCAAAAAAGAACAATAAAAAATTACATCAGATGTTAAAAAAACTAGCCAAAAACCACGTAGGGCGCCAATTTGTGGCCTTAAAAAAAGTTAAAAAAAATGTGGGCGCCAATTTGTGGCCTTAAAAAAAAATTGTATGACATTTGTGGCAGCTTAAAGACGTTGCCGCCATTTTGTGACACTGAAACCCACTGAATAATTAAACAAATATCTGGAAGCAGAACTGTATTTTCCAGCTAGGTAAAACATTGATATGCCCGGTAACTTTTATACAGTGGAGAAGGGGGGGGTTCAGAAATAAGGAAATTTTAAGTGCGCCACATTATTTAATACCAATGCTTTACTAAGAAGATCTTAAATAAAATACAGTTCAACCCAAACGTTGCAGCCAAACAATGAAATTCTACTTACTTCCGAGGCTTCCAGAGTATTTGTGTAATTAAGAATAACCAAAAAAAATAAACAGAATAAAATTCCAAAAGATTGAATTAAGATGACAAAGCTAGAAATACTTTACAGGTAGATGGACTCCTTTAACAGGTCATAGTGTACCTACATCGAGTCAGCAGCGTAGGACTCAATTATATGAATGATTGTTAAAAAAAAAATATATATACTTCCAAAATCGTTCCATCATAGGGGAGATCTAGACCAAATATCTGCTGTCATCATTCTACATTGGGTAGAATGAGACAGACAGCAACCCAGTCCGAGATCCACCCCATGAGGTAAAAATGTGTAACGAAACCGCTAAAAAAAAAATATAATCTCATCTCTCTTTTGTCTCCGCAAAGTTGGTTCATTGGGTTGTACAAATAACACAAGAAAAATTAGTTCATCTTGTTTATTTTAAGGGTAAAATCAGATAAAATTACCGGAAACATAAAAAAAAAATAAATGAAATGGATGAAAACAAGGGCCAAAATAGCAAGGCACTTTAAATAGGGCCAAAATAGCAAGGCACTTTAAATTTGACAGTAAAATTATCTTAAATAAATGAATTGAAGGAAAACAAGTCAATGTAGTAAATATGCCGCAAAACCAGGGTTATGACGTCATACCTTATCTTGCGTTTACAAGAAATGTTGAAATTATACTGTGAAAACTTATATATGAAATATATGAAAAGATTACGTCTAAATTATATTAAAAATTTATATATGAGGGAAAAAATTATAGTTACGGCTTGCTCCTACCTTGGTCCTTGATTATTCTGTGTATGTTTTATTTTGTAAACCTGGAATCCTGTTGTCCAGTTGTATCACCACTGCTCTCGGGTCTCCTGCTCTGCTCACGCCTTCCCTCGTGCTCGCTTAGCACATGATGTTAGGCCAGCACTTTGGTCTTAAAAGGGTTGTGGGATTCTTGCCCGAGCGTAAAAACCCTGTGGAAAATGAAATGTTTCAGTTTCCTGGAATTCGTCAATTTTGCACGAAGTTCCCCTACACAGTAACTTAACTCGAGGACCCCATGTCGACTCAATAAAACAAAGTAGATTCAAACAGATGAACTAAAATAATCCTAACGTACCTTTCTCAGGGTTATAACTGGCCCGTCCGGCTTCCCACCAGCGTCCAGCCCAACTGTCCCGTCGCTGGAATTGACAGGGCTGTAGACAAAGGAGAAAAACAATATATAGTTTTTATCCAACACGTGGTTAAAAGAAAAATATAAAAACGCCAACAATTCCCCACGTCCTTTGTCAAAAAAGTACATTTCCCACGAAAAATAATTACAATTTGGGAGGCAAATATTATCTTGAAGAGTACTCAACTAATAAAAAAAAATAAAAAAAAAATAAAATCGAACTTACCAATGCTCTTTCTTCCCCGTACAAATGGCGTAGGCCGACCTAAAATCCCCTCAACAGGGTGTGAGCGTCACTTCCGATTACGCCGAAAACACGACGGCTCACTCCTCACAGTCTCTGGGATATCTCCTACAATTCGCTGCAGTGCCAAACCAAAAACAATGGCGATCCCAGAGCCTGTTGCCGACCCAGCCAAAAGTTGTTAGCAAAAAGAGACCAAGCACTTCGTCGAGAATACCAGAATAATGAATTGGCCGGAAACCGTTTTGTAAATTTGGTGGGGAGTGGGGACGGTAAAACGCAATAGTACCAACCTAATCTTCCCGGTGAAATTCAAATAAAGGATGCAAACCTATTTATAAAAAACTTTTCCGCCAAAAATAAATCTCTACATTCAGTGGCCAGACTGGAAGAAAAAACCCGCTAACCAATGAGGAGATACCGCATAGTTTTATACAGGTATATAGGGGGCAGCACCGACCAAGGGGATAGGAAGTACGTAAAACAAACCTTGAGGTGTTGTCGGATCTATTTCCACGGTTGAAATTTTTATAACAAGGACGTCGAGACACCCTCCATACATTTGACCGAACATTTGCCTACCGGACCCCCGCCAACATATCAAGTAAGAGGAAAATAACCAGACGGACTATAAGAAGCTCAGCATTGAAACCATCAACTGTAAAATCAATTACTGGAGATCAGGGCATGCAGCAAACCCAGGAATATTCGAACACTCAACCAATTCCCATATGAATAAAGCTATACTAAGTGCAGAATTTAGTTGCACTCCAGTTACAGTCTTCGTCAAAAGTTTCCTTCGCTCTTTATAAATGTTTTCTCTAATATTCATATGGTTTAACGCCATTTTTGTAAAACATTTCTACAGTAATAAAGTTGTTTCTGAACCTGAACCCAAAAATACACACTGAACCATTGCTTAAAGGCACAAGAGTGTTCAGATGTTAACTCACACGATTTCGTTCATTCTTTCAGTCTTGGTTTTTATCCCTCGTTTATCTCCCATTTACAACAGTGCATAACTCGTATTTATTTTATCCTTTCCCTATCAAATTAATAAAGATATCAAAGTGGCGGAGCCTCGGTTGTTACTGGTCAAACCGTGAACCTAAATATGTTTTCGTGCTATCAGAACTAGCTAATCCGTGAAGAATATGGGGTTCGGATTGTCCCAATATCCTCGAGAATAAACGTAAGGGAATGAAATGTTCATCTAAATGTTTCCTTCCTGTTACTGAAACCATTTGTGATGCGGCAACGCCGCCATTCCCCAGCATAACAGCTGTTTAACTTTATGAACGTCAAGTGAATCACAAAATTCCACAGATAAAAACAAAACAATCAAAATTTTTATGTGATTTTTCCCGAAGCCTGTGATCTTAAATTCCAATTACGATGTCCAGATAATGCGATGTGCGTAGTGTCCACAGTAATTCGATGGAATGCCTCCTTTTAAGGTAACTTCCTAGACCCTATATAACCTCCAAACCTAGCTCTATAAAATACCCTTACTTGTGTACAGAAAGACGAATCAAAGAGCCTTGACCATTTACCCAAATAAACAAATATGTAACGTTGTCCCAAACGTAAAAATGACACGTTACAAAACTTAAAATCAAAAGACGACAATTTTTTTAATGTTTTAATTGTTTTAAATCCATAAATAAATAAAAATTAACGTAACAAATGTTCAAACCTATCACCATTGACTTCAATACATTTTTGAAACCGGTCTCTTAAATTATTTATTGTTCTGGTTATTAAATTAGAAAAATTTTTATTAAGCTCATTGACAGACAGTGATATTAATTATCTGAGCTCTCGAGTATTCCTCGCTTCTAATCTGTAAACTTTATCCTTAAGGTGACCCCATAAAAAATGTCTAAAGGAGTTAAATCAAAACTGTTGGGTGGCCAGCGTATTGTGCCGTTTTTCCCACCCCATTCATTAAAATTATTATTTAAGAATTCTCGAACCTCATGAACATTATGAGGAGGAGCCCCATCCTGCTGAAAAATCAATCTTCTTCTTTGATTTAGTGGCAAGTCATCCAAAAAAGTAATTTTGTAAAAAATTTAAATAAATTTGTCCCGTTAAAGAGTGCTCAAAAAAAAAATGGCCCAACAACACGGTCGTTCAGTATGCCACACCAGACATTCACGGATTGTCTTCCCTGTCTTTTAATTTCTTTTACAAAATTAGGGTTAGTCGTGGACCATAGTCTGCTATTCTGTCTATTTGGTAGACCACAAGTTGTAAACGTCGACTCATCCGACCACGAAATGTGATTTAAAAAACGGGGTTCTGCGTTTAGTCTTTCATGCATAAAGTGACAAAACTCTACCCTTTTTCTTTTCTGATCGGGTGTTAGGCCTTGAAGTTCTTGTTGTTTATATGCCCAATAAGAATTTGTTCTTAGGACACTTCTTACTTTGGTAAAAGACGTCAAGCGTTCCTGTCCTTCTTGCACTAATGCGGAAGATACATTAGGTATCCACACATGTTAATATTGTTTGTGACTTGTCACAGGAAATACTCCGCACCGTATTTAAAATTTGCTAATTTTCGGAATTTCAATCGTCAATATCTCGAAAACTAACAAAGATACTCTGCCAATCTATGGGCACCTAAGCTCACACTGGATACTATAGTTATAGTGTATCTACGTGAAAGCTAATATAACTGAAAACTGAAGTATATTTTATTGAACTCCCGACTCAATTACCTTTCGTTTGATACCACACAAACCATGTTTTGACTTAAACTCTAATTTTTCAAATCTACCCCCACCCTTTTTATAAAAACTAAAATGTATTTTGTTTAACTCCAGACTCAAATACCTTTCGTTTGATATCACACACGCCATATTTCCACTTAAACACTAATTTTTGAAATTTACCCCCACCCTTTTTTTTAAAATAAACTAAAATGTATTTAATTTAACTCCAGACTCAATTACCTTTCGTTTGATATCACACACGCCATATTTTTACATAAACTCTAATTTTTGAAATCTACCCCCACCCTTTTATTTGGCTTGTGTTCGGTGGATTTTGTTCATTTTCAAATGGGACCATCTCGATCCAAAACCCAGCCTGGGTACCAAATTTCATTAAAATCGGACAGGCCGTTTTTGAGTTATGCGCGTTGGTCGTTACAGACAGACATACAGACACACAGACAGACAGACAGACAGACAGACAGACAGACATACAGACAGACAGACAGACAGACAGACGGCGCAACAAAAAAGTTTCAAAATCATCTGAAACGCAAAGATATATAAAAAATTTTGAAATCGGAGCAACGTTTTTTTTCTCGAAAAAATTAGGATCACCATAGCTCACACTACTATAGTATAGTAGTAGTGTGAGCTAATAGAGCCATAGTGCTACATATATCTGTAAAGCTAATTTTTTGCGGAACTTAAAAATACAAAAATATATAGGATGTTCCCTTTAAAAAAATTGATCTGATTGTCGCCCCCTGTATATTATAACCTATAAAAAAACACTAATGGTGGGCCTAAAGTGGCCATAATTTACCAAACCGAATAGTTTTTGCTTGAACTTTCTACTCCCAATAATAACCGAGTTATAGCGATCTTGCAATTATAAAAAATCACCCTGTACATCATAATAAGGTACCTAGGATATTGGAATAATACGTACTATATGGAAATAATTAAGCACCGCGAGATGTTATGTTTGCATCATGTTGGCAATTACCGTGGGTATTGGAATATTACATATATTAATTTTTAGTTCTTGTAGAAATCTCGGATTTTACTTTATGTTAGCTCCCGCTAAATTTCGCGGTTGTTTTTAAATTTTTAAAACCACACAATTGGATGAAGGACAGAGTGCGTTTTCGCGCATTTGGACATGCGCACCAACAATCGGGGAGATCCTTTGTCAACCGCCTCGAGAAATGGCGTGTTAATTTCGTTCTCCAACTATTTCAAATTACTACACCTGAAAGTGCTCGATTTTGGTGTACTGAAGCATAGAACTAGAAACTTTAGCCCTTCAGCTACGTGGTGACATCATTAGATCCAGAAAGGGGCCCCTTGGAACGTGGAAAAATTGGCTGCAAACTGGTGAGTGCTTTGTCTATGATTGCCGTTGTGTGGTACCAACAATTAACCTATGGACGTTTGACTATTTCGTGATTTCGTATCAATATATTTATGTTTCTTCGCGCTTCATTTAATTAAAATATTTACAGTCCATTGCAGTTATCGTTTTTCTAACCGCGGGCTAACACTTTATTCTCGAGTTATTTGACAAAAACAAAGTATAAACCCTCTAAAAAACTAACCATTGAGTTTCTCCAAGCAAGTTCTGACATCCTCCCAGGGTCTTGCCGCGGCACGTCGCACCGCCCTTCTTTGAGGTCGGCCAGATATTTGTTGTTAAACAGGTCCTCGTCCTCGTTCTCCATTTCGAGATTTTGTCCTTTAATATAAAATAAAATAATCATAATTTCTTATTGCCAATCGGTGGACTGTTCAGATTAGTTCTCTTCGTTTAAATGAGAGAATCAAACAGAGAGCGCGTAACCAAGAAAAGTAATAAAATCATGCATTTTTATTGTTCTATTAACCATTAACAACCCTGCTCGGGAGGTAGAAAGAAAGAACAATGGTTAAACTCTCTCTGTTTGATTCTCGCATTTAAACGAAGGGAACTAATAACACTGGTCTGCAAAAAGAAATACTCTGCCAATCTATGGGCACCTAAGCTCACACTAGGTACTATAGTTATAGTGTATCTACGTGAAAGCTAATATAACTAAAAACTGAAGTATGTTTTATTGAACTCCAGACTCAATTACCTTTCGTTTGATACCACACAAGCCATGTTTTGACTCAAACTCTAATTTTTCAAATCTACCCCCACCATTTTTTTTTAAACTAAAATATATTTTGTTTAACTCCAGACTCAATTACCTTTCGTTTGATATCACACACGCCATATTTCCACTTAAACACTAATTTTTGAAATTTACCCCCCCCCCCTTTTTTTAATAAACTAAAATGTATTTTGTTTAACTCCAGACTCAATTACCTTTCGTTTGATATCACACACGCCATATTTTTTCATAAACTCTAATTTTTGAAATCTACCCCCACCCTTTTATTGGGCTTGTGTTCGGTGGATTTTGTTCATTTTTAAATGGGACCATCTCGACCCAAAACCTAGCCTGGGTACCAAATTTCATTAAAATCGGACAAGCGGTTTTTGAGTTATGCGCGTTGGTCGTTACAGACAGACATACAGACACACAGACAGACAGACAGACAGACAGACAGACAGACAGACAGACAGACAGACAGACATACAGACAGACAGACAGACAGACAGACAGACGGCGCAACAAAAAAGTTTCAAAATCATCTGAAACGCAAAGATATATAAAAATTTTTGAAATCGGAGCAACTTTTTTTTTCTCGAAAAAATTAGGATCACCATAGCTCACACTACTATAGTATAGTATATGTGTGAGCTAAAAAATTCTTGAGCCCTGGCTCCAAATATAGCTTGCGATTTCTTCTCCACCCACCATTTTTGGGGGAGCAGCTCTTTAATCTATTTTAATCACTCTTCGGTAATAATAATAATCTATAAACAACAAGTGAAATTAAAGAAAGAAAAATAAGAAAAAAGTTTTTGCTTCGGCCGGTTCTGGAACCCGGAGTTCATATTTGGATTGAGGAGGTCATTTTACATAAGAATCAGCAAGAATGGTGTCAGGGCCAATTTTCATACAGACCAGTGTAACCGAACGATCCACCGTTAGAAACAAGTATTCGTGTTTATTTTAGTTTCTCTCGTATTTCGGTAGATGGCGCTTCATGTTCCGTACATGGCTTTGTTTTCTCACTAACAATGTAAGGTGGGAGATAAGGCGGTGTACTGAATTTATGAACGGTGTCACATCGACCAGCAGTGTTCTGAGGAGTCCCATAAGGACGAAACAGTTAACTGTCAACACTTATTAGGTGTCCATTAGATCTTGGACCCCCGTGAGGTTAAGCTTTAGAGCTACCCACGGAAAAATACTAGAGAAACAAAAAACCCTTAATTTTCTTTTTACCCGATTAGCCACGAAAACTTGTTTGAATTTTAATTTACGGGTACTAAATTTGACATTTTTTAATATTTGGCTCTAAACTCCGTTGACTGACGCGATGCCGACGTCTTGATAGCGGAACAAACGCAATTTAGCGTTGACCTGATCTAGAAAGGCAATGTGTGTCGTAGGTCACGGTATGGATTCTTTCTTTCAATCGATACTTTCATCGATCGATGATATAGCAGTTTTACTCGCCTGCTGCTGATTTAGTTTCTCTCGTATTTCGGTAGATGGCGCTTCATATTCCGTACATGGCTTTGTTTTCTCACTAACAATGTAAGGTGGGAGATAAAGCCGTGTACTGAATTTATGAACGGTGTCACATCGACCAGCAGTGTTCTGAGGAGTCCCATAAGGACGAAACAGTTAACTGTCAACACTTATTAGGTGTCCATTAGATCTTGGCCCCCGTGAGGTTAAGCTTTCGAGCTACCCACGGAAAAATACTAGAGAAACAAAAAACCCTTAATTTTCTTTTTACCCCATTAGCCACGAAAACTTGTTTGAATCGGCTGAAATGTTTCAAGAAAAGATGGTTACGGCGCGCGAACTTGGCGAGGCACTGTCGTGCCCTCAGATATTAAAAACTATTGCATTCACGGGAAAAATAAGTTAAACCTTCAACCAAAATGTAGACTTTTAAACCTAGGATTGTAGCACTTAACACTGTAGACTCTTTAGTAAATACTCATGTAAGAGTTTAATAAGTTTCTTACCAATACTGTTAATCGAAGTTCGTCTGGATATCGTCACAGTTTCCTCAATAAAGTCGCCAGGCCTTGTTAGTATGTTTATCGCGCTACAAATGCTGTCTCTGCCGAACGTGTTCATATTGGATTGTTTCCTTAATTGGTCCCTGAAAAAAGAAAATTTTAAATATTTTCAAAATTTTTAAAAATAGTCAAAATAATTTCAAATTTTAAAAAATACTCTGCCAATATATGGGCCCCTAAGCTCACACCAGGTACTATAGTTATAGTGTACGTGCGAGCTAATAAAACTAAAACCTGAAATATATCTTATTCAACTCCAGACTAAATTACCTTTTGTTTGATACCACACAAGCCATGTTTTGACTTAAACTCAAATTTTTGAAATCTGCCCCCACCCTTAAAAAAACAAAAACTAAAATGTATTTTTTTTAACTCCGGACTTAATTACCTTTCGTTTGATACCACACACGCCATATTTTCACATAAACTCTAATTTTTGAAATCTTCCCCCACCCTTTTATTTGGCTTGTGTTGGGTGGATTTTGTTCATTTGTAAATGGGACCATCTCGACCCAAGACCCAGCCTAGGTACCAAATTTCATTAAAATCGGCACAAGACAGACATACAGATAGACAGACAGACGGCGCGACAAAAAAGTTTCAAAATCATCTGAAACGCAAAGATATATAAAAAATTTTGAAATCGGAGCAACTTTTTTTTTCTCGAAAAAATTAGGATCACCATAGCTCACACTACTATAGTATAGTATATGTGTGAGCTAAAAATCTTAATTTTTATTATTTTCAAAATTTTAAAAATATTTTTAATTTTAGAAAATTTATTAATTTAAATTTTATCAAAAAATGTCGCAATTTTGTGCAAATTGTTTTTTATCTTAGAACATTGAACTACTAGAAGCAGCATAACCTCAAACCATAGGCAGGTTTGTTTGAGTAAATGATCTCCAGACATTGTTGTCAAGTTAATTTGAAAACATTCCTAAACCTTTAATGATACAAACATTTCTTTGTAAATCTTAAAAATAGTACAAAACTATAATACAGCATTAAACCAGAGAATACTTTTTTATATTAAAACTGATTCAACATTCTATTGTGGCAAGTATATTATTTTTTGGATCTCAATAGTAATAATAAATCGTGCAGGTATAATACATTTAAAACAATGTGGCAGCTTAAGAACCGGCTGTTTGTTTACATAACAATGCTTAAAATATTTAACTACGCCTATGTTTTGTTTACAGATAAATAAGCTGTTTACTTACTTGTAAAAGGACCGTTTATTTCCTATAGCATAGGATGTTTTACACACTTCGCACTTTTTTACCATATTGACTTTAACGAAAAAAAACAATAAAAAATCACAAAATCACAGGCTTTTTAGCAAGGATTACCTTTTAGTCCACAACGATTCAAAATACAATGACGGCCATCAACAACAAGTGATAGTACGTTATCGACCACACCGTTGTTGGTGAGGTTGCCGCGCTGTTAATTTTTTCGAACGTTTAAAGGACACAAATATTATTAACTAATGTAATTTGACAAAAGTAAAAATACTTTATTGCATTTATCTTGGTGAAACTACTAAGATAGGTTTTACATTTTATTTTGAATGTAAATAATGTTAATTTTTAAAGAAAATACCGTTTATTTAATTATGCCTTTATAAAAATCTTATCACATTATGTAAACGTGGCAATTTGGGATCTTTTCCCCCTGCTTCTGCGGGGTTTAATGTTCGAAGCTTTTTATAGATCTTTTTTATAAAGAATCCAATTGTCAAAATGAATATTATTTGTCACTTTTATGTAACTAACTTTACCTTGAAATAGGCTCCCTAACAGACGTCGCACTAGCAGTGCTTCTTACGCTTGTAATGCTGTCTCTGTCTGCCACTTTGTTGCGTTTAAAGCCCCCTATAATATTCTGCTTTGCTACCGTTCTCTCAGATGGCGGGAGGCTCTAAAACATATAATGGATAGTGTCAAGATGGATCTTTGGGCTGTCAATAAATCAAGTGGGCAGGGACATGCCAGATACCATAGCCCAACAAACATTTAAAGTTGTAACGACGAAACGCCAACTAGAAAGAATTTCTTAAAAGTAACCGCAACGTACTCCCGCTACGTCTCAGTATACCATACAGCGACGTTATAATTCCCTAAGTGGGGAACCAATTTCTGGTTGTAACTACTAGGCCAAGTGTTTAAAGTCACTGTAGTAACAACTACACTACTACGTCGTAGCCAGGTATCTACTACGTCGAAGAGGCTGTTTTTTTCCGTAATGGCATCAAAGTTGCGATGTAGTTGCAAATAATATAATCGTTTCTTTTTGGTAGAATTGTAACACAATATGGTGGGCACAACAGTAAACAGACTCGCTTAGTTTTTTTGTTTGGTTATGGTTATAATATGAACTATGTTATCCAAAAGTGTGAGAATTTACGAGCAGAGGATCAAAATTCGAGTGCGACGCAAAGTTTTTTGTATAACATGCATTATATATATTGCAAAAAACCGGTGCGCCCGTAAAATTGAGCCGTTTTCTGGTAGCTGATGGAATTTTTGTGTTGTGATTTTGGAGGTTATGTTTTCATAATCGACAGTTAACTCCAACAAATGGTGCTTAAGAAGAGCATTTTTGGTAAGCTTCAACTAATTTGTTTATAAAATAGTATGGCTCTTTAATATGAGCTCATAAAACGACAACAAAAATATTAAATTTTCTTTCTTACATAAAAACATGGCGTCCCAAACTATATTCCCTGATAGTCGAAAAGGTTACTTGAAAGTAGTTGCGGCTTTAAAGTTGATCCAAAAAGTTATTTTGTCTACATTGTTACATCAGATGTTACTATGATGACACAAACTTTTGTGGTAAAAATTAAAGTTATAATGTAGTTGTCGGATACACTTGTTTGGGACTCCAATGAAGCTTAACTTTCTAGTGGTAATTAAGTAGGATATAAAAGTCAGGGCGACTACGAAATAACGACTAAAAAGAAAGTAAAACTTTAGCAACGTCCTATTGTGGTAGAGAAGACTATCAGAATCGACTATCAAGAAACAATCCTATGAAGTAGTTTAGAGGGTCGTTTTTACGAAACATCTACTATTTCCTGATACTAAATAGTTGTTAGAACTAAAAAGTAACAAATTTTGGTTGGGATCACCACATTTCTACTATAAGAAAGTAGCAAAGCCTTTAGAACATGTAGCCGCTACTATAAATGTTAGTTGGGAGAGCATAAATGAATATCGAAAAAATCGAAAAGTAAAACAATCATAGCTGGCATTGGAAACAATGGCAAATTTCAATTCGCAGACGCAAATTTTCAAGTGCGCATGCGCGTGTTTTGGAAAGTAGACACAGCTGTTGTGTGGGTGGATGCCATATGTGTTGTTTATTTACCCATGTATTCCTACACGCAATGCTTGAAGCCAGGACCACCTTTGATACTTTTTTCGGGTAAACAAGATTTTGGTAACTGCGCATGCGACAGTTTTGGTGGTTTTGGAAGATACTCCGTTACGTCACTACATTATTTGACAATTGTCAAAAATTTACGGTTGTCTATGTCTACTAGTTAATCGGGTGAAAATTTATCAAATTGCGGATTGAATTTGTAGTTTTTCTAAAATTAATTGGACGACATGAAGTATTTAATGCCATATATAAACCAGATATATGTGACAATTATAAAGGTATATCTGTGACTAGTACGCGAAGCAGAATATACGGTAAAATAATAAGAAATAAAGTGGAGAGCGAATATAAAGACATGGAGGCAGAAGAACAAGCCGGTTTCAGGGCGGGTAGATCGACTTCTGATCATCTTTTTTGTATAACCCAAGTTATTGAAAAGAAAATGGCACACGGACAAGAGCTGCATCTGCTTTACGTCGATTTGCAGACGGCATATGATAGTATACCACTAAATCTACTTTGGAAAGCGTTGGAAAACACAAACATAAGCGTATAACTAATTAAGGCCATCAAAGAGTTATACCGCAATAGTAAGGTAAAAGTTAAAATAAAAGCAAAACCAACCAAAGGCTTTCAAGTAAATAAAGGTCTTAAACAAGGTTGCTGTATCTCGCCTACGCTCTTCAAGATATACTTGGAACAAGTCCTTAAGGTATGGAAGAGAAAATGCCAAAATATGGGAATTCCGTTGGACGAAACCACCTTGTATACTTTATGTTTCGCCGATGATTAGATAGTAGTGGCTCAGGATTATGACGACCTCGAATATATGACACGAAAACTAATAGAAGAGTACAATAAGTGGGGACTAGAGGTTACTCTCAATAAGACAGAGTATATGTGTATCGGTGGAATGAAACAGGATCTAACCTTAAATACCGGGCAGCGAATTCAGTCCTGTGATGAGTCTAAATACTTAGGTCTAAAAATTACAGCTGACGGAACACTAGACAAAGCAATAAAAGATCGAAACGTACAAGGAAGAAAAGCAATAACTTTATTAAATGGAATAATTTGGGACCAAAGAATATCAAAACATAACAAAAAGGTTAAATATAACACCATTGTAAAAAAGTATTATTACATACGGCTCAGAAGTATGGCCAATCAAGGATAGAACAGAAAAAATGATTTCCGCTACAGAGATGGAATATTGGAAAAGAGCAGCAGGGAAATCAAAAAGAGAAAGAGTTACAAATCAAAGAATAAGAGAAATTATGACAGTGGGTGAACATACTTTAGTGGATGATATAAGAACAAAACAACTGGTGTGGTACGGACATGTACATAGAATGAATGATAAAAGACTACCTAAACAAATACTACAATGGAAACCAACTGGTCGAAGAAAACGAGGACGGCCAAGGAGAAGCTGGAGGGAAGAAATAGACAGTGAAATAAGAACAAGAGGCCTAGATGATGAATTATGGGCAAAAAGAAATGAGTGGAGATTGAGTATCGGAAGACGTAGAACGTTGTGAAACCATATATATAAACCACTCTAAGCTTTATTAACAAATTATAAAGAAAAATATAAGTACTTACCTATGGAATGACACTCCCATACTTCTCCCGGACGTTTTTCGACAGCCCGCACATGTTTTACGTCAATTATTTCCCATTTTTCACAGAAAAAAACACAATTTTACGGGACAAACGAAAAACACCGCAAAATTTAAATAAACAACAAATATTGCGTCCATCCCACACATCAGCTGTGTGTCGACAAGGTTTTTTACACCACTATTTTTTAGGGTCACTGTATCCCGGAACCCTGGCACCAGGCTTCCAGGACACAATGACCCTAGTATTTATGCTCTAAGACCAATTTTTTTACAGTTACCTGTATAGATTCCCTCGGAGGAAACATGTTGGCCAGTGACTCTCTGCTTGTGGAGTATTTATCTCTAGCTAGCATTTCTTTCTCCACCTCAAGCATGTGGATTTTTCTTTCAGACTCGAACAGTTCGTTTCTGAGATCGTCGATTGTTCGATGCAAAGCCGCCTGCAAATAACAAGAAAACATAGAAAATTCTATACCGGGTCCTTAAAATTAGATAATAAATGTGAGAGAGACAATGCTACCGAAGGCCAAGAGGGAGAAAGATGGATATAGAATAAATACCTTCTTACCTTTGAAGTGCAAATGTTTAACATTTTTTTGAAAATGCTTGCCTAATTTAGTTCGATTTCCTCGCGGCGGCTGACGAAGTCAAGTTGCTAAAAGAGTTCAGGCCCTACGGGGTCCGATACTGCGTTTAATGATAGAAGCAACACACTTGGTATGGATAGGCATAAGACTCGCCCGAACATTTTACGAAAGGGAACCACCCCTCCACCCCTGGCAGGGGGGTAGTTCCCCCCCTTAAACGTGCTTTTTGATAGTTTTTTGCTAATAACTCGAAAACAATCAACTTTTTCAAAAATCTTCTAGAGATCATTTTTCAAGCGGATACAATTTCCTTTCCAACCATGTACCTTAGTACCCTCTGACGGCAGTGGTGCACATTCCATTAGCGTACGAAAAAAGGGGAAAATTTTTTAAATATTTTTTTCTCTATTTTTTTGTGGTATTTTTTATCCTTAACACAATTTTTTTTCAAAAAAATATTTTTGTTTAAAAGCTCATTGTATACAGTTAAATACTTATTAAGGTAGGCATGTTTTTTTTAAAAAGCCGCCTTGAAATAAAAATAAAAGTGTTTATAGAAATACTTAAATCAAACAAAAATTTTGATCATTCATTTTTGTAACTGAGTAAATAAAAATGAGAGTGAGTAGAAAATTATTTTTGGTTAGTAATAACTTAAAACTGACTTTTTCTAGTTAACTATTTTCAAAATGGGGATCCCCCTCTCACCCCCCTCAAAAATGCTCTCTTACAGTATTTTCCCAATTATTTGCAAACTTGCAAAAATTGTGCTAAGGATAAAAAATACCACAAAAAATAAATGAAAAAAATAATTTAAAAATGTTCCCTTTTTTTCGTACGCTAATGGAATGTGCACCACTGCCGTTAAAGGGTACTAAGGTACATCTTTGAAAAGGAAATTGTATCCGCTTAAAAAATTATTTGTAGAATACTTTTGAAAAAGTTGACTGTTTTCGAGTTATTAGCAAAAAACTATCAAAAAGCCCGTTTAAGGGGGGGAACCACCCCCTGCAAGGGGTGGGGGGGGGGGTTCCCTTTCGTAAAATCTTCGGGCGAGTGTAATGTCTATCCATGCCAAGTGTGTTGCTTCTATCATTAAACGCAGCATATTATGGCTGGAATCTCGGATGTAGGGCCTAAACTAAAAGCAGAATTACGGATTCACAGTATTGATTATTAGTCATATAGTTCAAATGATATCTAAAAGATGGCGCAACAGCAAGTCAAATCAAGGTGTTCTTTGGATTTTATTAATTTGGTCTTTGGTCTACTCAGCCGTTAAGAGTAACATCATTAGATCGCGAAAAGAAAACCATTTTCTTGAATTGCTAAATTGACAACAGCGCTAAACTACTTATCTCTCTTAGTGCCATTTATTTAAATAGCGATCTTACTTCAATTCACATATTTTCAATGGCCAAACGATCGTTGACGAACCCTGTATTATTATAATGTTAGCATTATAGGTATCTTATGAAAAATACTTTGTTTGTCCTCGAACCACCATTTTAAAATCAAGCTAAGTTCTTTTTGTAGAGTATCCATAGATAAACCCCATATCATTATCTTTTGAGACAACTTTTGACAACTTTTTTTCGTTGGCCTATGCTATTTATTATGGTAAACAGTTGCTAACTGTCAAGAAGTTATCCTTTATATAAAAACTAGAAACAGATTTACAGTACAAGCTGCCACCCCTAGAGGTCGCTCTGGTGAACAAGCATAATACCAGCCGCCACCTCTAAGGGTCGTGGTAAAAAAACAGCCGAATTTCTTCAACAATTTTGCCAAAAGTTTAAAATTTAACTGTTCTCTTTAATTGAATGTATTTCAAGTTGGACCTGTTCAGTCACTGTCAAGATGGCAGATTTTGTTCGACAAATGTTCTATTAATCAAAACGAATTTTATACTTCACACAAAGGTGTGTGTGCCTAACTTGCGAGTGTCAGAAGGCGAAGGAAGAGTTGGTTTTGGTTGTTTTCCTACTTACACAAGGTAGCATCTCTAGACGTACGTTTCTGTGTGTTTCACGTCATCAGGAGAGAACAGCTGACCCAGGTAAACCAATTTTGACCAAAACCAACTCCTACATATGAAATACTCGCGCCCGTGCAATGCGAGTAAACTCCAAGGTGTAGCGCCATCTAGCGAACTGGCACGAGCACTCGAAAGTTTAAGAACACTGGCATCGTGTTGTCTGAGACGCAGGGCGCCATCTATGACAAGTTTCGTCCATTGAATGTGGTATTAAAACCACGTAATCATGTAGCAACTAAAAGGCCGTACTGCCCGAAGCATATGGAAAGAAAAAAGATGGAAAATGTGCTGTGTGTCGATCGATAAAAATCAAAACGAATTTTATACTTCACACAAAGGTGTGTGTGCCCAACTTGCAAGTGTCAGAAAGAGTAGGAAGAGTTGGTTTTGTTGTTTTCCTACTTACACAAGGTAGCATCTCTAGACGTACGTTTCTGTGTGTTTCACGTCATCAGTAGAGAACAGCTGATCCAGGTAAGCCAATTTTAACCAAAACCAACTCCTACATATGAAATACTCACGTTCGTGCAATGCGAGTAAACTCCAAGGTGTAGCGCCATCTAGCGAACTGGCTCGAGCACTCGAAAGTTTAAGCACACTGGCATCGTCTTGTCTGAGACGCAGGGCGCCATCTTTTGACAAGTTTCGTCCATTGAATGTGGTATTAAAACCACGTAATCATGTAGCAACTAAAAGGCTGTACTGCCCGAAGCATATGGAAAGAAAAAAGATGGAAAATGTGCTGTGTGTGGATCGATAAAAATCAAAACGAATTTTATACTTCACACAAAGGTTTGTGTGCCTAACTTGCGAGTGTCAGAAAGAGAAGGAAGAGTTGTTTTTGGTTGTTTTCCTACTTACACAAGGTAGCGTCTCTAGACGTACGTTTCTGTGTGTTTCACGTCATCAGTAGAGAACAGCTGATCCAGGTAAGCCAATTTTAACCAAAACCAACTACTACATATGAAATACTCGCGTTCGTGCAATACGAGTAAACTCTAAGGTGTAGCGCCATCTAGCGAACTGGCTCGAGCACTCGAAAGTTTAAGCACACTGGCATCGTCTTGTCTGAGACGCAGGGCGCCATCTTTTGACAAGTTTCGTCCATTGAATGTGGTATTAAAACCACGTAATCATGTAGCAACTAAAAGGCTGTACTGCCCGAAGCATATGGAAAGAAAAAAGATGGAAAATGTGCTGTGTGTGGATCGATAAAAATCAAAACGAATTTTATACTTCACACAAAGGTGTGTGTGCCTAACTTGCGAGTGTCAGAAAGAGAAGGAAGAGTTGTTTTTGGTTGTTTTCCTACTTACACAAGGTAGCGTCTCTAGACGTACGTTTCTGTGTGTTTCACGTCATCAGTAGAGAACAGCTGATCCAGGTAAGCCAATTTTAACCAAAACCAACTCCTACATATGAAATACTCGCGTTCGTGCAATGCGAGTAAACTCCAAGGTGTAGCGCCATCTAGCGAACTGGCTCGAGCACTCGAAAGTTTAAGCACACTGGCATCGTCTTGTCTGAGACGCAGGGCGCCATCTTTTGACAAGTTTCGTCCATTGAATGTGGTATTAAAACCACGTAATCATGTAGCAACTAAAAGGCTGTACTGCCCGAAGCATATGGAAAGAAAAAAGATGGAAAATGTGCTGTGTGTGGATCGATAAAAATCAAAACGAATTTTATACTTCACACAAAGGTGTGTGTGCCCAACTTGCGAGTGTCAGAAAGAGTTGGTTTTGGTTGTTTACCTACTTACACAAGGTAGCATCTCTAGACGTACGTTTTTGTGTGTTTCACGTCATCAGTAGGGAAAAGCTGACCCAGGTAAGCCAATTTTAACCAAAACCAACTCCTACATATGAAATACTCGCGTCCGTCAATGGACGAAACTTGTCACAGATGGCGCCCTGCGTCTCAGACAAGATGATGCCAGTGTGCTTAAACTTTCAAGTGCTCGAGGCAGTTCGCTAGATGGCGCTACACCTTGGAGTTTACTCGCATTGCACGGACGCGAGTATTTCATATGTAGGAGTTGGTTTTGGTTAAAATTGGCTTACCTGGGTCAGCCGTTCTCTACCGATGACGTGAAACACACAGAAACGTACTTCTAGAGATGCTACCTTGTGTAAGTAGGAAAACAACCAAAACCAACTCTTCCTTCTCTTTCTGACACTCGCAAGTTGGGCACACACACCTTTGTGTGAAGTATAAAATTCGTTTTGATTTTTATCGATCCACACACAGCACATTTTCCATCTTTTTTCTTTGCAAATGTTCTATTGTTTTTCTATATCAATGAGGTGTATTCTATAAAGAACAAAATAAAAAACTAACCATATCGCCAGCGTCATTTTTAACAACCTTCTGCATTTCCTTGTTGACCTCCTCTCGGTACAGTTTCAACATTTTATCTTTCATATTTTCCAGCTTTTCCTCGTATTCCTGTCTCACTTCTTTTACCTTCCGACTCACTTTGGCTTCACCGTCGTCTTTTTCTTTCTTTATTAGGCTGATGAATTCATCTCTATCTCGTGACCTGTAATTTATTTACAATTAATTTTTAGCACTCTATGTAATACCAGCAATAGATATACAGGGTGTCCCATTAAGGATGGCAGCCGGATTTATCTCAGATACTAGTACAGCTACGACTTCCGGAAAACTTTTTTTATAACAAAATCGGGCCTTGTGAATTTACCTAAAATATTTTTGTTTCTGTAGTTCCCCGCTAGGGGGCAGTTATAACTTATCCCAACTACAAAAATTGAATTTTATGACAAAACTCTATAATAAATATACACAAATTTTACCATATTTGTATTCCTTGAAAAATTCTGCATAATTTGGACCTCTCACTTGTACCTCTTTCTCACATGGATGGAATAAATAAATATATATAATAAATGTACTTTCTTCAAAGCGTCACATTTATGGTTCGACAATTCACCGCGAGATGGCGATATGACTCTTTTATTTTGTCCAGTTTAGCTTAGGATGCGTTCCTATACAGTGTCATGCCTAGGAAACTCAATGCAATTTGACAGGTCGTTAGGTTAAAGTTCTCACTAAGCTCAAAAGAGGCGCTGCGGTCGCGCGTTTGTTTCTTATTCTATTTTTTTTGAGAATTATCTGTGGTTTGGATTTTTCGTCCCCCTTTTTTTCAGGTAGAAAAACCTCTTCCACCGCATTTTATTTCGGGTTCATTTTAAATCTATCTTTTTGGCTTATGTAGGTAATCTTTGCTGCTGTGACGCATTAAAATTAAATTTTGTTAAATTTGTAACCTTTGCAATTTTAAATATAAAAGAATAAGAATTTCTAGTTGCTTTTCTGGGTGAAGTGTCTAAAGTTCAGACGAGTATAAAATGCATAGTTTTCCGAGACATTTTAAGGTAAGTTAGTTATGTATTATTTCATCAATAGTTAGTCGTTAATTTGTCGCTTTTTTTATAATAATAAAAACTCATTTAAAAAATGTTTTATTTATTGCACTTTATATATCATTTCCAATCTGTTTATATCTTATAAAGTCAGTGTATGTCTTTATAAAATATTGACTGATAAAATTTTTTAAAAAAAACTTTAAAATTAAAGAAAATTTATTATAAAAGGCGATTCAAATTTCCCGCCTTAACTTTTAGTTCGTCACTAAGCTCTGCAGTGGGCGATACAGAGCTAACGACCTGTCAAACAGCCGGAGTTACCTATCTAATAAAAACTCACTGAACCGCGCCGCAAATCCTTTATCTATGTACAGTGTCTTTATAACAGCGTGAACGTGGAGTTTCATCCTGAAAAGAGTCACATTTCGAGTTGTGAAGGTTTTCGTGTGAACTATTGGTTAAATCTGACCCATATAACAAGTAAAATACTGTTCTTTTTTGTGTTGTGACTGTTTTTTCGAATTGTTCAGTGTATTTAGAGTTAAGGAGAATAAGAAAAAAATCTTGTGAATTTATTAGAGAATAATCACATTCCCAGTTGTTTTTATAACTCGTTGTAAAAATAAATACAAAGTTTCTTCTTTATTTGTTTTCTTTTTTTATATTATTTACCATCCTGCGTGACATCCTGATTTACAACGTCATGATGCCTTGTTCTAAAAAAGTGTCACAATAACGGGTTTTTGTCTTTTTTTTTTACTAAAAACGACAAAAATAGTTTTTTTTGAGAAACGTACTGCACCAATTACATTGAGTTAATAGGTTCCTGTTGATATAAAATAACACGTTAACTCGTAATTTGTTATGTAAGTGAAAAATGAATCTCTCCAATGAACCAAATTCTTTAACAGCGATTTTCTCAAAACAATGTTTTTTGACAAATTGTGAAAGGCTTTCGCGGCCATCGTCCAATGGTGGGTGTGCTTTCGGGCTGTTCGGCCGTCGTCGTTGGAAATTCGTTCTCGACGTTTCGCCATCTCGAGTGCATGGCATCTTCAGGAGATGTTGACTGTTTGTCGGCTTCTCGAAGACTGGTGGTCTGTCGCGGGCGCAGGTTATATACGCTATGGTGGGCGGGGCGTATATCAGAGCTAGTCGGTGATTGGTCACTTTCCCCAGATTCAGTTTTGTTGCTATAAGCGAGCCGTTTAGTGTTTTTAAGAACCGGTACCCATGTTCTGTTAATTTTAAGAGTTTCTTCAGATCTGTTGAAGTTCTGCTGGTGTTTATGAATTTCGATTGCTTCTCTATAGAGTCTTGGATAGTATGAAGAGGAGGCGCAGAGAACTTGTGTGTCTTCGAATTTTATTCGGTGGTCTTCATTGTTTAGTGTGTGGTCTGCAACTGCGGATTTTTCCGTATGTCCAAGTCGACAGTTGGCTTTATGTTCTTTGATTCTTGTGTTTACGGACCGTCTGGTTATTCCGATGTAGACACTTCCACAGGTACAGGAAATGCGGTATACCCCCGAAGAACTTAGTGGGTTCCTTATATCCTTCGCAGATCTGAGGTGGTTCTCGATCTTCTTAGATGGCTTGAAGATCGTTTTTATGTTGTGTTTTCCCAGAATACGTCCGATCATATCTGTCACTCTAGGGATGTAGGGCAGAAAGGCTCTTGAAGTAACTTCGCGGCTGCTCAGTCCACCGCTACTGTTACTTCTAGTGCTCGGCTTTGGTCGTATACATTTATCTATGTCGCTTTGAGTGTATCCATTTGCTACGAGGGCGTTTTTAAGATGGTTTAATTCTTTGTCTAGATGTTCTGGTTCGCAGATTCTTTTCGCCCTCTAACTTCTTCGAGAAACCGACAAATAGTCAACATCTCCTGAAGATGCCATCCACTCGAGATGGCGAAACGTCGAGAACGAATTTCCAACGACGACGGCCGAACAGCCCGAAAGCACACCCACCAATGTTGTTTGAGTTGTGACTATTTTTTAGCGGGGGTGCGATATGTCAGCCATGAAAACAGATATTTGTAAAAATCTCAGAAACCAAAGCTCTCTCTCTCCAATATATTTAAGTTTTTGAGCAAAATATAGTCTCCTATATTCCCAAAACCGCATACTAATACGATGCTTGGTTAAAAAGTTAGCATTTTCGAACACTATCTTACCTGAAAATTTTATGAAAATCGGTTCAGCTGTTTAGGAGCTATTGTGTTACGGACAAAAATAATATACACACACACACAGACAGACATCACGACGATATTGCTAAAATACACCCAAATAACACATTTTCGGCGTTAACTCAAAAAAAAAGTTTTCGTCGAAAATAATACCCTCTCTAGCCATTGCTACGCGGGCTACGACGGTAATACGAATAGAGATATAATTAACAAGTAAAAATATAAACAACAAAAAATTTAAAACATAAAATATTAAGTGTGATACGTCATTTTAAAGAAAATTTCAGTTGGATTCTTTATAAGAAAATCTATAAAAAAACAATTTACATTAAAATAAAATTTTCATGAATAAAAAAGTTACAGACCCCCTCCCAATTTGTAGCTTAAAATCGGCTTTCCATATGAACATGCGATTCATGCCTCAGTCAGTTTTTAGCTCACACTACTATCCTATAGTGTGAGCGATGGTGATCCTAATTTTTTCGAGAAAAAAAAAGTTGCTCCGATTTCCAAAATTTTTATATATCTTTGCGTTTCAGATGATTTTGAAACTTTTTTGTCGCGCCGTCTGTCTGTCTGTCTCTCTGTCTGTCTGTCTGTCTGTATGTCTGTCTGTCTGTGTATGTCTGACTGTGTATGTCTGTCTGTGTATGTCTGTCTGTGTATGTCTGTCTGTGTATGTCTGTCTGTGTATGTCTGTCTGTGTATGTCTGTCTGTGTATGTCTGTCTGTGTATGTCTGTCTGTGTATGTCTGTCTGTGTATGTCTGTCTGTGTATGTCTGTCTGTGTATGTCTGTCTGTGTATGTCTGTCTGTGTATGTCTGTCTGTGTATGTCTGTCTGTGTATGTCTGTCTGTGTATGTCTGTCTGTGTATGTCTGTCTGTGTATGTCTGTCTGTGTATGTCTGTCTGTGTATGTCTGTCTGTGTATGTCTGTCTGTGTATGTCTGTCTGTCTGTGTCTGTCTGTGTCTGTCTGTGTCTGTCTGTGTCTGTCTGTGTCTGTCTGTGTCTGTCTGTGTCTGTCTGTGTCTGTCTGTGTCTGTCTGTGTCTGTCTGTGTCTGTCTGTGTCTGTCTGTGTCTGTCTGTGTCTGTCTGTGTCTGTCTGTGTCTGTCTGTGTCTGTCTGTGTCTGTCTGTGTCTCTCTGTGTCTATTTGTCCGTCTGTCTGTCTGTAACGACCAACGCGCATAACTCAAAAACCGCTTGCCCGATTTTAATGAAATTTGGCACCTAGGCTGGGTCTTGGGTCGAGATGGTCCCATTTAAAAATGAACGAAATCCACCGAACACAAGCCAAATAAAAGGGTGGGGGTAGATTAAAAAAATTAGATTTTATGTGAAAATATGGCGTGTGTGATATCAAACGAAAGGTAATTGAGTCTGGAGTTAAACAAAATAAATTTTAGTTTTTTTTTAAAAGGGTGGGGGTCAATTTGGAAATTAGAGTTTAAGTAAAAATATGGCGTGTGTGATATCAAACGAAAGGTAATTGAGTCTGGAGTTAAACAAAATATATTTTAGTTTAAAAAAAGGGTGCGGGTAAATTTCAAACCATGGCTTGTAATTGGTCTGGAGTTGAATAAAATATATTTGACTTTTTAGTTATATTACCTCACACGTACACTATAACTATAGTACCTAGTGTGAGCTTAGGTGCCTATATATTGGCAGAGTATTTTCTATCTCACCTAGAAGTATTTGAAAAACCCCAAAATTGCCCAATTTAGGACACCCTGTACATGCAAGCACGCATAAGAACAAAAGGAAGAAATCAACCAACCTTTTGTATTTCAACGTGTCGATTTCCGTTTGAAACTTGTTGTTTTCCTCTAACATCCTTTCGTAGGCTTCCTTTACTTTACTGAAAGCTTGTAGTTGGGAATTGCGTTCTTCAATTATTTTCCTATATAAAATAATACATCGGAATCAAAACTTATTTTTTCTATAAGCGTGCGGAAAAGTCCACTTTTCCGCACGCATTTTAGTGTGGAAATTGCCACTTTTCCGCACTAGTGCGGAAAAATATTTTTTCCGCACTAGTGCGGAAAAGTAAATTTGTTACGATTTTGAGGTGTTCTATAACATTTAGGCCGTTCAAAATACATTTGTATCTTTCCTAGCACACGAAATATCCTAAAAATATTCAAATTGACTAAAATTCTGCTATATTTTCAATATTTTCGATAAAATAAAGTTTTCAGTAAAATAGGTTCAAATTATAAGTTTTAAACCTCCCCGGTATAAATATCGTCATTGTCAATGTCAAACAACAATGAACACTAGTGGTTTTAGATTTGGCATCTTAAATCACCATAGCAACAAAGTACAAACAAACTGTCAAAACAAAGCCAATTTTGCAGATACAAGCGTCTTTTGAATTTTTCAAACAAAAAAATCAGATTTTCAATGGATTCTTCGGACGAAGATCTACCCCAGTCAGTTCTAGAAGCCGCTAGAATGTGAATAATAATAATTGATTTGATTAAAACGTTTTGAATATAAATAATTTTCTGATTAATTTTTAGTTTTTTCCTCACGCTTATAGAAAAAATAGTGTACCTAACTCGTGCGTAAAGTGTCTTTTCCGCGCTTGATTGCTGGCCAAACTCCGCTATCGCGTCGTTTGGCCATCTGCAATCGCGTGCGGAAAAGAGGCACTTTCCGCACTAGTTAGGTAAACTACTATTATTTTACGAAAAGAGATTGTACAGGCCAACGAGAAATATACAATGTTGGTAACGGGTGTTACGTTTCATGTTTTTGACATCCAATTTTATGTTTGATGCAAGGCCAACACAAAAATAGAGGCCCCGACCCTGACAAAATCAGCTGTTCTCCCGGGGCTGAATTTTACATTGGGTCTTATGGGAGGTCAGGCGTTTTTTTATGATATTTTCAAAATGGCACTACAGATTTCCGCAAAATTTCAGTGAAATATTCTCAGACACCATCCCGATATTCCACCAAAGGTTTGTAAGGAAGCAACATGATTAAAAGGTTAAAATCTTCAAGATTTAGCATTCCTTATTTTGAATTCAAATTACCCGCCATGTACCACATGCCAACTGTTATATTTGACATGTATTTGACTTTGTCATATGTGATTGTCACATTCGCTTCTGCTTTAAACTTAATTTTTGTGTGAGGTAATGAAGCGGCTATGAAAAATTAGGGCTTACTATACATTTAAAAAAAATTGTTCTGCCAGAATAAAGTAAAAACAATCTCAAAAACGGCTTTATTTAAAAAAAATCAAATATCCATGAACCGTCATTCCAACTTCAATATGTTAAAGACAATCAGCTGTGTCGTAACATGACCCAAGGCCAACACAAAAATAGAGGCCACGACCCTGAAAAAATCAGCTGTTCTCCCGGGGCTGAATTTTACATTGGGTCTTATGGGAGGTCAGATGTTTTTTTATGATATTTTCAAAATGGCACTACAGATTTCCGCAAATTTTCACTGAAATATTCTCAGACATCATCCAGATATTCCACTAAAGGTTTGTAAGGAAGCAACATGATTAAAAGGTTAAAATCTTCAAGATTTAGCATTCCTTATGTTGAATTCAAATTACCCACCATGTACCACATGCCAACTGTTATATTTGACATGTATTTGACTTTGTCATATGTGATCGTCACATTCGCTTCTGCTTTAAACTTAATTTTTGTGTGAGCTAATGAAGCGGCTATGAAAAATTAGGGCTTACTATACATTTAAAAAAAATTGTTCTGCCAGAATAAAGTAAAAACAATCTCAAAAACGGCTTTATTTAAAAAAAATCAAATATCCATGAACCGTCATTCCAACTTCAATATGTTAAAGACAATCAGCTGTGTCGTAACGTGACCCAAGGCCAACACAAAAATAGAGGCCACGACCCTGAAACAATCAGCTGTTCTCCCGGGGCTGAATTTTACATTGGGTCTTATGGGAGGTCAGACGTTTTTTTATGATATTTTCAAAATGGCACTACAGATTTCCGCAAAATTTCACTGAAATATTCTCAGACATCATCCAGATATTCCACCAAAGGTTTGTAAGGAAGCAACATGATTAAAAGGTTAAAATCTTCAAGATTTAGCATTCCTTATGTTGAATTCAAATTACCCGCCATGTACCAAATGCCAACTGTTATATTTGACATGTATTTGACTTTGTCATATGTGATTGTCACATTCGCTTCTGCTTTAAACTTAATTTTTGTGTGAGCTAATGAAGCGGCTATGAAAAATTAGGGCTTACTATACATTTAAAAAAATTGTTCTGCCAGAATAAAGTAAAAACAATCTCAAATCTCAAAAAAATCAAATATCCATGAACCGTCATTCCAACTTCAATATTTTAAAGACAATCAGCTGTGTCGTAACGTGACCATCAAAAAAAAAATCAGCCCCGGATGTGACGTCAACAAAGTGGAGGATCGTGGCCCGTCCATTTTGATAGCCCTGCGTGACCATGAAAAAAAAGATCAGCCCCGGATGTGACGTCAACAAAGTGGAGGATCGTGGCCCGTCCATTTTGATAG
This sequence comes from Aspidapion aeneum, assembly GCA_963576565.1. Lineage (NCBI taxonomy): Eukaryota > Metazoa > Arthropoda > Insecta > Coleoptera > Brentidae > Aspidapion > Aspidapion aeneum. The sequence goes on along the minus strand of OY755038.1, from coordinate 220,923,134 downwards.
CCCTGTTTGTTGATGTTGATAAGTTATTACAACAAAACTCGAATTAACTCATGTGGTCTTGACAGATGAAAATCTTTATGCCAAAAAACTCAGTAGAAATCACTAGAACAATGTATTTTAGGGAATTGAATACATGTAACGGGTGTTATTTTGTTTTTTACGTTTTTTAGACATTGATTTGGTTAGGTTAAGTTTTCATAAAAGTTAGCATAGCATATAATATATTTTTTGACCTTAGTGTATAACAGAAAAGGCCACCTCAGGGGTTTAATATATTTTGAGTTTTATTAATTTTTACTTCTTTATTTTCGTTATCCACAATTTGTAACGGGTGTTATGATTGAGTGTAACGGGTGTTACATAGTACTAAAAAATGGTTACAATACTTTAACTTGGGTCCTTTGAAGTTCAGATTTGTAGGTGACTGCTGACAAGATAACATTGGGCCCATCATTTTCAAAATAATGCTTGGATTGTATGTTATTTATGCCTCAAGCCAAGTTTTGTCACCAAAAAATACTGTTGAAGAAATTGTGAAATACTTTTAGAATTATCAAAACGTCAATCAAATTATTTAGTTACCCAAGCAATTATTTTAGAAATAAAATTTCGGACTTAAAACACGACGTTTCGGTTAGTAAGTATCTCTAACCGTTATCAAGTGTAAACTAAACAATCTAGTTTTTTAGGCTACTACTTATACTACTTGGTGTGCAGTCAGGTGTGACGGCCCGCCCCCTTTTTTAATCCTAAGACGCCTGTTTTCCTTAAGGAGTGGTTTCCATATGTTTGGTATGTCCGGGCTTGGTTGACTGAAAACTTCTTTATTCTGCATTATAAACGCAGCTTCAATAAACTTTCGTTTTCGCCAATGCGACTCCTTATGTAAAACTTTAGCTTCTGACCACTGAATCCTGTGATCATTTGACTACATTTGACTGCTAAACCAAATTTTTCAATATCCCCTAACTGGGTACTTTTTAGATGTTCATTTACTCTAATCTGAAGAAGGCGTTTCGTTTCACCTACATATGATTTACCACACTCACACGGGATTTGGTAAATACATTCCTTATTATTTGAGGGATTGTCTGATTTTGTTTTAGTTACAAAACTTCTTATCGTATTTCCCGACGAAAATACTGTTTTTATATTATAGTGTTTAGCTATTCGTCTTATGTTTTCTGAAATCCCTTGAACATATGGAATGTTAATAACACCTAACGGATTATTATTTTGAGAATTTGGTACATTTAGTTTGTTTTTAATTTTAAATATCGTTGAGTTTATTAATTTCTCGGAATAACCATTCTGTTGTAAGTCCTTTTTAATGTTGTTAATTTCTGTGGTTAATTCTTCATTATTACTACAAATATTTACGGCTCTTAAATACAAACTTCTTATAACTCCTTGTTTTGTTGCCACAGAATGATTAGACTTAAAATTTAGGTACTGTCCCTGGTGTGTAGGTTTCCTATATACAGTGGTTTGAATGTTTCTGTCTAATCGTTTGACAAGAACATCCAAAAAAGGCAAGGCCGAATCTTTTTCAATTTCCATGGTGCACTTGATTGTTGGTCGAATACCGTTTAAATGGTGTAGAAAATTTTGTAGTTCGTCATCATTTTCCGGCCATATAATAAATGTGTCATCTATGTATCGTAGCCATAGTTTTGGTTTGACTCTTGCTGTGTTGATCGCATGGGCCTCGAACCACTCCATGTAGATGTTTGCAACCACTGGCGAAAGAGATGAACCCATTGGGAGTCCATCATTTTGCGCGTAAAACTTATCTTTCACTTGAAAGTAAGAGTTACGGAGACAAAGCTCCAAAAGATCCATCACCCCCTCCACCGATAGCGTTGTTCTCTCGTGAAGTGTATCATCAGTTTGTAATTTGTTTTTAATGATACTGAGTGACTCATTTATTGGCACGTTGGTGTAAAGACTTTCCACATCAAAACTTACAAATCTATCGCCGGGATCTAATTCGATACCTTTTAAAACCTCCACAAAATGTTCCGAGTTTTTGACAAAAGATTCGGACTTACCCTGTAGTGGTTGAATTATGTCCAACAAAAACCAAATAATGAAGAATTAACCACAGAAATTAACAACATTAAAAAGGACTTACAACAGAATGGTTATTCCGAAAAATTAATAAACTCAACGATATTTAAAATTAAAAACAAACTAAATGTACCAAATTCTCAAAATAATAATCCGTTAGGTGTTATTAACATTCCATATGTTCAAGGGATTTCAGAAAACATAGTACGAATAGCTAAAAACTATAATATAAAAACAGTATTTTCTTCGGGAAATACGATAAGAAGTTTTGTAACTAAAACAAAACCAGACAATCCTTCAAATAATAAGGAATGTATTTACCAAATCCCGTGTGAGTGTGGTAAATCATATGTAGGTGAAACGAAACGCCCTCTTCAGGTTAGAGTAAATGAACATCTAAAAAGTACCCAATTAGGGGATATTGAAAAATCCGGTTTAGCAGATCATGCATGGTCAAATGATCAGAGGATTCAGTGGTCAGAAGCTAAAGTTTTACATAAGGAGTCGCATTGGCGAAAACGAAAGTTTATTGAAGCTGCGTTTATAATGCAGAATAAAGAAGTTTTCAGTCAACCAAGCACGGACATACCAAACATATGGAAACCACTCCTTAAGGAAAACAGGCGTCTTAGGATTAAAAAGGGGGCTGGCCGTCACACCTGACTGCACACCAAGTAGTATAAGTAGTAGCCTAGAGACTAGATTGTTTAGTTTACACTTGATAACGGTTAGAGATACTTACTAACCGAAACGTCGTGTTTTAAAATAAATAAAGACAATGGAAGTCCGAAATTTTATTTCTACACAATCATTATCTACGAGTTTCAAACAAACAATTATTTTATATTATGTCAAACACTGAATATACACAGCCTACTATGACTACTTTATTCTTGCAAGCAGTTTTATTTTTTTTTAATTTAACTGTAACGGGTGCGACAGTATTGAAATAATGTATTTTTCCAAATTTCCTTGTAGTGACTAACTTTTTTTTTCATACTGTCGAAGCGTATTTCATACTTCTTGTAATGATATAGTTTCGTATAATTTTTGTATTTGTGTGGTTTGTTAGAAACACTTTTTGTATTTTTTTGTAACGGGTATGACATATAAATAATGATGAGTTCTTACAGTCACAGATCCTAAATGACGTCTTGCATGCATAAAATTTTATTTTTATATTTTAGGCACTAACCACTAGTTTATTTCAATATTTATTTCAATATGATATATCTTAACATATAAGCTAGAACTCATTGTAAACAAAAATTAAAATTTTCTGCATTATGAGCCTTAAAGCTTTTTTAAAAGATTAAAGTAACTACATAAATATAGGCAAAGTTTTGTGTGAACCTATCATTATAAGTATTCCTCTCTTTATTGGGGTAGATTTTATAAAGACACGACACGATTGAGTTTTGTGAAAATATTTCTGTGGAAATACCCTAAAAGCTTTACTGTCCATATAGTGTTGTAATATTTCCAGAAATATATTTTCGGAAATATTTCCGGGACCATATGAATCGATTTAAAGATCATTTTATTTTCAACAAGATAGAGTTAAACATTATTTTTTAGAAAAGTAAGTTTTTAAAAAAATTAAATAAAACATATAAAAAATTTAAAAAAAATAACCTTAATATGCGGACGCCCCTGCCCCTGGAGTGTCAATAATAGCTTTAACCCAACTTTCGGATACGATAATTTCGGTTTATTTTGCATATACTATGGAAATACATAGGAAACGGGTGTACTGCGAACACTGCAGAGTTTGTATCTTAGCAAGGGTACTACCTGGACGAATCGGTAATGTCTCATGTTATAGGCTATTAGCTTGTCTTTATTTTATGTTATTACATAGGTAGATGGCGCCTCTTGCTATAGTTCGCTCACTAATTACATTTAATTAGAGACAAAACCGTCTGATTGACTTCGCAAGATTTGTCACTTGACCAGCAGTGTTCTGAGGAGTCCTATAAGGACGAAACGGTTAACTGTCAACACTTATTAGGTGTCCGTTAGATCTTGGACCCCCGTGAGGTTAAGCTTTCAAGCTACCCACGGAAAAATATAAGGGAAACAAAAAACTCCTTTTTGCCCGATTAGCCATGAAACTTGTTTGATTTTTAAATTCACGGGTACGAAATTTCACGTTTGTTAGTAGGATTTGGCTTAAAAATTCCGTTGATTGACGCTCACTGTCTTGATGACGGGTAAAAATGCAAAATGCGTTGATCCGGCCTGAAAAGACAAAGAGCTGTCGTAGGTTACGGACTATAGTTGTTTTCTTTTATTTGCATTCGATCTTTTCATTGATCGATATTGTATAGCAGTGTTTTTCCCTGCTTTTGGTTTATTGTTTCTCTCGTATCTCGGTAGATGGCGCCTCTTGCTATAGTTCGCTCACTAATTACATTTAATTAGAGACAAAACCGTCTGATTGACTTCGCAAGATTTGTCACTTGACCAGCAGTCTTCTGAGGAGTCCCATAAGGACGAAACGGTTAACTGTCAACACTTATTAGGTGTCCGTTAGATCTTGGACCCCCGTGAGGTTAAGCTTTCAAGCTACCCACGGAAAAATATAAGGGAAACAAAAAACTCATTTTTGCACTCGCGGCTACAGACTAAAATGCACTCTGGCTCCTTCGATTTCGAGGTTATGTTTTAATTGTTTTGTTTTTGTTTAAATAGCCTGGAGCATGGAATAAATAAATTTCTTCGATTGTGGAAGTGTTTGAAGTCCTTTCGAGTTTTAAAAATTAGTATTAAAAATATTTGTCGTGTCGTTAGTTCGGTCAAATTTAGTTCAAAATAGCGCTAGTAACGAAATAGGGTGTCTTTCTAACATATTTTTTCAAAAAAAAAAACTTCCCTGACTTCTTTCGCGGGATCCTAGCGGGTGTGAAACAAAACCGAACCGAACTTAACCGAATCGAATTATCGGTTTAGTTCGGTTTGGTTTCACAACCTCTGGGATGCCGGTTCGGTTCAGTTCCGTTCGGTTCGGTTCGGTTTTGTTTCACACCCGCTAGGATCCCGCGAAAGAAACCAGGGAAGTTTTTTTTTGAAAAAATATGTTAGAAAGACACCCTATTTCGTTACTAGCGCTATTTTGAACTAAATTTGACCGAACTAACGACACGACAAATATTTTTAATACTAATTTTTAAAACTCGAAAGGACTTCAAACACTTCCACCATCGAAGAAATTTATTTATTCCATGCTCCAGGCTATTTAAACAAAAACAAAACAATTAAAACATAACCTCGAAATCGAAGGAGCCAGAGTGCATTTTAGTCTGTAGCCGCGAGTCATTTTTGCCCGATTAGCCATGAAACTTGTTTGATTTTTAAATTCACGGGTACGAAATTTCACGTTTGTTAGTAGTATTTGGCTTAAAAATTCCGTTGATTGACGCTCACTGTCTTGATGACGGGTAAAAATGCAAAATGCGTTGATCCGGCCTGAAAAGACAAAGAGCTGTCGTAGGTCACGGACTATAGTTGTTTTCTTTTATTTGCATTCGATCTTTTCATTGATCGATATTGTATAGCAGTGTTTTTCCCTGCTTTTGGTTTTTTGTTTCTCTCGTATCTCGGTAGATGGCGCCTCTTGCTATAGTTCGCTCACTAATTACATTTAATTAGAGACAAAACCGTCTGATTGACTTCGCAAGATTTGTCACTTGACCAGCAGTGTTCTGAGGAGTCCCATAAGGACGAAACGGTTAACTGTCAACACTTATTAGGTGTCCATTAGATCTTGGACCCCCGTGAGGTTAAGCTTTCAAGCTACCCACGGAAAAATATAAGGGAAACAAAAAACTCCTTTTTGCCCGATTAGCCATGAAACTTGTTTGGTTATTACAGATTTTCTCAAAAACAAGCAGTAAAGTTAAAGGCCACTAAATAAAAAAATTGGTCAAAATCCAAAATGGCGGCGAAATGTTTAGCGTCATAACTCTAAAACCATTCGTCTGAGAAAAGAATGCATAATAGCGTTTTTGTAGGAAATTTTATTTTCTTCAACTTTTGTTTCAAACTTTTTTTTCTAAAATGTACAGGGACCAAGTAATTTAACAAAAACCTTTTTGTGCACACTAAATCCGAAGGTAGAAAACTAAAATTTTTTTTAGGACTCCAATGTAAACATTTGTCAAAATCGCGACTACACCACCTTTTGCAAGCTGGGGGTCTTTTTTCGCTTTAATAACTGGCCTATAAGGCTTTTTCTCAAAACTGTTAAGTATTCTCATAGAAGATTTCAAACTTCTGAAACAAACAATTTTAGCCTACCTTAGATTGACATTTTCAACTTCGCTCTTTGAATTGCTTGTCACGACTGCCGCATACGCCTCTCTCACTTTTTCCAGCTGCAACTTCAAATCTTCAATCTGTTTCAACATGTCATTTTTCGCCTCAACTGAGCTTTCATGTGCTCTCAGAATGTTTTCCTCAGTTTGCTTCATGATACAGGTTTGAGTTTCCAAAATTTCGTTTCTTTCCTTTTTGATTTTTTGAGTTTCTTTTTGGCTGCACTCCAGAGCAAGCATCAACTTTGAGTTTTCTTGATTGGCACGCTCTAACATTTCATACAGCTCTTCTTTTTGTGTAAATAATTCCTGATATTCGCTTAGTTGTCTTTTAAGCTCATTTTCAAGCTCTTTTTGTCCCTTTAGACCATCTTCGCAATTTTGTAAAATGTTTTCTTTTTCTTGTTTAATCACTACTAGTTCATTTTTTAATTCGTCTTTTTCAGCAAATAGTTTTTTAATCTCTTTTTCTTCCTCATTGAATTTTTGTTCTAGTTCGTCATACCTACTTAACAACTCCATTTTTTCTGTATTAATAAAATCTAGCGTAATTTTTAGGTCATTTCGTTCTTTCTCTAAAGATTCCAAGTTTCCCAACATCTCATTTTTCTCGTTTTTAACCGATTCTAAACTAAACAAGATCTCATTCTTCTCATGTTCAACTACTTCCAAGTTCTTAGACAACTGGGTTAATTCCGAAAACAATTCTTCTTTTGCATTCATGACTTTTTGAAGATTTTCTAGAATTTCAGACTTGTCTTGCAATAATCTTGATTTCTCTTCAGATAATAACTTCAAACTTGCTAAATTTCTGACATTTTCTTCCACAACCAATGATTTTTCCAATAACAAATCTTCTAACTGTTGATTTACATTTTGTAAATCTTTCTCAAATTTGTTACTGTCTAACTTTAGATGTTCATTTTCAGTTTCAAGAAAACATTTTTCTTTTAGAACCTCTGACAATTTCGTTCGTGTCAAATCAAGATTTTTAACCAGTTCCAGGTTTTCATTCACTAATTTCGTATTTTCTTGGAGTTTATCGGAAACTAGTGATTGCTGTTCAATTTGAGTTTCACCCATCATTAACCTTAAAACCTCGATTTCTTTTAAAGATGTCTTAAGTTGTTCTTCAAGGGTTTCGTTTGTCAAAATAACGTTTTTAAGTTCAGAAGAAGTTTCTAAAATTTCACTGTTCAAACTCGCTCTCTCGCGATCAAAATCTTCAATTTTCTTTTCAAAATCATACTTCTCGTGTTCAAGACAGCGTACTCTTGTTTCAAAATCATTCTTCTGGTTGATAATATAAGTATTTTCTGATAAAATAGATTCTAGTTCTTTAGATGCTTTTTTGTTCTCTTCTAAAACACTTTCTAAAGTTTTTTTCACGTTTTCTAGCTCTTTTTCCAATCTTTCTTTCTCTTCTCTAATTTCTGCAATGAAAGATTTTAACTTAATAATAGAATCTTCTTTATGTTTTATAACCTTTCGCAGATTATCAAGTTCAGCAGACAAATTTTTGTTGTTCGTCTCAAAATTTTGATTTTCGGTTGTAAGCTTCTCAATATTTTTAACATATTCGACTTTTTCAAATGAAAGAGATTTCACATCTGCAAAAAGTTGGTCTTTTTCTCTAATTATTTCGGCCAAATTTGTACTTGATTTTAACTTGTCTTGGCAAATGGTTTCCAACTGTTCCAAAATAAATCGTTTCTCATTTGAAATTTCTTCAATTTTTTCATTTAAAAGATTTGTGTTATTTTTCTCTACCTCCAAACTTTCCATTGCAGCTGACATTTTTGTATTAAGGTCTTCAATAACTTTTAAGTTTTCAGTAATCTCTGAAGTGAACTTTTCCTTTACTTCTACGAGCTCATTGTTACTCATTTCTAAAGCTTCTAAAATTTGGTCTTTCTCATTTGTAACTTTTCTTAATTCTTCTGTGTTCATTTCCAAAAAATTGGAAACGACTTTTTTCTCTTCGAGTACCTTGTCTAAATGACTAGTTTTTTTAGTAAGTTCATCTGTAACTAAATCCAATGTTTTTGAAACAGCCTCTAATTTTTCTTGTGATGATTTTAGCTCATTCTGAACTTCCTTGTATTCTTTTTGGGCGGTGTTTCGCTCAGAAGTGACTGTGTCCAATTTTTTTATAGTTTCTTCTAAAACTCTTGAAAAGTGATCCTTTTCACTTTTTGCCAGCTGTAATTTTTTACTGGAATCTTTTAGTTCTTTAATTGTTTTATTTGATTCAGATTCGAGTTCGACAATACGTTCCTCATAGTATTTTACAGCTTTTTCATTTTCAATTAAGGTTTTTCCAAGTTTCTCTTCTATATTTTGAATTTTTTCACTCAGGTCTTGTTTTTCTGAACAGATCAAATTGTAATTACTTTTAGCATCATTTAGTTCATTTAAGGAAGCATTTAGTTGATCAAAACATTGTTGATACTTTAGGTCAGATTCTTCCAACATTGTTTTTGTAGTTTCGTTTTCACGTAGTATTATTTGTAGATTTTGGTCTAAGTTATCTTTTTCTTCACATAACGTTTTAATTTTTGAAATAAGTTGTTCTTCCCTATAATGAAATTCTTTAATTTTTTCTTCTAATTGATTTTGTAAATCACTTATTTTTTTGGATGCATCCTCAAAGTCATTACTCTTCTGATCTAATATTTGCAACGTTTCTTCAAAATTCTTGGATAACTCTTCAAGTTTAACCTCAACAGTTTTTCGCTCTGTACATTCTTTATCGTATTTATTTTCGAGGATTTCATAAGTTCGTTTGAGATCATTATATTCTACTTGCAAATTTTGTAACTGCTTGGAACAGTCGGTTAATAAATTAGCTGTCATCTCTTTTTCTTGTAACATATTGTTAAAATCATTTTTGGTTATTTTTAGATTATTAATATTTTCGTCCAATAAACTTGAAATTTTCTGTAAGTGGTCCTGTAGACACACTTTGTTCTCGGTTTCAATATGGAACTCCTCTTTGGTGTTCTCCAAAGACTTATTTGCATCTTGTAATTGTTTTGTGGCACTTTCAAGCCTAGCACATGTATCTTCATATCGTTTTTGAAAACAATCTTTGTCTTGAGCAATACTGTATAGATCCTCACTTAGTTCAGTCACTTTTATTTCCAACTGATCGTTTTTAAACTTAATTATATCAAACTGTTCAGATTTCGTATTTATCTCAATAAGCGCTTCTTTCAATTTATTTTCTTTGCTTGCTAAATCTTTTTCAATTTCATTCTTGTCTTCAATCACAAGTTCCAGCCTCGTAACAGTCTCTTTTATTTTCTTTTCAGCCTCCTGTAAATTATTTTTCGTCTGATTCAATTTATCTTCAATTTGTTTAAGTTTCTCTTCAAGTTGGCATTTTTCACAATTCATTTCTTTAAGGTTCTCAACAGCTTGCTCTAATAATTTGTCTGTTTCTTTTAACTTAACTCTGTTCAAAGCCAAATCATTCTCGGTTAATTTAATTTTGGCTTCCAAGTCATTTTTATCTTGGGATAGCTGGTTTAAACAAGTTTTAACGTCTTTAAGTTCCTTTACAGCAATTTCCAATTTTTCGTCTAGATTTATCTTCTCAGTTTTAGTTTTACCCAAATCATCAATGGTTTCTTTTAGAGTCAGTTCAATTTTAGTTTTTTCAGATGCTGTTTTTTCAAGTTTTTGCGCTGTTTCCTCCAAAAGTTCCTTTTCTCCAACTAGCTCGGTAGCTTTTTCATCCAAATCTAAAAGTGTAGAGCTTAGTTTCTTTTCTAAATTAATTTTTTGAGCTAAAAGTTCATCTAACGCCAATTTGTTATTTTCTAATTCTTTTTGTAGTTTACTTCTTTCTTCCTCTGTTTCCTGAAGAGTGTTTTCTACTTTTTTTAATGATTCTTTGAATTTATTTTTATCAGAAATATTTAAGTCCAAAGTTTCTTTTGCGTTAACGAGTTCAAGCCTGATTTCGTTTTGTTTATCAGTAAGTCCTGCGATTTTTTGTTGTTTGTCGTTTATTAAAGATTCAGTGTGTCTTAGTTTTTCTGTTAATGATTTTTCCAAATTATTTTTTTCAGAAACAGTTCGATTTAAATCTTGCTTTGTACTATTTAGCTCAAATTCTAACTTATTTTGTTTGTTACTCAATTCTTCAATACTTTGCTCTTTGTTAGACAATGCCGATTCTGTATCTAGTAATTTTTTGTTTGTTGCATTTAACGTTTGTTCTAGGTTATTCTTGTCTAAAACAGTTTTGTTAAAATCGTTTTTAGTTTTAGTAAGGTCTTCTTTTAAATCTTGAAGTTTTTTAGATAATTCTTCTATATTTTGTAACTTATTAAACAACGTTGTTTCTGTTTCATTCAGTTTATCTGACGTTGTGCTTAGTAACGTTTCCAAATTATTTTTGTCTGTTACAGTATTTTTGTATTGTTCTTGTGTGTCAGTTAAATGTTTTTCCAATTTATTCATGTCTTGTTCTTTAATTCTTAAATTTACCAGTGTTATATTTAGTTGTTCAGTGGTAGTAGTTAGTACCTTCTCTAAATTATTTTTGTCCAAAACCGTTTTTTCCAACTCTTCCTTTATACCAGTAAAATTTGTGTCCAACGCCTTGTGTTTAACAATTAGTTTTTCCATGCTTTGTTCTTTTTTCCTTAATTCCACTTCAGTCGCATTTAACTTTTTAGTGGTAGTGCTTAATAACTCAAGCAAATTATTTTTATCTAAAATGGCTTTTTCGAATTTGTCTTTTGTCTCGGCAAATTCTGTTTCCAATCCATTCTGTTTTTTAATTAACTCTTCTAAATGTTGTTCTTTCTCTGTTAACATTATTTCTGTTTCATTGAGTTTTGTACTGGTTTTATTTAATAACTCCTCAAAACGATCTTTATCTGTAACAGCCATCCTTAGTTCTCGTAACATACTAGTTAGATCACCTTCATACGCCTTATTTGTATTAGTCAATACTTTAATATTTTTTTCTTTATGAGTCAAAATTAATTCTATGTCTTCTATTCGCTGTTCTTTCTCTGTTAACATTATTTCTGTTTCAATGAGTTTTGTATTGGTTTTATTTAATATCTCCTCAACACTATTTTTATCTGTAACAGCCTGTTCTAGTTCTCGTTTCGTACTAATTAGATCTTCTTCAAACTCCTTATTTATATTAGTCAATTTAATAATATTTTGTTCTTTAATAGTTAAATTTGATTTTGTTTCTTCTATTTGTTGTTGTTTCTGGGCTAACATTATTTCTGTTTCATTGAGTTTTGTACTGGTTTTATTTAATAACTCCTCAAAACGATTTTTATTTGTAACAGCCTGTTCTAGTTCTCGTTTCGTACTAATCAGATCTTCTTCAAACTCCTTATTTATATTAGTCAATTTAATGATATTTTGTTCTTTAATAGTTAAATTTGATTTTGTTTCTTCTATTTGTTGTTGTTTCTGGGCTAACATTATTTCTGTTTCATTGAGTTTTGTACTGGTTTTATTTAATAGCTCCTCAACACTATTTTTATCTGTAACAGCCTGTTCTAGTTCTCGTTTCGTACTAATTAGATCTTCTTCAAACTCCTTATTTATATTAGTCAATTTAATAATATTTTGTTCTTTAATAGTTAAATTTGATTTTGTTTCTTCTATTTGTTGTTGTTTCTGGGCTAACATTATTTCTGTTTCATTGAGTTTTGTATTGGTTTTGTTAAATAATTCCTCAAAACTATTTCTATTTGTAACAGCTTTGTCTAATTCTCGTTTTGTGCTAATTAAATTTTCTTTAAGTTCCTTATATGCATTAGTCAAATCTTTAATATTTTGTTCTTTATCATTTAAAATTGATTGTGTTTCTTCTATTCGTTGTTCTGTATGTGCTAAAATTATTTCTGTTTCATTTAGTTTTGTATTGGTTTTGTTTAGCAACTCCTCAACACTATTTTTGTCTGTAACAGCCTGGTCTAATTCTTGTTTCGTGCTAATTAGATCTTCGTTAAGTTCCTTGTTTGTATTAGTTAAATCTTCAATATCTTGTTCTTTATCAGTTAAAATTGATTCTGTTTTTTGGAGACATTGTTGTTCATCTGCTAACATGATTTCTGTTTCATTTAATTTTGTATTGGTTTTATTTAATAACGCCTCAAAACTATTTTTATCTGTAATAGTTTGGTCTAGTTCTCGTTTCGTACTAATTAGATTTTCTTTAAGTTCCTTATTTGTATCAGTCAATTCTTTTATATCTTTTTCTTTATAAGTTAAAGTTGATTCGGTTTCTTCAATTCGTTGTTCTTTCTGCGCTAATATTATTTCTGTTTCTTTGAGTTTTGTACTGGTTTTATTCAATAACTCCTCAAAACTATTTTTATCCATAACAGCCGTGTCTAATTCTTGTTTCGCGCTAATTAGATCTTCTTCGAATTCCTTAATTGTATTCGTCAATTCTTTAATATTTTGTTCTTTATTAGTTAAAATTAATTCTGTTTCTGCGATATGTTTTTCTTTATCTGCTAACATTATTTCTGTTTCATTTAGTTTTGTATTGGTTTTATTTAATAACTCTTCAAAATTATTTTTGTCTGTAACAACCTTATCTAATCCTCGTTGTGTGCTAAATAAATCTTCCTCGAGTGCTTTAATGTTTTGTTCTTTATCAGTTAAAATTGATTCTGTTTCTTTTAACTTTTTAGACGTTAATTTTATATCTTCAGTTAATTTATAAATGTCCAATTCTAATTTGTTTATATATTCTAAGGCCAAAGCTAACTTTGTAGTGGTTTGTTCAAAACTGTTTTCTAGATCTTTTAACGTTTTTTCAACAGCGATTTTTTCATTTAACACTTCATTAAGTTTCTCAGTAGTTTCATGCAGTTTAGATCTTAATTCATCTTTTTCTTGATTTATTTTCTCTATGGTCATGATTTCGTCTTCTAAAAGCTTTTTCGTTTGGTCCAATTTCGAGTTTTTAAGGTTTAATTCGGATTTCAAATTACTCTTCTCTTCTTCCAAGCGGTGTTTGTCATCCAAAACGTATTCTAAATTTAGCATAGTTTCTTCTAGTTTCTTCTCTACTTCTTTAAGCTGTACGTCAACAACCGAATGAGCCAGATCCTCCATAGTTAGAAGAGGCTCAAAACTTTTTGATCTGCGGTTTGAGTTGGTGCTTAAAACAGAATCATCAAAGCAACTGTTGGAAGATTTTGAACGGAATTCGTCTAACAACGACTCTAGTTCGTTACAGTGCGATTTGAGGGTCTCATTTTTTTCTTCTAATTCTTTAGAGTGCTCTGATAAAAATTCAAATTTGCCTTCGATTTCAAAAAATTTCTCTTGCCACATTATGCATTCACCTTCAAAATTCTTGGCCTGTAAAAAAATAACATTCATGAAAGAAGTGAGGTAAAGTGTTACTTTCTGTCCAAAAAACAAAAAATAGTGTTTTTATGTTTGTTTACATAGAAGCTAGGGTCACTGCATCACGAAGACGTCAGGCTTCCAGGATGCAGTGACCCTAATAGAAGCTGGACAATGGCGCCCTCTGCGTAGATCGATATTTGTTCGAACATGGCGTATGCGTAGTTAAGCCCACGACTGCGGCACAACGGCCAGAAAACGTTGAGTTTTGAACTAGAGAATGCACAAATTTCGGGCCTGAAAAACGTTCTGTAAATAAAGTTGTCACAAATAAAAATATACCTTAAATATTTGTTCTAAAAGAAGTCGCGAACAGTTGCGAAAATTACCTTTAGTAGGGTAAACGTTGAAAAATCATTGTTTTGTCGATGTGGGTCATGTTTCACGACTCTTAAATGTCACTTGGGATGGGACAACCTGTATAAATTAAGAATTAACATTATTGTTACCTTTTCTTTAGCTTCATCTCTCTCTTTCCTTAGAATCTCTTCTTCCTTGTTGCACTGCTGTATGTACTGGTTCAGTTCCTCTATCTCCATTTTCAACAGCCTCTGAGTTTCCCGCGAGTCTCTGTCCTGATAATGGGGAGGGGTTCTTTGCTCCAACTGGTCCACTTCCGATCGGAGCCTTTTGATTTCGGATGACTTTTGTGCCAGTTGCTTTACTGTAAATAAAAAAATTGATATTAACAACTCAATTGCAATATTAATTTAAGAAAATTATAAACAAGAAATAAAGTGGAGAGCGAATATAAAGATATGGAGGCAGAAGAACAAGCTGGTTTCAGGGCGGGTAGATCGACTTCAGATCATCTCTTTTGTATAACCCAAGTTATTGAAAAGAAAATGGCATACGGACAAGAGCTCCATCTGCTTTACGTAGATTTGCAGAAGGCATATGATAGTATACCACTAAATCTACTTTGGAAAGCGTTGGAAAAGACAAACATAAGCGTACAACTAATTAAGGCCATCAAAGAGTTATATCGCAATAGTAAGGCAAAAGTTTTAAAAAAAGAAAAACTAACCAAAGGCTTTCAAGTAAATAAAGGTCTTAAACAAGGTTGCTGTATCTCGCCTACGCTCTTCAAGATATATTTGGAAAAGTCTGGAAGAGAAAATGCCAAAACATGGGAATTCCGTTGGATGAAACCACCTTGTATACTTTATGTTTCGCCGATGATCAGATAGTGGTGGCTCAGGATTATGACGACCTCGAATATATGACACGAAAACTAATAGAAGAGTACAATAAGTGGGGACTAGAGGTTAATATCAATAAGACAGAGTATATGTGTATTGGTGGAACGAAACAGGATCTAATCTTAAATAATGGGCAGCGAATTCAGTCCTGTGATGAGTATAAATACTTGGGTCTAAAAATTACAACTGACGGAACACTAGACAAAGCTATAAAAGATAGAAACGTACAAGGAAGAAAAGCAATAACTTTATTAAATGGAATAATTTGGGACCAGAGTATATCAAAATATAACAAAAAGCTTATATATAACACCATTGTTAAAAGTATTATTACATACGGCTCAGAAGTATGGCCAATCAAAGATAGAACAGAAAAAATGCTTTCCGCTACGGAGATGGACTATTGGAGAAGAGCAGCAGGGAAATCAAAAAGAGAAAGAGTTACCAATCAAAGAAAAAGAGAAATTATGACAGTGGGTGAACGTACTCTAGTGGATGATATAAGAACAAAACAACTGGTGTGGTACGGACATGTACAAAGAATGGATGATGGAAGACTACCTAAACAAATATTACAATGGAAACCAACTGGCCGAAGAAAACGAGGAAGGCCGAGGAGAAGCTGGAGAGAAGGAATAGATAGTGAAATAAGAATAAGAGGCCTAGATGATGAATTATGGGCAAACAGAAACGAGTGGAGATTGGGTATCGGAAGACGTAGAACGTTGTGAAACCGATAAATATATATATATATATATATATATATATATATATATATATATATATAAACAGGGCGCCCAACTGACATTTAAAGTTGTCGCGGCGAAACCCCCACTAGTAAGAATTTTTTTAAAGTATTTCCGGTTATTACTACTTAGGGACGTGTTTAAAGTCACTGTAGTAACGACCATACTACTAAGTCGCAGCCAAGTATCAACTACGTTGTAGAGGCTTTTTTTCCGTAATGTCGTAAAAGGAGCGAAATAGTGGCAAATTATATTATCGTTTCTTTTTGATAGAATTATTACACAATATGGTAGAACAATTAACAAAATCGGTGTGGTCGTTTTCAAAAAATCTAGTTTTGTTTCAGCCACTGTTTTATGGATAATACAATTGCATTACCAATCCTGTCTGCATTCATTTCCTTATGAACTCATTATTATTGAACAGATCTTAGTGAAATAAAAAAAATCATGGTAAGAATTGATTGTTCTTTAAAGATTATGATCGAAATTTGTCGTCATGATGATGTTGGAAAAATCATACTTGAATGAAAGAGAAAAGTAGTGTTTTTCTATAAATTAAAAAAATACTCTGCCAATCTATGGGCACCTAAGCTCACACTAGGTACTATAGTTATAGTGTAAGGGTGAGCTAATATAACTAAAAACTGAAATATATTTTATTGAACTTCAGACTCAATTACCTTTCGTTTGATACCACACAAGCCATGTTTTGACTTAAACTCTAATTTTTGAAATCTACCCCCACCCTTTTTTAAAAGAAAACTAAAATGTATTTTGTTTAACTCCAGACTCAATTACCTTTTGTTTGATATCACAGACGTCATATTTTCACTTAAACTCTAATTTTTCAAATCTACCCCCACCCTTTTTTTAAACGTAAATGTATTTTTTTATAACTCCAGACTCAATTACCTACCCCCACCCTTTCATTTGGCTTGTGTTCGGTGGATTGTGTTCATTTTTAAATGGGACCATCTCGACCCAGGGCTCAGCCTAGGTGCCAAATTTGATTAAAATCGAGCAAGCGGTTTTTGAGTTATGCGCGTTGGTTCAGGACAGACAGACAGACAGACAGACAGACAGACAGACAGACAGACAGACAGACAGACAGACAGAGAGACAGACAGACAGACAGACAGACAGACAGACAGACAGACAGACAGACAGACAGACAGACAGACAGACAGACAGACGGCGCAACAAAAAAGTTTCAAAATCATATGAAACGCAAAGATATATAAAAAATTTTGAAATCGGAGCAACTTTTTTTTTCTCGAAAAAATTAGGATCACCATAGCTCACACTACTATAGTATAGTAGTAGTGTGAGCTAAAACTTGAACATTTTCGGAAAATAAGAATACACACGCCATTTTGAAGAATCAAGTTTAATTCTGTCCGACATCTTAAATTCTAAGATGGCGGCAAATTTCGATTATAATCTTTAAAGAACAATCGATTTTTTTTGATTTTACTAATATCAGTTTAGTAATAACGATTTTACAAGAAAATTAATGCAGATTGGATTGGCAATTTAATCTTATAATCTGTAAAACAATGGTTGAAACAAACATAGATTTTTTGAGAACCACCACACAAATTGTACTAAGTTATACCTCGTGGTGTGGGGGAAAAGTAGTGCTTTTCTTTTAATTTAAAAAAAACTAAAATATTTTCGCAAAATAAGAATAAACACGCCATTTTGAAGAATCAAGCAAGTATGATTCTGTCCGCCATCTTAAATTTTAAGATGACGATAAACTTTGGTCATGATCTTTAAAAAGCAATCAATTTTTACCAGGATATTTTTTATTTTATTAAAATCAGTTTAGTAGTAATAAAAACTCTGTTTAATTCTCTGCCAAGAGCAGTTTGTCCCATTTAAATCGATTGTACAGTCGGGGACTTTTTAAATTGCCGCCCTGGAGAATAAAAAAAATTCCTATTTGAAATTCGAAAAAGTAGTTTGAACAAAATGAAAAAAATAGTGAGCCTTACCTCTGTCTGTATACATACATATTTAAAAATTTATTTTTTTGATTTCTTTAATTGATTAATTTTGACAGAAGGAATATAAAAACGGCAATTTAAAAAGTCCCCGACTGTACAGTTCAAAAGTTTTAATAACAAAAAATTGTCCAGTTTTTTTGGCCCACCTGGTATGTATCTAAAAGTGCAAGAATTCACTAGCAGAGGATCAAAATTCAACTGCGACGCAAATTTTTATGTGAAACATGCATCTTATTAATTGCAAAAAACTATAAATAAAAAAAGTAAAGTTTGAAACTTTTAAGATCGGTTGGAAATCCTTGCAAAATTATTCCTGTTTTATGAATGGAGACTCAGAAAGTAGAGTTAAAAATGCGCGCGACGAAGATGTCAGATTAAAAATATTGATTGGTGTTTGTTTTTGGGTAGTTCTACTACAGAAATTGGGTCACTCAATGTCACTACCAAAAATATATGGTAATAAACATAACTAACAAAAGCTATAAAAAAAGCACTTTACACCAATATAAAGATTTCAGAAATAAAAGAGTTACGACCCCCCCCCCCAAAAAAAGATGCACATTTTTCAATAACCCTTCTTAAAAACATCAAGATGCGGTTTTCACCTTTAATCATCTCTTGAAAATTGCTCGCAAGTGGGGGTCAGCTACCCTAGAGGTACCTAAAACCCTACAAAACATCAAATTTCAAACACTCTGTACAATGCAATTACACCCTACCTAATTTGGCGTTCTTTTCATTGATCAACTTCAGGTCTTCACTCAAATCTTCTTTCTCATTCTTCTCAAACTCCAATTCTTGCTTCAACTTCAAAATCTCCTTGTCCTTTTCTAGCAGCTTCGCAATTTTCGCCGCCGGCGTCTTTAGCAGGTCCTGCAGTGGACTCTTGTTTTCAACAGGTTGAAAAGTCAACAGGTGACAGCTAGTCTTGGGTTTGAGGTCATCAAATATTGTGTCGATAATTTTCTTTAGTTTGTCATTGGTCATATCACTGCTGGCTTTTTCCAAAAATGATTTTATTGAAACCTGGGTGTTCTGACCTAGAGTAAAAACATAATAGCGGCTTTATGACTACCCAATTATTAATGATTAATTGTTGAATAGTGATTGATTGTTGATATTGATAAATGATTGTTAGATGATTGATTGATGATTGATTGATTGATGATTGATTGATGATTGATTGATGATTGATTGATGATTGATTGATGATTGATTGATGATTGATTGATGATTGATTGATGATTGATTGATGATTGATTGATGATTGATTGATGATTGATTGATGATTGATTGATGATTGATTGATGATTGATTGATGATTGATTGATGATTGATTGATGATTGATTGATGATTGATTGATGATTGATTGATGATTGATTGATGATTGATTGATGATTGATTGATGATTGATTGATTGATGATTGATTGATGATTGATTGATGATTGATTGATGATTGATTGATGATTGATTGATGATTGATTGATGATTGATTGATGATTGATTGATGATTGATTGATGATTGATTGATGATTGATTGATGATTGATTGATGATTGATTGATGATTGATTGATGATTGATTGATGATTGATTGATGATTGATTGATGATTGATTGATGATTGATTGATGATTGATTGATGATTGATTGATGATTGATTGATGATTGATTGATGATTGATTGATGATTGATTGATGATTGATTGATGATTGATTGATGATTGATTGATGATTGATTGATGATTGATTGATGATTGATTGATTGATGATTGTTAGATGATTGATTGATGATTGATTGATGATTGATTGATGATTGATGATTGATGATTGATTGATTATTGATTGATTGATTATTGATTGATTGATGATTGATTGATGATTGATTGATGATTCATGATGGATTGATGATGGATTGATTATTGATTGATGATTGATTGATGATTGATTATTGATTGATGATTGATTGATTGATGATTGATTGATGATTGATTGATGATTGATTGATGATTGATTGATGATTGATTGATGATTGATTGATGATTGATTGATGATTGATTGATGATTGATTGATGATTGATTGATGATTGATTGATGATTGATTGATGATTGATTGATGATTGATTGATGATTGATTGATGATTGATTGATGATTGATTGATGATTGATTGATGATTGATTGATGATTGATTGATGATTGATTGATGATTGATTGATGATTGATTGATGATTGATTGATGATTGATTGATGATTGATTGATGATTGATTGATGATTGATTGATGATTGATTGATGATTGATTGATGATTGATTGATGATTGATTGATGATTGATTGATGATTGATTGATGATTGATGATTGATTGATGATTGATTGATGATTGATTGATGATTGATTGATGATTGATTGATGATTGATTGATGATTGATTGATGATTGATTGATGATTGATTGATGATTGATTGATGATTGATTGATGATTGGTTAATGATTGATTGATGATTGATTGATGATGGATTGATGATTGATTGATGATTGATTGATGATTGATTGATGATGGATTGATGATTGATTAATGATTGATTGATGATGGATTGATGATTGATTGATGATTGATTGATTGATGATTGATTAATGATTGATTAATGATTGATTGATGATTGATTGATGATGGATTGATGATGGATTGATGATTGATTGATGATGGATTGATGATGGATTGATGATTGATTGATGATTGATTGATGATTGATTGATGATTGATTGATGATTGATTGATGATTGATTGATGATTGATTGATAATTGATTGATGATTGATTGATGATTGATTGATGATTGATTGATGATTGATGATTGATTGTTGATTGATGATTAATTGATGATTGATTGATGATTGATTGAGGATTGATTGATGATTGATTGATGATTGATTGATGATTGATTGATGATTGATTAATGATTGATTAATGATTGATTAATGATTGATTGATGATTGATTGATGATTGATTGATGATTGATTGATGATTGATTGATGATTGATTGATGATTGATTGATGATTGATTGATGATTGATTGATGATTGATTGATGATTGATTGATGATTGATTGATGATTGATTGATGATTGATTGATGATTGATTGATGATTGATTGATGATTGATTGATGATTGATTGATGATTGATTGATGATTGATTGATGATTGATTGATGATTGATTGATGATTGATTGATGATTGATTGATGATTGATTGATGATTGATTGATGATTGATTGATGATTGATTGATGATTGATTGATGATTGATTGATGATTGATTGATGATTGATTGATGATTGATTGATGATTGATTGATGATTGATTGATGATTGATTGATGATTGATGATTGATTGATGATTGATTGATGATTGATTGATGATTGATTGATGATTGATTGATGATTGATTGATGATTGATTGATGATTGATTGATGATTGATTGATGATTGATTGATGATTGATTGATGATTGATTGATGATTGATTGATGATTGATTGATGATTGATTGATGATTGATTGATGATTGATTGATGATTGATTGATGATTGATTGATGATTGATTGATGATTGATTGATTGATGATTGATTGATGATTGATTGATGATTGATTGATGATTGATTGATGATTGATTGATTGATGATTGATTGATTGATGATTGATTGATGATTGATTGATGATTGATTGATGATTGATTGATGATTGATTGATGATTGATGATTGATTGATGATTGATTGATGATTGATTGATGATTGATTGATGATTGATTGATGATTGATGAATGATTGATGAATGATTGATGATTGATTGATGATTGATTGATGATTGATTGATGATTGATTGATGATTGATTGATAATTGATTGATGATTGATTGATGATTGATTGATGATTGATTGATGATTGATTGATGATTGATTGATGATTGATTGATGATTGATTGATGATTGATTGATGATTGATTGATGATTGATTGATGATTGATTGATGATTGATTGATGATTGATTGATGATTGATTGATGATTATTAATTGATGATTGATTGATGATTGATTGATTGATGATTGATTGATGATTGGTTGATGATTGATTGATGATTAATTGATGATTGATTGATGATTGATTGATGATTGATTGATGATTGATTGATGATTGATTGATGATTGATTGATGATTGATGATTGATTGATGATTGATTGATGATTGATTGATGATTGATTGATGATTGATTGATGATTGATTGATGATTGATTGATGATTGATTGATGATTGATTGATGATTGATTGATGATTGATTGATGATTGATTGATGATTGATTGATGATTGATTGATGATTGATTGATGATTGATTGATGATTGATTGATGATTGATTGATGATTGATTGATGATTCATTGAATGATAATGATTGATTAATAGGTGATTGATTGATTATTAGGTGATTGATTGATTAATGATTGATTGATAATTAATTGACGACTGATTGTTGATATATTGATGATTAATTGATTAAAGATTGATGAATGGTTTACTAATGATTGATTTTGATTGCCTATTGAACATTGATTGGTTGATTTATTGATGGTTGATTCATTGACTATTGGTTGGTGATTGATTGATAATATAATTGACTGATGATCCATTGACCCTTAATTAATTATTCGATGATTGATTAATGGGGATTAACTGATAATTTATTGATGTTTGAATGATGATAGCATGAAGATTGGTTGATTAATAATTAATTGATGATTGCTTAATTATTTGCTGAATGATTAATTAAAGGATTAATTAAATGATATGATTGATGGTTGATTAAAGACCAATTTGTGATTGAATGATTATGAATTGATGATGTATTGATAATTATAATTGAATGATGAATGATTATTAAATAGAATTATAATTGATTTGTTTGCAATTAATTGATTATTCATTGATTGATAATTAATATTTTTGATTTCTTGATTGATTACTGTTATATTAATAATTGATTCATTACCTAAATTGTAACATAAAGGAGATGTTAACACATTTCTTCTGTCATGTATACAAGTGTAATGCATTAGTAGAGATGTCAAATATTGGAGCTCTTCTTGTGACAGATCACTGACATGGATGCTGGACTTGTTTTTGAACTGAATGTTCGGGTAGTGTTGGCTAACCAGGTCAAAGATAAAGGTTAGGTCATCTGGAATTGTATCTGATGATTTTTTGCTGCAAAAAAGTTTTTTGATTTAGAAGGAAATTTTATTAATCTAGCATCCATCAAAATATTATTATGTTCACTTGTTAGGCCCCATTTAGATTACTGTTCTTGTGTCTGGTCTCTCCACTACAATGTCCATATCTGGACTATTGAGAGAGTTCAACATAAATTCATAAGACCATGGAGTTCAACATATTAATTACTCACATGTTGAAAGTTCTCTTAATATTACTACTCTCCAGATCAAGAACATGCACAAGGATCTTACCATATTCTAAAATCTACTGCACTCATATAGCTTTAATCCTGAGCTACTTGCAAAAATCAATATTCATGTCTTTTCTTGACAAACAAAACATAATCAGCCTTCCAAAATTAGACAACATCATACAAACTACAGATTTAACTAAGGTCACTCATCGTCAAGCAAGCTTTACAGGTAGCGAAGCCTAACTCTAATTTTCTATTTTTTAGTTATAATTTTTGACATGTTTTCCTTGTTTTCGCATTGGCGGGTCATTGTTATTTTAAAAATGTGGTTTTAACACAGTCTAAAGATCTATTTAATAATAATACAGTTTCAAGATAGTTTGCAGCATAAGTTTTTAATTCTAATTACATAAATATATATATAGTTTAGGTACCTTCATACTGTGTAAAACAACATCTTCAAAATAAAACAGAACCGCCAATGCGAAACCGAGGAAAACATGTCAAAAATAATAACCAAAAAGTAGAAAGCCTTAGCATTGCTTCCTATAAAGCTTGCCTTTACGATGAGTGGCCTTAGATTTAACTCATTACTATTAAGGTCAGCTAGATTTGCTAATCATTTTTCTGACAAATTGGACTGTTTTGATAATCAAAAAGGTTAAAATACTGTACCATGTGATACTTATTGTCCTTAGATAAATAAAAAAAATATATATTATGTTATTCAGTTTGGGTATTGTGCAGTGTTACCTTGTTTTATAGACACTGTGCAATAATTAAAGCTTTAAATGATATGCATGTCACTCCATATTTGATTAATCTTGTAAAATCTTATTTAACTAATCGTTTTCAATATGTAGAAATTAAGGGATGTAGGTCATTTTTATTTAGAAGCACTTCAGGTGTCCCGCAAGGCTCCAACCTAGGACCGCTTCTTTTTTTAACAACAATTAACCAGTTAGTTGGTAACCTCAAAAATGTTCTAGGTGTTTTATTCGCCAATGATTTTAAATGCTTTTTTCAGGTAAACAGTACTGAAGACTGTCAAACTCTTCAGAGTGATTTTTGTGATATTGCAACTTGGTGTGATAATAATAGTTTTAAGTTAAACATTAGTAAATGTTCCTGTATGTCTTTCTCCTTAAACCGGGATATTATGTTTTATGATTATTCTTTAAATGATACAAAGTTGCAACGAGTAATACAACAAAAAGACTTAGGTGTAATATTTGATCCCACTCTTTCGTTTTCGTCGCATATATTAACTAAGATTGAGAGTGCTCAAAAAATATCAGGCTTTATTGCTAGGAACACCAAAGAATTTAATATAGAGCTTGGCTTGCATCTTTTTGACAGCCTGGTGTTGCCTATATTGGAACATGGTTCTATTATCTGGTCGCCACAGTATAATGTGTGGATTTCACTTTTAGAGAGGGTACAGAGAAAATTTCTGAAATGTATGTATTTCAGGAAATATGGTATTTACCCTCAAAGGGGGTGGGATAATGATAACCTTTTGGAAATATTTAATCGGCTTTCTCTGAATGAAAGAAGACACAAAATACTGTTATGTACAATGGTTAGAATTTTAAAGGACGCTGTCAACTGTCCTGAAATTCTTGCACAGTTACCATTTGCTTTGAACCGTGTTAACTCTCGTAATGCCAAAATATTTTATTTGTCTTATCCGCAAACTAACCTCTATAAGAATTCACCTATATATAAAATGTGTAATTTATTTAATTTGTATGCTTCAGAGATAGAAATAGATATTAGTACTCTCTATAAATTTAAGAAGATAATAGATGATAAGTTACGTGCTAATAGACGTTCTTAGGCTGGGTGTCCATCTGAGAGTAATACTCTCGAGAGCCACACTGTATGTGGGTTGATAAGTGTTTTTTTTTTTTTTGAGTATCTGACAGTTGTGTCAATATGCAAGAAATGGATACTCTTGGGAGTGCTTCTCTCAGATGAACATGTTGCCTTGATCAGTATCTGTAATTGGCATTTAAGCTGTTGATACTTTGAATAAATAAATAAAATAAAATAAAATCAAAATATTAATATTATGCTATATATATATGTATATTTATATTATAATATTATGCTATATATATATATATATATATATATATATATATATATATATATATATATATATATATATATATATATATATATATATGTATATTTTTTGATATGTTACTGCTGTTACTGTTTTAATATTTTTTTAAATGATAGGTTAGGTTTAGGTTCTTACTTGTTACTTTAATTTTTTATTTTAATAAATAAAATAAAATAAATATGGATTAAACAAATATTGAATCCTGTTGCATGCATCATGCAATCAAAGCTGCTCAGCTTGTGCAAACATGCAGCACAGTGTTAGGTATTGTTGATGCCTGCCTGCCTGCTGTACAGCCTCAGCATGTCTCTCAGCTTTAATTCTTATAAACACATTTGTATGTGCCGAGATAGGTACAGTCATAATTTTTTGCAGTTAACCAACTTACATGATTTTGTGCAGATTTTTGAAAAATATTCCATCATGAAGATCATCTAAGGACTGGATTGGTTTGGATAGCTTCAAGCAGTTGACCTGTGAAAATATATAAAATAGCCCTAAATAAACCTCGAAATAAAACAGGTAAGTATGAAAAATTTTTAATAACTTTTTGAGGGACACGATGTTCCAGTTTTGAGCTTCAAATAATGTTTTAAATAAAGGAAATTATAAATCTTTTATCTATAAAACCACCCTAGAAAGATCATATTATATACTTACCCAATCCACAAGCACTGTTTGCCACTCCATTTTGCTCTGGATAAATTTAGTGCCCTATTTAATATTTTTTTCGGCTTTAAAATGCCTTTTTAGCACATAATTTTCACCCTTTTTTCTACTTTTCTGTTGAGTTTGACATTTAAAAATGCCGCAATCTGTGATTGGTCGATCTTCGAAAATCGGTTAGAAACCTGCTTGTCATAACACTCGAAAGAGCGCTATATAAAAATTTTAAGTGTGACAAGGACGCGATGATATCCGCCTGCGTTGAAAGCACTACCAAAGGCTCCTGTGCGTTAAATCTACCATCTAACCAAAATTTGTTCAGCAGGTTTGTTTACATTTCTTGTGAGGTAAAGGGGACAGCTGTTGAATTTTTTTAAAAAGTTTTGTTTTTTCACGATTTTTTCAGCCAGAATTGTGTATTTTTAGGTTTAGATTTTAGTATGAGACTTTCTATTTGGGTTTCTGTGGTGACATGATTTAACTTTCGTGATTACCTGTACTTAATTTTTGACCAAAGTAAGCAGTGTTCTGTTTAAAGTGTAAATAGATTTCTTTCATAATTTTTTGTAAAAAATTGTCTAGGTGTAGGCTTATTCATTGTTGTTTATCTTAGACCGAAATGATCTTAATCTGAGCTTTTTTTTATTTAATGGTTCAAATTTCATTTGTAAAATCTAGGTTTCTGATGAGATTTTATTATTTTTTAGAAATGTCGGGAGATATTAGAGCATTTATAGAAGAGCAAAGGAGGCAGATCTTGCAAGAGAAACAAAGGTTAGGCTGTCTAAACCAGTTTCCAATACAACAAGAAGAAAGTGAAAAACTTGAAGTAAGTATTTTAACTTTAACTTATTTGTATTTGTATTTATTCAGCACAATATTTTCACAAAATTCATTTTTTTATATATAAAAAGAGTAGGTATATATATCTGTTCTTTGTTTAGGTGCTGTGCTAGGAAATAAACCCTTTATGCATTAGTAGTAAACAAACAAAAGAGTACATAGAACCTATACTCTTTTGTATTTATTAATTAAATCAGTTTGGCCTATTTGCCCATCCTTTGGCCTGATCTCAAACTATAATACTAGGAATTGAGAGATATTTTATTTTATAGATTCAAGGAAAAAAAGTATCTATATAGCTATAGCTTCCTTTGATCCCTGTTTTGCTAAAATGGAACTATGGACAGATTTAATTAGGCAACAATAAAACTGTAGGTATGACAAGGATAGCAAGTTTCATAATTCATCAAGGGATAAATTAAAACAAGGTTTTTACATTTTGTTTTTTGAGGAATTCTCTGGTAACTTACCTTTTTAGCATAAAAAACTGAAGTGATTTTGACATCAGTATTTCTGTTCAATAAGTATTTGTTTCATATTTACATTATCCTCTAACTAATTCTGTCAAAACTTATTAATATTTTCAGAGGGCCAAGTATTTGCAGGAAGAAGAATGATAAATCAGATATTATGGCATTACCATCCTCCTTCTTCTTCTTCCATGTATGCTAAATTTCAACAATACAAGTAGTAATAATCAAGCCTAAAAGGCATTGCCATTTTTCTATAAATTATTTTACATATTAGCCTTGGAATAAGCAGGAAAAAATATAATCTCTTTAAAATATATATCTAAACTTCTTTACCAAATGTTGTAAAGATGAATGTGGCAATTGAAATTGCATACTGAAAGAAGATATTGGTCCAACCCATGATTCCAAATTATTTTGCATTTAGTGGTGCCTCAATTTTCAAAAGCAGAGGAATATATTAAGAGGATGGTAGTGACCAGATGGGGAAGGTAATGATAATATAGGGTCAGTAGTAAAATATTAGAGGAAATTATAAAATACTCTGCCAATTTATGGGCACCTAAGCTCACACTAGGTACTATAGTTATAGTGTACGTGTAAGCTAATATAACTAAAATCTGAAATATGTTTTATTCAACTCCAGACTAAACTACCTTTTGTTTGATACCACACAAGCCATGTTTTGACTCAAACTCAAATTTTTGAAATCTACCCCCACCCTTAAAAAAACAAAAACTAAAATGTATTTTGTTTAACTCCAGACTTAATTACCTTTCGTTTGATATCACACACACCATATTTTCACGTAAACTCTAATTTTTGAAATCTACCCCCACCCTTTTTGAAGAAAAAAAAACTAAAATGTATTTTGTTTAACTCCGTACTCAATTACCTTTCGTTTGATATCACACACGCCATATTTTCACATAAACTCTAATTTTTGAAATCTTCCCTCACCCTTTTATTTGGCTTGTGTTTGGTGAATTTTCTTCATTTTTAAATGGGACCATCTCGACCCAAGACCCAGCCTAGGTACCAAATTTCATTAAAATCGGTCTAGCGGTTTTTGAGTTATGCGCTTTGGTCGTTACAGACAGACAGACAGACGGCACGACAAAACAGTTTCAAAATCATCTGAAATGCAAAAATATATAAAAATTTTTGAAATCGGAGCAACTTTTTTTTCTCAAAAAAATTAGGATCACCATAGCTCACACTACTATAGTATAGTATATGTGTGAGCTAAAAATATTTATTTTAGAAAACTTGTTTTAAGCAAACCAAAAAAAAACTTAAAACTAATTTATTAAAACAAACCAAATACTTAAACTAAAAGTAATTCTAAATAGGAACAAGTAAACAACTTAATAAGACTTTTTGTTTATCCATTCTTCTAAAACAAAAATATTTTTTTAGCAAGAATTTATCTTCAGGCTTCAAGAAAAGTAAATTATATAACCAGAAAACACAGGCGAATCTGCCACACTTTTTCTATACATAATTACCGTCCCCATCCAGTAATTACCGTCCCCTTTAAAAATTAAAAGTGTCTTCTTGGGGACTGTAATGATGGGGATGGTAATGACGTTTTAACATGTTTTTCTAACAGTGCATAAAGTGAGGTTAGGATTATGGAGCAGAAATTTGACTAAATACTTTTGTACTGCTTTTTTGACAAAATAAGACCAAAAATTTTTTTTTTGTACAAATAAATATAAACAAGGGGGACAGTAGTTACCATGTTTTGTAAAAAATACATTTTTTCTTACCTGTAATTTTAATAAATTTCTCCCCACAAAAAAAACTCAACTTTTGTTCATATGCAAAGAGGGTCTGATTTTTGCCACCTGTTTCTAACCATAAACATTGAGTACATCTAGTACAAGAAAAATGCCTTTAAGGAAGAGGGGCCGGTAATTATGCATAACCTAGGGAAACGACATTTATTGAACGATATCGTTTGACAGTGTGTTTTTAAGTAATATTAACTAAAGGAAATTACACTTTAAAGTGTTTTCAACCAATAGGAAAAGTCTTAGTAGACAGATGAGAAATAGTGTTTTAGAAAAATGTTTTAGAAACATTGGTTTCACAGCTGGGGAACGGGACGGTAATGATAACAAAGGTCTTCTGCTGTATTTGGAAAAAAAGTATTTGAACATATGCATTTTTCTGTTTTTGCTCCTAACACAGCACATGTTTCTTAATTTATTAGAACTAGTTTTTAAGTAAATAAATACAAAAATATTTATTTTAATTGCCGGGGAATTAAAAAGGCAGTTTACCGGAGAATTCCTCTTTTAATCCACAAGAAAGTCCGCGGTGCCGCGAGTGAAACTGTGGAACTGCTGCTAAATGAAAGAAGGTAAGCTTCTAGCGTGTTGCCGATTTTTTCCTTTGTTTTAGTTCAATAAACGTCGGTTTTCCCAGACGGGGTGAATTTAACCTTGGAGTAATTTTTTTGTGAAATCTCTAGTCTTCTCCCCTTTAGGCACTCAGCCTGTGCATGAGAAGCCTGCAAAACTTCAGGTTGATTTGATATAAAATTTATGAAACGACCAAGTATTTTAAATCAAGCTTTAAACATCCCAAAAGTGCCCAATTTAATTCACCCTCTATAAAGACATTCTACAAAATAGTTGTTTAGTTTTTTTGTTATTGGATTTTTAACCTGCTAATGAATATTAGCAGAACAGCAATTCATGTCTAGTATAAGTAGGGTTACCAGACGTCCGGATTAATCCGGACATGTCCGGATTTTTACTACGTCCGGGTGGGTCCGGGCGGATTTTTCATAAACGTCCGGATTTTAAAGTAGCCGCCTTTATAAACATCAAATAATGCAAAATAAACTACAGTCGAACCTCTATAACTCGAACCTGAAGGGACAACAAAACAGTTCGAGTTATGGAAGTTCGAGTTATAGAAATTCGAGTTAAAGAGGTTTAAATACGTGTAAAAAGTGAAGGGACCACTGGAAAGGTTCGAGTTATAGAGAGGTTCGAGTTATAGAGGTTCGAGTTAGAGAGGTTCGACTGTAGTTTCAAAAAATGTAATTAAACAATAATCGTCGATAAATTTAGCAGTGTGAATTCACCTTTAAGCGGGGTCTTTACATAACGTTTTACCTTACATCTTGCCTGTTCAGTCAAAACGCATCAAGTAAAACTTTGTGTGTAGACGGAAAAACGGACGTTTTACTTGAACTGATTTAAGACGAAAGACCGCCTAGAGAACTGACCGGATCACGTATTGTTTTCCAATAAAACCATCGTTTTGTATTAAAAACTGATCTAAAAACGTACGTTAAAACTATCAAGTGTCTACGTCTTTCAACCGTCATACTTGACCCTTTTGACTGACAGGCAAGACGTAAGGTAAAACGTTATGTGAAGACCCCGCTTAAAGTAGTATTATTAATTTGGCCTTTACACTTCTGCCGTGTGGTCTTAAGAACACACAATTTTTTTGATAAAGTTTGTAATCTAAAAAAGTACATGTCAGACAACTCTACTTCTGATGACCACAATCTGCCTACCCACGAAAAATGGGCAAAATATTTTAATGCAAGTATTTCTACCCAGTGGACCAAAGAAAGAAATAGGTTGCTTTTATCTTCTGTAAAGGAATACTCATGACTTCATACAATTTAAGAAATATGAGCTGGTCAGAATTTTACGATTTTGTACTTCTGCCTAAAAATTCAACGCTGTTGAATAAAATACAAAGCAGTGAAAAGTACCTATAAAATAGTAGGTATATTATGTTATTTATTAGTTATTGTTTCAATAAAAAAAAAGTTGATTTTTTGTGTGTGGCATCGAAAAAATTTTGACGTCCGGATTTTGTCCGGATTTTCTTGACAGCGGGTCCTGGTTAGAGACGTTTTCATCTGGTAACCCTAAGTATAAGTAAACTGAGTAACTTAAGGGGTACTTTTTGTCCTCTGATGCCTTTACTGCCCAGTGCTTAATGCTATCGAAAGCTTTTTCAAAGTCTATTAACGCAATATATAGTGGAATGTTGTATTCGTTGGCTCGTTCTATTAGGATTTTTATGGTTAGCAGGTGATCAACTGTATGAAATCTTTTCTGAAGCCTGCTTGTTCTTTTGATTGATATCCGTCAAATTTTGTTGTTAGTCTGTCTGTTAATATTTTCGTGAAAAGCTTATAAATTACATTGAGGAGTGTTATAGGTGGATAGTTTTTTAGGTCTGCTCTATCGCTTTTCTTGTGTAGAATAATGGTTATGGATTGGTTCCAGTTGTTTGGGATTATTTTTTCTTTTAGTATTTTATTGAGGAGAATATGGAGGGTATTAACTACAGCTTTACCACCGTACTTGAGCATTTCTGCCGTTACTCCATCTTTTCCAGATGATTTGTTATTTTTCATTTTCTTTAATGCTGTAACAGGGGCCTGTGTGTGACAGTGGTACTGTCACCTCAAGTGGCCAAGGCTTAAATGTTGTAAGCTACCAACTTAGGCTACAACTTATATAAATTATAAAAAGATTAAATGTTACTATATGTTATTAAATTTACACGATCTCGAAAGGGAATTTGACGGTTCTTGGAGGAAAAGTATACTATAAACGTTTTTCTCAAATGTATAACTAATGTAGGATAATCATACATACCTTTTCAATTTTCTTCTTGCAGCTTCACACTATTTATTAGTTGAATATCGACTTTTTACTACTATTAAACTTTTGTATTCAAATATTTACACTTCTTAAACTTTTAGGTTTTATAAACCTTTTATATATTTGTTGTAAATATATATATTTATCAACATCTTAAACGTTGATTGAATGAGTGAAACTATTCAATCAACTGTTTAGTTTACTTAATATTACTGTTTAGGTTTGGGATATGTTATTGATTAAAAATGCCGATTTTCGGGCAACGAATGGTTTGTATTTTGTTGTTAAAATAAACCATAAAACATATAAAAACATTATTTCAAAACACTGGAAACAGTAATAAATAAAAGCTTTAAAATTAATAAACTCTAAAAGAAAAGACCAAAATAATTATGAATATTAAAGTTAACAGTTTTATACAATGTTAAAATAATTGATAAATTTCCCCAGTTGAAATAAAACCCCCCTTAAGAAGTGTGAATGAAAGTGTAACGTACCAAGCAAAGGCAAACTAAGAAGTGACGTCCCTGACGACTTTCGAAAGTTTCCCGTCTCAGTTAAAGCGACCCTGCGCTTGAAGGGACAAATATCTTGGCGTTGATTGGCTAGAATTCTACTCCCTTTCGCCTTGGCGAGAAAGAGATAGACTGCGCTTTAAGCGCTCCACTAAGAGACAAAATAGCAATGCAAGCCAGACTTAAAAACCCGTTAGAAAGTAAAATTACACAGTGTGTTTTTTTTTATTGAAAATAGTTTAAAATTTGTTTCCAGTTACAAAATAAGAATTATTTTGATGTTAGTGGCTCAAAGGACATATTAGCCGAATACAACTTTGATTAAAATACGGCGAACCTGAAAATATGCCTAAAAACAAGTCGCCGAGTTGCCATAAATTTTACTTAATCTTAACCTAGTCTTGCATATAATTAATGCTTGTTGATGTCAAAACAATATTTAATTAAAAATCTTTAAAAACTTATAAATGGCAAAAATACCATTTATGCTCAAATCCTGTTTTGTTACATTGCTCTCTTTATTTCCGCTTTGCTTATTTTAGGTTGTAGCTCTGAGTTTATGTTCTTCATTTTTGTTTGGAGTTTCTTCATGGTCTCTTGTGATGTTTCCCTTTTTGTTTGGTATAATTCTGTATAGAATAGTTGTGTGATATTTATGATATCCTTAACGTTAGTTTCTATGCCGTTAATATCCTTTATTTTAATTATTTCATATCTACCTAGAGTCAGCCTTAGACATGATTTGATTAGCGCGTTGTATTGACAGCGTTGCGTGTCTGCTGGCGCCAAATTTTTAAAAAACTTTTAAAGTCAACTTGTAAGTCATTACGTCCCGAATTGGGTCAAGATCTCTTAAATTAACCTATTAATAACTTTGAAAAGGGCCTGTTTAAAACATGAAAGGAAAAGAGTGCGTACACGTACCTCTTAAGTATTTTTATCGACGACCAACCAATAATACCAGTTAACAACTTTCAACATTTTTAAAATTTTTCATAAAAATTACATATTTTTAATTCTAAATTCCAAAATTTTGTCACCTTGCTTTCACATAACTGTCAACACTTGATAGGTGTCCATTAGATCTTGGACCCCCGTGGGTGTACAGCTTTCGAGCTGCCCACGGAAAAATACCAAAAAAAACAAAATCTTTTAACATTTTTAAAATTTTTCATAAAAATTTTAATATTTTTAATTCTAAATTCCAAAATTTTGTCACCTTGCTTTCACATAACTGTCAACACTTGATAGGTGTCCATTAGATCTTGGACCCCCGTGGGTGTACAGCTTTCGAGCTGCCCACGGAAAAAATACAAAAAAAAACAAAATCTTCTTTCAACATTTTTAAAATTTTTCATAAAAATTTTTATATTTTTAATTCTAAATTCCTAAATTTTGTCACCTTGCTTTCACATAACTGTCAACACTTGATAGGTGTCCATTAGATCTTGGACCCCCGTGGGTGTACAGGTTTCGAGCTGCCCACGGAAAAAATACAAAAAAAAACAAAATCTTCTTTACACATTTTTAAAATTTTTCATAAAAATTTTTATATTTTTAATTCTAAATTCCTAAATTTTGTCACCTTGCTTTCACATAACTGTCAACACTTGATAGGTGTCCATTAGATCTTGGACCCCCGTGGGTGTACAGCTTTCGAGCTGCCCACGGAAAAATACAAAAGAAACAAAATGATTCTATGCCCGCTTAGCCACGAACAAATTTTTGTCTGGGATAAATATATTTCGGAGGCCGAAATACAAGACAAGTTTTTGATCGACCGATTCCCAGGATCTAAAATATATAATTTACAATTTAAACGGTCAGGAATATTATTTTAAATTTCAACAAATGCCAGGGATTTAAGGCATGGATGGTGTATGCCCGCAATTAGAAAAACGCGAACAAACATAAATATATTGATACGAAATCACGAAATAATCAAAGGTCCATAGGTTAATTGTTGGTACCACACAACCGAAATCAGAAACAAAGCACTCACCAGTTTGCAGCCAATTTCTCCACGTTCCAGGGGCCCCTGTCTTGATCTAATGATGGCACCACGTAGCTGAAGGGCTGAAGTTTCTAGTTCTATGCTTTAGTACATCAAAATCGAGCACTTTCAAGTGTAGAAAATTGTAATAGTTGGAGAAAGAAATTAACACGCCATTTTCTCAAGGCGGTAGAAAAGGATCTCCCTGATTCTTGGTGCGCATGTCAAAATGCGCGAAACATGTACTCTGTCCGTCATCCGATTGTGTGGTTTTAAAAATTTAAAAACAACCGCGAAATTTAGCGGGAGCTAACAGATGGTTCTACGGGAAGTGCAACGTACAGAGAAAAATATGTCTGATAATGGTTAAGTAAACTGAACCGTCACAAACAAAAAAGATAGATTTTTATTGACCGATTCCCAGGATCTAAAATATATAATTTACAATTCTAACAGGAATATTATTTTTAAAAAAAATTAAATATTGAGTATCATTTTACAAAACTACTTAAGAAAATACGTGGCAGCAATTCAGTTTTTGTTATCAGGGCAATTTTTTAGATAAAAGGCTGCTAAAAAGGAGTTTTTGACTTTATTTTAAAGGATTAAAATTCTTAAAAGAACAACTTGGCAGTGCCTAATAATCAGCTAATATTGGAGTCCATTCTTGCCAGGGATAAGGGCCATAAGTGACGTTAAATGTCGCGTAAAAGAGCCAGATCGACATTTTTCAAAATTCTTAAAAATTAAAGACCGCCTTATAGGTAAGTACGAGGACTGTTTTGACACGGTTTTGGTTAGATGGAACGACCAAATACTGTCCAAAAAACGAATGCTGTTGGCGTAGTGATCGATTTACTTCAGTCATGTGATCATATGAAAGAGAGTTAAATGGAAAGTCACGTGACTAAAAGAAAGGGTAGGTTTCGTCGTCTCGCGTAAAGGCTGATCGAAGGCAAAGTATGAATTCGAGAGCTCTAAACTACAGTTGCGCACAGAAAAAATAGATTTGTGAACTATTTTGCAAAAATGCTTATTGTGAACTAAATATTTTTTAGATAAATCCATTGTCTCTATAGGTGTTCCGCTAACTTTATATAAAGTTAGCAAAAAATCATATTTAAAAAAAAAAAATGGGCACGGCAAATTTTTTGTTTTTACGATTGGCCTGGGCAGCATTCGGTAAATTAAGCTACATATTAAAAAATAAAAAATATCCTCAGTGGCTCAAAACAAAAATGTGTAACCAATGTATACTTACTGTACTTACCTATGAATCCCGGACCTGGACACTTAACAAAATCAAACATGGATAAGGTAAGAAAAGCTCAAAGATCAATGGAAAGACATATGTTACATGTAAAGCTAACAGATAAAAAAAGGAATTAATAGATAAGAAATAAAACAAAAGTAAGAGCTGTCAGAGGAGAAGTAGCAAAATTAACATGGAAATTTGCCGGTCATAATATCAGACAGAAAGACATTCGATGGAACAAATGTATTGTAAACTGGAGACCTTGGGATAATAAAAGAATTAGAGGAAGACCCCAAATAAGATGGGCGAACGATTTAAAGAAACATGCAGAAACTAGATGGATGAACACGGCGACAGACAGGGAAGAGTGGAAGATATTGGGGGAGGCCTATGTTAGCTCCCGCTAAATTTCGCGGTGTTTGTAAATTTTAAAACCACACAATTGAATGACGGACAGAGTGCATTTTCGCGCATTTTGGACATGTGCACCAAGAATCAGTGAGATCCTTTTTCGACCGCCTCGAGAAATGGCGTGTTAATTTACTTTCTCCAACTATTTCAAATTTCTACGTGCTCGATTTTGGTGTACTGAAGCATAGAACCAGAAACTTCAGCCCTTCAGCTACGTGGTGACATCATTAGATCCAGACAGGGGCCCCTTGAAACGTGGAGAAATTGGCTGCAAACTGGTGAGTGCTTTGTTTCTGATTTCCGTTGTGTGGTGCCCACAATTAACCTATGGACCTTTTAATTATTTCATAATTTCATATCAATATATTTATGTTTGTTCGCGCTTTCATTAATTAAAATATATACAGTCCATTGCAGTTATCGTTTTTTTTTACTGCGGGCATGTCCAAAGATGGATCGAAGAAGGCTAAATAGATAGATAGATAGAGATACGATAAATCCCCCAAAAGTGCCCAATTTGGGATACCCTGTACGTGTTTACTGGCGCCATTTTTTGTTACCTAGATGATAGACAGTGATGAAAAATTATTGCAAAACGTTGAGTGAATAAGTCTACTCAGTTTACATACGCCCACGAAAGAGACATTAATAAACATTACAAATGCTCCGCCCACTCATGTCTGGTGTCTACGTAAACTAAGAAAAATCTTTAGAAAATTCCGGAAAAACATGTCTTAATTCTTAATGGGAAAAAGCTCTATACATAGAATTAATGGTACACTCGCCCAATTTTTTAATGTCGTCCAAAA
Source organism: Aspidapion aeneum (assembly GCA_963576565.1). Lineage (NCBI taxonomy): Eukaryota > Metazoa > Arthropoda > Insecta > Coleoptera > Brentidae > Aspidapion > Aspidapion aeneum. The sequence goes on along the minus strand of OY755038.1, from coordinate 220,886,187 downwards.
TAATATTCCAAAAAATAAAACCTTTCAGGTTGAAAATTTTGTAAAGTTTAACATTTTTTTACATCTTTGAAATTTTTTTAAATTTTTGGCGGTTTTTCACAATTTTTTGATTTTTTTTTTAACGTTTTTGAATTTTTTTTTTGATATTTTTGGCATTTTTCTCATTTTTTGACATATTGAAAGTACTTGAAGTACTTTTATTGTAAAAGTAAAAGACTTGGGGAAAATCAAGTACTTTTATAATGTACTTGGTACTTGAAGTACATTTGAAAATAAAATGTACTTAGTACTTCAAGTACTTTTACAAATCTTAATGTACTTATTACTTGTACTTGAAGTACTTTCATAATGTACTTATGACAGCTCTGCATATACGATAAATCCCCAAAAGTGCACATTTTTTTGTTACCTTGAGGATCGACAGTGATGAAAAATTATGACCAAACGTTGAGTGAATAAGTCTACTAAGTTTACATACGCCCTCGAAAGAGACATTAATAAACATTACAAAGGCTACCACCTACTCATGTCTGGTGTCTACGCAAAGTAAGAAAAATCTTTAGAAAATTTAGGATACTATATACTATACTATACATCCAATTAATGGTACACTCGCCCACTTTTTTAATGTCGTCCATAATAATATTCCAAAAAATAAAACCTTTTAGGTTGAAAATTTTGTAAAGTTTGACATTTTTTTACGTCTTCGAATTTTTTTACATTTTTGAAATTTTTTTTGATATTTTTGGCATTTTTCTAATTTTTTGACATATTTAAAGTACTTGAAGTACTTTTATTGTAAAAGTAAAAGACTTGGGGAAAATCAAGTACTTTTATAATGTACAGGGTGGGGCATTTTCGTTGGTTTTATAGGGTACAGGCTAAACGGTAAGATATACAAAAAAACTGACATACGTGTCCCGTCCTCTTTGTTAGTGTCTTTTTTAATGGCGCAATCAAATCTACGCTCACTATATTGGTTTAGCAGATATAGGGTGATTCTCAAAAATTGGCGATTTTTATTATCTCTTATTACTCGGTTATTTATGGAGATAGAAAAAAACTTCAAATACAAAAGTTTTATGATTTTCTACATAGAATCCAGTGGCGTAACCAGAAAAATTAAAAAAGTTTTTTTGTATCTCTTACCGTTTAGCCTGTACCCTATAAAACCAACGAAAATGCCCCACCCTGTACTTGGTACTTGAAGTACATTTGAAAAGAAAATGTACTTAGTACTTCAAGTACTTTTACAAATCTTAATGTAGTTATTACTTGTAGTTGAAGTACTTTCATAATGTAATTGTGACAGCTCTGCATATACGATAAATCCCCCAAAAGTGCCCATTTTTTTGTTACCTTGAGGATCGACAGTGATGAAAAATTATGACCAAACGTTGAGTGAATAAGTCTACTAAGTTTACATACGCCCTCGAAAGAGACATTGATAAACATTACAAAGGCTACCACCTACTCATGTCTGGTGTCTACGCAAAGTAAGAAAAATCTTTAGAAAATTAATGGAAAAAAGCTCTATACATAGAACTAATGGTACACTCGCCCACTTTTTTAATGTCGTCCATAATAGTATTCCAAAAAATAAAACCTATCAGGTTGAAAATTTTGTAAAGTTTTAAATTTTTTTACATCTTTGAAATTTTTTTAAATTTTTGACGGTTTTTCACAATTTTTTGATTTTTTTTAACGTTTTTTTACGTTTTTGAATTTCTTTTTGATATTTTTGGCATTTTTCTCATTTTTTGACATATTTAAAGTACTTGAAGTACTTTTATTGAAAAAGTAAAAGACTTGGGGAAAATCAAGTACTTTTATAATGTACTTGGTACTTGTACTTGAAGTACTTTCATAATGTAGTTGTCACAGCTCTGCTGATACCTTCCCAGCCAAGGGTGGATCCAGAGGTGCTTCTCGGGAGAGGCACTTTTTCACATTTTCTGTTGGTAAAAAAGGGTATATATTTTTTTAAGCAGCATTTTATTAAATTAGTCAGAACTAAAAAGTACAATATCGTACATATATCTTTACAAAATATTTTGCAAGTTTACAAATTCAGGATAATTTATTAATAAAAGTGGTTGTAATTTCGATGATAATAACAATAGACACTTTCATGCGCCGCAAGCAAAAATTTTAAATTTTTATTAGCAAAAACTTTACTTTTTACTCATTTTTTGTATATTCAAAAAATTCTCGGGGGGGGGGGCAAGTGCCCTTAGTGCGCCCCCCCCCTGGATCCGCTATTGTTCCCAGCTCATTAACACATTCCAATTGAACAGCGATAACATTGGCAATAGCTTTAAGGATTTTACTTGAAATACAATCAAGTCCAACTAAATTAGTATTTTAGCTCAAGATATACTATACTATAGTAGTGTGAGCTATGGTGATCCTAACTTTTTCGAGAAAAAAAAAGTTGCTCCGATTTCAAAAATTTTTATATATCTTTGCGTTTCAGATGATTTTGAAACTTTTTTGTTGCGCCGTCTGTCTGTCTGTCTGTCTGTATGTCTGTAACGACCAACGCGCATAACTCAAAAACCGCTTGGCCGATTTTAATGAAATTTGGTACCTAGGCTGGGTTTTGGGCCGAGATGGTCCCATTTAAAAATGAACAAAATCCACCGAACACAAGCCAAATAAAAGGGTGGGGCAAGATTTCAAAAATTAGAGTTTAAGTGAAAATATGGCGTGTGTGATATCAAACGAAAGGTAATTGAGTCTGGAGTTTTTGTTTTTTTAAGGGTGGGGGTAGATTTCAAAAATTTGAGTTTAAGTCAAAACATGGCTTGTGTGGTATCAAACAAAAGGTAATTTAGTCTGGAGTTAAATAAAATATATTTCAGTTTTTAGTTATATTAGCTCACACGTACACTATAACTATAGTACCTAGTGTGAGCTTAGGGGCCCATATATTGGCAGAGTATTTCTTTTGGATCCGTTATTGTGTGAATGTCATTCTTAATTGAGCTTAAGTCCTTCTAAGCAAGCATATTTCTTGTTTTCGAAATCTTTTTCTTAGATACGCTTTAATAAATATTTGTTTAGTCTGTGTTTAGTATTTAGGTTTGATTCCAAAAAAAATGACATATTTGAATTTAAGTTTTAGCCTTTTTTAAAGGTCTTCTGTGACGCTGTGAGCGATATTTACAAAGTAAATATTTTTAGGTAATAATTTTTTTTTTAATGAAAACATAATCTCGTTTATTATTTCCAGTTTTACTCTGTAGCATTAGTTCTGGGAAAACAAAAAAGCTTTGTGGAAAAGTTATTTAAACTTTTCCCCGTATTTTCTGCCATTATTTAAGTTGCATGCTGTTTATACATGTAGGTATAAATATATTCGTGACTATGAGTATATTTAATAAAAATACACGCTTACCGACTTTCTGTTCGAGATAAAAATGGTGTAAACACGATAGACATACACCAGGAGCCGTATTCTTCAAAGTTTGTGAAGGGAGTGCTTCCGGGAACGTTCCCGAGAAATCAAACTCACTTTTTTTCCCGTGAATGAAAATGTCGTATTCTCGAACGCTCGAAGCGGTTTGTGAGTGCAGGGTTTAGAATCACGCCGTGTAACTCCAGTGCACAACGTTGCCGCGTATCTCGCAACTAACCAAACTGCGTTTTATGCCATTTTATTTTCGAATTCAGGAAGTTTTTTTAAAATTAGGGACTTATTGCAAATAAAACCAGGCAGTTATAGTGCCGGGCACTATTCTGACAGTTTTCCATTGAAAACTGACAGTTGATCTTTCAAAATTGACATACCAAAGTCGAATTTATATATCAAGTAGTTTATTTTCCATTAATAATGGCGGCACTATTAATTCCGGGTCTTATAATACACAAAGGCCTAATTTTGAAAGAAGACAGCTGTTCTTATAATTGGAAACTGTCGAATAGTGCACAATTAGTGCCTGGCTTTATTGCAATAAGTCCTTAATTATTAAAAAAAAAAATTAGCTTTAGGAAGCCCTGGCTCGAGACCCTCCCCTTGGTACGCCTATGTATACATAAGCATAACTCACACTTATTTCTGTCAGTTATTTCAGGCCAAATGAAGTTATGATTATTAATGTTTAACATTTGGTTTATAGAGGCCTATTAAAGTGCTTTTATATAAGGACACTTTAAAAATGTAGTTGTAAGAACACTACATTATATATTATTTTAAACCGCCTTTATATTCAGATAAACGTTTCTCTGTCGTAGTGTTAAGCCCGGTGCCCACCTAGGACTTTCTCGTGTGTGCCCACCCTCTCATCCACCCTCTCATATCTCTGGTGCCCGCGCACGCGTCACATGAGAAAGTCGTAGGTGGAAATCAGGTATTAAATTAATGAACACGCGGCTTTTCTCGCTTCTAAGATGTAATATAATATGTTATATAGGTACACATTTATATTATGCATTAAATTAAACACTCTCACTCAATTGGGTCTGAAAGTGGAGATATTGCTTTTAACCTAAGCACCGCAGTATAGCAATTTAGTTTGAATGCATATACATACATATATCTAAATAGGGTTTTACCTAAAAACTCTATTTTTACATTCGCAAAAAAAACAAATCACAAAACAAAAAAGTGAGGTTAGAAACTTTTCCGGGAACTCGTTTTCACCTCGTGAGAGGTGGTGAACTTGAATTCACGGGAGTGTGCTTTGGGGACTAGAGCATTCACCTTTTTACGGTGAGGACTACTCACATTCTCCTCCCAAAAATTCAAGAATACGTATCCTGGTATACTTAAGGACACTCATCCTGGAACAAGCTCCAGAAACAACATTTCTTTATGGTAATGAAAATGTAAAAAAAAATTTCAATCTATTTTCACCTCTTATGGGATTTCTGTAATGCGTCAAACCTCACGAAATTTTGGTATGTTGTAGACTGAAACTTTCTTATCAAAAGTTCTCATGGGCCCAACTCAAATTATTGACCAGTTTTTCAAATACAGGGTGTTGAAAGTGATAATCCAAGAAGCATAACAAAAGAGCTAGACGAGTTTTCCAAACATAAACGCTATGTACTATTACATATATTTACGATTTATTTATTGTTTTTAATCTGTTCCTTTAAAATATTATCTATAGGGTGTAAATAAAGTAAATATTAGTGGAAAGTTTTAATGAGAAACAAGCTTTAGTATGTTGTAAATTAAATCTTGCTCATCAGAATTTATCATAGGCCCAACTTAAATGAATGACCAGTTTTTGAAATACAGGGTGTTGATAGTAATAATCTCCAAGAAGCATAATGGCTCTTTAGACGGATTTTCCAAACATAAACGCAATGTTACTATTAATTATATTTACAATTTATTTATTATTTTCATTCTGTACCTTTAAAACAATATGTACAGGGTGTTTAAGTAAATATTAGTCAAATGTTTTAATGAGGAAGACTTTAGTATGTTGTAGATTAAACCTTGCTCTTTAAAAGTTCTTATGGGCTCAACTTAAATTAATTTCCAGTTTTTGAAATACAGAGTGTTGAAAGTGATAATGTTTAATAAGCATAATAGCTCTTTAGACGGGTTTTCCAAACATATACGAAATTATACTATTACATATAGAGTAGCTATTAGTTTTTTATTGATTTTTGACTTATTACTACAAATATAGGGTGTTTCGGCAAATATCATTCTTTAAATTGTATTAAAAAATATCTAAGCGTTTCGAACATCTGTGCTATGCCATGTAAAAAGCAATGATGCTTGTTTCTCATTAAAACTTTTGACTAATATTTACTTAAACACCCTGTAGATAATGTTTTAAATGTACAGAATAAAAATAATAAATAAATCGTAAATATATGTAATACTATCATTGCGTATATGGTTGAAAAACCCGTCTAAAGAGCCATTATGCTTCTTGGACATTATTACTTTCAACACTTTGTATTTTAAAAACTGGTCATTTTATTCAGTTGTTTCATTAAGAACTTTTGATAAGAAAGGTTCAACAACATACCCAAATTTGATAAAGTTTGACGGATTAGAGAAATCCCATAAGAGGTGTGCCTGATCCTTTAACAAAAATTTTTAAAAATTCTCAAAACCTAAAATAATTTAAAAAAAAAATTTTTTTTGCATTTTCAAAATTTTAGGAAATTTTTATAAACTAAAATTTTATCACAAATCGCAATACAATGTTCTGAATGTTTAGATTTGATATTTTTATGATTTTTGATATTATAATGAAAATTTAATCAGTAGTAAGTTATAGTCCGGACCCTAAGCCACTTTTGCCTGCTTTTTTGCATACCATAATGAAAATTGGCACGAATATAGTACGATACTATACTAGTATTATTTCACGAAGTGCTGCTCTTTCCGAACCCAGAGCAAAGATACAGGGTGTTTTATTTTTAATTGCATCTATTTCATTAAAATTCGGTATAAATTTCAAATGTTAAGCTAAAGCAATGAAACTTGGCACCGATTATAAGGACATGAACACTTTTATTTTAAGTGATAAAATCATTATATTGTTTTATTTTCTTCCAAAAAATAAAAAATAATTAATTTTTTTTGAGAAATTTTTGGTGTGGGTATTGAGTAGAAAAAAAAATTCCAGGAGCTTAGTTATGCAAGATAAGGTGTTAAAATCTAATGAGGACATAAACAAATTGTTTCTCTTAAAAAAAAAATTGCTGGACGGGTGTCGGAGTACAGGGGTTCTTAGACGTAAGGATATTTTCAAAAAATATATACCAAATAAAAGATTTATTTTAATTAGCTTTTATTTATACTTTAAGAAAGAAAATAAAATTTTTTCAAAAATTTAAAAATTCTTGATATTTTTCAAAAATCTTAAATTTTTCAAAATTATTTATTATTAAAAAGGTCCAATTTGGGAGTCTGTGTCAAAATGATCGGCTCTTATATTAATCGACGATGTATATTCTATAGATCTTAAAATATAAAAACTTTTTAAAAACCAAAAATTTCTGAAAAAATCAAATTTACAAAACGCAAAAAGTCTAAACTACTTTTAAAAAGCTTCAATTTGGGAGTCTGTGTCGGAGAGGAACCAATCAATTTTCAATCAAAACGATCGGCTCTTAGTTTAATCGGCGAGCCTAGATGATCTCTTACATATTCTATAGATCTTAAAATTAGAAAATTTTTCAAAAACCTAAATTTTACATTTTTTCAAAAATTAAAAATTTTTAAAAAATCAAATTTTAAGAAATATTTATAAGCTTAATTTTTATCACTTTCTTAGGAGGTAGGAGAAGTACCGAAAGCTGGAAAACTATAAGATCGATCAAAAAAGAAACATGCAGAGATATTATTTCACCAATACCAGACAAAGAATGGGATGAGCATTTTAAAAAACTTTTAACTGAAGATAGAGCAGAATTCAAGGAAGACGAAAGAGACAATATCATTAGAACGATGGGATCTCCAGTACCCCTCACAATATCTGAGGTCAAAAACGTGTGCAAAACCTTAAAAAGCGGTAAATCTGCCGGACCCGGAAATATCCCAGCTGAACTTATTAAATATGGCACTGAAGAATTGTTTTCGAGATTACGGAATCTTTTCCAAAGATATTTAAATGGAGCTGTAGTACCAACTGAGTGGAAAACGTCATATATATCCACAATACACAAAAAAGGAAGGAAAGCTATATGTGACAATTATAGAGGTATATCTGTAACTAGTACGCTAAGGAGAATATATGGCAAAATAATAAGAAATAAAGTGGAGAGCGAATATAAAGATATGGAGGCAGAAGAACAAACTGGTTTCAGGGCGGGTAGATCGACTTCAGATCATCTCTTTTGTATAACCCAAGTTATTGAAAAGAAAATGGCATACGGACAAGAGCTCCATCTGCTTTACGTAGATTTGCAGAAGGCATATGATAGTATACCACTAAATCTACTTTGGAAAGCGTTGGAAAAGACAAACATAAGCGTACAACTAATTAAGGCCATCAAAGAGTTATACCGCAATAGTAAGGCAAAGGTTAAAATAAAAGCAAAACTAACCAAAGGCTTTCAAGTAAATAAAGGTCTTAAACAAGGTTGCTGTATATATATTTGGAACAGGTCCTTAAAGTCTGGAAAAGAAAATGCCAAAACATGGGAATTCCGTTGGATGAAACCACCTTGTATACTTTATGTTTCGCCGATGATCAGATAGTGGTGGCTCAGGATTATGACGACCTCGAATATATGACACGAAAACTAATAGAAGAGTAGAATAAGTGGGGACTAGAGGTTAATATCAATAAGACAGAGTATATGTGTATTGGTGGAACGAAACAGGATCTAATCTTAAATACTGGGCAGCGAATTCAGTCCTGTGATGAGTATAAATACTTGGGTCTAAAAATTACAGCTGACGGAACACTAGACAAAGCTATAAAAGATAGAAACGTACAAGGAAGAAAAGCAATAACTTTATTAAATGGAATAATTTGGGACCAGAGTATATCAAAACATAACAAAAAGCTTATATATAACACCATTGTTAAAAGTATTATTACATACGGCTCAGAAGTATGGCCAATCAAAGATAGAACAGAAAAAATGCTTTCCGCTACGGAGATGGAGTATTGGAGAAGAGCAGCAGGGAAATCAAAAAGAGAAAGAGTAACCAATCAAAGAATAAGAGAAATTATGACAGTGGGTGAACGTACTCTAGTGGATGATATAAGAACAAAACAACTGGTGTGGTACGGACATGTACAAAGAATGGATGATGGAAGACTACCTAAACAAATATTACAATGGAAACCATCTGGCCGAAGAAAACGAGGAAGGCCGAGGAGAAGCTGGAGAGAAGGAATAGATAGTGAAATAGGAATAAGAGGCCTAGATGATGAATTATGGGCAAACAGAAACGAGTATCGGAAGACGTAGAACGTTGTGAAACCGATAAATATATATATTTTTATCACAAAAAGTCTAAACTACTTTTAAAAAGCTTCAATTTGGGAGTCTGTGTCGAAGAGGAACCAATCAATTTTCAATCAAAACGATCGGCTCTTAGTTTAATCGGCGAGCCTAGATAAACTCTTGCATATCTCAAAATTTAAAAATTTATCAAAAACCTAAAATTTTAAATTTTTTCAAAAATTCTAAATTTTTAAAAATTCAAATTTACAAATTTTAAGAAATATTTATAAGCTTAAATTTTATCACAAAATGTCAAAACTACTATTAAAAACCTCCAATTTGGGAGTCTGTGTCAAAACGATCGGCTCTTCTATTAATTAAAAACCTAAATTTTTTTATTTTTTCAGAAATTCTAAATTTTAAAAAAATCAAATTTATAAAAAAGCAAAAAGTCCAAACTACTTTTAAAAAGCTTCAATTCAGGAGTCTGTGACGGAGAGGAACCAATCAATTTTCAATCAAAACGATCGGCTCCTAGTTTAATCGGCTAGCCTAGATGAACTATTGCATATTCTATGGATTTCAAAATTTAAAAATTTTTCAAAAACCTAAAATTTAACATTTTTTTAAATATTCAAAATTTTAAAAAAATCAAATTTACAAATTTTAAGAAATATTTATAAGCTCAAATTTCATCACAAAATGTCTAAACTACTTTTAAAAAGCTTCAATTTGGGAGTCTGTGTCGGAGAGGAACCAATCAATTTTCAATCAAAACGATCGGCTCGTAGTTTAATCGGCGAGCCTAGATGATTTCTTGCATATTCTATGAATCACAAAATTTAAAATTTTTTCAAAAATCTAAAGTTTTTATTTTTTTTTGAAATTCTAAATTTTTAAAAATTCAAATTTACAAATTTTAAGAAATATTTATAAACTTAAATTTTATCACAAAATGTCTAAACTACTATTAAAAACCTCCAATTTGGGGGTCTGTGTCAAAACGATCGGCTCTTATATTAATCGACAATGTAGATCTCAAAATTTAAAATATTTTTAAACACCTAAAATTTTTTATTTTTTCAGAAATTCTAAATTTTAAAAAAATCAAATTTACAAAAAAGCAAAAAGTCTAAACTACTTTTAAAAAGCTTCAATTTGGGAGTCTGTGTCGGAGAGGAACCAATCAATTTTCAATCAAAACGATCGGCTCTTAGTTTAATCAGCGAGCCTAGATGATCTCTTGCATATTGTATAAATCGGGGTCGCAAAATAGGTCGGCATCTGACCCCGTTTCGTGAAAAGGCAAGCTGAGTGACGATTCGCCGGCCTCGATCCGGCCCTGGACCCGAAACGCGTCAAATTTGACAGATTTTATCAACCGAGACGCATATTTGTATTAAGCGCCTGCAATATAGTCATGACATATTTACATTCGAGCAGTTTTCAAGCGAATAACTAGTTGGCAAAAATAAAAATGATATCACGGAAAAATTAAATCTTATTTTATCCAAATTTTCAGACTGGTGTTCTTCCAACAATGTTATTTTTTTTTTGTTTTTTACGGGTATGTGCACTCGCAAGGAGATCCCTATCACGCTCGAGAAGCGGCAAGTGCGCGGAAATGTTGGTGTGTGTTGGTTTTGAAACGGTTCAGGTTGTAACCTGCAGGGAAAACTGTCGCAGGGAGTTTATTCCACAGCGACGCTGTTCTCCAGAGATATGAATTCTGATATAATGAGGTTCTTGGTGCCTCTATTTTGACAATAAATTGATGGTTACCGTCTGTTTGACGTGTTCGCCTAGTAGGTGCTACTCCCGGGGGGATCATACGTGCCAACTCTTCAGAGCATTTTCCGTGATAATACCTGTAGAAGAGAGATAGATCGCCCACAGTTCTTCGATGTTCGAGACTATCCAAGCTACGGGTAAGTGCGGGGTCATTGATCAGCTTGATAGCTCGTTTTTGCACGGTGTTCAAAAGCATTAAGGTATGTTTGGGTGCCGCACTCCATATATGTGAGCAGTACTCCATAGTTGGTCGAATCTGGGCTTTGTAGAGTGTCAGCAGTTGGCTTGGTGTATACAGATGTCTTGTACGAATTAGCACCCCAAGCTTTTGGGACGCCCTTTTAGCTATATCTGCCACGTGACTGTGCCAAGACATGTTGGTCTCTGCAGTGACTCCTAAGATGTTCAACTGGCTCTGCAATGCGACAGCACTTCCAGATAGCATGATGTTTGGCTCACCGCAAACTTTAATAAAACGGTTTATTTGGAATTTAAAACCAATAACAGCAAACCATTGGAAATTGTAACACATTATGGTGACGTCCCTGTTGTATTTTCTGCAACCGCTAAGCTTTTGGGTGTTACATTTGATACACATCTAAACTTTAGTGAACATATTAATCAATTGTGGTCTAAAATTAACAAAAAAACACCTATGCCATAACATGTTTGAAAAACTCTCTAGGCAGGTCGACATTGCTAACTGCATATTTCGCCAACATACATTCCATTATCAGCTACGGTATAATATTGTGGGGTCAATTTTCAGATTTGGAAAGAGTGTTGGTCTCGCAGAAAAGGGTACTGCGAATAATTTTTAACCTAAAACCATCGGATTCGTGCCGACATATTTTTAAAGAAAACAGTATTCTCACTGTTACTTCACTATATGTTTACAAATTATTAATACATATACATAAAACTAAACATATGTATTCTCAAAATGACTTTTTTCATTGTTACTCTACCCGGTATGGTAACAATTTCTGTTTACCATTCCATAAACATGAGTTTTTTAAAAAGAGCCCAGTATATGCTGGAATTTCTTTATATAATATGTTACCAAATGATTTCAAACCTTTATCTTTGAATAAGTTTAAAAAAGTACTTAAGAAACTTCTTTGTACTGAAACATTTTACAAACTAAAAGAACTAAAATTGTTTTTGTCAAAAAAATAAATGAACAAAATCACATTTGGCGTAACAAAGCACTATTGTGTGCTATGAAAAGTATGTGTGGGAGCGTTTCTGTGTTTTCTTTTGTTATTTGTGTATATATCTACCATTTGTTATACATATATATATGTTCTAGTGTAAGAACGCAATGTAATTTCATTTTACTATAGTACTCTTGTACAGTCGGGGACTTTTTAAATTGCCGCCCTTGAAAATAAAAAATATTCCTATTTGAAATTCGGAAAAGCAGTTTGAACCAAAACAAAAAAATTGTGAACCTTACCTCTGTCTGTATACATACATATTTAAAAATTAAAGTTTTTTGATTTCTTTAAATGATTAATTTTGATAGAAAAAAATACAGCGGCAATTTAAAAAGTCCCCGACTGTACCTATTTAAATACAATTACTGACTTGTTACATTCTATTGTTAATAGGCCTAAGTAACGAATAAATATTTTGATTTTGATTTTGATTTTGAGTTATTACTAGTATTTACCACTGGCGTTCAAGCGGCCTTGGTAAATACCACTCCTTTTTTTTACGGTTATGCGCACTCGCAAGGAGATCCCTATCACGCTCGAGAAGCGGCAAGTGCGCGGAATTGTTGATGTATGTTGGTTTTGAAATGGTTCAGGTTGTAATCTGCAGGGAAAACTGTCGCAGGGAGTCCATTCTACAGCCTTGCTGTTCTCCAGAGATATGAATTCTGATATAATGAGGTTCTTGATGACTCTATTTTGATGGTTATCGTCTGTTTGACGTGTTCGTCTAGTAGGTGCTCTTCCGAGCATGTTCCGTGATAATACCCGAAGAAGAGAGCTAGATCACTCACAGTTCTTCGATGTTCGAGACTATCCAAGCTACGGGTAAGTGCGGGGTCATTGATCAGCTTGATAGCTCGTTTTTGCACGGTGTTCAAAAGCATTAAAGTATGTTTGGTTGCCGCACTCCATATATGTGAGCAGTAATCCATTGTTGGTCGAATCTGGGCTTTGTAGAGTGTCAGCAGTTGGCTTGGTGTATACAGATGTCTTGTACGAAATAGCACCCCAAGCTTTTGGGACGCCCTTTTAGCTATATCAGCCACGTGACTGTGCCAAGACATGTTGGTCTCTGCAGTGACTCCTAAGATGTTCAACTGGCTCTGCAATGCGACAGCACTTCCAGATAGCATGATGTTTGGCTCACCGCAAACTTTAACAAAACGGTTTATTTGGAATTTAAAACCAATAACAGCAAACCATTGGAAATTGTAACACATTATGGTGACGTCCCTGTTGTATTTGCAACCGCTAAGCTTTTGGGTGTTACATTTGATACACATCTGAACTTTAGTGAACATATTAATCAATTGTGCTCTAAAATTAACAAAAAAACACCTATGCCATAACATGTTTGAAAAACTCTCTAGGCAGGTCGACATTGCTAACTGCATATTTCGCCAACATACATTCCATTATCAGCTACGGTATAATATTGTGGGGTCAATTTTCAGATTTGGAAAGAGTGTTGGTCTCGCAGAAAAGGGTACTGCGAATAATTTTTAACCTAAAACCATCGGATTCGTGCCGACAAATTTTTAAAGAAAACAGTATTCTCACTGTTACTTCACTAAATGTTTACAAATTATTAATACATATACATAAAACTAAACATATGTATTTTCAAAATGACTTTTTTTATTGTTACTCTACCCGGTATGGTAACAATTTCTGTTTACCATTCCATAAAAATGATTTTTTTAAAAAGAGCCCAGTATATGCTGGAATTTCTTTATATAATATGTTACCAAATGATTTCAAACCTTTATCTTTGAATAAGTTTAAAAAAGTACTTAAGAAACTTCTTTGTACTGAAACATTTTCCAAACTAAAAGAACTAAAATTGTTTTGGTCAAAAAAATAGATGAACAAAATCACATTTGGCGTAACAAAGCACCATTGTGTGCTATTAAAAGATTGTGTGTGAGCGTTTCTGTGTTTTCTTTTGTAATTTGTGTATATATCTACCATTTGTTATACATATATATATGTTCTAGTGTAAGAACGCAATGTAATTTCATTTTACTATAGTACTCTTGTACAGTCGGGGACTTTTTAAATTGCCGCCCTTGAAAATAAAAAATATTCCTATTTGAAATTCGGAAAAGCAGTTTGAACCAAAACAAAAAAATTGTGAACCTTACCTCTGTCTGTATACATACATATTTAAAAATTAAAGTTTTTTGATTTCTTTAAATGATTAATTTTGATAGAAAAAAATACAGCGGCAATTTAAAAAGTCCCCGACTGTACCTATTTAAATACAATTACTGACTTGTTACATTCTATTGTTAATAGGCCTAAGTAACGAATAAATATTTTGATTTTGATTTTGATTTTGAGTTATTACTAGTATTTACCACTGGCGTTCAAGCGGCCTTGGTAAATACCACTCCTTTTTTTTACGGTTATGCGCACTCGCAAGGAGATCCCTATCACGCTCGAGAAGCGGCAAGTGCGCGGAATTGTTGATGTATGTTGGTTTTGAAATGGTTCAGGTTGTAATCTGCAGGGAAAACTGTCGCAGGGAGTCCATTCTACAGCCTTGCTGTTCTCCAGAGATATGAATTCTGATATAATGAGGTTCTTGATGACTCTATTTTGATGGTTATCGTCTGTTTGACGTGTTCGTCTAGTAGGTGCTCTTCCGAGCATGTTCCGTGATAATACCCGAAGAAGAGAGCTAGATCACTCACAGTTCTTCGATGTTCGAGACTATCCAAGCTACGGGTAAGTGCGGGGTCATTGATCAGCTTGATAGCTCGTTTTTGCACGGTGTTCAAAAGCATTAAAGTATGTTTGGTTGCCGCACTCCATATATGTGAGCAGTAATCCATTGTTGGTCGAATCTGGGCTTTGTAGAGTGTCAGCAGTTGGCTTGGTGTATACAGATGTCTTGTACGAAATAGCACCCCAAGCTTTTGGGACGCCCTTTTAGCTATATCAGCCACGTGACTGTGCCAAGACATGTTGGTCTCTGCAGTGACTCCTAAGATGTTCAACTGGCTCTGCAATGCGACAGCACTTCCAGATAGCATGATGTTTGGCTCACCGCAAACTTTAACAAAACGGTTTATTTGGAATTTAAAACCAATAACAGCAAACCATTGGAAATTGTAACACATTATGGTGACGTCCCTGTTGTATTTGCAACCGCTAAGCTTTTGGGTGTTACATTTGATACACATCTGAACTTTAGTGAACATATTAATCAATTGTGCTCTAAAATTAACAAAAAAACACCTATGCCATAACATGTTTGAAAAACTCTCTAGGCAGGTCGACATTGCTAACTGCATATTTCGCCAACATACATTCCATTATCAGCTACGGTATAATATTGTGGGGTCAATTTTCAGATTTGGAAAGAGTGTTGGTCTCGCAGAAAAGGGTACTGCGAATAATTTTTAACCTAAAACCATCGGATTCGTGCCGACAAATTTTTAAAGAAAACAGTATTCTCACTGTTACTTCACTAAATGTTTACAAATTATTAATACATATACATAAAACTAAACATATGTATTTTCAAAATGACTTTTTTTATTGTTACTCTACCCGGTATGGTAACAATTTCTGTTTACCATTCCATAAAAATGATTTTTTTAAAAAGAGCCCAGTATATGCTGGAATTTCTTTATATAATATGTTACCAAATGATTTCAAACCTTTATCTTTGAATAAGTTTAAAAAAGTACTTAAGAAACTTCTTTGTACTGAAACATTTTCCAAACTAAAAGAACTAAAATTGTTTTGGTCAAAAAAATAGATGAACAAAATCACATTTGGCGTAACAAAGCACCATTGTGTGCTATTAAAAGATTGTGTGTGAGCGTTTCTGTGTTTTCTTTTGTAATTTGTGTATATATCTACCATTTGTTATACATATATATATGTTCTAGTATAAGAACGCAATGTAATTTCATTTTACTATAGTACTCTTGTACCTATTTAAATACAATTACTGACTTGTTACATTCTATTGTTAATAGGCCTAAGTAACGAATAAATATTTTGATTTTGATTTTGATTTTGAGTTATTACTAGTATTTACTAGAGGCCCTCGATACATTTGACACTTGGGTGTAAAACAATTGTCAAATATATCGAGGGCTTCTAGTATTTACCACTGGCGTTCAAGCGGCCTTGGTAAATACCACTCCTTTTTTTTACGGTTATGCGCACTCGCAAGGAGATCCCTATCACGCTCGAGAAGCGGCAAGTGCGCGGAATTGTTGATGTATGTTGGTTTTGAAATGGTTCAGGTTGTAATCTGCAGGGAAAACTGTCGCAGGGAGTCCATTCCACAGCCATGCTGTTCTCCAGAGATATGAATTCTGATATAATGAGGTTCTTGATGACTCTATTTTGATGGTTATCGTCTGTTTGACGTGTTCGTCTAGTAGGTGCTCTTCCGAGCATTTTCCGTGATAATACCCGAAGAAGAGAGATAGATCACTCACAGTTCTTCGATGTTCGAGACTATCCAAGCTACGGGTAAGTGCGGGGTCATTGATCAGCTTGATAGCTCGTTTTTGCACGGTGTTCAAAAGCATTAAGGTATGTTTGGGTGCCGCACTCCATATATGTGAGCAGTAATCCATTGTTGGTCGAATCTGGGCTTTGTAGAGTGTCAGCAGTTGGCTTGGTGTATACAGATGTCTTGTACGAAATAGCCCCCAAGCTTTTGGGACGCCCTTTTAGCTATATATCAGCCACGTGACTGTGCCAAGACATGTTGGTCTCTGCAGTGACTCCTAAGATGTTCAACTGGCTCTGCAATGTGACAGCACTTCCAGATAGCATGATGTTTGGGTCACTGGTGCTGGTCTTTTTTGAAAACAGGGCTGCTTGGGTTTTCTGCGCGTTGAACTGTACAAGGTTTTTGTTGTCCCAGTCCTCTATTATCTCCAGGTCGTTATTTATCTGCGATATTTAAGTTAGTCTAAGATGATGGAATTCACGTGCGGAGAAACATGTGGGTGGTATGATCGAGGAGACTACATTGCCATCATCTGCAAAGTAATAAAGTTGATTTACTGTTTTTTCTATGAGATCATTTATGTAAATCAGAAAAAGTGTTGGCGAAAGGATTGCTCCCTGTGGCACACCAGCATTGAGAGTGACGTCACGAATGAGTCCTTTGTACGTCATCGTTTATTACCGGTACTTACCACACTTTCGAGGAAGGTTATTGGGTTTTTTTAACCTCACAATCATTTGTTTTGTTTCTTTTTCGGAAAAATTTTGCGTAAATTTTTGCAAAACAAATTTGGAATGAGTGAAATTTATCGTGTGTGCCTCAATAGGGTGTTTGACAGTAGTGAAAAATAAATATATATTTATTTTTAGATATCTCTTTAGGTCTTGGGAATGCTAAAAACAAACTTTTTTGTTTATTTTTTTCTCAAATTCATAGTTCTTTTAATTAAATAAATTAATTGAATTAAAACATTTAGCCACGTGATTCAAAACAGGCGGTCTACCAATCAGCTGCGAGTGACGTCACAAAACAGTAAACGCCTCGAGCGAACCTATTTTCTGTGTTATTTTCTTATGGATGGTAATGTTTGCTTTGGTTTAAAGTGAGAATTATCGTCCTAAATTAGATTTTATTTTGTGTTTTGCTTATAAAAAACATTTTCAATGGAAAACGGATTCTCCAATATGGTGGCAGACTTCTTCGCCAACAACAGTGATTTTTGTTCTGCGGAATTTAGAAACGTTAAAATGCTGATGTAAGTATTCGATGAGTTGTTTTGTATATTACTGAAAGTTTTTTCACGATATTCTTCGCCTATTTTTACTCATTTAGATTTTAAGGTTAGGTTGTATGTTTTGCTTTTTTGTTTAATATACCACTTGCAATAGTTTTCCATATCATTGGGCAACTGTAATAATAAATTAATTCACAGAAAAAAAAAACAAAAATAAAAATAATGTAATAAACCGAGGGGGCAACAGGTAGGCAAAAAGTATGCAACGACCAGCAATACTTGAGGTACTGCATAGGTTACACTGCATAGTCCTGCATAGGTACTGCCTAGTCCTGCCTATGCACTGCCTAGTCTTGCATATGCACAGCTTAGTCCTACATTTAGCCTGCATGTGCAATGCCTAATCCTGCATTTAGAGGTACTCCCTAGTCCAGCCTAATAACTGCCTAGCACCGCCTAAAAATTTGTACACCTTTCTGCCTATTATAGTTGTTCACCCCTTGTAATAAACATAACCTTAAAAATTTCATCGTCATTTACGAAATAGTTACAAGGAACAAATTGTGAAAGGCTTTCGCGGCCATCGTCCAATGGTGGGTGTGCTTTCGGGCTGTTCGGCCGTCGTCGTTGGAAATTCACACCACAACCAACAATTAAAAAAGTGAATCACTTAATTAAGATTTCTTCATTGGAGGACCCAGTCAAGAAGATGCTATGCCAAAGTGAAGCCCTGACTCCGAGATTGTATGGATTACCAAAAATCCACAAAAACGATGTGCCTCTTCGTCTCATTGTCAGTACTATAGGCTCACCAACATACAAACTTGCGACACATCTTGCTTCCCTCTTGCAACCCCACATCGGACTAACGGATTCGTATGTAAGAGACTCCACCCACTTTATTGAGAAGATCAAAAACATCGTCATAGACGAGAAAGACATCTTAGTTAGCTTTAATGTTGTGTCTTTGTTCACGAAGGTACCTTTGGCCGAGGCAATGAGGGAAGTGGAACACATTTTTCCGAAGGACATCACCGACCTGTTTAAAATCTGCTTAACGACATCATATTTCACCTTCAATTAACAAATTTATGAACAGATCGATGGAGTATCAATGGGTAGCCCTTTATCGCTAGTGATTGCGAACTTTTTCATGGAGAAACTAGAAGAGAAGGCGTTGAATAATGCCCCTCATAAACCCAAAGTCTGGTTTCGATATGTAGATGACACTTTTGTCGTTTGGCCTTATGGTAGAGACCGCCTTAATGAATTTCTCAACCACATTAACAGCATACACCCCAGTATACAATTTACAATGGAAACAGAGAACAACAGAGAATTAGCATTCCTTGACGTACTAGTAACGAGGAAAGAGGGACGACTAGGACATACCGTATACAGAAAACCTACTCACACAGAGCGCTACCTAAACAACACATCTAACCACCACCCGTGCCAACGAAAAGGGGTAATAAGAACATTGGTAGAGAGGGCGAAAAGAATCTGCGAACCAGAACATCTAGACAAAGAATTAAACCATCTTAAAAACGCCCTCGTAGCAAATGGATACACTCAAAGCGACATAGATAAATGTATACGACCAAAGCCGAGCACTAGAAGTAACAATAGCGGTGGACTGAGCAGCCGCGAAGTTACTTCAAGAGCCTTTCTGCCCTACATCCCTAGAGTGACAGATAGGATCGGACGTATTCTGGGAAAATACAACATAAAAACGATCTTCAAGCCATTTAAGAAGATCGAGAACCAACTCAGATCTGCGAAGGATATAAGGAACCCACTAAGTTCTTCGGGGGTATACCGCATTCCCTGTACCTGTGGAAGTGTCTACATCGGAACAACCAAACGGTCCGTAAACACAAGAATCAAAGAACACAGCCAACTGTCGACTCGGACATACGGAAAAATCCGCAGTTGCAGACCACACACTAAACAATGAAGACCACCGAATAAAATTCGAAGACACACAAGTTCTCTGCGCCTCCTCTTCATACTATCCAAGACTCTATAGAGAAGCAATCGAAATTCATAAACACCAGCAGAACTTCAACAGATCTGAAGAAACTCTTAAAATTAACAGAACATGGGTACCGGTTCTTAAAAACACTGAACGGCTCGCTTACAATAACAAAACTGAATCAAGGGAATGTGACCAATCACCGACCAGCTCTGATATACGCCCCGCCCACCATAGCGTATATAACCTGCACGCGCGACAGACTAACCACCAGTCTTCGAGAAGCCGACAAACAGTCAACATCTCCTGAAATGCCATCCACTCGAGATGGCGAAACGTCGAGAACGAATTTCCAACGACGACGGCCGAACAGCCCGAAAGCATACCCACCATCAGTTATATGGAAGTTATATATATTAGACAACGTGAGAAAAATTAATAGAAACAATTTAGTTATACTCACATCAAAGTGATTTTCACAAATGTAAAGTGAAGATGTATTAGATAAGGCCCGTGGGTCTCTTCGAGCAAGTTCTGGCCACTTTTTTCGTTCTTTTACTGCTGTAGGCACATGAATAAATAGTTTTTCAGGTGTTTTTATGTTAGTATTCGAACACTGAGGTACTACACAACACTTATAGGACATTTTTTTACATAAAACAAGGTATCACTAGACCCACTTTCCCTATTCAAAATATAGGGGTAAAGTATACCCCTCGAAGGGAGTTCGTGCTACAAAAATTTCAAGATACTCAAAAAGTGCCCCCTTGCAAACAAAATCGACGTGTCCAAGCCTTTCTCCAAATTCGCACTCTAAATACCCAAAAAAGCAGCCGCGCGCCGATTCGATGTTCGTGAAACACCGTGTATTTTCGTGTTAATCAGCAAAGGATTTGGCACTGGGCCCATTATTCCTGGCGCCCATCAGATTTTGTTTATATTATAATATGCTATTCTCCTCTTTTAAACAAGCATTTTTTGTAAACGACATTTTTTTGTGAGCCTTCTAAGTAAACCAGAAACCGGCTTCAAAGTGTTAACTTTCACACATCAGTGGTTTTTACCGTAAGGTCATTGTTTATGTTAAATAATGCGTCAGTAAGTACCCTTAAACTTTCAGAATATATTTTTGACAACTTGATTTATTATAAAAGTTACAGTGCGTTATAGCAAAACGTCGTCAATTGCCATTGTGTTTGAAAAAGACAAAAAATGGTAAATTGTTTTGTTTGTAACGAGCAAAATGCTCGCTTGCGATTAACAGGCAATAACGATGAGAACGAGGATAGAAAACGGGCAATTTATGCCATATCCTTTATAGCAAATATTAGGTCAAAACTATCATATGCAATTTTTTCGAGGGGGATACGAAGCCCAGCATACAAAATATGTCACGAAGCGTTTGTAGAGTCGCTCCGACGAACGACCTTGCCCCCCTCCATAATATTGATTCTTGGATAAATGGAGAGTATGGAATGGAGGAAAGTAGATCGAGGCATGGCGCTCCGTTGGCGTGTGTAGGCTTTTCGCTGTCCATGAGCGTCTGCCATATACGCGACTGTATCATTTCCTATAAGAGAAATATTTAAATCATTACAAAACATTTCATGTAAAAAAAGGTACGTGAAAATGATATTCCGTAAAAAGAATTGAGATAAAAGTAAAGCCAACGACCACATCCCTAAAACTCAGAAGCCTACAGGGGCTAATGTGTAGAGGGATAACCGGAGCTATGAGAACTACCCCGATCCTGGCCCTAGAGACAATTCTGGGACTACCATCGCTACCAACTTGGATCAAGAGGGAGGCGATGGGGACCTACCTACGTCTAAGGGACACGGGTCAGTGGAGAGGAAGAGGGGAAACAGCTGGTCATCTAGCTATAGAAGAGCTGACAATTAGAGAAATCCCCCTCACGTCAATGACGGTCAGCAGAGCACACGTACCTTGGAGGCTCGAGAAGAGGTACAAAATCCACATCCCAGACAGGGAAGCGTGGCAGAGAGACGAAATGATGTTTGAGGAGAGCGCTTTAGTTTGCTACACTGATGGATCCAAACTATCAGAGAGGCAAACCACAGGAGCGGGAGTATACGTGGAAAAACTAGAAGTTCAGAAGAGCTACTCGCTCGGTGAGCAGGCTACTGTTTTTCAAGCAGAAGTCTACGCCATAATAATGGCGGCAACCCTAGAAGAGGTTCGGAACAGCGAAGAGGAGCTTATATATATATGCTCTGACAGTCAAGCCACCCTGAAGGCGCTAAACGCACCCAAGATTGCTGACGGCTTGGTGGAAGAATGCGCAGAGGCGCTGGAGACCCTAAGCGATGGCAAACGGGTGACGCTGGTTTGGGTTCCGGGACATACGGGGGTACCAGGCAACGAGAAGGCGGACGAACTCGCACGACTCGGGGCAGGAACCGCCTATGTAGGACCGGAGCCACTTTTGGGCGTGACAAAAAGACAAGTGCAAAGCGGACTCAACAAATGGGCCCAGGACGCGCTATTAAACTCCTAGGAAACAGGAACGGGTTGCAGACAGACCAGAGAATTCGTAGACCGTCCAAAAGCGACCAGAATTAGATGGATGCTGGGACGGACACGAAAAGACCTCGGACTGCTGATAGGTACTCTAACCGGACATAACCGATTGAGGAAGCACATGACACGTATAGGAGTCGAGAATGACCCTACCTGCCCAGCCTGTGGACAGGAAGAAGAGACATCAAGACACCTCGTGGCAGAATGCGAGGCCTACGCAAGGATGAGACAACAGGCACTCGGAGCGCCAACTCTGAGCGAGGAAGAACTGCACATGCTCAAATGGGCAGACTTACTGGACTTTGTAAAGAGAACAGGAAGGCCCAATGAGTTACCCGACCATCAAAGGGAAGTGCAGAGAGTGGGTTAAGGGACAGACTTGGGGCATGGCAAAAAGGGCCTACTCTGGCCTACTTGTCAGACCTGCGGGTCAACCCCCCCCACTACTACTACTACTAAAGCCAAGTTCTCCAATACAAATTTTAAAATGAAAGATTCTTACTAGTTTGGAAATGTTTTTTTAAACTTTGCTATTACAGCCAAACTTCTAGTCATTTTCAGCCGTAATAGCCAAGTTTAGAAAAACATTTCCAAATTAGTAAGAACCTCTCATTTTAAAATTTGTATTGGAGAACTTGGCTTTACTTTTATCTCAATTCTTTTTACTGAATATCATTTTCGCGTACTTGGCTTTTTTTTACATGAAATGTTTTGTTATGATTTCACTCCCTTTTTAAAGGATTTGGATAATATTTAAGGTTCTAAAGTCGTATTATTTGCGGAATATTGTTCAAAACTTTTGCAATGCCTTATTAAAAATTTTGAGGTTTTTTAATTTTTCCTATGGTTTTATCATAGTTCCTACCAGTCTTCTAAAGCTCAGCTCTATAATTCCTGAAAGTGGGCAATGTTACTTTTACATAACTTTACATTTATAGGGGAGGGAAGTAAATTAAAATTTTGGGTTTTTGACATTTTTTCCATAGTTTTATCATATCGGCCTTCCAAAGCTCAGCTCTCTAGAATTCCTGAAAGTGGGCAATGTTACTTTTACATAACTTTACATTTATGGGGGAGGGAAGTAAATTAAAACTTTGGGTTTTTTAAAATTTTTTCTATAGTTTTATCATATTTCCTATCAGTCTGCTAAAGCTCAGCTCCCTAGCGTTTCTGGAAGTGGGTAATGTTAGTTTACATAACTTTACATGTATAAGGAAAAGGAGTAAATTAGAAATTTGGCGTTTTTGATTTTCTCCAAGATTTTTAAGTTATACAGTCTTGGTATATGGCGACGTGACGTCTCCAGCCGTCGGCGTCGGTCGTCGCCAGTGAGCGTCGATCTCTTTCAACCGTATATGCTGGCAAAAGCGACGCGTCCGACGGCGTCGCGCCGAGGCGACCGAGTGCCGATGGTATCTCTTTTTGCGGCGAATTATTTTTTACCAGGGAAATCACAACGGCTACCGTCTTTTATGGAGTAATTAAGTATTGTTTTCTACATTGACAAGCATTAATTACATGCAAGACTATTTTAAGAACCAGTAAAATTTTTGGCAACCCAGCGACTTGTTTTTAGGCATGGTTTTCTGGATCGCTGTATTTTAATAAAAGTTGTTTTCGGCTACTCTGTCCTTTGAGCCACTATCATCTAAATAATTTATATTTTGTAACTCGAAACTAGTTTAACAAATTGTTTTCAATTTCTAAAAAACACACTTTTTCGATTACACTGGTGTCTTTTCTCTTTGTCTGGAGCGTTTAAAGCACAGTCTTTCTATTTCTCTGCAGAGCATCAGAGTTCAAGCCAATTACGTAAACTTGAACTTTTAGATAGTTTAGCTCACACGTATACTATACCTATAGTAGTGTGAGCTATGGTAATCGTGTAAAAAATAAGAAACAAAAAAAAATACTCTGCCAAGGTACTATAGTTATAGTGTACGTGTGACCTAATATAACTAAAAACTGAAATATATTTTATTCAACTCCAGACTCAATTACCTTTCGTTTGATACCACACAAGCCATGTTTTGACTTAAACTCTAATAATTTTTAAAATCTACCCCCATCTTTTTTTTAAAACTAAAATGTAGTTTATTTAACTCCAGACTTAATTACCTTTCGTTTGATATCACACACGACATATTTTCACTTAAACTCTAATTTTTGAAATTTACCCCCACTCTTTTTTTTAAGAACTAAAATTTATTTTGTTTAATTCCACACTCAATTACGTTTCGTTTGGTATCACACACGCCATATTTTCACATAAACTCTAATTTTTGAAATCTACCCTCATCCTTTTATTTGGTTTGTGATCGGGGGATTTTGTTCATTTTTAAATGGTACCATTGCGACCCAAGACCCAGCCTAGGTACCAAATTTCACTAAAATCCGGCAAGCGGTTTTTGAGTTATGCGCGTTGGTCGTTCCAGACAGACATACAGACAGACAGACGGCGCAACAAAAAAGTTTCAAAATCATCTGAAACACAAAGATATATAAAAAATTTTGAAATCGGAGCAACTTTTTTTTTCTCGAAAAAATTAGAATCACCATAGCTCACACTACTGTCTGTCTGTCTGTCTGTCTGTCTGTCTGTCTGTCTGTCTGTCTGTCTGTCTGTCTGTCTGTCTGTCTGTCTGTCTGTCTGTCTGTCTGTCTGTCTGTCTGTCTGTCTGTCTGTCTGTCTGTCTGTCTGTCTGTCTGTCTGTCTGTCTGTCTGTCTGTCTGTCTGTCTGTCTGTCTGTCTGTCTGTCTGTCTGTCTGTCTGTCTGTCTGTCTGTCTGTCTGTCTGTCTGTCTGTCTGTCTGTCTGTCTGTCTTTCTGTCTGTCTGTCTGTCTGTCTGTCTGTCTGTCTGTCTGTCTGTTTATCTGTCTCAAAAACCGCTAGACCTATTTTAATGAAATTTGGTACCTAGGCTGGGTCTTGGGTCGAGATGGTCCCATTTAAAAATGAACAAAATCCACCGAACACAAGCCCAATAAAAGGGCGAGGGAAGATTTCAAAAATTAGAGTTTACGTGAAAATATGGCGTGTGTGATATTAAACGAAAGGTAATTAAGTCCGGAGTTAAACAAAATACATTTTAGTTTTTGTTTTTTTAAGGGTGGGGGTAGATTTCAAAAATTTGAGTTTAAGTCAAAACATACATGGCTTGTGTGGTATCAAACAAAAGGTAATTTAGTCTGGAGTTGAATAAGATATATTTCAGGGTTTAGTTTTATTAGCTCGCACGTACACTATAACTATAGTACCTAGTGTGAGCTTAGGGCCCATATATTGGCAGAGTATTTTTGTGGTACTATAAATGGTAACTGTGCATGAAGCAAAAAAAAAAACAATATAGTTTGTGTTGTTCAGTGGTGTTACACTGGGGGGAGAATCTCCAATGACACGCGTCCCCGGGTGGCAAATACAGGGGTTATTTTTGTGGACCAAAATGGGTAAAAATTAAATTATACATTAATAGTGTGATCTTAGGTGCCCATAAATTGGCAGAATAAAAAGAGGAAACTACCCAAAATAAAAATAAAAGTTTTGACTAGCCCGATATACACTTATCTCCCATCTCCCTTTGTTTCTGGACTCTCTACGTCTCCCTTTCTGCATTCTGCTTTACTTCCGCTCTCTCCAACTAATGTGTAGATAAGTTAAAACAAAGGATTATCCATCAATTTAAAAAATAATGAAATATATTCAGATATATATGGCTCACATGGGCTAAGCTGTAAAAAAAGTGCAGGGCGTGCATCAAGGCACAGGCAGATCAATGATATTATCAAGAGGGCTTTAGTTTCGGCTGAATGTCCTTCCATATTAGAACCTTTGGGAATATGCCGAAGTGATGGAAAACGAGCAGACGGAATGACTTTGATTCCCTGGAAATATGGAAAAAAATTATTATGGGATGCAACATGCACCCATACTTTAGCAAAAAGTTATTTAGACAAAACTTCGAAATCTAAAGGCAAAATTATCGGATCAAAATAAAATCAGAAAATATTCGGAATTAATAAACAGATTTATTTTCATACCATTTGCTATGGAAACTTTAGGGCCCTTAGGTGATGAGGCAAAAAAATTTATTTTAGAGATAAGTGCAAAATTACCAGTAAAAAAATCAAAAAATTATATCATACAAAGAATAAGCTTGGCAGTACAACGGGGCAATGCAGCATCGGTTTTAGGCACAATAAAATAGGAACCTGGATTAGACGACAACTTTTAGACTTATTTTTTTAAATTTATGTGTTTAGGATTTTTATTATTTATTATGTATAGTGTTATTTAATAATGAATTATTGTTGATATTGCTGTAAATCCATCAATTGATATATTTTAATTATTAATTTGCACGAAAACATAATATAAATATTAGGAAAAAAAATATAGGCTTCAGTATGAACTGCACTAAAATTAAAATCATATAAAACACAGATGAAGATATCACGATCGGAATAAACCAAGAGAAAAAAGAAAAAAAATAAGTTGAATGCGAATCCTTATGCAGAATTTTAGCTTCCGACCATTGAATCCTGTGATCATTTTGACTACGCATGATCCGCTAAACCGGATTTTTCAATATTCTCTAATTGCGAACTTTTTCACCAGTATTTACTAAAGGGTCTACAGTGCTAAGTGCTACAATCCTAGGTTTAAAAGTCTACATTTTGGTTGAAGGTTTAACTTATTTTTCCCGTGAATGCAATAGTTTTTATTATTTATATAAATTGTTCATAAATACCTTGCGATATGGGTCATCTTTTTTCATTGTAACAAAGACATTATTTCCACACAAAGGTTAAAAATTAATAAAAAGAAGAAAATATTTTGGTTTACAAATAGTAGCCATATTTAAACCTCGAAATGTCACTAGGAAATGTCGAATAAAAACGGTGTAAGTCAGTGTCAGCTGTCCGCTATATTTTACATGTTAATTTTTTAGACAAGTTAGCGACGATTAAACCGATGGTCGATTGTTTTGGGAATGTGTAATTGAAAAGGGATTCTAATATATCTTGTGCTTTTTACAGTCTTTAAATAATAATATGTATTTAATACGGTAATGCATCTACAGATATAGTTTTAATTTATTTATGCATTATTTAGCTTTGAATATTTTTGTATATAAGTTTTTTTGCCAATCATGGATTATTTCTATTGTTTTTCGAATTTTAAACCACACCTTAGGGGTGGTACTACAATTTGAGACTATTTTTAACGAGAATCCTACGACTGCACGGACTAAGTTTCCAAAAAATGACATTTCGTTACAAAATTTTTATGTGGTTTTTCTTTATTTCTAAAGTTAATTTGAATTTATATGACTAGAAACTCACTGAGAAATGCTTACTATCATATTGCACATTAGGGTGAACCAAATCTTTGCAGTTATTTGTCCTGTAAGTATTCAAAAAATTCACTTAAACCGGTCGGTATCAAGTCTATAGACTTGATACTTAAACCCGGTCTACAATGCTAAGTCTTAAGGTCTTAGTAAATACTGGTGTTTATGTTCCTTTACTGTAACCTGAAGAGGGCGTTCGTTTCTCCTTTTTTTTATTCCTATTTGTTTCTATGTCTTTTCTTTGTTCGCATATCTATGGTTGCCTCCAGCGATCGCGCTCCCCCCAACGTAGTTTCCCCAAAAACCCGCCTTGGAGTAGTCGCGTCGCGCTGCTTTAACACGATACTGCCTCCAAAAAAAAGCGATATTTTCTAGAAATACCGTTTAAGAGTGATATTCTAGTTGTTACAGTTTAGTTTAACCTAGTTTAGAAAGTGTAATTATTATTGAGACAACAAAAAGTTGAAGTAAGTTTTGTTAATAACGTATTAGGTACAAAACGTCCAAATCCCAAAAAAAAGTCTGTGATATGCAGGGTATTGTTGAATACAGGGTGTCCCAAATAAACGTAACAACATGGAACATGTTCGAAAAAAGCCTATCGGAAATAGAGTATTGCTAACAACATCGAGATTTCGGAAACTGCTTCTAAAATATCTAGAAAGACTAGAACAACTTTGTTAACGTCATTTGATTGGACGTACTCGCTAATGCAAAACTACCAAATTTTATTAAGTTTGTTGACAAGATGGCAACGATATTTTAATTTACAAGATGCTGTCTCCAAAAACCAAGCGATATTTTCTAGAAATACTGCTTAAGAGTGATATTGTAGGTGTTACAATGTAGTTTAACCTAGTTTTGAAAGTGTAATGATTAGTGAGACAACAAAAAGTTGAAGTAAGTTTTGTTAATAACATAATAACGTACCAAATACCCAAATCCGAAAAAAAGTCTGTCGTATATAGGGTATTGCTAAATACGGGGTGTCCCAAATAAACGTAAAAACATTGGGGATTTCGGAAACTGTATCTAAAAAATCTAGAAATAGTAGAATAACTTTGTTAACGTCATTTGATTGGACGTACTCGCTAATGCAAAACTACCATTTTATTAAGTTTGTTTACAAGATGGCAACGATGTTTTAATTTACAAGATGCTGTCTCCAAAAAAAGCGATATTTTCTAGAAAGACTGTTTAAGAGTGATATTGTAGGAGTTACAATGTAATTTAACCTAGTTTTAAAAGTGTAATAATTAGTGAGACAACAAAAAGTTGAAGTAAGTTTTGTTAATAATATAATAACGTACAAAATGCCCAAATCCGAAAAAAGTCTGTTATATACATGGTATTGCTAAATACTGGGTGTCCCAAATAAACGTAACAACATGGAGATTTCAGAAACTGTTTCTAAAAAATCTAGAAAGACTAGAACAACTTTGTTAACGTCATTTGATTAAACGTACTCGCTAATGTAAAACTACCAAATTTTATTAAGTTTGTTTACAACATGGTAACGATATTTTAATTTACAAGATGCTGTCTCCAAAAAAAAGTGATATTTTCTAAAAATACTGTTTAAGAGTGATATTCTAGGTGTTACAATGTAGTTTAACCTAGTTTTTAAAGTGTAATGATTATTGAGACAACAAAAAGTTGAAGTAAATTTTGTTAATAACATATAATGTATAAAATGCCCAAATCCGAAAAAAGCCTGTCGGAAACAGAGTATTGCTAAACACAGGGTGTCCCAAATAAACGTAACAACTTGGAGATTTCGGAAACTGTATCTAAAAAATCTAGAAAGTGTAGAACAACTTTGTTAACGTCATTTGATTGGACGTACTCGCTAATGCAAAAGTACCATTTTATTAAGTTTGTTGACAAGATGGCAACAATATTTTAATTTACAAGATGGTCTCCAAAAACCAAGCGATATTTTCTAGAAATACTGCTTAAGAGTGATATTGTAGGTGTTACAATGTAGTTTAACCTAGTTTTGAAAGTTTAATGATTAGTGAGACAACAAAAACTTGAAGTAAGTTTTGTTTATAACGTATTAGGTACAAAATGTCCAAATCCCAAAAAAAAGTCTGTGATATGCAAGATATTGTTGAATACAGGGTGTCCCAAATAAACGTAACAACATGGAACATGTTTATAAAAAATCTAGAAAGACTAGAACAACTTTGTTAACGTCATTTAATTGGACGTACTCGCTAATGCAAAACTACCAAATTTTATTAAGTTTGTTTACAAGATGGCAACGATATTTTAATTTACAAGATGCTGTCTCCAAAATAAAAGTGATATTTTCTAGAAATACTGTTTAGGGTGATATTTTAGGTGTTACAGTGTAGTTTAACCTAGTTTTTAAAGTGTTATGATTATTGAGACAACAAAAAGTTGAAGTAAGTTTTGTTAATAACATGTAACGTACAAAATGCCCAAATCCCAAAAAAGCCTGTCGGAAACAGAGTATTGCTGAATACAGGGTGTCCCAAATAAGCGTAACAACATGGAGATTTCTAAAACTGTTTCTAAAAAAACTAGAAAGCCTAGAACAAATTTGTTAGTGTCATTTGATTGGACGTACTTGCTAATGCAAAACTACATAATTTCATTAAGTTTGTTTACAAGATGGCAACGATATTTTAATTTACAAGATACTGTCTCCAAAAAAAAAAGCGATATTTTCTAGAAATACTTTTTAAGAGTGATATTTGTGAGACAACAAAAAGTTGAAGTAAGTTTTGTTAATAACATGTAACGTACAAAATTCCCAAATCCCAAAAAAGCCTGTCGGAAACAGAGCATTGCTGAATACAGGGTGTCCCAAATAAGCGTAACAACATGGAGATGTCTAAAACTGTTTCTAAAAAAACTAGAAAGCCTAGAACAAATTTGTTAGTGTCATTTGATTGGACGTACTTGCTAATGCAAAACTACATAATTTCATTAAGTTTGTTTACAAGATGGCAACGATATCTTAATTTACAAGATACTGTCCCCAAAAAAAAAGCGATATTTTCTAGAAATACTTTTTAAGAGTGATATTTGTGAGACAACAAAAAGTTGAAGTAAGTTTTGTTAATAACATGTAACGTACAAAATGCCCAAATCCCAAAAAAGCCTGTCGGAAACAGAGCATTGCTGAATACAGGGTGTCCCAAATAAGCGTAACAACATGGAGATGTCTAAAACTGTTTCTAAAAAAACTAGAAAGCCTAGAACAAATTTGTTAGTGTCATTTGATTGGACGTACTTGCTAATGCAAAACTACATAATTTCATTAAGTTTGTTTACAAGATGGCAACGATATCTTAATTTACAAGATACTGTCCCCAAAAAAAAAGCGATATTTTCTAGAAATACTTTTTAAGAGTGATATTTGTGAGACAACAAAAAGTTGAAGTAAGTTTTGTTAATAACATGTAACGTACAAAATTCCCAAATCCCAAAAAAGCTTGTCGGAAACAGAGTATTGCTGAATACAGGGTGTCCCAAATAAGCGTAACAACATGGAGATTTCTAAAACTGTTTCTAAAAAAACTAGAAAGCCTAGAACAAATTTGTTAGTGTCATTTGATTGGGCGTACTCGCTAATGCAAAGCTACCAAATTTTATTAAGTTTGTTTACAAGATGGCAACGATATTTTAATTTACAAGATACTGTCGCCAAAAAAAAAGCGATATTTTCTAGAAATACTTTTTAAGAGTGATATTTGTGAGACAACAAAAAGTTGAAGTAAGTTTTGTTAATAACATGTAACGTACAAAATTCCCAAATCCCAAAAAAGCTTGTCGGAAACAGAGTATTGCTGAATACAGGGTGTCCCAAATAAGCGTAACAACATGGAGATTTCTAAAACTGTTTCTAAAAAAACTAGAAAGCCTAGAACAAATTTGTTAGTGTCATTTGATTGGGCGTACTCGCTAATGCAAAGCTACCAAATTTTATTAAGTTTGTTTACAAGATGGCAACGATATTTTAATTTACAAGATACTGTCGCCAAAAAAAAAGCGATATTTTCTAGAAATACTTTTTAAGAGTGATATTTGTGAGACAACAAAAAGTTGAAGTAAGTTTTGTTAATAACATGTAACGTACAAAATTCCCAAATCCCAAAAAAGCTTGTCGGAAACAGAGTATTGCTGAATACAGGGTGTCCCAAATAAGCGTAACAACATGGAGATTTCTAAAACTGTTTCTAAAAAAACTAGAAAGCCTAGAACAAATTTGTTAGTGTCATTTGATTGGGCGTACTCGCTAATGCAAAGCTACCAAATTTTATTAAGTTTGTTTACAAGATGGCAACGATATTTTAATTTACAAGATACTGTCTCCAAAAAAAAAAGCGATATTTTCTAGAAATACTTTTTAAGAGTGATATTTGTGAGACAACAAAAAGTTGAAGTAAGTTTTGTTAATAACATGTAACGTACAAAATGCCCAAATCCCAAAAAAGCTTGTCGGAAACAGAGTATTGCTGAATACAGGGTGTCCCAAATAAGCGTAACAACATGGAGATTTCTAAAACTGTTTCTAAAAAACTAGAAAGCCTAGAAGAAATTTGTTAGTGTCATTTGATTGGACGTACTTGCTAATGCAAAACTACATAATTTCATTAAGTTTGTTTACAAGATGGCAACGATATTTTAATTTACAAGATACTGTCTCCAAAAAAAAAAGCGATATTTTCTAGAAATACTTTTTAAGAGTGATATTTGTGAGGCAACAAAAAGTTGAAGTAAGGTTTGTTGATAATATATAACATACAAAATGCCCAAATCTAAAAAAAGTCTGTCGAATACAGGGTATTGCTGAATGCAGGGTGCCCCAGATAAACGTAACAACAAGGGGATTTTCGAGAAAAGGTTTCTAAAAAAAACTAGAAAGCCTAGAAAAATTTTATTAACGTCATTCGATTGGTCCCCAATACAAAACTACACCAAATTTGATTAAATTTGATTTTCAGATGGCGACGATATTTTATTTTTCGAGGAAAAAACTACTTTTAGTTTTTTTTTCGATATTTTTCAAACTTGTATGTCTTACCGTTTACAAAATGTGTGCCAGATAAAGAAAAAAAACTCTGCCAATATATGGGCTCCTAAGCTCACACTAGGTACTATAGTTATAGTGTACGTGTGAGCTAATATAACTAAAAACTGAAATATATTTTATTCAACTCCGGACTAAATTCCCTTTTGTTTGATACCACACAAGCCATGTTTTGACTTAAACTCAAATTTTTGAAATCTACCCCCACCCTTAAAAAAACAAAAACTAAAATGTATTTTGTTAAACTCCGGACTCAGTTACCTTTCGTTTGATATCACACATGCCATATTTTCACTTAAACTCTAATTTTTAAAATATACCCCCACCCTTTTTTTTACATAAATTAAAATGTATTTTGTTCAACAGCAGACTCAATTACCTTTCGTTTGATATCACACACGCCATATTTTCACATAAACTCTAATTTTTGAAATCTACCCCCACCCTTTTATTTGGTTTGTGTTCGGTGGATTTTGTTCATTTTTAAATGGGACCATCTCGAGCCAAGACCCAGCCTAGGTACCAAATTTCATTAAAATCGGCCAAGCGGTTTTTAAGTTATGCGCGTTGGTCGTTACAGACAGACAGACAGACATACAGACAGACAGACAGACAGAGCAACAAAAAAGTTTCAAAATCATCTGAAACGCAAAGATATATAAAAATTTTTGAAATCGGAGCAACTTTTTTTTTCTCGAAAAAATTAGGATCACCATAGCTCACACTACTATAGTATAGTATATGTGTGAGCTAATAAATGGATCCATCACGGATCTGACACCTTCCTAGCTAGCCTATTATCACACTTTAAGTGAAGTCATGATAATATATTAGCCTTAAAACAGTTTTTTGTAAATATCTCAGAAACTAAAGCTCCTATGAATTATTGAGCAAGATCTAGTCTACTATGTTTCGAAAACAGTGTATTGATACGATGCTCCGTTAAAAAGTTAGCATTTTAATTGTCAAAAAACGGTCTTTACATTAATGAATTTTGACCAAAGTCGAACACTATTTTACCTGAAAATGTTATGAAAATCGGTTCAGCGGTTTAGGAGCTATCGTGTTACGGACAGAAATAATATACACGCACACACAGCTACACAGACAGACATCACGACGATATTGCTAAGATAGGTCAAAATACACCCATGGGATTGGATGGGATAATGCGCCGCGGCCAATTCGCCGCGGCCGGTTCGCCGCGGCCAATTTGCCGCCGCCGACCAATTCGCCGCCGGCCGATTACCGTTGGCAGTTGTTTAAACATTTTTATTTAGCTTGACTTCATATAATATATTTGTTTATTAGTTTGGTTATAACTTTTTTCCAACTAGGTTCGGTTCGGTTCGTTTAGTATACAATTCAACATTCTTTTAACTAAAAATATAAATAAAATAGTGGATCCAAAATCGCGGATTTTCCCATGCATCAAACACGAAACTTTAAAAATCTTTCAGGTCGTTGATTATTATTTTTAACTTAAATTTATAAAAATCACAATGGCGGTTCCACAATGGCGCACTTTCTTATTTATGCACCGATTTTCCTCAAACTTGAAACATCAAGGCGCTTAAGGTAACACAATAAAATTTTTGACTCAAATTTAAAAAGCTGAAAATGGCGGATTCAAAATGGCGGATTTTCCCATTTATAAACCAATATGCATCAAATTCGGAACTCCGTATCTTAAAGCAGAATTGTTTTTTTAATCAATGTGTAGCATACCATTAGAAAGGTAATCAACTAGAGAAATTTTTAAAAGAAAATAAAGTTCTCAAGTGTCGATATTTTTTTAAATTTTTATTTTTGAAATTGATTTTCTTTTACAAAATCACTAATGTTCTTCAATAAAAAACCTCGTATGTCCTTTTGGTACATAAATTTTAACAAATCTATTAATTAGTTGAAGTAGCATAAGATTACAGAATTACAAAAAAAATGGTGCTTTTCCAGACATTAATAACAAGCTTACGAGGGTTTAAAGGTGGGATTTTGGGTAACTTGAGAAAAAAAAAATAAAAAATTCATATCTCTTTAGCCGTGACTCTAAGGACCCAAGTTCCAAGGTTGAAAAGGTAGCAAATGACCCCAACAATATCCCAAAAAATTTTGACGGTTCATATGCCGTATATATAAAGAATAACCAAACTTTAGTTTGTGCAGATTAAGGTGCTATAAGCTAGAGTCCCTGTATGTTGACATACTTGGATAATATATCCAAATATGTCAACATACAGGGACTCTACTAAAAGCAAAAAAAAATGTAGTAAATTCTAAAACCCATAAATAAAAATGTTCAAGTATCCCCGATTTTAGTGTATGTTTTCTTTTTTTTTTAGGAATCCCTTCGGTCTACCAGAGCTGCTGCAGCGGACGAAAACAAAGAAAATCAGGTCACCAAAGTTGAAAAACCTAAGAAAAACTGGGTCGCTTGTAAAAGTGCGGAAAAATCATTAAAAAAACTTGAAGTAAATCGAGAAGAAAAATTCACTCGCGAAAACGAACGTAATGAAGTGACAAAATGTGCCGACAAACACACAAGAACCCGTTTTAATGATACTTCAAAAAATGCAAAGGATATAAACGCGCTTGAAAAAGAAAACGATGTGAATTTCTGCAACAGAACACTTGACAAATTAAAAAGACAAAATGTGTGCAACAGTAACGAGAAAAACAAAGAATTAACTGATAAAGGAACTATCAAATCAATTGACTCAGGCAATAATGTCCTAAAAACCAACAAAGTACTTTCTAATAAACAAGATAAAGATTCTAAAAAACAACTTAGTGTGATAGATAAAGATAGGGAGTTAAATAATGAGAGTGAACTAAAATTAGATTTAAAGGAGTTAACAGAAGACAACTATAGTGACCGCAGTTCTGAAGATAAGGAGAATAGCAGCACTGCTTTTGAAAAGGTAATTTTTCTTACATCTTATTTGTGTTTATTATTGTAATGTTTTTCGTATTTCTTTAAATTTTATTTCACGTTTTTGCTATACAGGCCCTCAAGTATCTACCATTGCTTAGGTTTGTATGATTAAAGATAAGGAATAGTTCAAATCAGCAGATTAATTGTTTAAAAAAATTAAGGCCCTTTGAGATGTGTTTTTTATTTTACAATCGCAAAGGGCGTTAGACAGGAGCGGAACTAGCCAAGTCGTTTTATGGGGGCTTCAGCACCAGGCTTAATATCAAAATAATGTGAAAAATACAATAGCAGAATTTTTATGGATTTTTAGTTACGTCATTTTCTAGTATCTTTGTTTATTATATTCACTGATATTATTTACTTATTTTTCTGTCATTGTTTATTACATTAAGGAAATTTAGACGTCAGTGCATATCCATAAAAATTCTACTCTACTACAGAAGGCGCTTGAAAAGGAGAACGATGTAAATTTCTGTAACATAACCCTTGACAAATTAAAAAGACAAAATGTGTGCAACCGTAACGAGAAAAACAAAGAATTAACTAACAAAGGAACTATCAAATCAATTGACTCAGACAATAATGTCCTAATAACCAACAAAGTACTTTCTAATAAACAAGGTAAAGATTCTAAAAAACAACTTAGTGTGATAGATAAAGATAGGGAATTAAATAATAAAAGTGAACTAAAATTAGATTTAAAGGAGTTAACAGAAGACAACTATAGTGACTGCAGTTCTGAAGATAAGGAGAATAGCAGCACTGCTTTTGAAAAGGTAATTTTTCTTACATACTTTATTTGTGTTTATTATTGTAATGTTTTTCGAATTTTTTTAAATTTTATTTCATGTTTTTGCTATACAGGTCCTCAGGTATCTACCATTGCTTAGGTTTGTATTATTAAAGATAAGGAATAGTTCAAATCAGCAGATTAATTGTTTAAAAAAAATAAGGCCCTTTGAGATGTGTTTTTTTATTTTACAATCGCAAAGGGCATTAGACAGAAGCAGAACTAGCCGAGTCGTTTTATGGGGGCCTCAGCACCAGGCTTAATATCAAAATAATGTGAAAAATACTATTATAGTAGAATTTTTATGGATTTTTAGTAACGTCATTTTCTAGTATCTTTGTTTATTATATTCACTGATATTATCTATTTATTTTTCTGTCATTGTTTATTACATTGAGGAAATTTAGACGTCAGTGCATATCCATAAAAATTCTACTCTACTACAGGAGGCGCTTGGAAAGGAGAACGATGTAAATTTCTGCAACAGAACACTTGACAAATTAAAAAGACAAAATGTGTGCAACAATAACGAGAGAAACAAAGAATTAACTGACAAAGGAACTATCAAATCGATTGACTCAGACAATAATGTCCTAAAAACCAACAAAGTACTTTCTAATAAACAAGATAAAGATTCTAAAAAACAACTTAGTGTGATAGATAAAGATGGGGAATTAAATAATAAAACTGAAATAAAATTAGATTTAAAGGAGTTAACAGAAGACAACTATAGTGACCGCAGTTCTGAAGATAAGGAGAATAGCAGCACTGCTTTTAAAAAGGTAATTTTTCTTACATACTTTATTTATGTTTATTATTGTAATGTTTTTCGTATTTTTTTAAATTTTATTTCATGTTTTTGCTATACAGGTCCTCAAGTATCTACCATTGCTTAGGTTTGTATTATTAAAGATAAGGAATAGTTCAAATCAGCAGATTAATTGTTTAAAAAAATTAAGACCCTTTGAGATGTGTTTTTTATTTTACAATCGCAAAGGGCTTTAAACAGGAGCGGAACTAGCCGAGTCGTTTCATGGGGGCTTCAGCACCAGGCTTAATATCAAAATAATGTGAAAAATACAAGAGCAGAATTTTTATGGATTTTTAGTTACGTCATTTTCTAGTATCTTTGTTTATTATATTCACTGATATTATCTATTTATTTTTCCGTCATTGTATATTACATTGAGGAAATTTAGACGTCAGTGCAT
The DNA here is from genome assembly GCA_963576565.1 of Aspidapion aeneum. Classification (NCBI taxonomy): domain Eukaryota; kingdom Metazoa; phylum Arthropoda; class Insecta; order Coleoptera; family Brentidae; genus Aspidapion; species Aspidapion aeneum. Next base: position 220,848,714 of record OY755038.1, on the reverse strand, counting down.
ATCCAAAAAAATTCTACTCTACTACAGGAGGCGCTTGAAAAAGAGAACGATGTAAATTTCTGTAACATAACCCTTGATAAATTAAAAAGACAAAATGTGTACGACAATAATGAGAAAAATACAGGTATAACTGACAAAGACACTAGCAAATCAATTGACTCAGACAATAATGTCCTTAAAACCAACAAAGTACATTTTAAAAAACAAGATAAAGAATCTAAAAAAGAAGTAAGTGTGATAGATAAGATAGGGAATTAAATAGGAGTGAACTAAAATTAGATTTAGAGGAGTTAACAGAAGACAACTATAGTGACAACAGCTCTGAAGATAAGGAGAACAACACTGCTTTTGAAAAGGTAATTTTTTTTTAAATACGTTTTATGTGTTCTTATTATTTCTGTTTTTCGTACTTTTCAAGCTTTTTAACGAACCATTTTAAAGTTGAAATATTATCTTCATTTTAAGCTTTAGAAGAAAATTGTATTAAAGATTTTTTGTTTAAAATTTGAAGATCTGTCAGAAAAAATCATAATAAAAAGGGGAGTTTTAAAGATTTTTAAAAAAATTTCTTTAAAATTTGAACACTTGATTCTAATATTTATTTTACTATCCAAAAAGGCTTCTAGTTGGCTAATTTGAACTGTTTATCTTAGAATGGTAATAAAGTGGACACTATGTAATGCACTATCTGCAAATATTTATTCTTGTTCTAATAAAGTGTAAACAAAAAGTTAAATCAATAGTTAACGAGATATACCCGTTTTTTTAATTATAAAAAATATTATATTATGTACAGTGAAAATTAATAAATGGTTAAATTATACTATATGGGAGCTGTACTATTTTTTTGATAACTTAAGAAATTAAAAATGGTTATATTATATAGCTATGAAGTATGTTGTAGTTTTGGAAATTAGATTACTTGTAAAAGTGTTTCCTTTTAAAAAAATTACTTGCCCCTTGTATATGGTAAATAAATCAAAATACAGTACAACTTCAGTAATCCGGACACATATCGTTCCGGTCAATGCCGGATTATCGAGGTATCCGGACTACTGGGACTATTTACTTTTTTATAAAATTCGCAAAATTTCATACTAAAATACCTTTATTTCGTAAAAGTGTTTATATAAAAAAAGGTAAAACTTAAAAAATCATTCCAATGTTATAAAAATAAAAAACTACAAAAAATGTATGTTCCTATGTAGATACATACATACCTATGTATAACTTAAACTGAATAAGTATAACTTAATCTATTTTTTTTTTTTTTGAAAAAAGTGTCTAAGTTTGAATACTCTTGTTTTTAGCTAGTTCTAACGCTTTTTCCTTTAGCCGTTTGAGTAGCAATATGTCCTCCACTGAAAAATCATTTTCCTCTGTCCATTAAATGGATAATGATAATGACCACTCCTTCAATGTCTGATTCTGTTGGCCTTTGTTAATTATTGCCTTGTTTATTATGTCTTCTTCTGTTTGGTCTACAATAGTTTCTTTTTCTCCAGTCGCCAACTCCATAATATCATTACTACTTAAGTCATTTTCTGGATCTATGATATTCAGTGAAGCTGTAATGGCCTTAAGGTCTGACTCATTTACAACGCAAAGTCTCTTTCATAGTTCCGAAAGTGGAAGATTTTCTTCATCAGACTCCGCATCCTCTAACACCCCAACAAACAATTAAAGTTGTAACGACGAAACCCCAACTAGAAAGAATTTCCTAAAAGCAACCGCAACGTACTCCCGCTACGTCTCAGTATACCATACAGCGACGTTATAATTCCCTAAGTGGGGAACCAATTTCTGGTTATAACTACTTGGCCAAGTGTTTAAAGTCACTGTAGTAACAACTACACTACTACGTCGTAGCCAGGTATCTACTACGTCGTAGAGGCTGTTTTTTTCCGTAATGGCATAAAAGTTGCGATGTAGTTGCAAATAATATAATCGTTCCTTTTTGGTAGAATTGTTACACAATATGGTGGACACAACAGTAAACAGACTCGCTTAGTTTTTTTTGTTTGGTTATGGTTATAATATGAACTATGTTATCCAAAAGTGTGAGAATTTACGAGCAGAGGATCAAAATTCGAGTGCGACGCAAAGTTTGTTGTATAACATGCATTATATATATTGCAAAAAACCGGTGCGCCCGTAAAATTGAGCCGTTTTCTGGTAGCTGATGGAATTTTTGTGTTGTGATTTTGGAGGTTATGTTTTCATAATCGACAGTTAACTCCAACAAATGGTGCTTAAGAAGAGCATTTTTGGTAAGCTTCAACTAATTTGTTTATAAAATAGTATGGCTCTTTAATATGAGCTCATAAAACGACAACAAAAATATTAAATTTTCTTTCTTACATAAAAACATGGCGTCCCAAACTATATTCCCTGATAGTCGAAAAGGTTACTTGAAAGTAGTTGCGGCTTTAAAGTTGATCCAAAAAGTTATTTAGTCTACATTGTTACATCAGATGTTACTATGATGACATAAACTTTTGTGGTAAAAATTAAAGTTATAATGTAGTTGTCGGATACACTTGTTTGGGACTCCAATGAAGCTTAACTTTCTAGTGGTAATTAAGTAGGATATAAAAGTCAGGGCGACTACGAAATAACGACTAAAAAGAAAGTAAAACTTTAGCAACGTCCTATTGTGGTAGAGAAGACTATCAGAATCGACTATCAAGAAACAATCCTATGAAGTAGTTTAGAGGGTCGTTTTTACGAAACATCTACTATTTCCTGATACTAAATAGTAGTTAGAACTAAAAAGTAACAAATTTTGGTTGGGATCACCACATTTCTACTATAAGAAAGTAGCAAAGCCTTTAGAACATGTAGCCGCTACTATAAATGTTAGTTGGGACCTCTGTACTGCGAATGGGTTCAGTCCATAATACTCCCCAGCTCTTTTGAATATTTCGGTGAGAGATTGATGTCCAAGCGAAATCCAAGTTATCTACTGCAAGTTGTATTCTTTCACCATATCTGCTCCTTCATTTGATATGAGTTGATTGAGCAAACGCTTTCTGTATCCCACCTTTATGTTTTGAATCAAGTTTTGGTCCATTGGCTGTAGTACTGCCGTGCAGTAAGGGGGCAAGAACATAACTCTAAAGTCTGGATCAAAATTTATTTCTTCCTCTGGAGGATGAATTCAGAAATGCCTACAATTATTACGTCGCGTGAAACTTGTTAAGACAGGAAAATTATTTATTATGTTTCTTAGACTATTTTTACACGCAATATAGGCTAGGTTCTTTCACGATTGGCTAAACGTTTTAACGTCCGGTTTAGAGAGGTACAATTTTGAAAATGTCCCGTTTATAGAGCAATCCGGATTACTGGAGTGTCCGTTTTAGCGAGTGTCCGAACTACTGAAGTTGTACTGTACATTTAATACTATAGCCAAAAAAAGAGGAAAACAATTGATTCAAGCGCTTATAAAAATTGTTCTTAATGAGGAAAATTAATAATCAAAAAGGGTTTGAGAAAATAAAACACCCTGTACTTGATTATTTTTATTGGAATAAAAAGCCGCATTTTAGCTGTGAAAAACAAGGTACTTAGATCTAAAAGCTGCAACATCTGTGACCTATTGATCCTGCTGTAATATAATCCGCCTTAGAAGGATTACTTGCTGCTGTCAGAAACATGTAAAAGGTGAATTACTAACTCAAAGAGCTTTTAAACATGCCTCATTTCAGTGGCGGCTCTTCGCCAAGTCTACAAAGGGGGCTACTTTGACACCAGTAAGTACTAAAGTAACTTCTCGGTAACCAGTACTCTAAATAGATTGAACGGTAGGTTCGGTTCATTTCTTCATTCATTCATCGAGATCTAATAATCGAAACTGTATCAGGCACTATAAAATACTCTGCCAATTTATGGGCACTTAAGCTCACACTAGGTACTATAGTTATAGTGTACGTGTGAGCTAATATTACTTAAAACTGAAATATATTTTATTCAATTCCAGACTCAGTTACCTTTCGTTTGATACCACACAAGCCATGTTTTGATTAAACTCTAATTTTTGAAATTTAGCCCCACCCTTTTTTTAAAAATGTATTTTGTTTAACTCCAGACTCAATTACCTTTCGTTTAATATCACACACGCCATAAACTCTAATTTTTAAAATTTACCCGCACCCTTTTTTTGAAATAAACTAAAATGTATTTTGTTTAACTCCAGACTCGATTACCTTTCGTTTGATATCACACACGCCATATTTTTACATAAACTCTAATTTTTGAAATCTTACCCCACCCTTTTATTTGGCTTTTGTTTGGTGGATTTTGTGCATTTTAAAATGGGACCATCTCGACCCAAAACCCAGCCTAGATACACAATTTCGTTAAAATCGGACAAGCGGTTTTTGAGTTATGCGCGTTGGTCGTTACAGACAGACAGACAGACAGACAGACGGCGCAACAAAAAAGTTTCAAAATCATCTGAAACGCAAAGATATATAAAAATTTTTGAAATCGGAGCAACTTTTTTTTTCTCGAAAAAATTAGGATCACCATAGCTCACACTACTATAGTATAGTAGTAGTGTTTGCTAAAAGTACGCAAAAAACCATGAAGATAGACTCCACAGACATGTGAATGAGGAAGCCCCGTTTGAGCTAGTGAATTAAATGAATTATATGAACCAAAATAATGCTATAAACACAACACAATTGTGAGTTACAAGCTGCGTTCGGTATTTGCATCTCAGACATGACGGATTTTTGTTCACGTGATTACAGATTAGTCTGAGCAAATTGGAATTAACGAACGATCCAGATCAAATCGATCAAATTTTTATCAATGGTTATAACCTTAAATATAACCAAAAATATTATGTACATATTGCAACTCACGCCCAGCTATAATTTTGACAAAATTTTCCCGTGATGTCGGAAATTTATATAATTTGTTGTCTTCAACATCAAATAATTCGATTTCAATCTTTTTGCATAAAAAAATTATTTTTGTAAACAAACTTATACAGCACTACAGTTTGCTGACGACCAAGTAATTGTAGCTAATGATAAAGAGGACATGGAGTATATGATAAGAAAGTTAATGGAAGAATACCAAAAGTGGGGATTAACAGTGAACGTGGACAAGACACAGTACTTATGTATTGGAAACGAATCCAGTGAGTTAGAACTAGACAATGGACAAGTAATATCTCCATGCAATGAGTATGTATACTTGGGTGTCACATTTGATAAGACAGGAACAGACTGTAAAGAACTGGAAAAAAGAATAGTAAAAGCAAAAAAGGTTATTGGATGTCTTAACAGTATTTTATGGAGCAGAGAGATAAAAAAGAATGTAAAATTTAACATATATGAAACAATGGTGAAAAGCACGCTGTTGTATGGAATAGAGACTTGTCGCGTAACAGAAAAATACAAAACAAAAATGGAAAGTGTCGAAATGGATGCAATAAGAAGATCAATGAGAATATCTAGAACAGATCACATAAGAAATGAGATCATAAAAGAAAGAATGGGAATCGAAGGGAGAATAACGGATGACATCACTAAAAGACAACTGATATGGTACGGCCATGTACAACGGATGAACGACGAAAGATTACCAAAGCAGGTCCTAGAATGGCAACCAATAGGGCGCAGAAAAAGAGGGCGACCTAAACTAGAATGGCAACAGTCAATCAAAGATCAATGAGTCTCTGATCTGACAGAAGATAATTGCCAGGATCGAAGGAGGTGGAGAATAGGCGTCGGACAACGTAGAAAAAACGTTCTAAACCGACTAAATAAAAAAAAAATACTTATACAGCATACGTCACAAACTCAGATTAATCTGTTTCGTCGCTCAAAATGTACGGAGCAACCAGATTTACGTCCGACTAGTTTGAGCAGAATTATTGAACGATTCAGATCTACCTCCCCTATATCTAGATGGAATTAACGAACGATTTCGATCAAAAGATTAATCCGACGTAAATACCGAACGCAGCTAGAGACGAAGCACAGCGGGGAGAACTGTTAAGTGAACCTTAAGTTTAAATCTAACTTTTCTAGTAAATTAAGTTAAAACAAAATTGCTAATTAGTCGTATTGACTAGATTGTAATACAATAAACACCGTGTGTTTGAAAAATTAAAAAAAAGTATATACTGGTGTCACTGTTTACTTAATATAGGGTGTCCCAAAAGTCCGAGCTTAACAAATTAGGTTTGAATGTTAATTTTTCAAAGATGGGTCCCCGGCCACGTGGGATTCCCCGGAAACGAGAAAGCGGACAGACTCGCCAGGGGAGGATCCCAGCAGAAATGCGTCGGGCCAGAACCGTTCCTGGGGCTCACAAGAGGGCAAATGAAGTCGGCCCTAACAGAGTGGACCCAGAAAGAGATACAAAGGGAGTGGACCAACACAGGAAACGCCAGACAGGCGAAGGAGTATGCGACAGGCTACAGCAAATCCCGTAGGGACTGGCTGCTCCGTAGAACACGAAGAGAGGTGGGAGCCATAGTGGGAGTCCTGACCGGACACTGCGTCCTACAAGGACACCTGGCAAAGATGAGAGTGAAGGAGGACGCGACGTGCGAGCGATGTTGGGCCGAGGATGAGACCTCGGCGCATTTTCTCTCATCATGTGAAAGCATACAAGGAGGCAAGAAGAGAGGTATTCGAAGGACCTTCTGAATCTGAGGTGGCCCGATATTCTGGCCTTTGTACAGAAGACGGGCAGATTCCTTAGCGAAAGAAGGACGCAATAGGGGGGATGCCCGGGGGTTGGCGAAAAGGGCGCTTCATGTGCCTAGTCGCCAGGCCTAGAGCCTACCCCACACTACTACTACTAGTTTTTCAAAGAGCTTTAAAATGAGGTATCACTAGATAGGGGTCTCTATTTAAAACAATTAAGTTAACTGCCACCTAATGTATGGGCGGCACACCCGCCCATTCATAAAATAGATCTCTTGATATTATCGATCACTGCCAAATATGGTTCAGTTATCTTCAATAGTTTAGAAGATATTTGGGTGGACTCGGACTTTTGGGTCATTTAAAAATCATATACATAATATTCCAATACCCACGGTAACTGCCCATTCATGATGCAAACATGAGGGCCTTGGGGTCTTTAAGCAAAAAAGACCTGATTGGATGCTTTCAAAGACATGCATATTATTTCCTTATAGTACGTATTATTGCAATACCTACGGCACCTTACGATGCAGAATGCAAACATATTTGAAATAGCAATATCAATGGATACTAAGTCTCTCCTTTTTGCGATTTTTAAGTTAAAATGTCCTGATTGTTTATACTTTATTCGTGTATTCGTCATGTCAAATCATCGGCTCACAGTTGACAAAAACTCTATCTATGTAAATTACCAGACGCTAGCGCTACCAAGTCCACTTTCAATCCCTGACTCAGTGTTGCCACCTCTACCGGTTTTTCGGTAGAACTACCGATTTAGCCTTTTACTTTACGATATACCGAATTACCATAGTTTTCTACCGATTTTTTTTTTCAATATAAACTTGTTTTTTTTTTTGATACGCCTCGTAATTGCGATTAAAAAAAAACACTATAAATAAAATATTCTTTTTATTTAAGATCCTTTGTAGAATAAAAATTTTATTTCAAGCCATTGTTTTTAAAAGTGTATTTATGGCGCCATCTCTTGGATTTTGCGATATACTCAGCCGGCAGCCGCAAGCGGCATTAAAGATCACGCTATTATAAACTCTGAGGTTTTTTTTATAATATTATCTACCTAATAGGGACCTATTGCAATAAAGCCAGGCACAAATTGTGCCGGGCACTATATTGACAGTTTCACATTATAAGAACAGCTGTCTTCTTTCAAAATAAGGCCATTGTGTATTATAAGAGCCGGAATTAATAGTGACGCCACAATTAATGGAAAATAAACGACTGGATTTCTAAATTCGACTTTGGTATGTCAATTTTGAAAGATCAACTATCAGTTTTTAATGCGAAACTGTCAATATAGTGTCCGGCACAATTTGTGTCTGGCTTTATTGCAATAGGTCCCTAGTATGTACCTAATTTTTTTATTTAATTCTTAATTTTGGTATTTTGTCAGTAAAAACAAATCGTAGAGATACAATTTACCTACTAAATCAATCCAAACTATCGATAGTTCTCCAGGCACTGCTAGCTGAGATGATTAAAAAATCTACCGAAATCTACCGATTTTTCTCGAAGCCTTCTACCGAAGACCTCAGGGTCGAGGGTGGCAACACTGCCCTGACTTCGCATGCGCAGATCTACCAATATTATTTACCTCATGTATTAGAATAGATGAATACAGGGTGATTTTCACTTGAGTGATTCTAACCACATAAAAATAGAAAGTTTCAAAAACCTAACCTAACAAAACCTAATCAAATCTAACCGAAACGAACCAAAGGAAACTGAACCAATAATTTTTTTCAAAAAAAAAAACTTTCCTGACTTACAGCCCGGGATCCTAGAGGATGTGAATCCGAACCGAACCAAACCGAACCTAACTAAACTGAACCAAACCTAACCTAACCAAACTAAACTACAACACGTACTGCTAATTAGGTTTAGTTGGGTAGGGTTAGGTTTGGATAGGTTCGGTTCGGTACGGTCCGGTTCAGATTCACATCCTCTAGGATCCCGGGGAGGAAGTCAGGAAAGTTTTTTTTTTTTTGAAAAAAAATATTGGTTTAGTTTGCTTTGGTTCGGTTCGGTTAGATTTGATTAGGTTTCGTTAGGTTAGGTTTTTGAAACTTTCTATTTTCATGTGGTTAGAATCATTCAAGTGAAAATCACCCTGTACATCTATTCTAATACATGAGGTAAATAATATTGGTAGATCTACGCATGCGAAGTCAGGGATTGGAAGTGGACTTGGTAGGGCTAGCGTCTTGTATGTAAATTTGGTATCTGTTCATTTTTCGTACCTTTATTTCTGAATGTTTGCGTCAAACGGCAACCATTGTGTAAATAGGTAACAGGGAGTATTGGAATATTACGTATATGTTAAAACTAACCAATTTTGCCTCGTGCATGGATTTAAAATGTTCGTTTACCCATTTGTAGTTACTTAAATTTATTATTGTTGCTATTTGTCTTGGTAGAAGTTAACTTTTGGATTTTTTTATTTCTTTATTTTTTTGTAGAATCGATGCATTGATTCGATCATAGGGAAAGGCATTGCTTCAGATCCAGGGCTCGTTGGTTTTGAGGCTGGGCTTTTTGGCGCCAAGTCGGTAAGCTTGCTTTAATGTAGCCCCTAGTAGAGGCCCTAGATACATTTGACTTATATAAAAACTATCAAAATATATCGAGGGCCTCTAGCCTGTAGTAGTAGTCATCATAAAACATTGTCTGGCCGGAATAAAATGAGGGGCAAAAGAGATGGATCAACTCAATCTATCTCTCCCTCTGTTTACAGCACTTTTGTCTTATTGGGTAGTTTTTATTTTCGTAGCCCATTGGCACACTTCAAGTGAACTCCACTCTATATCAGCTTGAAAAACAGTTTTTTGTAAATATCTCAGAAACGAAAGTTCCTACGAGGTTTTTGGTCATAACACAAATTATTAATGCGATGCTCCGTCAAAACATTAGCATTTTTCAATTTTTTAACTGTCCAAAACTTGTCATTGGCATTTATGAATTTTTTACCAAATTCTAATCAGCTCGGTACAGTGTCAAACACTATTTTTTTGTAAAAATTTAATGAAAATCGGTTCAGCGGCCTAGGAGCATAGAGTAAGTAATACATATCTTACTCTAGTAATACATAGGCTATCTTACTCTATGCTAGGAGCTCTCTTACTCTATGCTAGGAGCTCTCATGGGACGGACAGACATACACACACACACACACACACACGGACAGGCGCACAGTGGGGCAGAAGCACAAAAAGATGCGATAAAGTCTCACAGTGCATATTATTCCTTTGTAGTCAGTAATGTTTAAAATGAATTACTTAGTGATCCAAAATAAAAAAAAAAGTGACCTCGAGCTGTTAGTCGAGGTATAAGTGGTCGAATAAGCTTCAAAATATTTCCTCAAATACTATGTACGACGGCAATGTTTACAAAATATTATATTATGTTGTCGAGCCTTCAGAAACGGAAAGGCCGAGTTTGCCCCCTCCCCAAAATTGAAAACATCTAACCCCCCCTCCCCCCCCCCCCCAAAGAAACTTTACAGATCCAACATGAAATTTTGCACACTTTTCTTTTGACTGACTTTCGCCATTTTTAAAACGACTTGACAGAAGCTTTCAATGGTGTATATAAGAGGGAGCCTGCCCCCCCCCCCCCCGGAGCTAAGATTTTTAAAAATATTTTCTACATATTTCATCAATACAAACATAAAACAGCATAAAATACGGACTCATGGGGTTCGGTTCCCCCAAAAACTGTGTCGGGCCCATCCCGAGACATTTTTCTATATACGCCACTGGAAGCTTTCTTTGTTTATAAATAAACATGTTTATATATTACACTAAGCAAAACAAAAAATAATTTAACTATATTAATAAATCAAATAATACATTAACAAAAAGATCGGTCTGAAAGTATAAAATTCACGTATAAACATCGTTATAAAAGAGTATTTTTATCCTTTAACGAATTGTAGCTTTCGCTACGCTCATGCTAAAAACTTTTTACCTTGAAATAAAAAGTGTCACTTTTATCATTGGTATATATTATAAGAATAGGGCCCTCCGTAATCCTTATTTTAGCGATAAAACTGTCACTTTTTATACTTAAAACTCAAAATAAAAGGCTCTATCAGACATTGTTTTTAGTAAAGTAGCTGAAAACCACATAATTATAATTATAATTTAATTTTAGGGCAGAAAAATCCAAAAGTTTAAAAAATATCTCCTAAAATTCGTAATTAGTATCTTCTTAGCTATTGGCTAATTATATACCTCGCTACGCTCAGGCTACAAACTTTTTGCCTCGGGATAAGGTGTGACTTTAATTCCTTAATATATAATGAGTATAATAATAGTATGTGTAGATGTATGAGATTAGCACTTTGTATTTTAAATATCTATACTACAATTAAAACACATATTTCGCTAAGTTTGGAGAAAAATGTTAATATTTAAAAATTAATTCCGGCCTTATTAGCAAAAATTAGCAGCTAAATGTGGCATCATTTTAAAAAGGAAGGTTCAATAAAAAATAACATGTTAAAACTGGCCCGCGACAGCGGGCGACAAGTTACTTTGTGTCCACGTATATTTTTAAAATTAAAGAAAATAATAAATTTTTGAAAGATTTTACAAAAATGGCAGTTTGAACAAAAACAACAAAAAATTTTGCATTTTAGCTCACACATATACTATACTATAGTAGTGTGAGCTATGGTGATCCTAATTTTTTCGAGAAAAAAAAAGTTGCTCCGATTTCAAAAATTTTTATATATCTTTGCGTTTCAGATGATTTTGAAACTTTTTTGTTGCGCCGTCTGTCTGTCTGTCTGTCGGTCTGTCTGTATGTCTGTCTGTCTGTCTGTCTGTCTGTCTGTCTGTCTGTCTGTATGTCTGTAACGACCAACGCGCATAACTCAAAAACCGCTTGGCCGATTTTAATGAAATTTGGTACCTAGGCTGGGTCTTGGGTCGAGATGGTCCCATTTAAAAATGAACAAAATCCACCGAACAGAAACCAAATAAAAGGGTGGGGGTAGATTTCAAAAATGAGAGTTTATGTGAAAATATGGCGTGTGTGATATCAAACGAAAGGTAATTGAGTCTGCAGTTAAACAAAATACATTTTAACTTATTAAAAAAAAAAGGGTGGGGGTATATTTTAAAAATTAGAGTTTAAGTGAAAATATGGCGTGTGTGATATCAAACGAAAGGTAATTGAGTCCGGAGTTTAATAAAATACATTTTAGTTTTTTGTTTTTTTTAAGGGTGGGGGTAGATTTCAAAAATTTGAGTTTAAGTCAAAACATGGCTTGTGTGGTATCAAACAAAAGGTAATTTAGTCTGGAGTTAAATAAAATATATTTCAGTTTTTAGTTATATTAGCTCACACGTACACTATAACTATAGTACCTAGTGTGAGCTTAGGGGCCCATATATTGGCAGAGTATTTTTTATACGAGTGACCATAGTGATTTTCTGATATAATTAAAATTATTTTAACCAACCTTGATCAACATTAAAAATTGTGGCAAAGTTGATTCATTTGTGTTCTTAAAACAACTACGCAATGTCAGTTTTCAAAACACGGTAACTTTGACAAGGTGTTTTATTCATTTGTTTGACGTTTGACTATCCGAAGCTAACTTGCTATGGTAAAGCGATTATTAATAAATAGTTTTCAGTAAAAATATCTCCTATATTAGATAAATGAGTTCTGCACTAAATCGCATGTTTTCTTGGTTTTGCCCCTCTGTGAGGCGTCACGATGATATTGCTAATAGTATGTATGAATGCTATAGTTTGAGTTACCGTGCATGGTAAAGTTTGGCCTTCACCCTAAAAGGGTTCATTGCTGGGCTAGAAATAAATGTAGGGTGAAGGCACGTGGATTATCATAAAAAGACCCCAAATCACCCACAAGGTGCATTTTTTTAGTTTTTTTTGATTTTCTCGGCAACGTCAACTTTTTTGAAAAAATTACAGGTATAACAATTTAAAGAGCATAAAATTCTCTATCGAGTGGTATATAACTTATTCATTTTTGACAAAAATTAATCTTAAAACTGCCCTAACACTCTTGGCGAACTACCCCAAATCCCTCCTAAAGGTGCATTTTTTTAGTTTTTTTGAATTTTCGCAAAAACTAAGCTTCTAAGGGAAAAATGTATAATATACTTTTTTGTAGACAATACACATCCCTGTCTAACGATGTATACGCCGGCGGGGTTAGAGTGATTACAAACTCTCCAGCGGCGTCCGTTGTAGTAATTAAAAAAAGTAACAAAAAAACTGTGTTTTTCCCATAGTTTAATTAATTTTATGAAAAACCAAGCTTCGTAAAAAAAATGTGTTATACGTTATTGTAGTTATTAGAATTTCCTTTTTAACGCTGTAAGCAAGGTCCAATTAGTTTCATAATTAAAGCTTCAGAGGCGACCGTAAATTAAATAAATATTTAAAAATCACAAAGTAAACCATTTTTGTTTTAGTTTTATCTAATTTTCTCAGAAACTAAGCTTAATATGGAAAAATACGTTCATTGCAGATAGGGAAATTTCCTTTTTAACAATGTGTTACTCGGTGGGGATTAACTAATTACAAACTCGCCAGCGACCACATAGGGGCAAAATCAAGAAAACATGCGATTTAGTGCAGATTTCATTTATCTAATATGTGAGATATTTTTACTGAAAACTATTTATTAATAATCGCTTTACCATAGCAAGTTAGCTTCGGATAGTCAAACGTCAAACAAATGAATAAAACACCTTGTCAAAGTTAGCGTGTTTTGAAAACTGACGTTGCGTAGTTGTTTTAAGAAAACAAATGAATCAACTTTGCCACAATTTTTAATGTTGATCAAGTTTGGTTAAAATAATTTTAAGAATGTTAGAAAATCACTATTGTGAGTACATTATTCTCGTATAAAAAATATGCAAAATCTTTTGTTGTTTTTCTTCAAACTGCCATTTTTGTAAAATCATTCAAAAATTTATTATTTTCTTTAATTTTAAAAATATACGTGGACATAAAGTAACTTGTCGCCCGCTGTCCCGGGCGAGTTTTCACATGTCATTTTTTATTGAACTTTCCTTTTTAAAATGATGCCACATTTAGCTGCTACTTTTTGCTAATAAGGCCAGAATTAATTTTTAAATATTAACATTTTTCTCCAAACTTAGCGAAATATGTGTTTAAATTGTAGTATAAATATTTAAAATATAACATACTAAATACATATACATCTACACATACTATTATTATACTTATTATATATTAAGGAATAAAAGTCACACCTTATCCCGAGGCAAAAAGTTTGTAGCCTGAGCGTAGCGAGGTATACAATTGGTCAATAGCTAACAAAACACTAATTACGAATTTTAGGAGATATTTTTTAAACTTTTCGATTTTTCTGCCCTAAAATTTAATGATAATAATAATTATGTGGTTTTCAGCTACTTTACTAAAAACATAATGTCTGATAGAGCCTTTTATTTTGAATTTTAAGGATAAAAAGTGACAGTTTTATCGCTAAAATAAGGATTAAAGAGGGCCCTGTTCTTATAATATATACCAAGGGATAAAAGTGACACTTTTTATTTCAAGGTAAAAAGTTTTTAGCACGAGCGTAGCAAAAGCTACAATTCGTTAAAGGATAAAAATACTCTTTTATAACGAGGTTTATAAGTTAATTTTACGCTTTCAGACCGATCTTTTTTTTAACTTATTATTTGATTTATTAATATAGTTAAATTATTTTTTGTTCTGTTTAGTATAATATATAAACATTATTTATAAACAAAGAAAGCTTCCAGTGGCGCATATAGAAAAATGTCTCGGGTGGGGGGGGGGTCGAGACCCCATGAGGCCGTATTTTATGTATTCATGAAATATGTGGAAAATATCTAGAAAAATCTTAGCTTTTGGGGGTGCCCCGGCCCCCCAGGCCCCCCTTACATACGCCACTGAAAGCTTCTGTCAAGTCGTTTTAAATTCTGTAATGTTTTTTTGGGGGGGTTTAGGTGTTTTCATTTTTCAGGGGGACGATTAGTTATTGGAGAGGGGGCAAACTTGGCCATTCCGTTTCTGTAGGGTCGACAACATAATATAACATTTTGTAAACATTGCCGTCGTACATAGTATTTTAGGAAATATTTTGAAGCTTATTCGACCACTTATACCTCGACTAACAGCTCGGGGTCAATTTTTTTTTATTTTGGATTACTAAGTAATTAATTTTAAACATTCCTGACTACAAAGGAATACATCCATTGCACTGTGGGACTTTATCGCACCTTTTTGTGCCTCTGCCCCACTGTGCGACGTACGTAAATGGGAGTCATTTTAAAAATTAAAAAAGAAAACATGTTTTTCACATGTTTTATTTTATTTTCTTAAAAACCAAGCTCTTTCTTAAAAAAATGTGTTCTACACTTCGTCGTAGATAATTAAATTTTCTTCTAAATGGTGTATAACAAAATGACAAGACGCTAGCGCTACCAAGTCCACTTCCAATCCCTGGCTTCGCATGCTTAGGTCTACCAATATTATTTACCTCATGTATTAGAATCGATGTACAGGGTGATTTTCACTTGAATGATTCTAACCACATGAAAATAGAAAGTTTCAAAAACCTAACCTAACGAAACCTAATCAGATCTAACCGAACCGAACCAAAGCAAACTAAACCAATATTTAAAAAAAAAAACTTTCCTGACTTCCTACCTGGGATGCTAGAGGATGTGAATCCGAACCGGACCGTACCGAACCGAACCTATCCAAACCTAACCCTACCCAACTAAACCTAATTAGCAGTACGTGTTGTAGTTTAGTTTGGTTAGGTTAGGTTTGGTTCAGTTTAGTTAGGTTCGGTTTGGTTCGGTTCGGATTCACATCCTCTAGGATCCCGGGCAGGAAGTCAGGAAAGTTTTTTTTTTGAAAAAAATTATTGGTTCAGTTTCCTTCGGTTCAGTTAGATTTGATTAGGTTTTGTTAGGTTAGGTTTTTGAAACTTTCTATTTTCATGTGGTTAGAATCATTCAAGTGAAAATCACTCTGTATGCATCTATTCTAAGACATGAGGTACATAATATTGGTAGATCTGCGCTTGCGAAGCCAGGGATTGAAAGTGGACTTGGTAGCGCTAGCGTCTTGTAACAAAATGTGATAGAAGTTATGGATAACGCGCGAGAGCCGTTTGTACATTTGGGTCACGTTCAAAAATTACCAAAAAAACAGTTTTTTTAATTTTCTTTTAAACTAAGGTTCCTACAACAAACGGTATTTTACCTGAAAATTTATTAAAAATCGGTTTAGCGGTTTAGGAGCTATCGTGTTATGGACAGAAATAATACACACACACACACACACACACAGACAGACATCACGACGATATTACTAAGAGAGGTCAAAATACACCCAAATAACAAATTTTCAGCGTTATCTAAAAAAAAATACTCTGCCAATCTATGGGCACCTAAGCTCACACTGGGTACTATAGTTATAGTGTGAGCTAATATAATCAAAAACTGAAATATATTTTATTCAACTCCAGACTCAATTACCTTTCGTTTGATACCACACAAGCCATGTTTTGACTTAAACTCAAATTTTTTTAATCTACCCCCCACCCTTTTGAAAAAACCTAAAATGTATTTTGTTTAACTCCAGACTCAATTACCTTTCGTTTGATATCACACATGCCATATTTTCACTTAAACTCTAATTTTTGACATCTACCCCCACCCTTTTTTTAAAAATAAACTAAAATTCATTTTTTTTAACTCCAGACTTAATTACCTTTCGTTTGATATCACACACGCCATCTTTTCACATAAACTCTAATTTTTGGAATCTACCCCCACCCTTTTATTTGGCTTGCGTTCGGTGGATTTTATTCATTTTTAAATGGGACCATTACGGCCCAAGACCCAACTTAGGTACCAAATTTCATTAAAATCGGACAAGCGGTTTTTGAGTTATGCGGTTGGTCGTTACAGACAGACAGACAGACAGCAAAACAAAAAAGTTTCAAAATCATCTGAAACGCAAAGATATATAAAAATTTTTGAAAACTGAGCAACTTTTTTTTTCTCGAAAAAATTAGGATCACCATAGCTCACACTACTTATAGTAGTAGTGTGAGCTAAAATTTGTCCAAAATAATACTTTCACTAGCCATTGGAAGGTAAAAAATTTTCGTCAAAAACAATACCTTCTCTAGCCATTGCTGCACGGGCTAGGAAGGTATTAAAACAACAAACAATAAAAACTAGATAATTTAAAAAAAATTATCGATCATTCCATACTTTTTTACGCTAATTAAATAGTAGACATAAGTAGTGTCGTTTTATGGAGCTATTTGGTACACGTAGTTAACTTTAAATTACCATTATAATACTATAATAGAATAGTATGTAGACATTGTATTTGATAAAACCTCCTATGTGGATTTTTTTTACAAATATATTAGATAAACGTGAAATTTCGTACCCGTGAATTTAAAAATCAAACAAGTTTCATGGCTAATCGGGCAAAAAAGGAGTTTTTTTGTTTCCCTTATATTTTTCCGTGGGTAGCTTGAAAGCTTAACCTCACGGGGGTCCAAGATCTAATGGACACCTAATAAGTGTTGACAGTTAACCGTTTCGTCCTTATGGGACTCCTCAGAACACTGCTGGTCAAGTGACAAATCTTGCGAAGTTAATCAGACGGTTTTGTCTCTAATTAAATGTAATTAGTGAGCGTACTATAGCAAGAGGCGCCATCTACCGAGATACGGGAGAAACAAAAAACCAAAAGCAGGGAAAAACACTGCTATACAATATCGATCAATGAAAAGATCGAATGTAAATAAAAGAGAACAACTATAGTCCGTGACCTACGACAGCTCTTTGTCTTTTCAGGCCGGATCAACGCATTTTGCATTTTTACCCGTCATCAAGACAGTGAGCGTCAATCAACGGAATTTTTTAGCCAAATAATACTAACAAACGTGAAATTTCGTACCCGTGAATTTAAAAATCAAACAAGTTTCATGGCTAATCGGGCAAAAAAGGAGTTTTTTTGTTTCCCTTATATTTTTTGGTTAACTGTCAACACTTATTAGGTGTCCATTAGATCTTGGACCCCCGTGAGGTTAAGCTTTCAAGCTACCCACGGAAAAATATAAGGGAAACAAAAAAACTCCTTTTTTGCCCGATTAGCCATGAAACTTGTTTGATTTTTAATATATTAGATTTTTACTTCACCGTATAACTACGAGGGATCAAATATAAACAAGCCTTTGTTTATAACCTAGTTATTTAGAAACATGACACAAAACAGAAATTTTTTCTACTTTTCTATATATCCCCCTTCTCTGTTAATACACTTTTCCCAACGGTTTAACAGTTTCTTGATCCCGTTTTCATAAAAGGAAGCTGGGCGGGTATCTAACCAGTTGCGCACGAATGCCTCCACCTCTTCATTGGTCTGAAATTGCTCGCCTCCCAGTGAATCTTTGAGTGGGCCAAACATATGAAAATCGCAAGGTGACAAATCTGGACTGTATGGAGGGTATTCCAGTACAGTCCAGTGCATTTCATTGATTTTGGCCTGTGTTAAAGCTGCCGTATCAGGTCTAGCGTTGTCATGCAGGAGCAACACGTCTTGGATGGGGTGTGCTCTCCTCTTTTGGCGATAATCAAGCTTTACCTGGTTCAGTAAGTTGCAGTAGTAAGCCGCGTGTATTGCTAATAGCTGGCCATACACACAGAGGTTGATCCGCCGGTTTGGAACGGCGCGGTTCAAACTGGCGGATTTGTCTTTCAATTAGTGGACATTCCACGCGCCAGTTATAGCCGGCACAGATTTATCTGTGAGTTCAGACCGGCGCCGGCCGGCGAAACTTGTGGGTTCCGCGCTCACAGATATTTTAACCGGCGCAGAGTTTTCTGTCGGTTTAATCGCTGTTCAGGCCAACGGCTTCTCTCATTTGGATATCTTGTTTCGTAAGATCCTCTCTTACCAAATTTAATAAAAACTCATACGTGTTAATAGAGAATTATTGAAATAAAGCCAGGCTATAATGGTGCCAGGTACAATTTTGACACCTTTACATTGTAATATCAGCTGTGATCTTTTAACACACGGCCTTTGTTTACTATATGAACCGGAATAAATAGTGCCTTCTTTTATTAATTGAAAATAAACGACGAAAGTTTTAAATTTGACTTTGATATGTCAATTTTGAAGGATCAACTGTCAGTTTTTAATGTGAATGTGTCAAAATAGTGCCTGGCACAATTATAGCCTGGCTGTATTTCAATAATTCTCTGATATCCATTCTTAAATAATTTTTAAAATCGTCTGGATCATTTTCTAGTAACTCTTTTTATAGAAGGTCATGGCTAAATAGTTTCCTCGTAAGCAAATAACTTTTAACCCACTTGGAACGTCTCTTTTTTACACCACTATGCATTATGTCCATATTAATAATCATTCCCATGCACAGAGCCTGCTTCTTTTTAGCACGAAACATTTTACATACACTATGCTTAAAATACGGTGCCGCATAAAACTTCGACGAAATTCCACAGTTTTGGTTAAACTGGCAGATAAATCTTGAGTTTTAGCCCACTAACGCGCGGTTATGTCTGCCACAGACCGATATGAAGGATCGATTCGAAAGATTTTTTTTGTGTTAGTGGACTGCAGCAGTTTTAAACCGTTACGGTCAAAACGGTCAGACTTATCTGTGCCGTTCCAAACCGACGGATCAACCTCTGTGTGTATGGCCAGCTATTCGCTCGTGCAAAAAATCGACCAACAAAACTCCTCTCCAGTCCCAGAAAACGGTCGCTAAAACTTTGCCTGCAGAAATGATGGTACGCGGACGACGTGGTTGACTCACGTTGTCGACACGCTCACGGCCCTCGTTAATTTCTTTGCACCAAGTTTTTACAGGTACCCACGAAAGCGTCTTATTTCCGAACTGTGCTCGCAATCTGCATCGAATTTCAGTAGGTTTAACGTTTTCGCGTGTAAGAAATTTAATGATTATACTTTGCGCAACACTGCTGTGTACCTTCTTCTCGCTAATTGCGATTGCTCCTGGCCAAATGAGCATCGCGGCTCTACCAGCCGCCTACATGCTGCTGAATATCCCTACTCCAAAATTATATCGGTCACGTTCATCTTGAATGACTTTTCCGTTAGTAAGTTTAAAAGGCTTGTTTATATTTGATCCACCCTCGTAATACTCTATCTCCTGTGAGGGACTTAAAACACAAAAAACTTTTTGGCAAAAATTAAAAGTATATGTACTACTTAACGAGTGAAGAAAGTGACTTTAAACCAAATTTCCTTGTCATCTTTGTAAAAATATATTTTTTTATTTTCGTCGTCCTTTAAGACGAAATTATTTTCTCTCTAGAGAGGAAAATATTTTTGTCTCCTAATACGTTAATGCATTCAATCAATCAATCAAATATGCTTTATTGTTAAAAGAACCGAGTTTTCATTAACAAGGCAAACTTAAAGCTATTAATGAAAAAATTAAATCATAAGTTATAATTTATGAATTAACTTATACAGAATTTAAAATTTAAATAAAAAACAAACATATACAGTCAATTAAAAAAAATAGATAAAAATAAAACAATAAAGTGATCAGTTTGGTAAAAATGGAACACCCAACTGCTAAATGTACTTGTACAGTCGGGGACTTTTTAAATTGGCGTGTTATTTTTTTTCTGTCAAAATTATTCTTTTAAAGAAATCAAAAAAAAAAATATGTATGTATACAGACACAGGTAAGGTTCACAATTTTTTTGTTTTGATTCAAACTACTTTTCCAAATTTCAAATAGGATTTTTTTTTATTTTCCAGGGCGGCAATTTAAAAAAGTACTGTACCTACTAGTCGCAGTTGGGTAGAAAATTTATAGGTATTCCTATAATGTACGATATGCTTTAACTTTTAGTTTTGATGCCCAAAGCGCACTTACAAAATTATACAGTTTTGTATTTTCGTGAATCAGGTTATTCGGTAATTTTGTATCCAACTGCCACTAGTAGTTACAACGCAGCCAACGATAAAGACCGGCCATGGCGCGTTATAAGCAAGTCGTCGGTCACGTGATCTTAGGAGTCCCAGGATTCTTATTGTATTGCTTAATATATTATATGTTTTTACACAATTTAAATAAATTAACAAAAAATTTTTGTTCTTTTATAGGCAAAAATTTTAAAAAATATTTTGCTGATATTATGGATAAAAGAACTGAATCTATAAAATAAAAAATAATACAAAATTTGCACTCTAATATCTTCAGGTACATATATCGTTAATAACTTCAAATCTATACAAGTCTTTAAAAATTGAACATATCAAAAATAAGCTTTTATTTTTTTTAAATTTTCTTTGAGTGATTGAATATTTATTAGCAGACACAGATCATTGTGCTTTTTAATAAAATTATTTTAAAAAACTTTACAAGCCCTTAAACTAATTTTTTCAAGCTTTGACAATAGTTTTTCTCCACAAAAACACTCGCTAGAGTTATCCGAAGAAAAATTTTCAATATAAAACATTTCACAATAAAAGAATCAAGTGATTTTGTGAATAAGTGAGATGGTTTTCAATTCAATGAACTGAATTTAGTGGTCGTCAATCATTTTTTGAAAAATTACCCAGCACAAAGTTTAATATATATTTCATTAAAGTGTAAGTTAACTACCAACTCATGTTCTTTTAAAAGCTGTATCTTACTTTTTAAATATTTCACACTACCAGAGAGATTACTATCTGTTAAAAATATTTCACAAATCAGTTTTTTAATATTGCGAGGGTGCGGAAGACATATTACCTGAGAATTGTAAATTGACGTGTATGCACTGGATGACTGGATAAACAAAGATGAAGCCAACATTAAAGTGTATCCACAATATCTTCGATTCTCAGGTTGCCTTTTCAAGAGACCTAATTGTTCAATAAGAAATGACAACTGAACACATTTTTCACTCTCACTATCGAAAATGTCACTAAGGATGTCTATTACTTGATCAATATTATCCAAGATCTTATCTTTTACCACTTCTTTCCCGTTTGCAACATATTAGGTTTCAGTTTTATAGTTGGACTGACAAGGAACAACATTAATTACACGTTCGCGGCATTGTTTATCTTATAGGTATTTTCTTTATAATTTACTCATTAGCCATTAATTATTTTAACGCAGCCTACTACAGTCTTTTTCGTGGGCTGCGTTATTCTAATAACTTTGATAAAATTCACATAAAATTCGTGCCAGAATTAAAAAAAAAACGACGTAAACAAACATGCCAAAACTGAAAACACACATGTTTTATAATGACGTGAGGCGTTTTTTTGTGAGCCTCCTACGGTCACGTGATATTTCCGCGCCCGGGCCGGTTTTTCTCGTGGGCTGCGTAGTTACAAGTAGATTTAGCAGTTGGGTTTTTTTTTATATTTAAAAACTTTTGTACAAAATTACCCAATAACCTTATTCATGAAAATACAAAACTGTATAATTTCGTAAGTGCGCTTTGGGCATCAAAACTAAAAGTTGAAACATTTCGTACATTATTATAGGTGTACGTACCTATCATTAACGTATTATACGTTAATGGTACAGTCGGGGACTTTTTAAATTGCCGTTGTATTTTTTTTCTGTCAAAATTAATCATTTAAAGAACTCAAAAATAATACAATTTTAAATATGTATGTCTACAGGTAAAGTTCAAGATTTTTTTGTTTTGGGTTAAACTACTTTTCCTAATTTCAAATAGAAATATTTTTTATTTTCGAGGGCGGCAATTTAAAAAGTCCCCGACTCTACCTATCAATTTTAGTAAATTAAGCAGTTGACTGTTTTTTTTATTTCAAATTTTTTTTATTGTCATGTATAGACTTTGGTTTTGTTCATATCTTGTTTTATTGAATGGCGTTTTTAATAATGTCCGTTTATTATTAATTCCGTTTTTAATAATGTATATGGATAGGCATTAATTTTCGTATATCGTCGCCCAGATGCTAAAACCTCCTATCTCAAAATCAGTTTCATTAAGGACATGAATTCATATTCCATAGACTTCAAATCCTAGTAACTTGATTAGGCAAGGCCAACATAAAAATAGAGGCCACGACCCTGAAAAAATCCGCTGTTCTCCCGGGGCTGAATTTTACATTGGGTCTTATGGGAGGTCAGACGTTTTTTTAGGATATTTTCAAAATGGCACTACAGATTTCCGCAAAATTTCAGTGAAATATTCTCAGACACCATCCCGATATTCCACCAAAGGTTTGTAAGGAAGCAACATGATTAAAAGGTTAAAATCTTCAAGATTTAGCATTCCTTATTTTGAATTCAAATTACCCGCCATGTACCAGATGCCAACTGTTATATTTGACATGTATTTGACTTTGTCATATGTGATTGTCACATTCGCTTCTGCTTTAAACTTAATTTTTGTGTGAGCTAATGAAGCAACTATGAAAAATTAGGGCTTACTATACATTTAAAAAAAATTGTTCTGCCAGAATAAAGTAAAAACAATCTCAAAAACGGCTTTATTTAACAAAAAATCAAATATCCATGAACCGTCATGCCAACTTCAAAATTTTAAAGACAATCAGCTGTGTCGTAACGTGACCATCAAAAAAAAATCAGCCCCGGATGTGTCAACAAAGTGGAGGATCGCGGCCCGTCCATTTTGATAGCCCTGGATTAGGTAACAGAGAGCATGTGCAGCGCTAAATATAAATTCCTCGTATCTCGCGACCGGAATAAGTCAGATGTCAAAACCTCATATTTCTCATTTCCTGAAAATTGTGGTTTTTTTGAGATATAAGGTTTTAACATCTGAGCGACGATATCGTCGTAGCAAAATAAATATTATTGGCAATTTTATTCAGCAAAAATCTATTTTAGGCCGTTTATTGTTCTTTCTGCAAAATGTCATTTTTAATACAAAGGAGTTTTCATCAAAACAACAACGATGTTTAGTAGTAGATAATGATTTATTTACTGGGATGAACAATTTATTTAATTTGATGCAAGCACGAAACCATATCGTACCGGATATTAAATGTTAGCTCCGTTTCACAGTGGCGACACCGAGGGGTGGCTCCATTGTCAATTTTTGTACACCAAAAGAAAATACCTACGATAATTCCCGGTATATTTCCCAGTTGTTGATGTTTTGAGGTTTGGGTAGAGCCGCGGGACTGTAAGTGCGCTGGTCGTTTTATAAAATCTGGGTGCAAAAATCCTTAAAAGGACGATGTAAAAATATTAATTTTTCCGAGCCACACAAAGACAATATAGAGGATTGGCACTCACCTTTTTAGTTGTTTCCGTCGTCCAGAGGAGCTCCTCTCGCTGGCCCAGTCGTTGCAGTCGATCCACACTAGAATCACTTGTTTGTGTAATGGTTTAGTTTGATTTTCTAAGAATGTTATTGGATTTTTTGGTTAATAGAATTTATCACCATGCCATGGTGATCTCGATAGAATACGACAGACGAATCTTTTTTGGTTACGCCTTTTTGCGCAGATTCATTTTTCGTAGATGGCGCTGGCGTTTTGCTTGTGCCAATCAAAATTGAAATTGTGTGGGTTTTCCGAATACGGGAATTTGGCGCAAAATTTGAATTTAAAATTAAAGTTGCACGAACACCAGTATTTCCCCAAATTTCCAAGGTATGTCCTAGTATTTCCCAAGTACTTCCACGTATTTCCTAGTATTTCCTGTATTTCCTCTAGCTTCTCTATACAGGGTGTCTTATTATATTTTTCCCACCCTTTTAGACCATTAATAATTGATATAGGAATATAAAAGAAATTGTGTTTGAATTCGCGAAATTTTTACTTTTAAACTGCATCTTGACTTTATTTCTGACGATTACCGTATTTGACAGGCGCTCAAATTTATAGTTTTTGTAAATCGGATGCTCCTTATATTAGTTAATGAATAGATTAGGCTTGGAATTTACTTTCCAAAAATACCATGTCGCAGTTTTGATAAATATTTTCTGAAATATTAGCGATAAATTTTTAAATGGTGAAAAAGTAACATTACCACTTTTGTGTTAATTTCAGTGTCCTTATTTCGAACTATGTTAGTCCCCATGTATAAACAGTGACAATGACAACTATTTTTTTGTAAATGACGCTGAAAATGACAACCGGTAACGACAACAAAGTTGTGTCATTATCACTGTTAATACATGGGGACTAACATAATTTGGAATAAGGATACTAAAATTAACACAAGAGCGGTACTGTTATAATTGCTAATATCTCAGAAACTATGGCTCTAAACTTCGGCATATCGGGTATTTTGGAAAATATGTTCCAAGCCTAATCTATTAATTAAATAATATAAGGAGCATACAATTTACAAAAACTATAAATTTGAGCGCCTGTCAAATATGGTAAGCATCAGGAATAAAGTCAAGATGCAATTTAAAAGTAAAAATTTCGCGAATTCGAACACAATTTCTTGTATATTCCTATATCAATTGTTAATGGGCTAAAAGGGTGGAAAAAAATAAAATGAGAAACCCTGTAGACCAAAAGGAAATACGGAGCCACCCCTCGGGCGACACTCAAAAAATTTGCTTTGGTGGAGTTAAAAGCCCCAAAAATTTTGGATTTTTTTGAAAGAAAAAATACCGGACAATATGTTTTAACGCAGTTAAGTGTCCTCGAGGTGTAAATTATTATCATTTTTTTGCTCTCCAATTTGATATAGAAAGTGTCAGCCATCTTGGATTTTCTGTTTTCGTCGATAAAGGAATGGTAGGAAATAAATTTCTCTACAATTTTTGTCTCATAGATATTTACTATAGATATTTAAATAAATATGTTATGCTAATAATAAATAAATTGTGTAAAAAATATCTGGGGGGCACGGCAGTGCCCCGCCAAGTTCGCCCGGAAACTGCTGTACTATCTTTTCTTTAAACAATTCAGCCCATATTTGACCTATTTAAAACTCTACTTCGAAATGAGCTACGAAACTCAAACTATGCACAGTAACCGTAGTAAAGTAAAGTAAAGTCTTCCATAAAGTAGTAAAGTAGTTACGAAATTTAAAAAAACGTCGAAATTGCCACTCACTCACTCACCTCATTCATGTATAGATCATCAAAATTCTACTGTACTTTCAGACATGCTACAAAGCTGAAATTTGGCACACTGATAGAAATTGTGACCAAACCCTTGGAAAAAATCAAAAAACCTCAAAATTTCTAATTTAGTCCTCCCCTCTATACATGTAAAGTTATGTAAATGTAACATTGCCCACACCAGAAGCGCTAAAGAGCTGAACTTTGGCAGACTGATAGGAAGTATAATAAAACTAAAGGAAAAAATTTTCAAACACCAAAATTTTAACTTGCTTCCCTCCCCTATAAATGTAAAGTTATGTAAAAGTAACATTGCCCACTTCCAGAAACGCTAGAGAGCTGAGCTTTGGAAGACTAATAGGAACTATGATAAAACTATAGGAAACAATTTAAATACACCAACATTTTAATTTACTTTCTTCCCCAATAAACGTAAAGTTATGTAAAAATAACATTGCCCACTTCTAGGAACGCTTTAGAAGGCTGATAGGAACTATGATAAAACCACAGGAAAAAATAAAAAAAACCTCAAGATTTTTAATAAGGCATTGCAAAAGTTTTTTGTACTTTAAAACTTACATTTTATCCAAATCCTTTAAAAAAGGAATGAAATCATAACAAAAACATTTTATCTGAAAAAAACCCAAGTACGCGAAAGTGATATTCCATAAAAAGAATTGAGATAAAAGTAAAGCCAAGTTCCCCAATACAAATTTCAAAATGAAGGGTTCTTACTAGTTTCGAAACGTTTTTCTAAACTTGGCTATTACGACTGCAAAGTATAAAAAACATTTCTAAACTTTCATTTTGAAATTTGTATTGGAGAGCTTGGCTTTACTTTTATCTCAATTCTTTTTATGGAATACCACTTTCGCGTAATTGGCTTTTTTGCCGCTTGTTTGGCATTTTTTGAAACAAATTTAAAGGTATTTACTACTACTATGTCGGTTTAGAACGTTTGTCTACGTTGTCCGACGCCTATTCTCCACCTCCTTCGATCCTGACAATCATCCTCTGTCAGATTCTTTTGACTCATTGATCTTTGGATTGGCCATTCTAGTTTAGGACGCCCTCTTTTTCTGCGCCCTATTGGTTGCCATTCTAGGACCTGCTTTGGTAATCTTTCGTCGTTCATCCGTTGTACATGGCCGTACCATATCAGTTGCCTTTTAGTGATGTCATCCGTTATGCTTCCCTCGATTCCCATTCTTTCTTTTATGATCTCATTTCTTATGTGATCTATTCTAGATATTCTCATTGATCTTCTTATTGCATCCATTTCGACACTTTCCATTTTTGTTTTGTATTTTTCTGTTACGCAACAAGTCTCTATTCCAAACAACAGCGTGCTTTTCACCATTGTTCCATATATGTTAAATTTTACATTCTTTTTTATCTCTCTGTTCCATAAAATACTGTTAAGACATCCAATAACCTTTTTTGCTTTTACTATTTTTTTTCAGTTCTCTACAGTCTGTTCCTGTCTTATCAAATATGTGAAACCCAAGTATACATACTCATTGCATGGAGATATTACTTGTCCATTGTCTAGTTCTAACTCACTGGATTCGTTTCCAATACATAAGTACTGTGTCTTGTCCACGTTCACTGTTAATCCCCACTTTTGGTATTCTTCTGTTAACTTTCTTATCATATACTCCATGTCTTCTTTATCATTAGCCACAATTACTTGGTCGTCAGCAAGCTGTAGTGTGTATATGGTAAATCGGTCGTTAAGTTGTATTCCCATGCCGTGCACTTTACGTTTCCAGTTTTTTAGAGCTACTACGATATATATTTTAAAAAGAGTTAGAGAGATACAACATCCCTGTCTTAAGCCTTTTGTTACCAGGAATTCTTTTGAAAGTCGATTTCCAATTTTAATTTTAGATTTTGACCCTTTGTATAGTTCTTTAATCGCTTTTATGTATGTATGATTGATATTAGTTTGCTCTAAAACTGTCCATAATTTTTCTACTGGAACGGTATCATATGCTTTTTGTAGGTCCACAAAGGTAACATGAGTCTCTATATTTCTGGCGCTCCTTTTCTCAATTACTTGTTTAAGACAAAAAACATTATGACTACAAGATCTGCCTGCGCGAAACTGCTTTGCTATTCTTCTTCTTGTTCATGAAAATCATTCTCTATTAGATCTCTAAGAATCCTACCGTGCAATCTACTTAGAGTACTAGTTACTGAAATTCCTCTGTAATTGTTGCAATCCAGCTTGTTTCCTTTTTTATGTATTGAGGATATGAATGCAATTTTCCAATTATTAGGTACTTGATGTCCGTTTATGCATTGATTAATCATATATGTGAGATTTTCGAGTAGTTTCTCTGATCCATATTTGAGCATTTCAGCATATATTCTCCCAGGTCCGCTAGCTTTTCCTTTTAAAGGTATTTATCTTAGAGTAATAAAATATATTTTATTACTCTGAGGTATTTATCCTAAGGTAACTGATATTGAGTATTTTTAAATTTAGAAAAGAGACGGCACTGAGAGCGCGGCATCCATTATCAGTAGCCTCAATTTATCCAAGCCATACGTTGGGATTCATTTGAAATCCAACAAACCGGCACGCTTGTAGCAGTAATTTTTAGAGGCCCTTTCCCAGAACAGATATATTTGAAACGTAAGTGGGAGCAACGCATCAAGACGCGGTTTTCGAAATACGAAGTGTGACAATTAAATTTCAAGACTGGCCCCCGTACTAACAGGTTTTAAACCTCCCCGCCTCGGGCAGTTGGAGTTATTCACCTTGATGTGCGTTCTACTACCGCGCGCAATCTTGTCGCCTTTCTTCTCCTAGTTTGGCTTACCCAGTGGTTTGAAGGGGATCGGGCATAGCTCATTTGCCGGAATTATGACAAACTAAAAAATTGAGCAACGTGTTAATTTAAAGTAAAACTCAAAAAAACGGCTACTGAATACTTCCAAATGCTAAAAGATGTCTACGGAAAGTATGTATGTCTCGTGCAATGATTTTTATGTGGCTTAAAAGCTTTTTCGAAAGTCGTGAAGAAGTTAAAGATGATGAACGAGAAGGGGGCTCCAGCACATCCATAACAGCGATGCTCATTGTTTTCTTTTCGATATTAGCGGTGTTATTCTTATTGAATGGGCGCGTGAGGGTCAAATAGTGAACCAACATTTATAGTTGGAAGTATTTATGTAGCTAAGGAACGTGTAAGGAAAAAACGTCCAGATTTGTGGAAGAACAACGCGTGGCTGCTCTACCAGAACAATGCACCGGCCCACAATGCCCCATCCATTAAGCAGTTTTTAGCTAAAAGAAGATCCCCGTCGTTAACCACCCACCATATTTAACAGATTTGGCCCCTTGCCACTTCTACCTGTTTCGAAAGTGAAAAAATCGTTAAAAGGAACCCGTTTTGAAATATTAGAACACATCAAGGAAAAACCGGCAACATTGGAAAAAAACGCATACAATACAATAGTTCGAAAACATTTTTTTCGAATGGAAATTGGTTCGAAAATAGTTTTTTCGAACGGAAATTTGTTCAAAAACATTTTGTTCGAACGGAAATTTGTTCGAAAACATTTTGTTCGAACGGAAATTTATTCGAAAACATTTTGTTCAAACGAAAATTTGTTCGAAAACATTTTGTTCGAACGAAAATTTGTTCGAAAGGACATTTGTTCGAAAAAATTTTGTTCAAACGGAAATTTGTTCGAAAAAAATTTGTTCAAAAGGAAATTTGTTCGAAAACGTTTTCTTCGAACGGAAATTCGTTCGAAAACAGTTTCTTCAAACGCAACTTGGTCCGAAAACATTTTCTTCGAACGGAAATTTATTCGAAAACATTTTATTCGAACGGAAATTTGTTCGAAAACAGTTTCTTCGAACGGAAATTGGTCCGAAAACATTTTCTTCGAACGGAAATTTGTTCGAACGAAAATTTGTTCAAACGGAAATTTGTTCGAAAACATTTTGTTCGAATGAAAATTTGTTCAAACGGAAATTTGTTCGAAAACGTTTTCTTCGAACGGAAATTTGTTCGAAAACATTTTATTCATTACAAACAGCAACTGTTTGACTAAGGGGTCTCTTTCTAACATATTTTTTCCAAAAAAAAACTTTCCTGGCTTCTTTTGCGGGATCCTAGAGGGTGTGAAACCAAACCGAACCGAACCGGCATCCTAGAGGTTGTGATGCCAAACCGAACTAAACCGATACTTCGATTCGGTTCAGTTCGGTTCGGTTCAGTTTTGTTTCACACCCGCTAGGATCCCACGAAAGAAGTCAGGAAAGTTTTTTATTGAAAAAATATGTTAGAAATAGACCCCTTAGTCAAACAATTGCTGTTTTTAATGAACAAAATGTTTTCGAACAAATTTCCGTTCGAAGAGAACGTTTTCGAACAAATTTCCGTTTGAACAAATTTTCGTTCGAACAAACAATTGCTGTTTTTAATGAACAAAATGTTTTCGAACAAATTTCCGTTCGAAGAAAATGTTTTCGAACCAATTTCCGTTCGAAGAAACTGTTTTCAAACAAATTTCCGTTCGAATAAAATGTTTTCGAACAAATTTCCGTTCGAAGAAAATGTTTTCGGACCAATTTGCGTTCGAAGAAATTGTTTTCGAACAATCGAACAAAATGTTTTCGAACAAATTTCCGTTTGAACAAAATGACTTTCGAAGAAAATGTTTTCGAACAATTTTCCGTTCGAACAAAAAAATTGAAAGAAAATTTTTTAAAGAAATTTCCGCGACCCGACAAAATTGATGGGGAACATCATTAAGTTGTATTAGTATTTAAATAAATTTAAATTTTTTACACTTAAATTTTTTACACTTTAATAAATTTTTAACTTAAATTTTTTACACTTAAATTTTTTACACTTAAATTTTTTACACTTAAATTTTTTACACTTAAATTTTTTACACTTAAATTTTTTACACTTAAATTTTTTACACTTAAATTTTTTACACTTTAATAATTTTTTACATTTAAATAAATTTAAATTTTTTACACTAGTAAATTTAAATTTTTTACAACAGTCTTATACTTTTATTGTCACACCTCGTATAGTAGAACGCATTTTTCTCAACAATTTGTGTTATAACCAAAATCTTCGTAGGAGATTTAGTTTCCGAGATATTAAAAAAAGATTTAAGGTATTTAGCATGAAGTTCACTGGTAGTGGACCAGTGGCGGCTCGTGACAGTAAAGTTTGTGAGTTCTGCCGATAGGGTATAAAAAATGCAATATTTTTACAGTGTCCAGATCACGTGTCTATTATAAAAAGTAAAAAATTGCCAAGTTTGGTTTGGCAAAAATTACAATTCATTCATTGTGACACAAAAACAAACAACAAACACGACCATAACCTCCCGCTCATGCGTTTGGCGTCTTCTAAATAAATAAATACGCCCGCAAACACGCAACGCTGAGCCCGCCCGCCCGTAATTGTACTGGAACTGCAAGTTTTGCAGCTCTATTTTTGCCTAGATTTCGCTATCTAAACCCATGAGCAAGTGCGGTGCGGAGCGAAGGAAGGGGTTCCTAGCCGAGCACAGATCTCGTTAGCCGTCCAGCTACCGACTGTGAAATGCGGCTTTCGGCCAACGATTATAAACACACTGGATTGCCTATTTGCTCGAATCTTTTAGCGGTAGGCGGCGCCTTGCTTACGTCACTAGTGGACCTCTGCTCAGCGCGCTTCATATAATACACATTGCAATCGTGAGTTTTTCCCGCTTTTTTCTTGCTGATTTGCAAACAAATTTTTTATTCGTGTTAGTAAATATAATTAATAATTTCATTTATTCAAAACAAATGATTTGATAAATCAAGAGTTTGCTCTGAGAGCTGAATTTTCCTACCAGACGATATGTTGGAGTTTGTTTTTTAAATAGTTGAAAGTTTTAGAATAGAAGTAGGATTTTTTATCAATTTAAATTATTAGATGTATAATTTATTGTTTTTGTTGCCGATATAATAAAATACACTTATATTATGCAGTAACAAAAAGGTATTTATTTGATATTTCAGATCTAAAATTGCAATATTTATTATATTATTATATCAAAAACCAGTCAGTTTTTGGAGAAAACAGCCAAATAAGATGTGTTTTTCAACTTCTTATGCTTTAAATCAATAGATTTTCATAAGTTTTTTTTCAAATGATTTACATTGTTTGTGTTATGAGTTGTTTTTATCCCACCCAGCGCCCGTTTTCACTCCTTCTTCTGTAACATGTTTCTGAAAACTTCTATAAAGAGACTAAAAAAACTTAAGAAAAAAACTGAAACTAAACTTGGAGAAACTGTCTACAAAATAAACTTTCCAATAATCAGTTTAAACAAAGAAGTACGTTTGCGGCATAATTACCAATTTTCTTTTTTTTTGTGAATAATTTAATGAGCAAGGAGTTTCCAAAAATCAAAAAAAAATTAAAAGTTCATATAAATATAATAATATAAAAGTATATATATTTATATTTCTACACTGAAAGTGGGAACAAAGCTTTTATTTCAACAAAAAATTGTGCTTTCTTTATATCAATTCACTTAATTCACATTTATAAAGGTTTATCATAACAAAAATATTTCATGTAAAAAACAGCCAAGTACGCGAAAGTGGTCTTCCATAAAAAAGAATTGAGATAAAAGTAAAGCCAAGGTTTACAATACAAATTTCAAAATGAATGGTACTTACGAGTTTGGAAATTTTTTTTAAACTTTGCTATTCTAGCCAAACTTCTTTACGTTCAATTTCCTAAGAGTCATTTGCAGCCGTAATAGCCAAGTTTAGAAAAACATTTCCAAGCTAGTAAGAACCATTCATTTTGAAATTTGTATTGTAGAACTTGGCTTTACTTTTATCTCAATTATTTTTACGGATTACCACTTTCGCGTACTTGGCTTTTTTTACATGAAATGTTTTTGTTATGATTTCACTGCTTTTTTAAAGGATTTGGATAATATTTAAGTTTTAAAGTAGTAAAATATACGGGATATTGTTCAAAACTTTTGCAATACCTTATTAAAAATGTTGAGTTTTTTTTATATTTTCCTATGGTTTTATCATAGTTCTTATCAGCCTTCTAAAGCTCAGCTCTCTAGTGTTCCTGGAAGTAGGCAATGTTAATTTTACATAACTTTACATTTATAGGGAAGGAAAGTAAATTAAAATCTTAGCGTTTTCTTCAAAAGCTCAGCTTTCTAGCGTTTCTGGAAGT
Organism: Aspidapion aeneum; assembly: GCA_963576565.1. Lineage (NCBI taxonomy): Eukaryota > Metazoa > Arthropoda > Insecta > Coleoptera > Brentidae > Aspidapion > Aspidapion aeneum. The sequence goes on along the minus strand of OY755038.1, from coordinate 220,815,709 downwards.
GGACAATGCTAATTTACATAACTTTACATTTATAGGGGAGGGAAGTTAATTAAACTTTGGGGTTTTTTAATTTTCTTTTATAGTTTTATCATAGTTCCTATCGGCCTTCCAAATCTCAGCTCTCGAGCGTTTCTGGAAGTGGACAATGTTACTTTTACACAATTTTACATTTATAGGGGAGGGAAGTAAATTAGAATTTTGGGGTGTTTTAATTTTTTTCTATAGTTCTATCATAGTTACTATCGGCCTTCCAAAGCTCAGCTCTCTAGCGTGTCCGGAAGTGGGCAATGTTACTTTTACATTACTTTACATTTATAGGGGAGGAAAGTAAATTATAATTTTGGCGTTTTTAAATTTTTTTCTATAGTTTTATCATAGTTTCTATCAGTTTGCCATTTCTGGAAGTGGGCAATGTTACTTTTACATAACTTTACATGTATAGGGGAGGGAAGTAAATTAGAATTTTGGGGGTTTTTGATTTTTTCCAGAGGTTTGGCAGACTTATTTCAGCTTTGTAGCATGTCTGGAAGTACAGTAGAATTTTGATGATCTATACAGTGTGTGAGTGAGTGAAAATTTCGACGTTTTTTGAAATTTCGTAACCACTTCAGTACTTTTGGGAGTTCCTAAACTAAACATGAAGGGATTGTTAACTCCATGGAGATCTACGACTGTGCAAAGTTTGAGATTCGTAGCTCATTCCGAAGTAGAGTTTTAGATAGGTCAAGTAATGTTTCAAGAAAAGATGGTACGGCCCGTGAACTTGCCGAGGCACGGCTGTGCCCTCAGATTTACCTCCTAAATAGTCAACCACACCGTCAAATAAATGAAAAAACGGAGGTAAAAACGTCAAAAACACCTTAAAATCACACGAACTCTGAATACAAACAAAGCAACTGGTCCGCTGGTGACGTAAGCAGACACTGTTCGTCTCGCTGAGCGACGCTAACATTAGATAGTTTAAGTTGTGCTACGTATTTTTACGTAAAACTGCACGTTAAGCCCTCTACGTTTTGTTCCAAATTTGAGTTTAAGTTGAATGTTTTTACGTTACCATAACAAGTCTACTAATAGCAGAGAATATGGAATTCGGAACTGTGTTTTTTTGATGTTACAATTTTGTTTTTGTCTTTTCAACTACAGTAGGAATATATTTGCAAAGAATCGTTTGTACTGGAAGCGGAAATTATCGTCTAGGCCTCATTTTTCGATCGGTCAATCAACCAATTCTATTCTTTGGTAACGTTAAGGTGCCCGCAGACTGCCGTAAGCTAACGTAAATACGTAAGCTCCTAACGTGACCTTGACCACGGTGTGACGAAGTGCGCTTGCGTAACTGTCAAATCTCATGCTTACGTAAAAATACGTAGCACAACTTAAACTATCTATTAGTTAAATGGAAATAAGCAATCCTGTGTGTTTATAATCGTTGGCTTTCGGCGACGGCGCGCGGCGTCATACTCAACACACGTACGCCATTTGAAGGCCTACTATACCAACACCGGACCGAAAATATACTGCTATTCCAATAATTTTAGAAATAAAATAATTATATTAGAAACATAGCAGCGGCTGAAAAATAGTCAAATAATGTGAAAATTTTGGGGGTTCTGCAGCTCTGCAGCCCTTATGCACTATCCGCCCCTGTAGTGGACTATAGTTGAGTATGTATATAAGTGGCACCGCGTCATAGTTATGGTAAACCAAGTTTTGCGGCAAAATCTATGTAAAGAAGCCCCAAAAAATTGTTGTTTCACTTTGTACCTGCAGTGTGCCGCTTTATATCTATTTATATCTATAATAAAACACCGAGACCTTTTAAAGGAGATATAAAATAGGTACTTACCTAATAAATAAAAATCCGAAATATAAAAGAGGATCCAAAATTATATTAAAATGTGCGCAAATATTGATTTAGTTGCAAAAACGGTAATTTGTTTTGTAAAAAGTCGGTCCCAATTTGTTTGACATTAAAATAGTCAAAACAACAACAAATAGAAAACGTCATAGCCCGGCTAAATCAATATGTTCGTAACAACCAGATAATAGTATATATGTTCCTTTCTAATAAAATCGTTTAGAAGAAGACATAAATAAAAAGCAAGTAAAATAGTAAGCTAATGACTAATTCGTGCAGTGCCTCATTTTGGGAATCAATACCAATAAAAAAATTACAGGAAGTGCGTGCCACTGTATGTACCCCTCTACTCCCTTCCCGCCCATCAAGGTTTTGATGACGCGGTGTCACTTTAATACAACATCAACTATAGGAAGGTATTAGATTTATTTCTATCATTTCAGGATGCTTCCTTTGGTCTGCACGCCCGCTCCGGCCCTCTGCCCCCAAGCGAAGCGGGCGGGGCCCCGATGGATCACGCCTACCCGCTTTTGCCACGCCCTATTCTGCGCAGAGGCGAGTATTCCTACGGGTACGCTAACCGTTACCAGCAGCGAACGAGCGGCTCCGGCGGCGACGCACTGAGAAGGGCGGAACCGCACTGCGGAGTGGGGGAGTATGAGTTGAGTCGTGCCCTCTTCGCCGAGAAAAGGAGGAGGGATTATTTGAGGCATTTGGCTAAGGTACACTAGCTTAATCATTTTAAATTTAATTTATTAATGTAAGAAAAATTGGCGGAATTAATTTTTTGCCACAGTTGAGTAGCCACCAAGGAGTACGTGTGTACGGGGTGGGCCAAATTCGATGTTTTTTGCTGGTTTTAGGTATTTCTAGCCGAGATACACAAAAACGAGTGGACATGTCCTGGGCTCGATTTTCGAGACGTCTTCAAATATCAAAACTGCTTCTTGATAAACCTTGTAGTTTTTTAGCTACAAGGGGGTGTTGAAAAGTCTGCATTTATGGAGTTGGCCTATAACTTTTTTATTTATGAAAATTTCATTTTGGTGTAAGATGCTTTTTCACAGGTTTTTTTATGAAGAATCCAACTGTCAAACTAATTTTTATCTGTCGCTTTTAGTTTTTGAGATATTCAAAAAAGTTTAAATTTTCTTATGGAATGACTCATTTTTTGTTTTTGTTTTGAACTCTACGTCAAATTTTCTGTTTAACGATATGTCATAAATGACAGTTCGTTACGCAGTTATCAAGATATTTATGACATATCGTTAAACAGAAAATTTGACGTAGATTTCGAAACAAAAACAAAAAATGAATCATTCCGAAAAAAAATTTAAACTTTTTGTAATATCTCAAAAACTAACAGTGGCGCATAAAATTTAGTTTGACAGTTGGGTTCTCCATAAAAACACCTGCAAAAATGCATGTTACACCAAAATAAAATTTTCATAAATAAAAAAGTTACAGGCTACCTTCATAAATGCAGACTTTTCAAAATCCCCTTGTAGCTAAAAAACTACAAGGTTTATCAAAAAGCGGTTTTAATATTTAAAGATGTCTCGAAAATCGAGCCCAGAACATGTCCACTCGTTTATGTGTATCTCGGCTAGAAATACCTAAAACCAGCAAAAACATCGAATTTGGCCCACCCTGTACCTCTGCTATCATAACAACTACGGGGTATATCCAAGATTTGATAACACCAGTTTTAAGTGCTCAAAAAAGAGCTATTTAAATTTTTTAAATTTAATACGTTGATTATAAATTTTTCGACATACCGTGTTTTGGTATATCATAGTCGTCTTTTTGCTTGGAAGCTACTATTTTTGAAAAGTTTTATTTATTTTTGTTTATTTTAGCGTATTTATTTTTGTTTATGTTTTTTTCTTATTATTTTAGCAAAACGAAACTCAGTCTAAGCCAAAACCCCAAGAAGATACCATAAAAATTACACAATCTGAAACTAATCTTCTTGAAAAGATATTAGAATCTCCTTCGCGAGGATCTGAATTCTTAAAATTGCCAGAAAAAGATTCTAATATTAATGCCGATAGCAGCAAGTCAGTCAAGTCAGTACAGACAGAATTTGTTATTGACAAAAGTTTAGAATCTCAGAGCTCGAAATCAGACAAATCGGTACAGACTGACATTCAAAATATTCATAGCGAGTTAGTAGTGAGTAGTTTTTTTAGTTTTTATTTATTTATTTATATTTTTTTTTATTACTGGTCTGCCAAATGTAATATTTTTTAAGTAAATTTTTCCTCACTCTGGATAACTTAAGTTTCATAAAAAGTAATAAAATTAGTCAGAAAATTTCATAAAAAGTCTCCATATTATACATTAGTCATAATTTTTATATATATATATATATATATATATATATATATATATATATATATATATATATATATATATATATTTATCGGTTTCACAACGTTCTACGTCTTCCGATACCCAATCTCCACTCGTTTCTGTTTGCCCATAATTCATCATCTAGGCCTCTTATTCTTATTTCACTGTCTATTCCTTCTCTCCAGCTTCTCCTGGGCCGTCCTCGTTTTCTTCGGCCAGTTGGTTTCCATTGTAGTATTTGTTTAGGTAGTCTTTCATCATTCATTCTTTGTACATGTCCGTACACACCAGTTGTTTTGTTCTTATATCATCCACTAAAGTACGTTCACCCACTGTCATAATTTCTCTTATTCTTTGATTTGTAACTATTTCTCTTCTCTCTTCCGTAGCGGACAGCATTTTTTCTGTTCTATCCTTGATTGGCCATACTTCTGAGCCGCATGTAATAATACTTTTTACAATAGTGTTATATATAAGCTTTTTGTTATGTTTTGATATACTTTGGTCCCAAATTATTCCATTTAATAAAGTTATTGATTTTCTTCCTTGTACGTTTCGATCTTTTATAGCTTTGTCTAGTGTTCCATCAGCTGTAATTTTTAGACCTAAGTATTTATACTCATCACATGACTGAATTCGCTGCCCGGTATTTAAGATTAGATCCTGTTTCATTCCACCGATACACATATACTCTGTCTTATTGAGATTAACCTCTAGTCCCCACTTATTGTACTCTTCTATTAGTTTTCGTGTCATATATTCGAGTTCGTCATAATCCTGAGCCACTACTATCTGATCATCGGCGAAACATAAAGTATACAAGGTGGTTTCGTCCAACGGAATTCCCATATTTTGGCATTTTCTCTTCCATACTTTAAGGGCTTGTTCCAAGTATATCTTGAAGAGCGTAGGCGAGATACAGTTAGTTGTACGCTTATGTTTGTGTTTTCCAACGCTTTCCAAAGTAGATTTAGTGGTATACTATCATATCCCTTCTGCAAATCGCCGTAAAGCAGATGCAGCTCTTGTCCGTATGCCATTTTCTTTTCAATAACTTGGGTTATACAAAAGAGATGATCTAAAGTCGATCTACCCAATAATTTTTTTTTTTCATTAAGCTTAATACTTACATCAACAATTTAAAAAAAAGCAAAATGTTGTGATCAAAAAGCGGAAGTACCCATTTATGTTTTTTTTTGTTTTTTAGTTGGTTAAAGTAATAATAATTGTTAATTCTAAATCCACTGCTGGGAAGTAAATCTCTTTATAATGAATTGCTTGTCTTTATCTATCTTTTTTTCCAAATGGACTGTGGGTTAGAGAGAGAACACAGAAACGTTTCACTTCCACAGGCTGGCAACTTTAAAAAAACAAAGTCCCTTCCGTGTAGAGTTTAAATACCTTAGAAAAAAATGTATGTGATATCGTCTGAATTTTTACAGGTTCATTATGATCTTCGGTTTGGAAAGGACTCCTCAATCAAGGAATACAGTCCTCGAACTATAACTGACGATTTAGTCGACTTGGCTTATGGAAAGAGGCCTTACAGAAGAATTGATCAAAGGTTAGTTTAATTTATTAACCCAACCATAGATATAGAGAAAAAATAGATCTCGCTTCGACCGCGCCGTGGTCTCAAATTGGCCGCCCATTTTTTTATAGATTTAGCGTACAAGCCCCTAGAGGTCGCTGACATGAACAAGGATAATACAAGGCGTCACTCCTAGATGTCCTAGTAAACAAGCATAGTAGGTACATACAAGCAGTCACCCCTAGAGGTCGTGGTGCATTCGCCAAAAGTTGAAAATGCAATTCTTCTCTTTAATTGAAATCAATGGCTCGACTTATAATGTGTGTATTTCAACGCTGTCGCTTTTTAAATCGGTGCTATCCAGTGGCCTTGCTCAGTCAGTGTAAAAATGGCGGATTTTAAATTCTTCCCATTTCCTAGAGGCCGCGCGTGATTGACAAGTGTTCTATTGTTTTTCTATCTCTTTGTGTAAATCAGCTGATATTTTAGAAAAGAGATGGCGCTGAAATTGCAACACCTATTATCAGTAACCTTAATTTATTCAAGGCATAAGGGTATGCTTGTAGCACAGCCTTCGTAAACTAACGAGCCACGAACCAGAAAAGGCAACATCGCAAATTGGCCGGCTGGTGGGCCGATATATACATGGGGCGATATAAACATCTGCTATTTGTTTTGATTGTAGTTTGGCGATTTTGTATTTTTTTTTCTAAAAACTAATAAACTGTGTTTAGGCGTGTTACATTTAATTTTTAAAGACAAACAAAACATTTGGAAATAAATATCAGTGGCCATTAATCATGTTAAAAAATATGATAGAAGATAAATTACTTTTAAACAAATTGTGAAAACAACCCTAAAGTTTGATTCATAGTACCGTGAAGTAAACAGTATGAAGTGAGCAGTAAGAAATAAAAATGGTTCCTTTCTTACTGCTAAGTTATTACTGTCAAGTTTGAACAACAGGATGTTTGTGGGATAGTTTCTTATGTCTGACTGCTTACTTTACAGAACTATGAATCTAGTTTCAGTGGTAACATGTTAATTTAAACTTTAAATGAACTTACCCTGTTTTCAATCCATCTTTGGCCAAGTTCTCCAGTTTACAATACATTTGTTCAATCAATCGTCTTTCTGTCTGAAATTATGACCGGCAAATTTCCATTTTAACTTTGCTACTTCTGCTCTGACATCCCTTACTTTTGTTTCATTTCTTATCCATTCGTTCTTTTTTCTATCTGTTAGCTTTACATGTAACATTTGTCTTTCCATTGATCTTTGGGCTTTTGTTACCTTATCCATGTTTGATTTTGTAAGTGTCCAGGTCTGGGATTCATAGGTAAGTACAGGAAGGATACATTGGTTATACACTTTCATTTTGAGGTACTGAGGATATTTTGTATTTCTTAGTATGTCTCTAGTATGTAGGCCAATCTTACTTGTCTCTTGATTTCAGCAGGTCCTATATATTCCTCTACTTGTTCTATTTTCTTTTAGATTGATTGATATTATCAGCATATCTTGGTGGTTCAGAATTGTCCGTTTACTTTAATGCCTATTTCTTCCCAATCTAAGCTTTTAAAAGCATCTTCTAGGGCCTGGTTAAATAATTTAGGGAATATTGTTGCTTCACTATACAGGGTGGGAAAAAAGACCGGAACCCCTTAATATCTCAAAAACTCTAAAAAATGTTTCAAATATAAGTTGTAAGGCTTAATTTAATCTATTTAGCTGTCACATTGACTTTGACGAATCTGTCAGTTTAAAAGGATTTTTCAGAGGTTTTTTGTATTTCCATTTCTAGCCAGGTAAAACATAACATTCAAATTCGTTATGACATTTGACATCGAACTGTCATTTCATAGAAAAAGTAGTAATTTTTATTTTCCTCTTCAGTGACCTTAAAAATGTGAAGATCAGTACCCTGATGATGTAGTGAAGTGTCAACAAAGCAGTGACAGAAATTTTTCACGGATGTATCTAAATTAGTACCCTTTTAAATCAGAATGAAATTGACAAGAATTATTTATTTTTATAACAATAATAATGTTTTTAAGCTCTATCTGCACAAGTAAATAAATAAATAATCTTTTTGCGTTCTGTTAGATGCTGCATTACGAAAACAGAAAAAAATTGGAATTTGTTATAAAAATAAATAATTCTTGTCAATTTGATTCTGATTTAAAAGGGTACTAATGTAGATACATACATATGTGAAAAATTTCTATCACTGCTTTGTTGACACTTCAGTACATCATCAGGGTACTGATCTCCACACTTTTAAGGTCAATAAAGAGTAAAATAAAAATTATTACTTTTTCTATGAAATGACAGTTAGATGTCAATTGTCATAATGAATTTGAACGTACATTTTACCTGGCTACAAATGGAAATACAAAAAACAAGGGGGTCCAATTTAAAATTTTAAAGTTAGCTCTGAAAAATCCCTTAAAACTGACAGATACATCAAAGTCAATGTGACAGCTAAAAAGATTAAATTAAGCCTTACAACTTATATTTGAAACATTTTTTGATATATGTCTTAGTTTTTGAGATATTTAGGGGTTCCGGTCTTTTTTCCCCACCCTGTATATATTGGCTATTAAGACTGTATATCTGTGAACTATTCGGCTATTAATTAAAGATCTTTTACTGTCCAGTGCTCAATGCTATCGAAAGTTTTTTCGAAGTCTATAAACGCAATATATATTTATATATAGTTCCATAGCCTCCCTTTCTTCAATTTTTTTTCGACTGTCGTCAGGATTTTCCCTTACTGGAGGTTTGGGGTTTGACATATACTCAGGTTGAGATTCAAATAGCCGAGGTATTGCCCCATTGTTTAACTTAGGGAATGTTGGTGGCACCTCCTTTTGTACTCCCTCTTTTTCCCTAATTATCTCGGTTCTAACAACGTCACTTTTGTCAAAATGTTTCCAACAAACCACTAAAGATGCAGTCACAACATAATCTTCTCTGTGTGTGGCCTGAAGCCAAGCATTTTTTAGGTCATTTTCTTTTGGGAAGCTAAAAGTTGTTTGGTGACCCTCTTCATTAATCATAGATACAACGTTACTTTTGCAACCGGGTACACAACACTTTCGCGACATGTTTGAAATTTAAAAAGAAAAAACAGACCAAAAATTCCAAACAAAAACAAACATCTAACCTCACTTATTACCGGTGTACAAAAGGTCTTTTTTACACAGCTTTTATTAAGTAGGTAATATAATTTTAAGTTCACCACACATCTCACTAAAACCAGGAGAGTTTTTTTATTTGGTAACGCGATTTGAAATAAACTAAAAGTTAAATAAAAACATTATCTGCGCGGAAACGGCCAGTAACTAGCGTGGTGGGCGACGGACGTGGACGAAAATGATCGGCCCACCTGCTATGTTGCCGTTTCTTCTGGTTCGTGGCTCGTTAGTTTACGAAGGCTGCGCTTGTAGCAGTCAGTTTTAGAGGCCCTTTCGCAGTACAGATGTATATAAGCATTGGCGTAGCTAGCCTTGCTTTTCAGGGGGGGGCGTGGCCCCGGTCTATCTTGAACAAAAAGCAAACATAGGTTTTAAAGAGTCGTGCAAAGTGTGCAATGAATAAAAAAAAATACGCGCATTAAATGTTCTAATATTTTAATATAACAAATTTAATAATACATTTACCAACTTATTTATATGTATACACAGGAAGTATGTAATTCAGCAATTCTACAAAGAAAGTTTTCTACGTCGCTGACTGAAAGCGTCTACCACACTGTCTAAGTCGACCTCAACATCTTTTTCTATGAATAACAATGACAAACCTGAGTGTCTCTCTTGAGTCATAGTTGTTCTAAGCCAATTAAAAACTCTCCTCATGGCAGAGAAAGACCTCTCGCAAGTTGCACTTGAAATTGGAAGAATACTCGCAACTTTAAAAAGTTGGTAGAGGTTTGGATAGGTGTTTTCTGCTATATGTTGTTTGATAGAATCATGACCAACAGTTTGATTTAACCGAAAAATACAATTCTTTAAAACGGTCATTTCTGCTCTTAGAGCAGAAGTATTAATATTAAAAATTTCCCGGTATTGCTCGACGAATTGATTCCATTTAACGACGTGGGAAAACTTAATATGAAAATGGTTATGAAATTGTCACCAAAATCGGAAAATTTCCATAAGACACTAAACGCTAACCTCAAAAAAACTAAAAAGATTATTATATTTATTTTAGAAAAACAGTTTAAAAAGGTCTTTTATAACCTTACGACATCTACAACCCGATTTCGGAAACAGAGGGGCAAAGGTCGCTGTCTTTATTAAATGCGAAATTTAACTTACACTTCTATAATATTTTACAAGATGTCGCCAATATGTATGAAATATTCAATATGCATAATTATGTTTAAATTTAAAAAATATTTTCGGGAAATTGCATAAGTGCAGAAAAGTTACCGATAATTTAAAGAGAAAAAGCCTAATTCCGCAAGACAAGGGCTTTTTCCTGAAATGTAAACATTATCTGAATGATTTTAAATTTTAATGCACCTATTTTATTTGAATATTTCCCGAATAATAATAGAAAAGTATGTATTTTCAGCGTCATGTTCTTTTACTAGTAGTCGGTAGGGGAGGCCTAAAATATCTTAGGGGGGGCCTGAGGGACTTCAGGGGGGGCCAGGCCCCCCCTAGCTACGCCAATGTATATAAGTACATGCTTGGACCACTCAACCTTTAAAGATTTTTTTTACAAAGCTATTAAATTGTTATAAAGCTGTTAAAGTATCAACAATTTCTGGAATTGACAGATTATGTTTTTTTAGGTTGACAAGTGCCGAAAATGAGCTGTTATTAACCGGACTCGGTGCTAGTAGCAGTGATAACGTGTCAAAAACGAGAAAGATGGACAAGCCCAAGAGTATTTTGAGCAACAGAAGGACTGGGAGTCCGAGAAGTAAGTTGAACTTAAGTTTATACTTTAGCACCAGTCTATACTAAGATCTTAATTTTTAGCACCTACACCAGTATTTTCTTAAGGGTCTACAGTGCTAAGTGCTACAATCCTAGGTTTAAAAGTCTACAATTTGGTTGAAGGTTTAACTTATTTTTCCCGTGAATGCAATAGTTTTTAATATTTATATAAATTGTTCATAAATACCTTGGGATATGGGTCATCTGTTTCGTTGCAACAAAAACATTATTTCCACACAAAGGTTATAAATAAATAAAAATAATAAAACATTTTGGTTTAACAATGGTAGCCATATTTAAACCTCCAAACGTCACTAGGGGATGTCAAATAAAAACGGTGTAAGTCAGTGTCAGCTGTCCGCTATGTTATACATGTTAATTTTTTAGACACGTTAGCGACGATTAAACCGATGGTCGATTGTTTTAGTGAATGTGTAATTGAAAAGGGATTAATACAATATATATATATATATATGTATATATATATATATATATATATATGGATGATTCTACCAAAAGTGGGCTATATGGATATCATTTTTGGTCATTGCCTTTAAATAACAGTACAGCACAGTAAATAATTTTGTTTTGTTAAATTTATGTAACTAATTAGGTGTAAGCTAAGAAACATTTATTTTCCCAAATTTTAGGAATTATTGCATAAAAATGCCAGAGGACCAGAGGAATGACTTTTTTAATGGTTTTCCAATTCAAATCAAAATCTATTTAGACTACTTAACTGAAGTTTTATATAAACAAAGTTCCTATACTTATAATTTTAAAACAATCAACAAAAAAATTATACTATTGATATCAGTCAAATATTTACTTACCAGAGGAATGATAATTGAAGCGTTCCTTTTTGATTTCTCCGAAAAAAACTAATTTTCTGCCGAAAATAAAAAGATCTATAACTTAAACCAAACTAAAGTTGACATTATCTGTCAAAACTTGTCATCCTCACAAGTAAATTAGATATCCAGGGCCGTCTCTTTCTCTAGAAATTAATAGGTGGTATTCACAAATATTGTGTTATTAAAAATGGAGCACGTTTAAATTTGTAAAATTTTCCGGGAAGATGTCCATTCGGATTTTCAAAAATATGATTGCCAACTTAAGTTTTATCAATTTTTTGATAAATAGTTAAGACTTGGTTAAATATTATTTATTAGGATATTTTTTTCAATCTGAGTTTTTAATATTTCGTTTGGGACTACACCAGAGGAATGAGGTATTTGCTTTGTAATAAAAAAAATTATAAACTTGCAATATCCATAAAGAAAACATTTCGTTTTAAATCTTATAACTAAAACTATGCTTCATTTGCAGTCTGTGTTTGAAAAATATGCATTCCCACTCCACAGCACCATTTTTGTAGAATCCTCCATATATAATATAATAATTAATTATTAATACGTATTTAATATGGTAATGCATCTACAGATATAGTTTTATGTTATTTATGTATTATTTAGCTTTGAATATTTTTGTATGTAAGTTTTTTTGTCAATCATGGATTATTTCTATTGTTTTTCGAACTTTAAACCACCCCTCAGGGGTGGTACTACAATTTGAGACTATTTTTAACGGGAATTCTACGACTGCACGGACTAAGTTTCCAAAAAATGACATTTGTTTACAAAATGTTTATGTGGTTTTTCTTTATTTCTAAAGTTAATTTGAATTTATATGAGATGAAACTCACTGAGAAATGCTTACTATCATATTGCACATTAGGTTGAACAAAATCTTTGCAGTTATTTGACCTGTGAGTATTAAAAAAATACACTTAAACCGGTCGGTATCAAGTCTATAGACTTGATACTGTTACAAATTTAAGTTATTTAAATTTTCTGGTTAGAATTTATTTAGGTTTAGTGTAGTATTAGGTTGACGTATTTTATGGTTGTATTCTTAATCTAGGTTTTAGTTGCGTTATCTGTGACAAACTGGTATGCGAACGGTCCGGTTCTAGAAAAGGGTGGAATGATTCCGAATCGAACAAGGATGGAAAATTCTCGAATAGTAGGCAGACCCTTATATATAGGGCCGGACGTCGTGCATCGGGCAGTCAGAGATAACCAATGGTAGTGATCGCTAGATGTTAACGCGAAGTTAATAGGTGTATTAAAGTAGTGAATTATTAGCAAGTTATTAGTAAGTTTAAGTGCGTGTTTTTGTACATAATTTGTCGTTTTTAACAATTGCGAGTTTTAATTTGTCGTTGTGAACCCGTAACAATACTTAAACCCTGTCTACAATGCTAAGTCTTAAGGTCTTACTAAATACTGGTGTTAGAGTCTATAGACTTAGTGCTGTCCGGTTGATAATAAATGAGTCTTGTCGTTCCAGATAGATATGGACCCTCGAATTCGTATAATGACTACGAGCCTGATTATTCGCCTTCCAACTTTTTGGACGGCTTCAGTTATTCGGATCATAACGAGGATTTAGAACGGGTAAGTCGCATATCTGTCTGCTTGAATTACCCTGGTCGGCATGAAAGTCGGCCCTGACACCATTCTCGCCGATTCTTATGTAAAATTACCTCCTGAATCCAAATATGAACTCCGTTTTTCCCCATCCCCCCCATTATGGGGGAGACCCCCCTACCTATTTTTACTGCTTTTCGTTAGTTTGGTGGGACGAAAAGGATTTTTTTTGGCCTTTACATAATTATTTCTGAGAGACTGGAGAGTTTAATGTTTTCAAACATTAATATTTATAGCAAGGTGTAAGCCATTTGTTTTTGGGGGGGGGGGGAGGGGGTGATTTTTATTTGTAGAGATCTGAGCCCTGAAGAGAAACTAGAGATATCCCAAAAAAAATAACCCCAAAATTAAATTCGCCCCGCCTGGGAAAACAGAGTCTATTAAACTAAAAAACAAAGGAAAAAATCGGCAACACGCTAGAAGCTTACCTTCTGTAATTCTGCAGCAGTCCCAAAATTTCACTGGCGGCACCGCCCCTCCTTGCGACTGGAATTTCGGTCTTCAACCCGAAAACACGTGTGACTTCTTTTAGTTTTTTGGCGGAAGTGAAGTCTTCATTCCCCTGTCACACACAGAGTGGCGCTTCAAACTCCCAGCGTGAGCAAAAAACGCGAATGATTTTACCAAAATGATCAGGTGATCAAAAAGAAAATAACTTTCAACAAAGAGAGAAATTATCACCTGATCGGAATTTTTCCCAAACAGGACTTTCTTTTTTTGAAGGTTTTTGCAGAAAGCCCAAAAATATCAAAACAAACTTTAAGGTTAGGTTGGTAGGTTGGTTTTAACTGGCAGCATTAAACAATATGCATTTTCTCATTATTTTTATAAAATTTTAGCTGCCAGCAGCTTAACCGTAAAGGTAATAAACGTTTATAGCAAAGCAACATATTAGTATATAAAAGTATCAATATACAGAAATCACTGGGGCATACAAAAAATCGCCTTGGAGGGGCTTGGAAATTTTTTCCACTTTTATTTATTAACATATTAAAAAGTAGGAAAATGAATAGTTTTAACATAATCTATTTTTAGATTCTCTCTCCTTGTATACGCTCATGCAGAAACTATAATAAAAAAATAAAATATTTTTGCTTTATTATACGGGACAAACATTACATTGTACGGAACTGGCTTTTGCGAGATTTACTCCAGGTCAGAAAAATCTCGCCAACGATCCTTATTAGTCCCGCAAGATAATATTTACTTACCGCCTTTGCACATCAAACTTGGATTGATCAAACAGTTTGTAAAAGCACTGGACAAAACAGGCGACGCATTCATATTTTTGAAAACTAAATCTCCTCGTCTTAATGAGGCTAAAATCAAGGAAGGTGTTTTTGTGGGGCCCCAGAATAGACAACTTTTTCAAGATTCGACGTTTATTGAACACCTGAATCAAAAAGAAAAACGAGCTTGGTTTGCATTCCAAAACGTGCGTAAGAACTTTTTGGGTAACCATAAAAGTGATGATTATGTCGCTCAGGTCGAGGAATTGTTCTTAGCGTACAAAACCATGGGATGTAACATGTCCCTTAAAGTACACTTCCTTCTCTCGCATCTGGACTTCTTTCCTGAAAATTTAGGAGCAGTCTCGGATGAATACGTGGAACGGTTTCATCAAGACATCGCTAAGTTGGAAAAGCGGTTTTCAGGGAAGTGAAATGCAAGCATGTTGGCGAAGTACTGCTGGTTTTTGAAACGAGAGGGTTGTACCTTAGGGTATAAAAGGAAAGCAAGCACCAAGTGAAGGTACGAAAGTTCTTATTTACCAGTGGCGCACCCAGGAATAAGTCTTGGGGGGCCCGACGCCTCTATAGCCTCATGATGTCGAATTTTAAGCTATTTTTTGTGTTTTTTTATGAAACATATATACATGTAAAAAAATCTAAGGCTTGGGGGGGCGGGCCTCAAGGCCCCCCCTGGGTGCGCCCATGTATTTATTATTGTTTGAAACTAAAATAACTCTCTTTATACTTCCCTCAAAAATGGTGGGTGGTAAAAGAAAACGCAAGCTATATTTGGATTCAGGGCGTCGGTCGTCTTACATAAGAATCAGCGGAAATAATGCCAGGGCTCAAGAATTTTTTTTTTTGCAAACCAGTGTTATCATGTCCTTTTTTATTAATCTTATCGCATCACTTCAAAACGATTGTTTAGTTAGACCAAACGGTAAACTTATATATTAATATAAACCTTTTCCAAATACAACAAATACTGTTTGAGCTTACAAAAAATCCTTAAGTTTTATTTAATAACATCCTTATTTAAATCCACTAAAGCTAGATATTTACCAACAAAATGGTATAATTAGAATTGAAAATTCATATCTCATAAACTATACATGTTAACAGCCAACGCACCGAGTTACAGTATAGTGGGGTCATAGATGCGCAAAAACCACACCTTCAGTGTAGATTCGGAAAAACTTCATTTAGCGATTTTTAGTATAGGGAATACCATGAGACCAAAATGGCAAAATTTTGAAAATTCATATCTCACAAACTATACATGTTATCAGCAAACGCACCGAGTTACAGTATTGTGGAGCCGTAGAGATGCGAAAAAACCAGACTTTCATTGTAGATTCGGAAAAACGTCATTTAGCGATTTTTAGTATAGGGAATCCCATGAGATCAAAATGGCAAAACTTTGAAAATTCATATCTCACAAACTATACATGTTATCAGCAAACGCACCGTGTTACAGGATAGTGGGGCCATAAAGATGCGAAAATACCACCTCTTCAGTGTAGATTCAGTAAAACGTTATTTAGCGATTTTTAGTATAGGGAATCCCATAAGACCAAAATGACAAAACTTTGAAAATTCATATCTCACAAACTATACATGTTATCAGCAAACGCACCAAGTTACAGTATAGTGGGGCCATAGAGATGCGAAGAAACCACACCTTCTGTGTAGATTCGGAAAAACGTCATTTAGCGATTTTTAGTATAGGGAATACCATGAGACCAAAATGGCAAAACTTTGAAAATTCATATCTCACAAACTATACATGTTATCAGCAAACGCACCGAGTTACAGTATAGTGGGGCCATAGAGATGCGCAAAAACCACACCTTCCGTGTAGATTCGGAAAAACGTCATTTAGCGATTTTTAGTATAGGGAATACCATGAGACCAAAATGGCAAAACTTTGAAAATTCATATCTCACAAACTATACATGTTAACAGCCAACGCACCGAGTTACAGTATAGTGGGGCCATAGAGATGCGTAAAAACCACACCTTCACTGTAGATTCGGAAAAACGTCATTTAGCAATTTTTAGTATAGGGAATACCATGAGACCAAAATGGCAAAACTTTGAAAATTCATATCTCACAAACTATACATGTTAACAGCCAACGCACCGAGTTACAGTATAGTGGGGCCCTAGAGATGCGAAAAAACCACACCTTCACTGTAGATTCGGAAAAACGTCGTTTAGCGATTTTTAGTATAGGGAATCCCATGAGACCAAAATGGCAAAACTTTGAAAATTCATATCTCACAAACTATACATGTTAACAGCCAACGCACCGAGTTACAGTATAGTGGGGCCATAGAGATGCGAAAAAACCACACCTTCACTGTAGATTCGGAAAAACGTCGTTTAGCGATTTTTAGTATAGGGAATCCCATGAGACCAAAATGGCAAAACTGAAAATTCATATCTCACAAACTATACATGTTATCAGCAAACGCACCGAGTTGCAGTATAGTGGGGCCATAGAGATGCGAAAAAACCACACCTTCACTGTAGATTCGGAAAAACGTCATTTAGCGATTTTTAGTATAGGGAATACCATGAGACCAAAATGGCAAAACTTTGAAACTTCAAATCTCACAAACTATACATGTTATCAGCAAACGCACCAAGTTACAGTATAGTGGGGCCATAGAGATGCGCAAAAACCACACCTTCCGTGTAGATTCGGAAAAACGTCATTTAGCGATTTTTAGTATAGGGAATACCATGAGACCAAAATGGCAAAACTTTGAAAATTCATATCTCACAAACTATACATGTTAACAGCCAACGCACCGAGTTACAGTATAGTGGGGCCATAGAGATGCGTAAAAACCACACCTTCACTGTAGATTCGGAAAAACGTCATTTAGCAATTTTTAGTATAGGGAATACCATGAGACCAAAATGGCAAAACTTTGAAAATTCATATCTCACAAACTATACATGTTAACAGCCAACGCACCGAGTTACAGTATAGTGGGGCCCTAGAGATGCGAAAAAACCACACCTTCACTGTAGATTCGGAAAAACGTCGTTTAGCGATTTTTAGTATAGGGAATCCCATGAGACCAAAATGGCAAAACTTTGAAAATTCATATCTCACAAACTATACATGTTAACAGCCAACGCACCGAGTTACAGTATAGTGGGGCCATAGAGATGCGTAAAAACCACACCTTCACTGTAGATTCGGAAAAACGTCATTTAGCAATTTTTAGTATAGGGAATACCATGAGACCAAAATGGCAAAACTTTGAAAATTCATATCTCACAAACTATACATGTTAACAGCCAACGCACCGAGTTACAGTATAGTGGGGCCCTAGAGATGCGAAAAAACCACACCTTCACTGTAGATTCGGAAAAACGTCGTTTAGCGATTTTTAGTATAGGGAATTCCATGAGACCAAAATGGCAAAACTTTGAAAATTCATATCTCACAAACTATACATGTTAACAGCCAACGCACCGAGTTACAGTATAGTGGGGCCATAGAGATGCGAAAAAACCACACCTTCACTGTAGATTCGGAAAAACGTCGTTTAGCGATTTTTAGTATAGGGAATCCCATGAGACCAAAATGGCAAAACTGAAAATTCATATCTCACAAACTATACATGTTATCAGCAAACGCACCGAGTTGCAGTATAGTGGGGCCATAGAGATGCGAAAAAACCACACCTTCACTGTAGATTCGGAAAAACGTCATTTAGCGATTTTTAGTATAGGGAATACCATGAGACCAAAATGGCAAAACTTTGAAACTTCAAATCTCACAAACTATACATGTTATCAGCAAACGCACCGAGTTACAGTATTGTGGGGCCGTAGAGATGCGAAAAAACCACACCTTCACTGTAGATTCGGAAAAACGTCATTTAGCGATTTTTAGTATAGGGAATCCCATGAGACCAAAATGGCAAAACTTTGAAAATTCATATCTCACAAACTATACATGTTATCAGCAAACGCACCGAGTCACAGTATTGTGGGGCCGTAGAGATAAGAAAAAACTACACCTTCCTTGTAGATTCGGAAAAACGTCATTTAGCGATTTTTAGTATAGGGAATACCATGAGACCAAAATAGCAAGACTTTGAAAATTCATATCTCACAAACTATACATGTTATTAGCACCGAGTTACAGTATAGTGGGGCCATAGAGATGCGAAAAAACACACCGAGTTAAAGTATAGTGGGGCCATAGAGATGCGAAATAACCACACCTTCCGTGTAGATTCGGAAAAAACATCATTTAGCGATTTTTAGTATAGGATAAAAAACCCTTTTTTTATGAAATGCTTCTTTAAATCAATTCAAATCAGATATTTAGCACCACAAACTTTTTGTACAAGTGATAACTGGATGTAATTGGTATTAGAGGGACTCAATACATTTAATACATCTCCAATAACTGTCCAAATATGTCCAGGGCGTTTTGCCATATTACTATTTATATTGCAGGAGAGGTTAAAACGAGAAAATTACCAACATGAGTTGCGTGTACAGATTGAGGAGAAGAGGCGCCTGCAGGATATGAGGGCGGAACAGGAGAGGAGGGAGAGGGAGCTGGAAAACAAAAGGTAATTTCTTACAACATTGTGTATAATTTTTACAAATTCACTTGAATAACGCCTAATACGGGGTTCTATCGATTTCATGAAATTTTGCTTCATTCTGTCCTTCAAAAGTTATCCAAATTCATATAAAATCTTCCTGTATATTTCAACCCTACCGACATAGAAGAGGCGCGGCTCCTCTTTGCGGTACGACCACAAAGTATTTGTTTTCCTACCGATCGAGCCCAGGTGGATGAACGGCACCTGATTGGCAATCGCTTTTAATTGCTTTCGGGTGTGCTTTTCGGGACCCCTTTAGCGGCAGTATGCAGAGTTAGATAATAAATCAGTGTCGGTCCTGTAGGTGTAGGAATATAAAGTTTTATTATCTATTTTTTTTCTTTAGTTTACGCCATAATTAAATAAAATAATTTTCATAAATATATTTACCGCCGCCCATGTCACTTTCTATAAAGGATATGCCGATGGGTCGGCTTTTATCTTTGTTCAACTGACTTTGCAAAAACTATAACTATGGGTATTTTTACTTATAATTTAATGTGCATTATTACAGGTTAGCGCAAATTTTGAGGATTAGAGAAGAGGCAGCCATGGAGGACTCGAGGATGACGAGGGGAAACGATTTGGTGAGTTTTTTACACTTCCGTATTTCTGTGTTTATGTATTTTAAGTTACTGGGGCAAAGTTGACCTAAAAAGACAAAATCTTTGACCCAAAAGAATAGGGTGTTTGACAGTAAAAAAAAAAATATATATATATACACAGTGTGTCCACGTAAGTGGCGGCATATGGGAAACTTTTTTATTATTAGCTTTACGAAAAAAAGTTATTCTTCATAAAAAGTTCTGCATGGTCCAAAACCTAAAATGCAACTCATCAGATGTTAAATTTTTTCAGTCATATTACGAGGTTTGTCAAAAAATGTGATTTTTGCTCTAGAGTAAAGTACCGTTCTTTTTGACAATATCGAAAATTGTTATAAGAAAAGATGTTTAGAATTAAAAATAGCTTTCAAATATTCAACATTGTTTATTTACATTAAAAAAATATTTTTTTTTATTTAATGTGCAAACCGAGGTGCAAACTTAAATTCCCAACGTAATCACAGAGAAAATGTATTTTTTTAATGTAAATAAATAAGTTGAATATTGAAAGCTATTTTTAATTCTAAACATCTTTTCTTTATAACAATTTTCGATATTGTCAAAAAGAAAGGTACTTTACTCTATAGCAAAAATCAAATTTTTGACAAACCTCGTAATATGACTGAAAAAATTTAACATCTGATGGTTGCATTTTTAGGTTTTGGGGCCATGCAGAACTTTTTATAAAGAATAACGTTTTTTCGTAAAGTTAATAATAAAAAGTTTCCCATATGCCGCCAACTTACGTGGACACACTGTAATATATAATATTATATATATATATATATATATATATTTATATATTTTTTTTTTTTTTTTTTTTAGAGATCTCTTTAGGTCTTGGGAATGCTAAAAACAAACTTTTTTGTAAATTTTTTCACAAATTCATAGTTCTTTTAATAAATAAATTATTGAATTAAAACAATTAGCCAGCTGCGAGTGACGTCACAAAACAGTAAACGCCTCGAACGGACCTATTTTCTGTGTTATTTTCTTATAGACGGTAATGTTTGCTTTGGTTTAAAGTGCGAATTATCGTCCTAAATTAAATTTTATTTGTGTTTTGCTGTAATTTTTCTTCTCCGGAATTTAAAAAGTAAAATGTTGATGTAAGTATTCGATGAGTTGTTTTGTATATAACTGAAAGTTTTGTTACGATATTCTTCGCCTACTTTTACTCATTTAGATTTTGAGGTTAGGTTATATGCTTTGCTTTTTTGATTTAATATGCCACTTACAATAGATTCAATTAAATACCCAATCATTATTATTTTAAGCATTAAGAAACAATCAAAAATTGCTTTTTTAAAACAAAATTTTCTAAATACATTTTCATAGGTTACACTGCATAGTCCTGCGTAGGTACTGCCTAGTCCTGCCTGTGCACTGCCTAGTCTTGCATATGCACTGCTCAGTCTTACATTAGCCTGCATGTGCTCTGCCTAATCCTGCATTTAGAGGTACTACCCTAGTCCTGCCTAATAACTGCCTAGCACCGCCTAAAAATTTGTAAAGCTTTCTGGTATTATAGTTGTTCACCTCTGTAATAAACATAACACAAAAATTTCATCGTCATTTACGAATAGTTAGTAGAAAAATTAATAGAAAACAATTTAGTTATACTCACATCAAAGTGATCTTCACAAATGTAAAGTGAAGAATGTATTAGATAAAGCCCTTGGGTCTCTTCGAGCAAGTTCTAGCCACTTTTTCCGTTCTTTTACTGCTGTAAGCACATGAATAAATAGTTTTTCAGGTGTTTTTATGCTAGTATTGGAACACTGAGGCACTACACACCACTTATAGGACATTTTTTTACATAAAAAATAGTAAAAACAGACCAAAAAACAAATAAATACTTGGATGCCGTGTATCTGTCCGCCAGTTTACCGCGCTGTGACGTCATGGCAACGCCATGCTAGAAATTGAGCGTTTTAGCGGCAAATTCAAATCGGAAATTAGAAAACTTGATTTTAAATCTAGTCATGATAAAATATACTATTTTAATAATTTGCGTAGCAAATTAGGGATCTATTCAAGAATTTATGCCATAGGTGCAGTTTAGATCGAAAAGGAAAACCAAGTGGAATTTTAGAGATTGCTAAATAAATAAATTAAAAATATGTTAGGACTTAATCGGACTTTGTTATTCACCTATAGGTGGCGTTGTTATAGACCTAACTTCGTACGCACAATCACGATTAAGAGGGCATTGTTTTTTACTACAGGTGCCCTCTATCCACGGTGTCCTAAACGATCTGTACGGTTATTTAATTTACTATTGTTGTTGAACAATCTTCACAACATAATATAGAACTAGGAAAAACTAAACTATGGGGCCTTATGGTTCATTACGCCTGACTTGAGCGCAGCTTGGGCATCAACGAAGTAGGCAAAGTTAATGATAAATACAAGACCGTGGTTCGGAAGTCACGTTAAGCGAATGGTTTCGTGCGTAGATGGCGCTAGCACGATAAAGGCCCCTGTGCTCGACAAAGAGTATCAGGCAAAATTAATTCCTCCTTGAGAGAAGAAAATTGCCTACCGTGGGGGTGCTTGGCGAGCTGGCCTGTTGGGTCTTCTTGTAGTTTGAATGTGGGAGGTGAATGAGTTGTTATTGTTTCGGGCATAAAGAGACTTCGAGTTAGTGTATCTTGGTGTCCACCGAATTGAACTGGAAAATTGTCTGCAATAAGCAGATAGGCCAATAAGTAAAAACGAAATGAAAGCACACCAAATCAAACAAGTTTCGTGGCTAATCGGGTAAAAAGGAGTTTTTGTTTCTGTCATATTTTTCCGTGGGTAGCTTGAAAGGTTAACTTCACGGAGGTCCAAGATCTAATGGACACCTAATAAGTGTTGACAGTTAACTGTTTCGTCCTTATGGGACTCCTCAGAACACTGCTTGGTCAATGGTCAACATCCTATTGTAAATAGCGAGAAAACTCGCAAGAAGCGCCATCTATCGAGATACTAGAGAAACCAGAACAACAGCAGGCAAAACTAAACTGCTATACAATATAAATCAATAGAAAAGATCGATTACAGATAAAAGGAAACAAACTAATCCGTGACCTACGACAGCTCTTCTGCCTTTCAGGCCAGATCAACGCTGATTGCGTTTTTACCCGCCATCAGACACGTGAGCGTCAATCAGCGGAATTTTTAAGCCAAATAATACTAACAAACGGGAAATTTAGTACCCGTGAATTTAAACATCAATCAAGTTTCGTTGCTAATCGGGTAAAAAGAGTTTTTGTTTCTCTCATATTTTTCCATGGGTAGCTCCAAAGCTTACCCTCACGGGGGTCCCAAGATCTAGTGGACTTTCAATGAATTTTTGTTTTATTCACATTTCCATGTATGTCATTAGTCTATTTAAGATACAGCTGTGCATCTGCTGCTCATATGACATAATTTTAGTTCCCAAATTTTGACTTTTTTCAACACAGAACGAAAAAGAATCCAAAAGAATACCAAAAAAAACTTCAGAACGCGAACTAGAAAAAGAACACACAGATAAAGTGAAGCATGAACAACAAAATGTGGCAAGAAATCACAATAAAAAGATAAATGCCAAGGCAAGTGACAAATTACCTTCGTAATTTAACTTTTGCTATATATACCGAGATTTTCCAATTTTTACCTTCCTAGCCCGCATAGCAATGGCTAGAGAAGGTATTATTTTGGACCAAAACTTTTAGCTCACACATATACTATAGTAGTGTGAGCTATGGTGATCCTAATTTTTTCGAGAAAAAAAAAGTTGCAAAAATTTTTATATATCTTTGGCGTTTCAGATGATTTTGAAACTTTTTTGTTGCGCCGTCTGTCTGTCTGTCTGTCTGTATGTCTGTCTGTCTGTCTGTAACGACCAACGCGCATAACTCAAAAACCGCTTGGCCGATTTTAATGAAATTTGGTACCTAGGCTGGGTCTTGGGTCAAGATGGTCCCATTTAAAAATGAACAAAATCCACCGAACACAAACCAAATAAAAGGGTGGGGGTAGATTTCAAAAATTAGAGTTTATGTGAAAACATGGCGTGTGTGATATCAAACGAAAGGTAATTGAGTCTGGAGTTACACAAAATACATTTAATTTATTTAAAAAAAAGGGTGGGGGTATATTTTAAAAATTAGAGTTTAAGTGAAAATATGGCGTGTGTGATATCAAACGAAAGGTAATTGAGTCCGGAGTTTAACAAAATACATTTTAGTTTTTTGTTTTTTTTTTAAATTTCAGTTTAAGTCAAAACATAGCTTGTGTGGTATCAAACAAAAGGTAATTTAGTCTGGAGTTAAATAAAATATATTTCAGTTTTTAGTTATATTAGCTCACACGTACACTATAACCATAGTACCTAGTGTGAGCTTAGGGGCCCATATATTGGCAGAGTATTTTTTCAGATAACGCTGAAAATGTCTTATTTGGGTGTATTTTGACCTGTCCTAGTAATATCGTCGTGATGTCTGTCTGTGTGTATATTATTTCTGTTTGTAACACGATAGCTCCTAAACCGCTGAACCGATTTTTAAAACATTTTTAGGTAAAATAGTGTTCGACACAGCTGATATAATTTTGATAAAAATCCGTTAATGCTAATAACAGTTTTTTGACAATTAAAAACTTTAAAAAATGCTACCTTTTTAACTGAGCATCGTATCAATATACAGTTTTCGGAATGTAGTAGACTACATTTTGCTCAATAATTTGTATTATAACCAAAAACTTCGTAAGAGCTTTACTTTCTGAGATATTTACAAAAAACTGTTTTCAAGGCTGATATATTATCATGGCTTCACTTGCAGTGTGATAATAGGCTAGCTAGGAAGGTATCAGATCCGTTGTGGAACCATTTACAAATTGTGAAAGGCTTTCGCGGCCATCGTCCAATGGTGGGTGTGCTTTCGGGCTGTTCGGCCGTCGTCGTTGGAAATTCGTTCTCAAACGAATTTCAACTTCGTTCTCAAACGAATTTCCAACGACGACGGCCGAACAGCCCGAAAGCACACCCACCAATGGATCCATTTGTTTTTATTTTATTTTATTTCGGTGCTGTGTAGGATGTCTCAAATTTAAAGTTTTTGGGGTGTCTCGGTATCTCTAAGGATCTGACTCCCACTTTTATTTATGACAATTTCGTTTTGGTGTAAATTTATTTTTTAGTTTTTTCCCCACCTAGAAATACCAGAAACCTGCCCCAAAACATCAAATTCGGAACACCCTGTACAAACTCGACATACAGTTCATATCATTATTTTTGAGACAACTTTTTTTCGTTGGCCTATGCAGGGCTATCAAAATGGACGGGCCACGATCCTCCACTTTGTTGACGTCACATCCGGGGCTGATTTTTTTTTTTGATGGTCACGTTACGACACAGCTGATTGTCTTTAAAATATTGAAGTTGGAATGACGGTTCATGGATATTTGATTTATTTTTAAATAAACCCGGTTTTGAGATTGTTTTTACTATATTCTTTTAGATCAATTTTTTTTAAATCTATAGTAATCCTTAATTTTTCAGAGCCGCTTCATTAGCTTACACAAAAATTAAGTTTAAAGCAGAAGCGAATGTGACAATCACAGATGACAAAGTCAAATACATGTCAAATATATCAGTTGGCATGTGGTTCATGGCGGGTAATTTGAATTCAAAATAAAGAATGCTAAATTTTGAAGATTTTCACCTTTTAATCATGTTGATTCCTTACAAAACTTTGGTGGAATATCGGGACGGTGTCTGAGAATATTTCACTGAAATTTCGCGGAAATCTGTAGTGCCATTTTAAAAATATCATAAAAAAACGTCTGACCTCCCATAAGACCCAATGTAAAATTCAGCCCCGGGAGAACAGCTGATTTTTTCAGGGTCGTGGCCTCTATTTTTGTGTTGGCCTTGGTTATGGTTAACATCTGATAGCTGTCAAAAAGTTATCTAAAAAATTATGATGGAGCAGGGCTATCAAAATGGACGGGCCACGATCCTCCACTTTGATGACGTCACATCCGGGGCTGATTTTTTTTTGATGGTCACATCACGACACAGCTGATTGTCTTTAAAATATTGAAGTTGGAATGACGGTTCATGAATATTTAGTTTTTAAAAAAATAAAGCCGGTTTTGAAATTGTTTTTACTATATTCTTGCAGAACAATTTTTTTTTAATGTATAGTAATCCTTAATTTTTCAGAGCCGCTTCATTAGCTCACACAAAAATTAAATTTAAAACAGACGCGAATGTGACAAACACAGATGACAAAGTCAAATACATGTCAAATATAACAGTTGGCATGCGGTATATGGCGGGTAATTTGAATTCAAAATAAGAAATGCTAAATCTTGAAGATTTTAACCTTTTAATCATCTTGCATCCTTACAAAAGTTTGGTAGAATATCGGGATGGTGTCTAAGAATATTTCACTGAAATTTGGCGGAAATCTGTAGTGCCATTTTAAAAATATCCTAAAAAAGCATCTGACCTCCCATTAGACCCAATGTAAAAATCAGCCCCCAGAGAACAGCTGATTTTTTCAGGGTCGTGGCCTGTATATTTTTGTTGCCCTTGGATGGAGTTTAAATTGATCAATTTCGTCTTTTAGATGAGAAGGCACAGTGACGACCTCATGCGAAGGAAGCACGAACTTCAGTTGGAACGTCGATCATGGCGAAGGCACGCCGACTCCGAAAGTGGGGCTTTAGATAGTTTAGGATTAGGTAATTTTTCTTTTTAAGTCTTAGCCTAATCTAGTTACTACTACTGTCGGTTTAAAACATTTTTCTACTTTGTCCGACGCCTATTCTTCACCTTCTTTGATCCTGACAATCAACTTCTGTCAGGTTTTTTTGACTCTGGATCTTTGGATTGACTTCCAGCTTAGCACGCCCTCTATTGGTTGCCTTTCTAGGACCTGCTTTGGTAATCTTTCGTCGTTCATCCGTTTAGTGATGTCATTTTTTTTTAAATCTCAAAAACGAATTGTTCAATGTATAGCAGGTGTTGCAGGTACCACATCTTGTGTACCCTATTTTAAAAAATTTCAAATTTTAACTGTCCCGTCTATTTTAACTTATGAGGTTTGTGTTTATGTGTTTAATAATAAGGATTCCTTTTTCAAAAATAATACCTACCATAATTATAACACCAGAAATAAAGACGAGTTGTTAATTCCAAAGAATCGTCTTAGGCTTTTAATAAAATACCTTCGGAAATACAAAACAGTTTGAATATTAATATATTTAAAAAGAAACTAAAATCTTTTTTGGTGGAAAAATGTTTTTTATCATTTAAACGCATTCTTGGATTAATCCTTATTTATAAACATATTTTGTTTATATATTTTATATTTTAGCCTTATGTCTGCAATGTAAACCCATATTTTATAGTTTTTCTTTTTTTGACGATGTCCATATACATATACATTGTATCAGTGGAAAAATAAAGTTTTTGAATTTTGAATTTTTTTGAATACGTTATGCTTCCCTCGATTTCCATTCTTTCTTTTAAAGTTTCATTATGCTCGGTTCTAGATATACCCATTGATCTTCTTATTGCATCCATTTCGACACTTTCCATTTGTATTTTGTATTTTTCTGTTAGGCTACAAGTCTCTATTCCATACAACAGCGTGCTTTTTTTCATCATTATTTCATATATGTATGTAAAATTCTACCTTCTTTTTTTATCTCGTTTCTAACACATGAGTACTGTGTCTTGTCTACGTTCACTGTTAACCCCCACTTTTGGTATTCTTCCGTTGACTTTAAGTTGTATTCCCATGCCGGGTACTTACGTCTCAAGTTTTTTAGAGCTACTGTGATATACAGTGTGTCCACGTTAGTTGGCGGCATATGGGAAACTTTTTTATTATTAGCTTTACGAAAAAAAGTTATTCTTCATAAAAAGTTCTGCATGGTCCAAAACCTAAAATGCAACCATCAGATGTTAAATTTTTTCAGTCATATTACGAGGTTTGTCAAAAAATGTGATTTTTGCTCCAGAGTAAAGTACCTTTCTTTTTGACAATATCGAAAATTGTTATAAAGAAAAGATGTTTAGAATTAAAAGTAGCTTTCAAATATTCAACATTGTTTATTTACATTAAAAAATATTTTTTTCTACATTTTCTGCGATTACGTTGGAAATTTAAGTTTGCACATTAAAGCATAATTAATCTAGGATGCAAATAATAATAATGTAAATAAACAATGTTGAATATTTGAAAGCTATTTTTAATTCTAAACATCTTTTCTTTATAACAATTTTCGATATTGTCAAAAAGAAAGGTACTTTACTCAAGAGCAAAAATCACATTTTTTGACAAACCTCGTAATATGATGAAAAAATTTAACATCTGATGGTTGCATTTTAGGTTTTGGACCATGCAGAACTTTTTATGAAGAATAACTTTTTTTCGTAAAGCTAATAATAAAAAAGTTTCCCATATGCCGCCAACTTACGTGGACACACTGTATATTTTAAAAAGAGTTGGAGAGATACCACAGCCTTTTTCTTTTGTTACGAGGAATTATTTTGAAAGTCGATTACCAATTTTAATTTTAGATTTTGACCTTTTCTACAGTTCTTTTTAGTGGCGGCTCGTGTGGTAGTGCCACGGAGCCATGGCAGTACCTTATTTTTCCACAAAAACACATTTTTTTACAATACATTTATTTAATACGTTTTAGCAGTACAGATATATTTAATACGTACGTGGTCTCAGGGCAACAAAACCAGCCAATATCGTGCGAATGATTGTTCGCAGCCCACGAGAAAGACCGGCCCGAGCGCGGAAATATCACGTGACCGTAGGAGTCTCTCATTATAAAACATGTGTGTGTTCAGTTTTGGTATGTTTGTTTACGTCGATTTTTTTTTAATTCGGGCACGAACTTTATGTGAATTTTATCAAAGTTATTAAAATAACGCAGCCCACGAAAAAGACTGTAGTGGCCTGCGTTAAAATAATTAATGGCTAATGAGAAAATTATAAAGAAAATACCTATAAGATAAACAATGCCGCGAACGTGTAATTAGTGTTGTTCCTTGTCGGTCCAACTATAAAAGAAGTGGTAAAAGATAAGATTTTGGATAAGATTGATCAAGTAATAGACATCCTTAGTGACATTTTCGATAGTGAGAGTGAAAAATGTGTTCAGTTGTCATTTCTTATTGAACAAAAGGTAACCTGAGAATCGAAGATATGGTGGATACACTTTAATGTTGGCTTCATCTTTGTTTATCCAGTCATCCAGTGCATACACGTCAATTTACAATTCTAAGGTAATATGTCTTCCGCACCCTCGCAATATTAAAAAACTGATTTGTAAAATATTGTTAACAGGTAGTAATCTCTCTGGTAGTGTGGAATATTCAAAAAGTAAGATACAGCTTTTAAAAGAACATGAGTTGGTAGTTAACTTACCTTAACTTATTATTGACGACAACTACATTCAGTTCATTGAATGTGAAAACCATCTCACTTATTCACAAAATCACTTGTTTCTTTTTAATAAATTATTGTGAAATGTTTTATATTGAAAATTTTTCTTCAGATAACTCTAGCGAGTGTTTTTGTGGAGAAAAACTATTGTCAAAGCTTAAAAAAATTAGTTTAAGGGCATGTAAAGTTTTTTTAAATAATTTTATTAAAAAGCACAATGATTTAGTGTCTGCTAATAAATCTTTGAATAAGAACTCAGACAAAGATGATGACACTCAAAGAAAAATTAAAAAACTAAAAGCTTAGGTTTGATATGTCCAATTTTGAAAGACGTATAGATTTGAAGTTACTAACGATATTATGTACCTAATATATGTACCTGAAGATATTAGAGTGCAAATTTTGCATAATTTTTTATTTTATAGATTCAGTTCTTTTATCCATAATAAACACATATATCAGCAAAATATTTTTTTTCAATTTTTGCCTATAAAAGAACAGAAATTTTTTGTTAATTTATTTAAATTGTGTAAAAACATATAATATATTAAGCAATACAATAAGAATCCTGGGACTCCTAAGATCACGTGACCACCGACTTGCTTATACCGCGCCATGGCCGGTCTTTATCGTTGGCTGCGATGATTGTTTGAGCAGCGGTGTTGCCAAGTCTCAGTCGCTTCGCTTGGAAACCATTCTTATTTTCAATCGAGAAACTTCACAAGCTTCAAATGAGGCAAATTGTTTTTTTTTATTTTATTTTTAGGAACTTCACCGGCGCTCTCGTCGCACTACTCGCCCCCGATTTCAAGGCGAGTGCCGTATTCCCTTAACGTACCATCCACCAGTGTGTTCGCGGAAACTTCTTCCAGGTAACTTATATTTTTGTCATTTCGATTAACGTTTTTTTTTGTAAAAAATAATAGCAGATATCTTTTTGAAGAATCTAATTTTTTTCTGAAACTGGTAGACAATGGTCAAGGAGAAACAAGATTCCGAACTTGCATTGTCTTTATTTATTTTTAACGCGGTTAGTTAGTATCTAGGATTTTCGGCGCGGTTCAGTGAGTTTTTATTAGATAGGCAACTCCGGCTGTTTGACAGATCGTTAACTCTGTTGCGCCCACTACTGAGCTTAGCGACGAACTAAAAGTTGAGGCGGGAAATTTGAATCGCATTTTATAATAAATTTTCTTCAATTCTTCAATTTTAAAGTTTTTTTTGAAATTTTTAATCAGTCAATATTTTATAAAGACATACACTGTCTTTATAAGATATAAACAGATTGAAAATGATATACAAAGTGCAATAAATAAAACATTTTTTAAATGAGTTTTAATTATTATAAAAAAGCTACAAATTAACGACTAACTATTGATGAAATAATACATAGTCTAATTGATTGGTAAAATAAAATATAATGGAAAACCAAACACTATCTAGTATATTTAAATTTGCTTTTAACATTTCTGGTGAGCGATGAGTGAATAAATAATTAAACAGTTGTTCGTGAAGAGAATCATTCTTAAATGTCTACTTTTTAACAGCTTGACGAAAATCTGACATGATTTAAAAGTACCTCCTCGCCTTGGTTGTAAGTTGTGTAGGGTATGTTTCAAAGCAGTATATACATAGCTTATTAGTGGTCGCACATATTATCCAAAAGCTGAAAATAATAAAAAAAATCAACTTATAACCACATTAATCATAGGTACTAGAGTATGGTAAGATAAAGATTTAAAATTAAGGAATAAATTTATTCAAAGTACATTACGCTGCTGGGTAATCCCTCGTTTACCCATCAATTAAGCACAAATTTAGTGTTAATTTTGTATGTGTCTCCCTTTTACCTAATATCAAAAGAAAGGGATAGACATAAAATTAACACTAAATTTGTGCTTAATTGATGGGCAAATAAGGCACTTACTATAAGAAGTTAAAAAGACACTACCAATATAAATTTTATCAAATGCCAATCTAACCTCAAATGAGAAAATAAGAAAACTTACCTTAACATGTCTCGGAAAACTATGCATTTTATACTCGTCTGAACTTTAGACACTTCACCCAGAAAAGCAACTAGAAATTTTTATTCTTTTATATTTAAAAATTGCAAAAGTTACAAATTTAACAAAATTTAATTTTAATGCGTCACAGCAGCAAAGATTACCTACATAAGCCAAAAAGATAGATTTAAAATGAACCCGAAATAAAATGCGGTGGAAGAAGTTTTTCTACCTGAAAAAAAGGGGGACGGAAAATCCAAACCACAGATAATTCTCAAAAAAAATAGAATAAGGAACAAACGCGCGACCGCAGTGCCTCTTGTGACCTTAGTGAGAACTTAAACCTAACGACCTGTCAAATTGCATTGAGTTTCCTAGGCATGGGATTACCTACATAAGCCAAAAAGATAGATTTAAAATGAACCCGAAATAAAATGCGGTGGAAGAGGTTTTTCTACCTGAAAAAAGGGGGACGGAAAATCCAAACCACAGATAATCCTCAAAAAAAATAGAACAAGGAAAAAACGCGCGACCGCAGCGCCTCTTTTGAGCTTAGTGAAAACTTAAACCTAACGACCTGTCAAATTGCATTGAGTTTCCTAGGCATGGGATTACCTACATAAGCCAAAAAGATAGATTTAAAATGAACCCGAAATAAAATGCGGTGGAAGAGGTTTTTCTACCTGTAAAAAAGGGGGACGGAAAATCCAAACCACAGATAATCCTCAAAAAAAATAGAACAAGGAAAAAACGCGCGACCGCAGCGCCTCTTTTGAGCTTAGTTAGAACTTGAACCAAATGACCTGTCAAATTGCATTGAGTTTCCTAGGCATGGTGTAAACTAAACAATCCCTTATGCAGACTACTACTTATAATACTTGGTGTGCAGTCAGGGGTGACGGTACCCGCCCCAGTATTCTTAAAACACGTGTTTTCCATAAGGACTGGTTTCCATATGGATGATTCTACCAAAAGTGGGCTATATGGATATCATTTTTGGTCGTTGCCTTTAAATAACAGTACAGCACAGTAAATAATTTTGTTTTTTTAAATTTATGTAACTAATTAGGTGTAAGCTAAGAAACATTTATTTTCCCGAACTTTAGGAATTATTGCATGAAAATTCCAGAGGAATGAGTACCAGAGGAATGAGTTT
The DNA here is from genome assembly GCA_963576565.1 of Aspidapion aeneum. Classification (NCBI taxonomy): domain Eukaryota; kingdom Metazoa; phylum Arthropoda; class Insecta; order Coleoptera; family Brentidae; genus Aspidapion; species Aspidapion aeneum. Next base: position 220,783,433 of record OY755038.1, on the reverse strand, counting down.
TTTAATGGTTTTCTAATTTAAATCAAAATCTATTTAGACTACTTAACTTAAGTTTTATATAAACAAAGTTCCTATACTTATAATTTTAAAACAATCAACAAAAAAATTATACTATTGATATAAGTCGAATATTTACTTACCAGAGGGATGATAATTGAAGTGTTTCTTTTTGATTTCTCCGAAAAAAACTAATTTTCTGCCGAAAATAAAAAGATATAACTTAAAACAAACTAAACTTGACATTATCTGTCACAACTTGTCACCCTCACAAGTAAATTAGATATCCAGGGCCGTCTCTTTCTCTAGAAATTAACCGGTGGTATTCACAAATATTGTGTTATTAAAAATGGAGCACGTTTAAAATTGTAAAATTTTCAGGAGAAGATGTAAATTAGGATTTTCAAAAATATGACTGCAAACTTAAGTTTTATCAACTTTTTGATAAATAGTTAAGACTTGGTTAAATATTATTTATTAGGATATTTTTTCAATTTGAGTTTTTAATATTTGGTTTGGGATTACACCAGAGGAATGATGTATTTGCTTTGTAATAACAAAAATTATAAACTTGCAATTTTTTTTATACATTAAACTCAAATGATCCATAAAGAAAACATTTCGTTTTAAATCTTATAACTAAAACTATGATTCATTTGCAGTCTGTGTTTGAAAAATGTGCATTCCCACTCCGCAGCACCATTTTTGTAGAATCATCCATATGATTGGTATGACCGTACAGTTCTTAGATAAAAACTTCTTATAAATCCTCGTGTCGTAGCAACAGAATGGTTAGACTTTCCAAGTAGTATAAGTATAACTTGAAAACAGTTAGAGATACTTACCAATCGAAACGTTGTGTTTAAAAAAAATAAAGACAATTTTGTTTCTGAATATTTTTAGAAAAACCTTCATATTTTTCATATTTTCCCCAATGAAGAAACTTCAGTCATAGAATAAGTGTGGCAATTTTCGATATTTTTCCTAGTCTTGAATTTTAAGTTCCTTTTAGTTTATTATTAGTTCATTGCCTCTGAGAAAGTCTGAATAAAGTAGGGCTTTTTTGCCTTTTGTTTTATTATTCCTATGTTTGTTACATTTCTTATGTTAATTAGTTATTTTGATCATCCGTGGTTGGTTCTGAAAAAGTCTAGTTGAGCAGGGCTTTCTAATGAATTTTATTCTTCTACTCTGTAATGTTGACTTTTTTTAAATGTTTGAGCTCGGAATAGGTATTTAAAGCATACCAATTATATCATCATATTATACTTAAGTTTTCTCTGTTACTAGATGTACAGAGTGTTTTGGTATATTTCCACAAAGGTCTACTGCACTTATTTCAAGAGATAGAAAATAAGGTACCTATTTTCAAGAAATGTAGAGTAGGTCCCAAAGCGCTAGAAATTGTAGATACTAATATTTTACCAGTGGCTTTATCAAATGGCAGTTTATCATATATTTTTGAGTTTAGAACGAAAATCTCTATTTTTTTTTAGTTAAACCATTAACATATTAATTTGTAGGATGATGATGAACCGTAAGAGATTTACAATGTTTGTGTTTTTTTATAACTTTTTTTGATGGTATAGGATAAAGCCTACAACTTTTGCATTTATAATTTGTTTTCTATTTCTTTGAATAATTGCAGTAGACCTTGGTTTAAAAATACGGAAACACCTTATACCTTGTTGTAAAATATGCTTTAAAAAATGTGCCTTGTTTTTGTTTGGCCATAGTTGTTTGGATGGGAATCCAGGCCTAATTCAACTTCAAAATGTTTGCTAATACTTTTCTTAATAAATAAAATCAAGAAATATATATTTTTGCTGAGTGAATGAGTTTTCCTAAAAAACAGATGGGTTTGACATAACAAGCCATTTGGTAGAGGACCCAAAAAAAAACTGAAGTTTTTATTCATATTTCCTTCATATTTTGTTTTCTTATTTTCATATTTTTCATAATTTTATTAAAAATGTTCATATTTTTCATATTATTTTGCTGTTTACCTGTTGAGAGCCCTGAAGATTATTACATTATTACATGACTAACCAAAATATATTTTTACCTTCCTGGCCCGTGAAGCAATGGTTAGAGAGGGTATTATTATTGACGGATTTTTTTTTCTGTGATAACGCCGAAAATGTGTTATTTGGGTCTATTTTGACCTATCTTAGCAATATGGTCGTGATGTCTGTCTGTATGTGTGTGTGTGTGTGTGTGTGTATATTATTTCTGTTCGTAACACGATAGCTCCTAAACCGCTGAACGGATTTTCATAAAATTTTCATGTTAAAATCCATTAATGCTAATGACAGTTTTTTGACAATTAAAAATTTTTAAAAATGCTAACTTTTTAACTGAGCATTGTAATAATATGCGCCTTTCGGAATTTAGTAGACTACATTTTGCTCAATAAACCGAACCAAAAACTTCGTAAGAGCTTTAGTTTCTGATATATTTACAAAAAACTGTTTTCAAGGCTATATAGGATATAGCATGGCTTTACTTGAAGTGTGCTAATAGGCTAGCTCAAGGCCAACACAAAAACAGAGGCCACGACCCTGAAAAAATCAGCTGTTCTCCCGGGGCTGAATTTTACATTGGGTCTTATGGGAGGTCAGACGTTTTATTATGATATTTTCAAAATGGCACTACAGATTTCCGCGAAAATTCAGCGAAATATTCTCAGACACCATCCCGATATTCCACCAAAGTTTTGTAAGGAAGCAACATGATTAAAAGGTTAAAATCTTCAAGATTTAGCATTCCTTATTTTGAATTCAAATTACCCGCCATCTACCACATCGAAACTGTTATATTTGACTTTGGCATCTGTGATTGTCACATTCGCTTCTGCTTTAAACTTAATTTTTGTGTGAGCTAATGAAACAGCTATGAAAAATTAAGGATTACTATACATTAAAAAAAAATATTCTGCCAGAATAAAGTAAAAACAATCTCAAAAATGGCTTTATTTAAAAAAAAATCAAATATTCATGAACCGTCATTTCAACTTCAATATTTTAAAGACAATCAGCTGTGTCGTAACGTGACCATCAAAAAAAAATCAGCCCCGGATGTGACGTCAACAAAGTGGAGGATCGTGGCCCGTCCATTTTGATAGCCCTGGCTAGCTAAGAAGGTATCAGATCCGTCATGGATCCAATTATTTTAAATAATATTGTAATTTAATATACAGGGTGTCTCTAAAAGGTCTGTACAAAATCTTAGCACATATTCCTTAGCTCCAAATAAGTCGATTTAAAGCAACTTACCTTAGTCCGAAATTGCTCTGTTTCAGAGATGCAGGGTGTTTTTTATTTTAATTGAACCAAGTGAAACTATTTTCCCAAAAATTGACTGAATACCTACCGAAAATGATTAAACAAAAAAGAATTAATAACTCATTTACTGACTGAATTTAATCCTTAAAGGTAGCAGCAAAATCTTTTGATCCAAAATAATTTCAATATTACATTGCGGCATCGAACACTAAAAATGGAAATATCTCGAAAACGGCTCACCCTAGCAGATTTTATCAAAAGTACCTTTTTTGCTTAAAAAAGTTCAGGAAATTATTTTATCAACAAAAAAAAGTTAAAAAGTACACTAAGAAAAAAGTTATGGTCATTTTAAACTCTAAGATGAGTATTGTGAAGCGCCCTCTAACGGCCACAGTGAAAAAATTTAGGTTTCGCATCCCAAAAAACCCCCGAGTACCAATTTTTTAAGTAATGCGTTGAAAAATGTTCATAAATTTTAATAACCTCGATTTTTAATTTTTAAATTCACCATCTGGTATCTCTAAAACGGAGCAATTTTGGACTAAGGTAATTTGCATTAAATCGACTTATTTTGACCTCAGGGATATGTGCTAAGATTTTGTACAGACGTTTTAGAGACACCCTGTATATTAAATAAAGCAATTAATAAATTAGCTTTCTGACTATCATAACTACATAGAAAATATCATTTTTTTTGTTTGAAACTTTCTATTTGATGTTGAAATGCGTTCTTATGATTGCCTTAAAATGACAGGGCAGAAATAATAGAATAATTGAAATTGACGTTTTTAATCCCTAGGGATTAAAAACTTATTTGTTCAGACATACCCAGATTTGGAGTTAAATATCAACTCTAACTTTAACAGACTGTCAATCCCTAGGATAACATTTTATATCTAAAGTATCGTTACATGCAATTAGCACGGGGTGTTCTTTAATGATGTTCCAATATTTTTCTTTTAAATAATTTTTCCTTTACTAAAGTACATATAGGGCTATCAAAACGGACGGGCCACGATCCTCCACTTTGTTGACGTCACATCCGGGGTTGATTTTTTTTTTGATGGCCACGTTACGACACAGCTGATTGTCATTAAAATATTGAAGCAGGGCTATCAAAATGGACGGGCCACGATCCTCCACTTTGTTGACGTCACATCCGGGGCTGATTTTTTTTTGATGGTCACGTTACGACACAGCTGATTGTCTAACATATTGAAGTTGGAATGACGGTTCATGGATATTTGATTTTTTTTTAAATAAAGCCGTTTTTGAGATTGTTTTTACTATATTCTCGCAGAACAATTTTTTTTAAATGTATAGTAAGCCCTAATTTTTCATAGCCGCTTCATTAGCTCACACAAAAATTAAGTTTAAAGTAGAAGCGAATGTGACAATCACATATGACAAAGTCAAATACATGTCAAATATAACAGTTGGCATGTGGTACATGGCGGGTAATTTGAATTCAAAATAAGGAATGCTAAATCTTGAAGATTTAAACCTCTTAATCATGTTGCTTCCTTACAAACCTTTGGTGGAATATCGGGATGGTGTCTGAGAATATTTCACTGAAATTTTGCGGAAATCTGTAGTGCCATTTTGAAAATACCATAAAAAAACTTCTGACCTCCCATAAGACCCAATGTAAAATTCAGCCCCGGGAGAACAGCTGATTTTTTCAGGGTCGTGGCCTCTATTTTTGTGTTGGCCTTGAGCAATTAATAAATTAGCTTTCTGACTATCATAACTACATAGAAAATATCATTTTTTTGGTTTGAAACTTTCTATTTGATGTTGAAATGCGTTCTTATGATTGCCTTAAAATGACAGGGCAGAAATAATTGAATAATTGAAATTGACGTTTTTAATCCCTAGGGATTAAAAACTTATTTGTCCAGACATACCCAGATTTGGAGTTAAATATCAACTCTAACTTTAACAGACTGTCAATCCCTAGGATAACATTTTATATCTAAAGTATCGTTACATGCAATTAGCACGGGGTGTTCTTTAATGACGTTCCAATATTTTTCTTTTAAATAATTTTTCCTTTACTAAAGTACATATAGGGCTATCAAAACGGACGGGCCACGATCCTCCACTTTGTTGACGTCACATCCGGGGTTGATTTTTTTTTGATGGCCACGTTACGACACAGCTGATTGTCATTAAAATATTGAAGTTGAAATGACGGTTCATGAATATTTGATTTTTTTTAATAAAGCCGGTTTTGAGATTGTTTTTACTATATTCTTTTAGATTTTTTTTTTAAATCTATAGTAATCCCTAATTTTTCAGAGCCACTTCATTAGTTCACACAAAAATTAAGTTTAAAGCAGAAACGAATATGACTCACAGATGACAAAGTCAAATACATGTCAAATATAACAGTTGGCATGCGGTAATTTGAATTCAAAATAGAGAATGCTAAATCTTGAAGATTTTAACCTTTTAATCATGTTGATTCCTTACAAGACTTTGGTGGAATATTGGAATGGTGTCTGAGAATATTTCACTGATATTACGCGGAAATCTGTAGTGCCATTTTGAAGATATCATAAAAAAACGTCTGACCTCCCATAAGACCCAATGTAAAATTCAGCCCCCGGAAAACAGCTGATTTTTTCAGGGTCGTGGCCTCTATTTTTGTGTTGGCCTTGGTACATTAAATAGTATATAAACCACGTGACTAAAGTTCCTTTTAATTCCTCAGCGAATGGTAGCTCCCCTTTAGTCGGTGTACAAATCTTTTGCCTAAAAGTATCACTTTAGTCCCTAGATTTATATAATGTACTATTAAATGGTGTTATAACGTTTAACATTTTATCCAGAATATTTTTATTTTTTTAGATATAACCCTAACCGTTTCGATTCCGCATCGTACAGTAATATATTACGTAGTAGAGATACGTCTTTGAATCGTATGGATTCACTCAATTCGTATGACACCAATACTATTCCATTTAGTCATAGGTAAGTTTTTTTTGGCAACACATCTAAAAAAACAAGAATTTCTAGGTATGTGTATTGTTAAATATCCAAATTCCGTACAAAAAATATTCAAAAATATGAAAATTACATCTATTAAGGGTTGTATACGCCATAGAGGATTTATTAGTAGAAATAAAATTTCGGACTTCCATTGTCTTTATTTATTTTAAAACACGACGTTTCGGTTAGTAAGTATCTCTAACCGTTATCAAGTGTAAACTAAACAATCTAGTCTCTAGGCTACTATTTATACTACTTGGTGTGCAGTCAGGTGTGACGGCCCGCCCCCTTTTTAATCGTAAGCCTGTTTTCCTTAAGGAGTGGTTTCCATATGTTTGGTATGTCCGTGCTTGGTTGACTGAAAACTTCTTTATTCTGCATTATAAACGCAGCTTCAATAAACTTTCGTTTTTGCCAATGCGACTCCTTATGTAAAACTTTAGCTTCTGACCACTGAATCCTGTGATCATTTGACCATGCATGATCTGCTAAACCGGATTTTTCAATATCCCCTAATTGGGTACTTTCTAGATGTTCATTTACTCTAACCTGAAGAGGGCGTTTCGTTTCACCTACATATGATTTACCACACTCACACGGGATTTGGTAAATACATTCCTTATTATTTGAGGGATTGTCTGGCTTTGTTTTAGTTACAAAACTTCTTATCGCATTTCCCGAAGAAAATATTGTTTTTATATTATAGTGTTTAGCTATTCGTCTTATGTTTTCTGAAATCCCTTGAACATATGGAATGTTAATAACACCTAACGGATTATTATTTTGAGAATTTGGTACATTTAGTTTGTTTTTAATTTTAAATATCGTTGAGTTTATTAATTTCTGGGAATAACCATTCTGTTGTAAGTCCTTTTTAATGTTGTTAATTTCTGTGGTTAATTCTTCATTATTACTACAAATATTTACGGCTCTTAAATACAAACTTCTTATAACTCCTTGTTTTGTTGCAACAGAATGATTAGACTTAAAATTTAGGTACTGTCCCGTGTGTGTAGGTTTCGAGTTTCAAACAAAGGATTCATTAGATTGCTGGTTAATCTAGAATGTCTTCATAGGACGTCTACAAGATCTTTAAAAACCTAGAAAGAACTTGATTTATTTCAATAAAAGATTGATTTCTCCATTTCTCTCCTAGTCGAGCTCCCTCACGTGTCCCAAATCATCTTGTTGACTTCTTCAAAGCGCTTCTGAAACTAAACTCCATTTCATAGAGATTTTGACAGTTATCAGCTGTTTACCATAACAAATAGCATAGGCCAACGAAAAAAAGTCGTAAAAAGTTGTCTCAACAATAATGATATAGGGTGTAAAGCAGGGCCAGGGCTATCAAAATGGACGGGCCACGATCCTCCACTTTGTTGACGTCACATCCGGGGCTGATTTTTTTTTGATGGTCACGTTACGACACAGCTGATTGTCTTTAAAATTTTGAAGTTGGAATGACGGTTCATGGATATTTGATTTTTTGTTAAATAAAGCCGTTTTTGAGATTGTTTTTACTTTATTTTGGCAGAACAATTTTTTTTAAATGTATAGTAAGCCCTAATTTTTCATAGTCGCTTCATTAGCTCACACAAAAATTAAATTTAAAGCAGAAGCGAATGTGACAATCACATATGACAAAGTCAAATACATGTCAAATATAACAGTTGGCATGTGGTACATGGCGGGTAATTTGAATTCAAAATAAGGAATGCTAAATCTTGAAGATTTTAACCTTTTAATCATGTTGCTTCCTTACAAACCTTTGGTGGAATATCGGGATGGTGTCTGAGAATATTTCACTGAAATTTTGCGGAAATCTGTAGTCATTTTGAAAATATCATAAAAAAACGTCTGACCTCCCATAAGACCCAATGTAAAATTCAGCCCCGGGAGAACAGCTGATTTTTTCAGGGTCGTGGCCTCTATTTTTGTGTTGGCCTTGAGCAGGGCTATCAAAATGGACGGTCCACGAACCTCCACTTTGTTGACGTCACATCTGGGGCTAATTTTTTTTTGATGGTCACGTCACGAAACAGCTGATTGTCTTTAAAATATTGAAGTTTGATTGGCGGTTCATGAATGTTTGTTTTTTTTTTTTTAAATAAAGCCGGTTTTGAGATTGTTTTTACTATATTCTTGCAGAACAATTTTTTTAAAATGTATTGTAATCCTTAATTTTTCATTAACTTACACAAAAATTAAATTTAAAGCAGAAGCGAATGTGTTCGTTTTTGCGTGGAAAGTAATCGGATTAACTTCATATATTTGTTTATATTCGGCACTCGGCAGACTTTTAAAATGTAATACTGTTATTTACATAAGTTTTCAAAAAATTATTTTTTTGTAGTGTAATTTTGTTTTAAAAAGATTAACGCTGGTATTTTTGGATTCTAAATGAACTTTACTGTAAAAAATCATTAAAAAATCAAAATAGTTTTGCGTTACAAATCAATGCCATGACAAACACAGATGACAAAGTCAAATACATGTCAAATATAACAGTTGGCATGCGGTACATGGAGGGTAATTTTAATTCAAAATAAGGAATGCTAAATCTTAAAGATTAACCTTTTCCACTAAAATTTCGCGGAAATCTGTAGTGCTATTTTGAAAATATCATAAGAAAACTTCTGACATCCCATAAGATCCAATGTAAAATTCAGTTCTCTGAGAACAGCTGATTTTTTCAGGGTCGTGGCCTGTATTTTTTTGTTGGCCTTGACTGAAGGTCTGAGTGTGTTTACTAAACAGCAGTGTCGTTATTCCCACTATATCTACCAGGGCTATCAAAATGGACGGGCCACGATCCTCCACTTTGTTGACGTCACATCCGGGGCTGATTTTTTTTTTGATGGTCACGTTACGACACAGCTGATTGTCTTTAAAATATTGAAGTTGGAATGACGGTTCATGGATATTTGATTTTTTTAAAAATAAAGCCGTTTTTGAGATTGTTTTTACTTTATTGTGGCAGAACAATTTTTTTTAAATGTATAGTAAGCCCTAATTTTTCATAGCCGCTTCATAAGCTCACACAAAAATTAAGTTTAAAGCAGAAGCGAATGTGACAATCACATATGACAAAGTCAAATACATGTCAAATATAACAGTTGGCATGTGGTACATGGCGGGTAATTTGAATTCAAAATAAGGAATGCTAAATCTTGAAGATTTTAACCTTTTAATCATGTTGCTTCCTTATAAACCTTTGGTGGAATATCGGGATGGTGTCTGAGAATATTTCAGTGAAATTTTGCGGAAATCTGTAGTGCCATTTTGAAAATATCATAAAAAAACCTCTGACCTCCCATAAGACCCAATGTAAAATTCAGCCCCGGGAGAACAGCTGATTTTTTCAGGGTCGTGGCCTCTATTTTTGTGTTGGCCTTGTATCTACTTGTGTTGTTGGAGAATTATTGAAATAAAGCCGGCTATAATAGTGCCAGGCACAATTTTGACACCTTCACATTGTAATACCAGCTGTGATCTTTCAACACACGGCCTTTGTTTACTATATGAACCGGAATAAATAGTGCCTTCTTTTATTAATTGAAAATAAACGACGAAAGTTTTAAATTTGACTTTGGTATGTCAATTTTGAAGGATCAATTGTCAGTTTTCAATATGAATATGTCAAAATAGTGCCTGGCACAATTATAGCCTGGCAAAATTTCAATAATTCTCTGTTAAAACGACTTTTTTAGGAGTAGAAAATTCGACCGCTTCGATTCACTTAGTAGGATAGACTCGCTGTCGCACCGCCTGGACTCGATGAGCGTTCGAGACGAGGGGTACGCTAGCACTAGTGCAAGACTGACCGACGTAGATCGAAGGTAAGTTCCTCCAAACGTCATAGAGTGACGTAGTATAATCCTTTTAAAACAGCCTAAAAGCTGTGTGAAAGCAACAGAAACAACTACTTCGAAGGGAAGTACCCGTGCCGGCATTGAATTACACTGCTGGTTTAATGATTCTGTTGGGAACTTATTAAAACTATGTGGTTTTGACTTTTTCCAACGTCGATTACAAGGAAGCACAGTGATCCAAGCCAATCTATGACCGGTTTCGGCTTTATTGAGCCCTCCTCAGGTGGACGTTGGTAAACGATTTGGTTTTTTTTTCTCCGAATGTTTTAATGCTTTCTTTGTGAACTGAAACTATGTGGTTTTGACTTTCTCCTACATGGCTACGAGTAATCATGGCTATGAAACACATCCTGACAAGCTGCAGGCAAAGTAGTCTGAACCGGGCGGCGGATAAAAGGTCGAAAATACAAAAGGTCGAAAAAATAAGGTCGAAAATACAAAAGGTCGAAAGTACAAAAGGTCGAAAGTACAAAAGGTCGAAAATACAAAAGGTCGAAAATACAAAAGGTCGTAAGTACAAAAGGTCTAAAAATAAAAGATTAAAACCTAATCAAGTCGAATTGCCCTGCCCAGCTGAGGTGGTCCAGGGGTCAAGGATAGTTGATAGTTAACCCGGTTAGGTTACTACCCCAACCTGACCAGGTTAGGTTTGTTTACTAAAAAAAAACTACCCTGATCTGGTCAGGAAAGTTTTTTTTTGATATACTAACCTAACCAAGTCAGGTTGGGATAGTAACCTAACCTCTCCTCGACCCCGGGTCCACCTCGACTGGACAGGTCAATTCGACTTGGTACGGTAAAATGGTATTTTTAATATTTTGTATTGTCAAGTTTTTTCGACCTTTTGTACTTTCGATCTTTTGTACTTTTGACCTTTTGTACTTTCGATCTTTTGTACTTTCGACCTTTTGTACTTTTGACCTTTTGTACTTTCGCCTTTTTGTACTTTCGACCTTTTGTTTTTCGACCATTTGTAATTTCGACCTTTAGTACTTTCGACCTTTTGTACTTTCGACCTTTTATCCGCCGCCCGTCTGAACCAGTGGCGGTTTCTCCATTTGTGCACATTTGCACGTGCACTCCCAAATTTTACTTTCAAAAAATATTCAAATTTAATACTTCTTTAATTAATAATAATTTTATCATAAAGTATAAATAAAAATTCCCCAAAGACTTAAGTACTAACTAAAAATTAATACCCGGTATGTATGTGTTTGTATTCGTGTTCAAACCAGGATGCGGCGGATGCGTAAGCCGACTCGCGTCACTCTTTACAGTATATAATTTTACAGTACATAGAATCTGGTCCTTACTATGCTATGCAACCCGCTTCCACGCTTAAAGCTCCTCATGTGCACTTTAAATTAGTGCACTGAGACAACTTGGCTTTATAGGTCGGACCGTATTGTTTTGATTTCAACGATTTTGTTGTTAAGAAAATGGCGGAAGTTTCTAATTCTGAGTGTATTAGCGTGTTAGCATTTCTTCTTTACCAGAGAGAGAAAATCAAAATCAAAAGTGTCGGTCGTCCAAAACCAAATTTAACAATTACCAAGGACGGAGGGTTTGTCTCTTTCTCTCTCTCTCTCTCTCTCTAAACAATGCTAGAGTATAGAAGACTGATATTTCCCTTCTTAGATTTTGAATTAAATAAAGTTGACGCATCTTTATTTCCTTAAAATAATATGTCATACATCCAGGGTCTCTAATCGTGTCTATGTTTATCCTGATACAAGTATCTATATCAGTGTAAACGTCGCTTAACAATGGTTTTCTGTTTTGTAGGCACAGCGCAACGCAACAAGACTTATCCCTTTCTTCCCGCCGTAGTCCCCGCTCGAGAAGGAGGAACTCCTCCTCACGTTTTGACGATTCCCTGCCTATTCCTGTTTTAAAAGCCAGGTAAAATTAACCCCGATTTAAATTTAAGCTAAACTTCCATGATACCGATTTGTATTCAAGGGAGACAGACGAATTCAGTATACACGAAAAAAAAAGAGAAAGTTACGCATGCGTAATTGAATACAATAAGAATAACACTCCTAATATCAAAAGAAACACAATGAGCATCGTGGTTATGGATGTGCTGGAGCGCCCTTCTCGTTCATCATCTTTAACTTCCTCACGACCCTCGAAAAAGCTTTTATGCCACATAAAAAGCATTGCACGACACATACACTGTTTTCCGTAGACATCTTTTAGCATTTGAAAGTATTCAGTAGCCGTTTTTTTGAGTTTTACTTTAAATTAATACGTTGCTGAATTTTTTCGTTTGTCATAATTCCGGCAAATGAGCTATACATGAGCCGCTTCAAACCACCGTGTAAGCTAAACTAGTAGAGGAAAGGCGACAAGATTGCGCGCGGTAGTAGAACGCACATCAAGGTGAATAACTCCAACCGCTCGAGGCGTGGAGATTTAAAACCTGTTAGTACGGGGGCCAGTTCTAAAATTTAATTGTCACACCTCTTATTTATATTATAAGGTATTTGCTTAAAATTTACCATAGAGGTTGCAGTTAAGGACGCTTCAGTTGCATAGCAGTGACAGAACCGCTTTTCTTTAAGTGAACAACACACAAGTCAAGCCCACGCCAAGATTTTGTCCTTTATGATTTTGTCCGGTTTTGAGAAAATACGTTTATACAAAACTTCTATTTTGTTTTTGTCCGATTATTATCAATGCTTTTTTGACCGCAGACTAGAGGTGTTGATTTTTGTTACTTTTGAATACTCGTTACTAATCGTTACTCGACTACTAAGGAATCATTTTATATATTCGATACTATCGTTACTTTGATTACTGTAACTGTATTCAATTTAATCATACAATAAGACAAGACGCTAGCGCTACCAAGTCCACTTTCAATCCCTGGCTTCGCAAGCGCAGATCTACCAATATTATTTACCTCATGTCTTAGAATAGATGCATACAGGGTGATTTTCACTTGAATGATTCTAACCACATGAAAATAGAAAGTTTCAAAAACCTAACCTAACAAAACCTAATCAAATCTAACCGAACCAAAGGAAACTGAACCAATAATTTTTTTCAAAAAAAAAACTTTCCTGACTTCCTGCCCGGGATCCTAGAGGATGTGAATCCGAACCGAACCAAACCGAACCTAACTAAACTGAACCAAACCTAACCTAACCAAACTAAACTACAACACGTACTGCTAATTAGGTTTAGTTGGGTAGGGTTAGGTTTGGATAGGTTCGGTTCGGTACGGTCCGGTTCGGATTCACATCCTCTAGCATCCCAGGTAGGAAGTCAGGAAAGTTTTTTTTTTGAAAAAAAAAATATTGGTTTAGTTTGCTTTGGTTCGGTGCGGTTAGATCTGATTAGGTTTCGTTAGGTTAGGTTTTTGAAACTTTCTATTTTCATGTGGTTAGAATCATTCAAGTGAAAATCACCCTGTACATCGATTCTAATACATGAGGTAAATAATATTGGTAGATCTACGCATGCGAAGCCAGGGATTGGAAGTGGACATGGTAGCGCTAGCGTCTTGTTACAATAAGTGCCAAAATTCTCGGACTGTCGTTAATTCGAAGATCATTTACTTGTAGGTATATTTTTATTGTTGATATTATGGAAATATTCAATTGAAATTTTCAAAATGGGGGCTAAAATTAAAAAAATAAGGGTAGGATTTACGTAGGAACTGTTCTGTGTACAACTTTGTTTTAAAAATCGAATGTCTTACATACAAAGAAATACTTACTTAAAATCTAAAAGTAAATAAAAATAGAGACAAAAATAATAATCTTAGACAAGAACTCAAAAAATATACAAAAAGTTTGGACATTTTAGATACTACATATTTAAAAAACATATCTTAAAATAATTTATAAATCTTGGTTGTAATGTAAATAAATTGGCAAAAAATTTTTTTTAACTCACAAGCTTTTATAAAATGCACTAAAAATTAAAAAATAATTTTCTAAAATTTTAATATTATCATAATAATAAAAGCGATAGCCGACTGATGGAAATTTTGACGATGTTAGCACAATAAGATATCCGTAATCACTATTTGCAAGAATCAATCCAGCAGAAAAATGCAGAGGTACCAAACCCACCCAACCCGACCCAAGATACCCCAGCATTTCTCTGAAATAGGTATGGCAATTGCATAACATTGCGGCATATCAAACATATTTTTGATGACCTGCCATGTTGAATATTATTTAAGTGTTTAGATAACAAATTTAGATTAACTTATGCTTTGATTTGCGGCCATCGCTTTTATTATTATGATAATATTAGAATGTTAGAAAATTATTTTTTAATTTTTAGAGCATTTTATAAAAGCTTGTGACTTAAAAAAAAATTTTACCAATTTATTTTCTACTTTTTAGTCTCAGCTATCTACTCTATTAAATGAAAATATTTGTTCAATAACAGAACAGAAGAGTTTATTCTAGATTATAATGAAATCGCTGATTGTGAGTTGTTTGGAAACTCATTTTTTTATTGGGGGAAGGAGAGGGTGGGGGTAGAGGTAGAAATATATTTTTTGTTTGGGCTGTATTGCCATCGGACCTTTATGCATATACCAAATTTTATAAAAGTCATTTGAAGTGAAATGTGCCAAAAACGCATTTTTTATGGAAGGGGGTAGGGGTGGTAGGACATTTTTTCATTATTGTTGGATTGTCATCGGACCACTATATGTATACCAAATTTCATCCAAATCGAATAATGGGAAGGGTGTCAAAAACGCATTTTCTATGGAAGGGGGTGGGGGTAGGGGTGAGAGGATATATTTTTTTTTTAAATTTTGTATTGTCATCGGACCACTATGTGAATACCAAATTTCATCCAAATCGGATAATGAAAAGTGTGTCAAAAAAGAAATGGAAGGGGGTGGGGGTAGGGGTGGGAGGATATTTTTTTTCTTATTGTTGTATTATCATCGGACCACTATGTGTATACCAAATTTTATCCAAATCGGATAGCGGGAAGTGTGTCAAAAACACATTTTTCCATAGAAGGGGTGGGAGGATATTTTTTCATTTAAGTGTTTAGATCACAAATTTAGATTAACTTATGCTTTGATTTGCGGCCATCGCTTTTATTATTATGATAATATTAGAATGTTAGAAAATTATTTTTTAATTTTTAGTGCATTTTATAAAAGCTTGTGACTTAAAAAAAATTTTTTACCAATTTATTTTCTACTTTTTAGTCTCAGCTATCTACTCTATTAAATGAAAATATTTGTTCAATAACAGAACAGAAGAGTTTATTCTAGATTATAATGAAATCGCTGATTGTGAGTTGTTTGGAAACTCATTTTTTTATTGGGGGAAGGAGAGGGTGGGGGTAGAGGTAGAAATATATTTTTTGTTTGGGCTGTATTGCCATCGGACCTTTATGCATATACCAAATTTTATAAAAGTCATTTGAAGTGAAATGTGCCAAAAACTCATTTTTTATGGAAGGGGGTAGGGGTGGGAGGACAATTTTTCATTATTGTTGTATTGTCATCGGACCACTATATGTATACCAAATTTCATCCAAATCGGATAATGGGAAGTGTATCAAAAACGCATTTTTCTATAGATGGGGTGGGGGTAAGAGTGGTAGGATTTTTTTTTCAATGTTGTATTGTCATCGGACTACTATATGTATACCAAATTTCATCCAAATCGAATAATGGGAAGGGTGTCAAAAACGCATTTTCTATGGAAGGGGGTGGGGGTAGCGGTTAGAGGATATTTTTTTTTAAATTTTGTATTGTTATCGGACCACTATGTAAATACCAAATTTCATCCAAATCGGATAATGGAAAGTGTGTCAAAAACAAATTTTTCTATGGAAGGGGTGGGGGTAGGGGTGGGAGGATATTTTTTCTTATTGTTGTATTATCATCGGACCACTATGTGCATACCAAATTTTATCCAAATCGGATAACGGGAAGTGTGTCAAAAACACATTTTTCTATAGAACGGGTGGGGGTAGGGGTGGGAGGATATTTTTTAATGTTGTATTGTCATGGGACCACTATGTGTGTACCAAATTTCATCCAAATTGGATAATGGGAAGTGTGTCAAAAACGCTTCACAAGATTTGATAGATAGTTAGTTAGTTAGATAGTTAGACAGAACATCTGAAGCTAAATAAAAGCTTGTAAAAAAGGGGTTTATTGTTACCTTTTACAAATGCAATTTAAATGCGTAAGTTTAATTTTCGAATCGGTTTGCGTTACTCCGATGTTTGTCGAGTAACAAGTACTCGAGTAACGAATAGTTACTTTTTCAACACCTCTACCGCAGGCGAGTTTGCTCATGTCTTGTTTTGATGAATGACGTTTTTAATAATGTCGAGTTATTAATACTTCCGTTTTTGAAATTGGACTGTTATACACTTTTTCGTTTAAGATCTTGGACAATTTATTGTTGTCCTTTATAACGATGGATAGGGATTCGTTTTTCAGGTCGCCCGTAGCCAAAGAACTAAAAAACTCGATTCCGTTTAGCAGCGCCCGATCGATCAGCACCAGCGACGTTCTGAGGAGATTAGAGGACCGCTGGCAAATTCCTGCAGTGCAGAAAAACATCCTCCACACCACCTCAGTGAGTCAGCCCGAGTCACCCTCAGGACATCACAGTCGGGGCAGTATACTCACCCAGTTGGGTAGTATCAGGTATGACCCAATTAACATTTTTTTATTTATAGCAGAAGCTAAGAGGTTGCCAGCGCCTTTCCTTGAAACCATTAGTTCCAATGTTTGGTAGCTAGCACGTTCCCATTACCCCCACTTAGATATCGCTGAAACTTCCTAAATGGGACTCCCCAATTGGTGGTGGCAACCTATGTATTAAACTCACTATAAAACCATAAGAAATAAACTCCAGCTTCGCCCTCTAGCGGTTCCACCAGTATAGAACCTTTTAGAGCCTAAAGCTATTTTGCCAGGTTCTAAAAGCAGCTCAGAAACGTCCTCTACCCTATTATAAAACTAGATTTAGTCATTTGGTATCCTGGCGATTCTGTTGAATACCATAATACCTTTAGAGTAAAGAATTTTTCCTATAAAAGCTTTAGCGATATTTTAGATTCACATAAAACAACAATGCCAGGAATGTCAGAGTCCCAAAATTATTTATCACATAAAAATATATATATATTTTATGAGGAGTTTGTCGTTTTGTTGATCATCAAGTTACCTGCCAGACTTATTTTACCGATAAAGTCGTATCAAAACCAAATTTAATAATAAAGCTCTCAAAACAAGCGCGCCAGCTCAAAAATGCTTTTTGATCGTTTTTTGATAAAAAAATAACAAATATTTAAAATTAAAAAAAATTACTTAAACCATTCACCATTAACAAAAAGTCTAATTGGTTTACATAAATCAAAATTAAAGTAAAACTAATGTTAAAAAACACTGCTAAAACGACTAGATAAGTATTTTCTCTTATTTTATAATATCAGGATCGAAAATAATGTCAGTAACTTCTGCCATTTAGTTAATTTTCTATCCTGACAATATTTTTTAAATAATTTTATATACGCCATTATTGTTTTATAGAGGTAAATTGGTTTTATTTGTTACTGTACCGCAACAAGGATTTATTGCCCTTATAAAACCAATAAAAAAGTAAACGGGGTCAACATAACCTCACTTAAATTTTTTGTATTTGTTTTTTAAAATGTTGTGTTAAAAGCTTTAATTCAACACTTTGCAAACAATCGAGAGGGCTAGTGTAATGATATTCATTGTACTTGCAGGTTGGGTGGTGGACAATCTTTTATATTGGCCGTCTAAACAGGCCTTATCTAGGCCTGGGTTTTCTACCCAGGAGGACGGAAACTCAACAATTATTAATTATTGTGCTTTAAATAATTAATATTGCAATTGGTTGGTACCAAACTGTGCCTAGGTATATATATTATTTTTATCAGAATCACCTAATAAATACTCTGCCAATATATGGGCCCCTAAGCTCACACTAGGTACTATAGTTATAGTTTACGTGTGAGCTAATATAACTAAAAACTAAAATATATTTTATTCAACTCCAGACTAAATTACCTTTTGTTTGATACCACACAAGCCATGTTTTGACTTAAACTCAAATTTTTGAAATCCACCCCCACCCTTAAAAAAACAAAAACTAAAATGTATTTTGTTGAACTCCGGACTTAATTACCTGTCGTTTGATATCACACACACCATATTTTCACTTAAACTCTAATTTTTGAAATATACCCCCACCCTTTTTTTTAAATAAATTAAAATGTATTTTGTTTAACTCCAGACTCAATTACCTTTCGTTTGATATTACACACGCCATATTTTCACATAAACTCTAATTTTTGAAATCTATCCCCACCCTTTTATTTGGTTTGTGTTCGGTGGATTTTGTTCATTTTTAAATGGGACCATCTCGACCCAAGACCCAGCCCAGGTACCAAATTTCATTAAAATCGGCCAAGCAGTTTTTGAGTTATGCGCGTTGGTCGTTACAGACAGACATACAGACACACAGACAGACAGACAGACATACAGACAGACAGACGGCGCAACAAAAAAGTTTCAAAATCATCTGAAACGCAAAGATATATAAAAAATTTTGAAATCGGAGCAACTTTTTTTTTCTCGAAAAAATTAGGATCACCATAGCTCACACTACTATAGTATAGTATATGTGTGAGCTAAAAAAACTAAAACCCGATAGTATGTACTTACTTCTGTTAGAACCCTTAAGAAAACGAGGTTTTATAAATAATATTTAATATGCAACTATGGGTAACTATAAAAACAAAAGAATTAAGTTTACCTTTAAGCCTTCCTATAAAACCTTTTTAAAATGCCTAAAAGTAATGACAAAAATCAAAAGTCTAAAGTTTGTATTTACCACTCTTAAAAACTTTAAGGAAACCAGGGTGGCCTATATGGCCGCTTATATAATCATATTTACTATTAAACTACTGGTAACTATAAAAACAAAAGGATATAAGGTAATTTTTTTAGCTCTATTATAAAACACTTTTGTTATGACCTAAAGTAATGAAAAAAGTTTATATTTATTTCGTTTTAAAAACTTTAGGTAAAAGGGTTTAATAGGACCATCTTTATAAGTCAGAAATCAATAGAACCAAAAGTATCTATAAGGAGCAGAAGGAATATCAGTTTTATTATATTCCCTTTTTAAATCACTTTTTGGTTGTATAACACCTCTTTAGGTAATTTGCAATAGAAATTACCTTTATGTAGACAAATTTATCCTAAAAGCGATAACAGCACCCTCTCAATAACCTTGGATCCAAATTAATAAAACCTTGAGTGGTAATAATGTTACTTGGGGGACCTTTTGCACGCACTCCTTTAGCTAACTTTATCCTTTATAAATGCGACATTAAATGACAGATGTCACCTGATATTTGGAAGTCCAATTTTGACCTTTTGCAGCCACAATTTTTATTTGTGTTATTTTTGTTCTACTTTATTTATCTGTCAAAAACCTGTTTTGTCTTATGTAGGCAAAATTAATTAAAAAGTTCCGAAATTAACTAGCGAAAAACTGAAAAACCAACACCAGTGAAAAACTGCCAGGAAAATCTAGGATTAGGTCTGTTTCTTTTTTACTGACCAACAAATTTTCGTATTTTTTGCTGAAGGCCGCCTTGTTTGTGGTAAAAACAAATAGGTACTAACTTATAAGTCTAAGCTCTTACCACAGCTATAGTGACCAATCATACGACTCAGTTTTATCTCAAAAAGCACCTTCACTCAGCTTCTACCATCAAAAACACAACTACTAACACCTTCCCCTAGATTCTACCACCAAAAAAGTAACAAGTACCTCCTTCGCTTAGCTTTTACCTTTAAAAAACCAACAACTAACACTTCCTCTAGCTTATACTACCAAAAAAGCAGCTACTATTGGCAGCACGACCTCTTCCTTGAAGATCTCCTCTAAGATCAAAAAACCAACTACTACCACCTTCGCTTAGTATCTACCACCAACAAACCAACTACTATCCCCTTATCCTAGCCTCTGCCAGCATAAAACCAACTACTACCACCTTCTCCTAGCTTCTATCTGCATAAAACCAACTACTATCACCTTTCCCTAACTTCTACTACCAAAAAACCAACTACTACCACCTTCTCCTAGCTTCTACCATCAAAAAACCAAGTACTACCACCTGCGCTTAGCTTTTACCATCAAAAAACCAACAACTAACACCTCCTCTAGCTTATACTACCAAAAAAGCAGCTACTATTGGCAGCACGACCTCTTCCTTGCTTCTAAGATCAAAAAACCAACTACTACCACCTTCGCTTAGTATCTACCACCAACAAACCAACTACTATCCCCTTATCCTAGCCTCTGCCAGCATAAAACCAACTACTACCACCTTCTCCTAGCTTCTACCTGCATAAAACCAACTACTATCACATTTCCCTAACTTCTACTACCAAAAAACCAACTACTACCACCTTCTCCTAGCTTCTACCATCAAAAAACCAAGTACTACCACCTGCGCTTAGCTTTTACCATCAAAAAACCAACAACTAACACCTCCTCTAGCTTATACTACCAAAAAAGCAGCTACTATTGGCAGCACGACCTCTTCCTTGCTTCTAAGATCAAAAAACCAACTACTACCACCTTCGCTTAGTATCTACCACCAAAAAACCAACTACTATCCCCTTATCCTAGCCTCTGCCAGCATAAAACCAACTACTACCACCTTCTCCTAGCTTCTACCTGCATAAAACCAACTACTATCACCTTTCCAACTTCTACTACCAAAAAACCAACTACTACCACCTTCTCCTAGCTTCTACCATCAAAAAACCAAGTACTACCACCTGCGCTTAGCTTTTACCACCAAAAAACCAACTACTCCCTCATTTGATTATGATTGTAGTAGTTGGTTTTGTGGTGGTAGAAGCTAGGGAAAGGTTGTAGTAGTTCAATTTCTGGGGCTTTCTACTTAAAAAGAATAAAGTGCAAAACAATTTACGATCTTATTGACTCAAGAATATGTTTGTTTAGGAGCCAGCTGCAAAGGGAGCAACTTAGAATGGACGAAAGTCTTCGACGAAGAGGACTGGTTCGCGCGAGGAGTACCGATTACGGGGGATACTGACCCTTAGTTTTTCTTAGGTAAGAATCTTCCTCTTCTTCGAGTCCCGAATGCTTTTTTTGGTCCTGTTGCCCTGTGTTTATTTCGAATAAATTGTATGATTTTTCTTCTATTATGATAGGATTTTTTTCTACATGAATACAACTGCTTGACACGTTTTGACAAATAAACCGATGTGACACCAATAGCATCGTATTTTTCGAAAAAAACCAGTTCTAATTTTCTTGCAAATATCTCACAAACTATAAGCGTTTAAACGTAGTCAAAATATAAACGGTCACCCTGTACCAATTTTCATCTTTTAAAATTTGAACTTCCGGCGCAAAGGGGGATGAGTTTTTCTCCATCTTCCTTGGAAATACCTCAAAACTATCGAATTTGGATAACCATAGACAACAATATGGATCAGACATCACATTGACAGAGGGGTTGTCTTAGATCAATTGGAAAATGTTACTTGGACACCCTGTATCTTCTTAACATTATTTTCGGCTCTGGAACGAAATAGCGATGTACAAAATAGCGGCGTACGAAATAGCGAGTATTGAAATAGCGATGTAATGAAACAGCGACTATCAAAATAGCGTTTGTAACAAAACAGCGACATATGAAAATAGCGATGTATCAAAATAGCGACAATCAAAATAGCGATGTATCAAAATAGCGACAATCAAAATAGCGACAATCAAAATAGCGATGTATCAAAATAGCGATGTATCAAAATACCGAATCAAACCAAACCGAATCGAGTCAAACCAAACCGAACCGAACCGAAATGCGCTATTATATCCTAGTGGTATTTTGACTATACCACCTTTTCTTTCTAACAAATTTTTTCAAAAAAAAAACTTCTTTTCCAGTATCCTAGAGGGTGTGAATCCGAACCAAACCAAACCGAACCAAACTGAACCGAATTCGGTTCAGTTTGTTCGGTTCGGATTCACACTTTTTAGGATCCCGGTAAAGAAGTCTGGAGAGTTTTTTTTTAAATATGCTGGTTCGGTTCGGCTCGGTCCAGATTCGCACCCTCTAGGATCCCGAAAAAGAAGTCAGGGAAGTTTTTTTTTTTTGAAAAAATTTGTTAGAAAGAACTATATGCCAAAACCGAACCAAAATATCGCTATTTTGATAGTCGCTATTTTGTTACATCGC
The DNA here is from genome assembly GCA_963576565.1 of Aspidapion aeneum. NCBI lineage: Eukaryota > Metazoa > Arthropoda > Insecta > Coleoptera > Brentidae > Aspidapion > Aspidapion aeneum. The sequence continues at coordinate 220,761,019 of OY755038.1, read as the reverse complement.
TATTTTGTTACATTGCCATTTTGTTACATCACTATTTTGATAGTCGCCCTTTCATTACAACGCTATTTTGATTGTCGCTATTTCAATACCGCTATTTTAATACTCGCTATTTTGTACATCGCTATTTCGTTCCAGAGCCATTATTTTACAAGACGCTAGCGCTACCAAGTCCACTTCCAATTCCTGGCTTCGCATGTGTAGATCTACCAATATTATTTACCTCATGTATTAGAATCGACGTACAGGGTGATTTTCACTTGAATGATTCTAACCACATGAAAATAGAAAGTTTCAAAAACCTAACCTAACGAAACCTAATCAGATCTAACCGGACCAAAGCAAACTAAACCAATATTTAAAAAAAAAAAAACTTTCCTGACTTCCTACCTGGGATGCTAGAGGATGTGAATCCGAACCGAACCGTACCGAACCGAACCTATCCAAACCTAACCCTACCCAACTAAACCTAATTAGCAGTACGTGTTGTAGTTTAGTTTGGTTAGGTTAGGTTTGGTTCAGTTTAGTTAGGTTCGGTTTGGTTCGGTTCGGATTTACATCCTCTAGGATCCCGAGCAGGAAGTCAGGAAAGTTTTTTTTTGAAAAAAATTATTGGTTCAGTTTCCTTCGGTTCGGTTAGATCTGATTAGGTTTCGTTAGCTTAGGTTTTTGAAACTTTCTATTTTCATGTGGTTAGAATCATTCAAGTGAAAATCACCCTGTATGCATCTATTCTAAGACATGAGGTAAATAATATTGGTAGATCTGCGCTTGCGAAGCCAGGGATTGAAAGTGGACTTGGTAGCGCTAGCGTCTTGTCATTATTTTTGGTTCATGAATCAAAAATTCATCTTACAATGTCAAATTTGAGATTTATCGAATTCACATTGTTCCCACTTCTTAAACTTAACCAGTTATAAGTATTTATATAGTAAATTTCATAAACTTTGTGACTTCTTTTCGTTAACAGCATAAGCAAGCGAAAAAAAGTATTCTTAAAAATTATAAAATTCACGTATTCTTTCGAAGACATTACCTAGAAAACAAAAAGTTTTGACTTGACTTTTTCTTCGTTTGACATTCGCAGGTTAATACTTTAAGATCATAATTTGATTTTAAATGATGAAAAATCGTCAGGTCCTACAAAAACATATTTTGTCTTACCTTGTCAATGTTTTAGGAATTCTTCTCATTGACAGATCATGTCAAATCTTGAAGAATTGCCCCCTCCTTGGCACTCTGTATAACATAAATATATTATTAAACAAGTTTCATGGCTAATTGGTCAAAAAGGAGTTTTTGTTTATCTCATATTTTTCCGTGGGTAGCTTGAAAGCTTAACCTCACGGGGGTCCAAGATCTAATGGACACCTAACAAGTGTTGACAGTTAACTGTTTCGTCCTTATGGGACTCCTCAGATTACTGCTTGGTCAATGTGACACCCTTGCGAAGTTAATTAGACGGTTTTGTCTCTAATCCTATGTAAATAGTGAGAAAACTCTCGCAAGAAGCGCCATCTACCGAGATACGAGAGAAACTAGAACAAGAACAGAAGAAAATAAACTGCTATACATATCGATCAATGAAAAAAACTTCTTTTTGCTCGATTAGCCACGAAACTTGTTTAATTTTTAAGTTCACGGGTACTAAATTTTACATTTGATAAATAAATTATTAGACACTATTTTTTTACTAACAGATTTTTTACTGTTTTTTCTTTCAGCCTAGTTAGTTCCTTAGTAAAAACAATTGTAAAAACGTCGACGTCAATCAGTCAATTTTTCACCACACATCGACCCCAAGTCTTCGTACACCACCGCCATCTTACGTATATCTATCCAATCATTAAAAAATTATTTTAATAATACAATTTCGGGGTGTTCCGAATTGAGCCTTTTGATGAGGTTTTATCATACATTACTTTGGCTTTCACACATATTGCAAAAGTTAAAAAAGTTTTTAAAACGTTCTGAAGATATCATTATAAATCTACAATAAAACTTTAAAACATGAGTCACTGAAAGCACATGTTATAAAACTTTTAAGCCAAATTTTTTATAAGGAAGTTATTTAAAGGTCCAAATTTATTTCAGGCCAAAATTATAAAACTTTCTCATAATCCGTGTTTCTTTGGCCCGCCTTGAACTCTTTAAACTAAGGACGACATCTAGCTTGCTCTAGGATGTGTTAAGTAGAGTTTATACAGAAACATGGCATGCCATAAGACATAGACAAGGAAAAATGGCTGTTTATACAAAAAACATAACATGACATAATATAAAGCTTGGTCCAATCACAGCTTGACTTTTGTTCATGTGATTTTGGAACTTTCAGCTGTCTTCTGTCATTTAGTTTTCTGTTGTTGTTTTATAAATATGGACGATGGTTAATTTATTGAACAGGTGCAGGGCTTCCCTGCCCTGTATAATAAAAAAGACGAGTGGTACATAGATAAGAATGCCAAAAAAAATGGCTTGAACTTCTTATTCATTGCGCGAATTTTAAAGTGCCTTCTTTTTCACACTCTTGTTATACATATAGCACTAGCTGCAAGGCCAATGAGAACTAGAAGCTGTACTTCTTCATCCATCTAAAACAAGTATATACATCACTTAAACTAACCAAAGGGCCATCATCACATGTATTAGGGGAGCCCCAATTACCTACAACAAAAATGAATGAAAAAAAGGCTACCTACTTATATGTACTTAAATATCTGACGTTTTGCTTACCTTTTTTGCATAATTATTTCTTTTTTAAACAAAAAAAACCACATCAAAACTATCCAAACACAATATAAAAGTAGGGTTATGTTAAAAAATCATAAACAAATGACGTCGCGCATCATGCGCGTAATGTGATTTCACACAAGACATGACATAAAAAGATAAAAGTTGGGCATCTTTTTATGTCTCATGTTATGTTATATCATGTTATTTTTCTGTATAAAATCCAACAGGGTTTGTCATAAGCTCAACTCTGTTATGTTGTGTCATGCTATGTCTTATGTCATGCCATGTTGCTGTATAAACTCTACTTTAGTTGCGCGATAAACATTTGTTTTGCTAAAAGTGCCCAATTCGGACCACCCTGATCAAGACTGTAACACAGTGTAGACAAGATCTACACTGTGACTATAATGTAGTGTCCTTTTGTGGACATATATTTAGTTCAGATTTTGTTAGGCCTGATTTTATTTTCTTTTGTCTTTTCGAAAAAAGTGATTAAAATTAATTTATGGTAGCGAAATCCGTAAAATTTATATTTTCTTCTCTCTTTTCAAAAAACAAAAATAAAAGCCAGCAATTCACCTACGTCTTAAATAAACCTGTACAAGGAAAGATCCTAGGGAAATTACTGCTACATTCAGATCGCCATGTTGTTCTTAATTGGGCTCAACGTATTTCTTATACCACAAGACTAAGTAAGTTTGTGCTTATACCTTTTAAAAAGTGATGTCTTACCTTGATGTGACGGAAAGGTTCAGGATCAGGTTGGTTGACAAGACGCTAGCGCTACCAAGTCCACTTTCAATCCCTGGCTTCGCAAGCGCAGATCTACCAATAGTATTTACCTCATGTCTTAGAATAGATGCATACAGGGTGATTTTCACTTGAATGATTCTAACCACATGAAAATAGAAACTTTCAAAAACCTAACCTAACAAAACCTAATCAAATCTAACCGAACCGAAGGAAACTGAACCAATAATTTTTTTCAAAAAAAAACTTTCCTGACTTTCTGCCCGAGATCCTAGAGGATGTGAATCCGAACCGAACCTAACTAAACTGAACCAAACCTAACCTAACCAAACTAAACTACAACACGTACTGCTAATTAGGTTTAGTTGGGTCTTGGATAGGTTCGGTTCGGTACGGTCCGGTTCGGATTCACATCCTCTAGCATCCCAGGTAGAAAGTCAGGAAAGTTTTTTTTTTGAAAAAAAATATTGGTTTAGTTTGCTTTGGTTCGGTTCGGTTAGATCTGATTAGGTTTTGTTAGGTTAGGTTTTTGAAACTTTCTATTTTCATGTGGTTAGAATCATTCAAGTGAAAATCACCCTGTACATCGATCCTAATACATGAGGTAAATAATATTGGTAGATCTACGCATGCGAAGCCAGGGATTGGAAGTGGACTTGGTAGCGCTAGCGTCTTGTGGTTTGTTGGCACGGTCGCTTCTAGCGGTAAGCTTCAAAGTTGCCTGATATTTCGGTCGCTTTCGGTATATTGTGAACGTAATTTGAAAGCGTCATTCTACTAATTTTATTAAAAGCGCCTTTTTTAATCAAGAAAAGACAGACGTTTGTTACAATTTAAAAGTCCATCTTTTGAATTTTAATAAAACATCTACTATAATTAAGAAAAGACATACGTTGGACGCACTTAGAACAACTGAACTACTAAAAACAGCATAACCTCAAACCATAGGCAGGTTTGTTTGAGAAAATGATCTACAGACATTGTTGTCAACTCAATTTGAAAACATTTCTAAACCTTTAATGATACAAACATTTGTTTGTAAATCTTAAAAATAGTACAAAACCATAATACAGCATTAAACCAGAGAATACCTTTTTATAATACAAATGATTCAACATTATTATTATTATTATTATTAATAATACAAAATCGTGTAGGTATAATACATTTAAAACAATGTGGCAGCTTAAGAACCGGCTGTTTGTTTACATAACAATGCTTAAAATATTTAACTACATCTATGTTTTGTTTACAGATAAATAAGCTGTTTACTTACTTGTAAAAGGACCGTTTATTTCCTACGGCATAGGATGTTTTACACACTTTTTTACCATATTGACTTTAACGCAAAAAAACAATAAAAAATCACAAAATCACAGGCTTTTTAGCACGGATCACCTTTTAGTCCACAACGATTCAAAATACAATGACGGCCATCAACAACAAGTGACAGTACGTCATCGACCACGCCGTTGTTGGCGAGGTTGCCGTGCTGTTGATTTTTTCGAACATTTAAAGGACACAATTATTATTAATTAATGTAATTTGACAAAAGTAAAAATATTTTATTGTATTTATCTTGGTGAAACTAGTATAACAGGCTTTTACATTTTAAATCTTATCACATTATGTAAACAATGACTTCCCAAATGCACTAATTTTTTTTGATGCCGTGAATACGCGTTCCTTGTACAGATTGTATTCATGACGTACGTGAATAAAAAGCAAACCTATGGGTCAAGCCTTAGATAATCTTTGTTTGAATTTGACAAATGCTTAAAGCTACTAGGCACAAACGTCAAACTTGTCAAATCACTGTAAAAAGTAGGTAAATAACAAAGTTTTAAATAGAAAGTATTATTAGTAATTTTATAAATCGTACTGTTAGAGTTTGTCTTTAAATTTATATTAATATTATTACTAAAATTATCTTTCCTTGAGGTGTTTGAGGAGTGTTTACACATGCATGAAGTTATTATTGACGCCAGTGATAGTTAACGGTCAAATAAGTTTGTAATTTTTCTACCGTATTCAATTTCAATTATTTTTGATTGAAAATTCAATTATAGATATAGAAAAACAATAGATCACAGTGTGCTTGAACAAAGTATAATAGGTTACATAAAAATGGTTCCAAAAACTAATTGCACATTTTGAATATGGATTCTCTCCTGACTTCAGAGCGATATAAATCCTACATATAAATCCTAGCTGATCCTCTTCTCGAAATTTTATTAATTTTTTGCCATTTTTCTAGTTAGTCTAGGCGCTGGCTCCGGCCACGTGTTACCTAATATGTGCGCTCAGTTTGACTGCGGGGCATTGTTAAGCACCCATAGGTGTATAAAAAAAGTTTGGTCACGTGGTCGAACTCATGGTCGTTTGGCCGCCATCTTTGAAAATGGCCGCCAAATTGATAGATTTTTTTTGTTTACGCGTATCTCCCTACCCAATCATCCGATTTTAATTTTTTAAAGCTTGTTATACTCCTTTTTTAAAGGCAAATAAATTTTGTTATTACGCATTTTTTAATAAATCAAGTAGTTTTTGAGATATACCACAATTATTAGTATTTTCGCTCGCAAAAGAATTAAAATAATACCCATGCTCATTTTATTGTAGCTACAATATTATTGACATTTGTTTTTTTTTTGTTACATAGAAGGCTTTAAACCTTTCACAGAAGAGGCTATTGACTTTATGTTTTTAAAGTTTGATGGACGGTACCCCTAAAGAATGACTTAAAAAGAGGGTGGTTTCTAAAACTGTTCACAAGATTATACAAAAAAATGAATTTGCAGCGAAACGATGCATCCTAGCGAAAAACGTTAAGAATAATTTTTTTATAGTATTTTTAATTTCGCTTCTTTTGATTATTCTCATATCTTTTAGAATTTTTAAGAAAAAAATCGATTTTGGAGCGAAAACATGGAATTTTTACAAAATTGTATATTTTAGCTGGCTTGTACAGTCGGGGACTTTTTAAAATGCCGCCCTCGAAAATAAAAAATATTCTTATTTGAAATTCGGAAAAGTAGTTTGAACCAAAACAAAAAAATTGTGAACATTACCATTATCTGTATACACACATATTTAAAATTTTCTTTCTTTTGATTTCTTTAAATGATTAATTTTGACAGAAAAAAATACAATGGCAATTTAAAAAGTCCCCGACTGTACAGCTTACCATCAAAGCTAGGATACATCAAAAGAAGCGAAATTAAAAGTACTATAAAAATTAATTTTTCCATTTTTCGCTAGGATGCATCGTTTCGCTGCAAATTCACTCTTTCTATAATATTGTGAACAGTTTCAGAAACCACCCTCTTTAAGGCAGTCTTTAGGGGTACCATCCCACGAACAAATAAAAGTCAATATTCGCTTGTGTGAAAGGTTTAAACAAAAAAAAAAAATATGTCAATAATATTTTGGCCACAATAAAATGAAAATGGGTATTATTTTAACTAGTTTGCGAGCAGAAATTGTAATAATCTTGGTATATCTCAAAAACTACGTAATTTATCGTAAAATGTGTTATGATAAAATTTGTTTGCCTTTCAAAAAGGAGTAAAACAAGCTTTAAAAAAATAAAATCGGATGACTGGGTAAGGCGATACGCTTTTTTTTCTCACTATGCGGTAACTTGTTTTAAAATGTTAATACTTTATAATATTAAGCTTGATCCTCACTGGTACCAACCATTTACTAAAATTTAGTTTTTGAAAAAAAGCATAGTATTAATAATACTTCTGGTTCGGTTCGGTTCAAAAATTCAACTCTTCTATTCAAATGAGATTAATTTTTCATTTATATAATGTTTTACCATATAAGTGTAGTTCAAAATCGGGGCTATCAAAGTTGACATTGCTCAACCACTGTCAAAATGGCGGATTTCAATGTTTTTTCATTTCCGTCAGTCCGCGCAGGTTTGACAAGAGTGTTCAATTGTTTTTCTATATCTCTATATTCAATATGATAAGAAAACTTGGTAAATAATAATAATTTTTTCAAAAGGCAATCTCTGGTTGACTGGAATCTTTTTATGTCGCAGTGGTTCGTGCATGTATAAACCGTGCTTTAGGAACATGGAAATAGAAAAATATATATAGAAGTTGCTTTGACTACTTCGCAGTCTCAAATAGGGCTGTCTAACAAAACATATGATCAAATCCAAGATGTCTTCCATAGGACAAACAAACCGATTTCCCATAAGCCGTAATGTTAACAAAAACGTAAATTTCACAAAAACGACAAGAGCTTTAGTCTCAAAAATTAATCAGTTTTAAGAACGAATCCTTTGTGCATATAGGTAAAATGCGTTTTTCTTAAAAATATTAAACTAAAGCGAGAAAATCTGAAATAAAAGGGACCATGTTTTCTTCAAAAAAGTAGGTTATGTTTTTGTTTATTTTGTTTTTTTTTTTACTTTTTTTCTAGTTTTTTTACTTATTTTGAGTTATTACATGGGCGCACCAAGGGCGCGGGGGGGCTAGGGGCCCGGATCCCCCAAACCACATATTTTTTTAGATATTTTCCATATATTTCATGAATAAAGAGAAAAAATAGCAAAAAAAGTACATAATGGGACCTCTGGGGGCCCCCCAAAGATATCGGGCCCCCAAATGTTTCGGGTCCCCCCAAGACATATTTCTGGGTGCACCACTGATTATTATGTCAAGTTTTTTTGCTGTTGTGAATTGTGGCAGCGGAGGAAGTAATGATAATGTTAGTTTTCATTGAATTTGTTTTTTGACCAATGAATCAATGAACTATCAGCCCAAGGTAGATGAAAGTGGATAAGTAGTTCTATTCAAAGAGCTCACTTCAAGGCTCACTTAACAGAGACAAAATTGAAATAGACTAAACTTTTCTCATCAGATTCAGCTTTTCTATTAGGATCTTTTGTTGTACTTAACTAAACCTTTTGTTAAGTAATAGGCCTTCTATAGCGTTAAACTGTGAAAAATATTTCACTATGATTTTTCGGTTTAGACAAAGTTTAATCATGTTAACCTCCAGTAGTGACATGAAAAAGAGGCACAACTTATAGGTGGGTCAGTCCAACAGATCAATATACACATATGAGTTCCAACCGAGGTTGGTCAAGCAAACTTCTAATAAGTACTTTACAAAATATGTTTATTTAAAAAAATATAAGTAAACATAATATAAAAAAAACTTGCAAAATTAAAATACAGTTTTTCCTTGTCATTGGCCTCACACACTGTACATCACCATATGATTTTCCATGAACTATAATAAATAGGGCCTAAGTACAGTCAAACCTATGGTTCATCAGCTCACAACAGTACTGTTCAAATTTTTCAACAGTACAATATTCGCTGTTGTATTACTACTATTACTTTTATTACTGTTTTTTGTAACAATATTTGCTCAATTATGTATCTAAAAGTTTATGCAAATAAATATACACTCTACTCTACAATTGGGCGTAACAGCATATGACCCATTAGGACCCAAGTTTTTTTGAGAGAAATTGAAAAAAAATCTGAGAGAACTTATTTGTTTTTCTTGTGGTCATCAAAGTCAACAAAGATTACTTTTTTTTCCATCTATTATTAATGATGGCATAATTTTTTTTTTTTTGATAAACTCAGAACAGTACCGTAGAAATTTCACAACAGGACTTGTAGTAGGTCCAGTCAGATACTATACAAATTTTACAGTGTACAAGTTTTAGGTGTCAAAAAGCATGGAAATAAAGGAAAATTTGCACCAAAATAGTTTAAGATAAAAAGAGGTTTGAGTTAGGGAGATTGTCAAATTCACCAGTTTATTCTAAACTGTTTTGAGGTCTGTAAAATAAATACTTATTAAAGAAAAAGAAACTTTGATGATACAGGACTTCACTCGACACTATACAGGACGCTACACTACCAAAAGTTTATTTAAGAGTTCTGTAGGATGGTGTATAAATTTGGTTCAGCTCATTATTCACACTTTAACCTCATATTGTTTTCCTTTTCTTTCTTCTCTAGACCCTTTTTTCAACCATAATTTTTTTAATTTTTCAACCGTTTTGAAACAATAATCCATTCAGGAGAGACCCAGTCAGGATCATTGCTGTATTCTAGTTTTGAAAGTTGCTTGCCTAGAATAGTAAAAAAATCATAGTGAAGTATTTCTTACAGTTTAACACAATTCTATGTTACACTTCTGCAAAAGGTCCACTCGAGCACAAAAAAAGATCCCAATAGAAAATGTTGCCAAAATGGCAGTTACATATTTATCCAAAACAAACCTGACAAGAAACTTTCGAATATTTTAATTTATCCTCTGTTAAGTCAGGTAATAGAGCACTTATTCACTTTCTTTTCCCTTCTTTGAGCTGATACCTAGTTCATTTAAATCAAGATGATTTTTTAAGGTCAAAATACTTCGCATTCCATCAAAACTAACATTATCAAGATCTCCCCAGCTGCCACAATTCATAACAGCACATAAACTAATAATAATTATTCAAACTGAGTAAAAAACTAGAAAAAAAGTTTAAAAAAACAAAAGTAAATAAAAACATAACCTGACTTTTTAAACAAAACATGGTCCCTTTTATTTGAGATTTACTGGCTTTAATTGATTTTTTTTAAGAAAAACGCATTTTTCCCATGTGTACAAAGGGTCAATACTTAAAACAGCATCTTTGTTGTAAATTAAATCGTTTCACTTTTTTTAAAAATTACGTTTTTGTTAACATTGCGGCTTATGGGAAAACGCTTTGTTTGTCCTATGGCAACCATCTTGGATCGAAAAACAGCTGATCGTGACAGTTCGTTAGACAAGCTAATGGGGGGCAGAATGTTGTTGACAAGAGAGACCTGTCACTTACTTGTGGAGGTTTAGCGGTAACTTTTCATTTGATGAACTTTTGGGTTTCCATTATTTTCAGGCTGCGTAGGTTTGACAAAATGTTCTATATATATATTTTTGTTTCTATGTTTAGGAATGATCAATTTATTAAAGTTTACTAAAGATTATTATTATTAAAATAGATAAAAAGTAACGTTGAAATATTTCAGATTTTTAAATTTTTGTTTGACTTGAGAGCGTTCTATATAGATATATGAAAAATTAAAAACAAATAAAACAAATTTTTAGCAAAAATACTTTTGTTTTTAGTACCTGATTGAAGGTTTTAACCCATTTCTTACCCTGAATTGTTTTAAACATAGCAAACTATGTTGTTAATCCCTGCGTTAATTATACCATGAGATTCTAGGCAAAATATGAGACCTCATGATAAACCCTGAAACCTGACAACACTGGAAAGGAAATTAACGCATTTATATTACAAAAATTCAGCCTTTATTGTTAAAACATCGAAGAAAGCAAACTATACATAAATCATTTCAAAACCAGGCAAAACAACAAAAAATGGGACAGATGTACATATGTAACTTAAATTAATGACATATTCTCTATATCTATCTTTGTTTTCCTAATAACTAAATAAACGCGAGTTCTATACATCTATCTTTGTTATCTTAATGCTTTTTTACCTTCGGCAAACAGTAAAACGTTATTTTACAAAGCTGACACGGCGGCCCGCAAGATGGCGTACTTGTTTGGGCCGCAAGCGCCCTTGAAATCGTCCAAGGTCAGATCGTCGATGGCGATGCCAGCGAGTCCCTTGTTTCGCACGTAGGTGGCCTTGGTGGCGGCCGATTCAGGATCTTCGGTACCTAAAAATAAACAGAATTAATTTGAAACATTTACATTTTAATGCGTTTGCGGTTCTACCAAATACCTTAGAGCATAAATACAGGCTCAAAAAATTGAAAAGTGAGGCAATCATAGCTTCATTTGGAAATAATGGCAAATTTAAATTCGCAGACGCACAATTTTCAAGTGCGCATGCGTGTGTTTTGTCACGTAGACACATAGCAGCTGTGTGGTTGGACGCCATATTTGTTGTTTATTTACATTTTGCGGTGTTTTGCGTTTGTCGTGTAAAATTATGTTTTTTTCTGCGAAAAATGGGAAATAATTCACTTAAAACATGTTCGGTTTGTGGAAAAATGTCCGGGAGAAGTAAGGGAGTGCTATTCCATAGGTAAGTACTTGTATTTAACGTATAAACGCAAAGTACACAGCATGGGAATACAACTTAACGACCGATTTACCATATACACACTACAGTTTGCTGACGACCAAGTAATTGTAGCTAATGATAAAGAAGACATGGAGTATATGATGAGAAAGTTAATGGAAGAATACCAAAAGTGGGGATGAACAGTGAACGTGGACAAGACACAGTACTTATGTATTGGAAACGAATTAAGTGAATTATAATTAGAAAATGGACAAACAATATCTCCATGCAATGAGTATGTATACTTGGATGTCACATTTGATAAGATAGGAACAGACTGTAAAGAACTGGAAAAAAGAATAGTAAAAGCAAAAAGGGTTATTGGTTGTCTTAACAGTATTTTATGGAGCAGAGAGATAAAAAAGAATGTAAAATTTAACATATATGAAACAATGGTGAAAAGCACGCTGTTGTATGGAATAGAGACTTGTCGCGTAACAGAACAATACAAAGCAAAAATGGAAAGTGTCGAAATGGATGCAATAAGAAGATCAATGAGAATATCCAGAACAGATCATATAAGAAATGAGATCATAAAAGAAAGAATGGGAATCGAGGGAAGCGTAACGGATGACATCACTAAAAGGCAACTGATATGGTACGGCCATGTACAACGGATGAACGACGAAAGATTACCAAAGCAGGTCCTAGAATGGCAACCAATAGGGCGCAGAAAAAGACGGCGTCCTAAACTAGAATGGCAACAGTCAATCCAAAGATCAATGAGTCAAAAAAATCTTTCAGAAGATGAAATAAATTTTTAGAAAAACTACAAATTGAATCTGCAATGTAATAAATTTTCACCCGATCAACTAGATTTTAGAAAAAAAAATAATACAAGACTACTCTACTCCCCTCCAATATGTCTAGCATAATCTAAAAAATGTTATGCATACCTATCCACATGCCTCCCTCCTCATTCTCATTAGGCAGTCTGTAGATGTATGAGCCCCTCCTCTTGGTGGAGTCAGGAATTTTCTTGAAGGGTTGCTCCTGCGGTGTCCAGTTTTGATTACCCTCGCCCTTGTGGCAAACTTCGGGGTAGCTCAGTAATCCAGCGTTTTTGGTCTGTGGGCCTGGTTCGCCGGGGCCATCTAGACCCTCTGGGGGTACCTGAAATTTAAAGGTAACTGTCAGCTTCTAAAAATTAATGCAACTACTTAATAAACAAAGACTATGGAACAGGTAGAGATTGGATTTTACAACCAACTAGTAGTGTGCAAATACTATCTACTCAATACTTTGATATCTGATACATTCGACGCCAAATACTCGTTACTCGAATCCCGAATGGGACCGAAGCCAAAGTGTTACTTTCGTATCAATCGTATCGGCATCGGCCGTATAAGTAACGAGTTTGGAGTACTTGTAATCATTTGAACCCATATTTATTTACTTAAATTATTAAATGAACTATTGCGTATACGTATACGATTGACAACATAGAAAATCTCAGTATTTATTGGATTTACTGATAATATAATGATTACTTAGTACCGAATACAGAGTATCTGATACTCGAATAGGAAGAATCAGTATCTACTCGATACTTCGAAAAGTAATCGTTGCACATCACTACAACCAACTGAAATAAAATGAGTGCGTTTGACATTACCATTGAAAAAGCTGTAATCTTAGCTAAAATAGAACGGGACTTGTAGGCAACCCGTCAGGCAGCCTAACCAAACTTACTATACTTTGATTTTATCGCGGCCTTGTCAAAATGGCGGAGTCTATCAGTTGTGTTTTTGTTGAAAAAGATAGAAATTCTCGGACTTTCCCTACTCTAATAGAAAAAGTAATATTTTTAGACTCTGAACAGTTGGATTTTATCCCAAAATAAATAAAAACAAACTGGCAGAAACATAAATAAATAAACACAGCGGTTGATAAGCACTTGATAATTGTAAACCTGAAAACGAAAAAAGAACGAGACGGCGACGACGGCCATTTTGTTTTTGTTTGTTTAAATGTCGTGACGAGATGCTTAGGTTGCCTAACCAAGTAAAAAGACGAGCGGCTAGTTCACAACTTGCATTCCATTTGCTATTGGTTGACATACTCAGGCGGGATTTTTAAAATTAAAACTCTCCTGTACTCGTTTTGGGAGGTTGAAATCGGTGTTAAACCAAACTGAAACAAAACCTAACCGTGGTCAATTGATGGGAAACGTATCCTAACCAGGGCGTGTCTGGACAGGTTAGGTTTACGTTGTCGAATAATTTATCAGGGTTAGGTTAACACCGATTTCGACAGGAAAACAGGATAGGGAAGCTAATTTAAACTATATATCATAATTTTTGAGATAACTTTTTGACAGTTATCAGTTGTTTACCCGTTTACCATAACAAAAAGCATAGGCCAACAAAAAAAAGTTGTAAAAAGTTGTCCCAAAAATAATGACATGAACTGTAAAACAATATAATATGTTTTTAAAATACAATAAAAAAAAACTCATCGGCATATGCATAAAAATAGTTAAATTCAATAGGAATGTAGTGCACAAACCACTACACTTTTAAATCACTTACAACTGGTATATATTCGTATTTTACGCCGAAAGCTGTAAACATAATGTTTGTTAAATGCTTGACTGGTGGCACCATCTCTTAATATAATATAATAATAATCTTAAACGGCAACGTTCAACATCAAAAAGTCAGCTGACTATTTCGACCAATAGCAAACGGAATGCAAGTTGTGAACTAGCCGCTTATGTAAAAAGAACTTTACTTACTATATCGATTTTCGCTTCTCCGTCCAACTTCCATGTTCTACTGTAGGCGGGGATTCCCAACACCAATTTGTTTGATGGAAAACCGTTGTTCAACCAGTATTTCACCTAAATTAAATTTGAAAAAAAAACAGTCTTAACAAACATACAAGTAATATAATATTTGCATTCCTGCCATGTTTACAAGATAAAGGTCTTGTAAACATTGATTGCTGCTATATAATTTAACTAGGAAATTCTCCATTTAAATTACATTGCAGAAAATCTAAATAACCCTTAAATCTCAAAAATGATGTGAAATCCTCGTGGTATGTCAATGGGAGATTCTAAAATACACAAATGGTTTCTTTGTTTTATCGAAAAAAAAATTGTTTCTCTGCAGTTTTTTCGTATTTTCGACCATTCTCGACCAAAAAAGTAAAAGAAAATTCAACGAACAAGACATTAAACAAGTTTTCGTGGCTAAGCAGGTAAAAAAGGTTTTGTTTTTCTGGTATTTTTTAGGAAGTAGCTAAGAAGCTTATTCTCACGGGTGTCCAAGATCTAATGGACACCTGATAAGTGTTGACAGTTAACTGTTCCGTCATTATGAGACTCTTCTTAACTCTGCTTGCTTCATGTGTCCCTTACAAAGTTAATTAGACGGCTTTGCCATTATCTTGTGGTGAGGTAGCCGCCAACTTGGCATTTTTTTTTAAACAAATTTAAACGTATTTATCCAAAGGTAACTAATAATGGGTGTTTTTAAGCTTTGAAAAGAGATACCGCTGAGAGCGCAGCACCCATTATCAGTAGCCTTAATTTATCCAAGCCATACGTTGAGGTTCATTTGAAAAGAATGAAACAAGAATGCCCTTTCGCAGCACGGTGGATAGAATAGACCGGTGTTCGGATCTTATAAATATATGTGGAATTTTCACGTCACTGGTGGTCCAGCTGATTTATGTAAACAAAAGTTAGATATGATATGAACAACTAATATTTTTTGAATTTTTTGAAAACTAAGGCAATTTTCCTACTATTTTTTAGTATATTCTTATAAAATAATATTTTTTAGACATACCAGTCGTTATTTTTTTTAGCCCGCATCATTTCTCTTTACACAAAAATAAAAATTCCAAGAAAATAATGTGTCGTTTCAGCTTCAAAAATAATCTTTGTTTACTTCCCAAGTCCTCGGTTCACCTTTGATACTAAACGATCACATTCAGTTTGACTTGTAGTTTAAGTTTTGTGTAATAAAAAATAAAGCGGACTAAAAAAAATAACGAGAATAAGTCTAGAAATTTATATTTTATAAGGATGTACGGTTCGGTTCGGTTCACAGTAGAAAAATTGCCTTAGTTTTCAAAAAATTCAAAAAATATTAGTTGTTCCGTTGTTCATATCATATCTAACTTTTGTTTACAGAAATCAGCTGGACCACCAGCTGGACCACCAGTGACGTGAAAATTCGACATATATATAGTCCTTGCAATACCCCAAGTCCCTTTGCTACCCTTTTTTATTTTTCGGCTATAAAGAAGACAGAAAATAGCTTCGAAAATCATTGTTGGCCCCAGATTGCAGTTGGCAGTTGCAAGCCTGTCTGTCTATCAAAGCTTAAATTGACAATAAAAGTAAACTTTCAAAACAAAAATTTGTTGTCAAGTAGTCAAAATATTTTGTAAAGTAGATATTTAGAAGTATTCAGATATTCTTAGAAAAATAGTCAAGAAAATTGGCGACAAAGATAAACTGTTCATTCGAAAATTCCACGCTTTTTTCGATCTTCAGTCCCATCCGTGATAACTATAGAGCAGAATTTAAAGAAACACAGTAATGACAAAAAGTATGAATACTCTTTGACGCCCTTCAAAACAACGCATTTAAAAAACTAATTCAAAAAGTTTGTACAACTACTGTTAAAAAAGATTTATAAAACAAGAAAAGACTGAGAAAATGAGCTAAATTGGTGTCGTTCCTCTCGTCATAACTGAAGATATGGCAGTTCACGAGATGGAGTTTTTTGGACGATGAGAATAAACTATTTTTGCGTAGTTAGTTTTTTAGTTAGATTTTTAGATTTTTCGATTGGTTTTATTTTATTTTAAGAAAATAAGTTTACAAAACCATACAAATAAAGCTTAGTATAATAATTTTCATCTTTTGATTTGAACTTAATCCTATGAGCAGTTCTACTGCAACATTTTAAACTTAGTAATTAGTAAGACCCTCAATATAGCTATTTCTAGTTTAAATATTGTGTCTAAAATATATTTTTTAATTCACTCACAAAGAGTCTGTCTTAATACTGTTTTTGTTGAAATTCCCAAAGCCTCTGCGGTTAAATCAGTTAGGAACTTCTTTATATTTTTTAAAAGATCTATGTGTCCACCATAAAAAATGTGAGATTTTCATATGAACAACTTTTTTATTAAAAAGTGTAATATAATACTGTTTTAATTTCAAAAAATATTAATGCTTATATATTGTAGCAAAGAAATGAGTATGTACTACATTAATATGAGTCGAGCTAAAGTTCATTTGTGGAAACTACAAATAATATTAATTTAACTTGTATTAAGTCATTTTGCTTAGGTAATTTAAAAACTTCAATTTACAAAAATATAATATAAACAGGGCCTAATCCTATTTTTAAATAATAATTTTTACCAAAACAAATTGCAAAGCTTAGCTCAAATCCAACTCAAAATAAATTGTAGAAAATAACATTTTTGAAAAAATTAAATAATCAGTAATTTATCGTTTGTTCATGGTTTGTAGTTCTATGGTCAGTCGCACTGAAAATCTTCCAATGTAGAAACTTTGGCGGCAGGGCACCCCAATTGTTCATAAATTTTTCACTACATAAAATCATTTTGGGACAGAAACTTTTCTCAAAAAACTATTCCAAATCAGAATCAGAATTTAAATATAAAATAAGCGATAATGTTTCAAAGTCAGAAATTTCAAAACAATTGACAGTTTAAACACCGATCCATCACCCTTATTATAAAGGGTGGTGACCGATTATGTTAACCTTAAGGTAACTGATAATTAGTTTTGCAGCGTCCATTATCAGTTAACTTAGGAACCTATTGTTTAAAACTGAATTAAGAATACACGTGCGTTTTGTTACCAGAATTACGGGGTGATTAAACAAAAGGACTAGCCTTATTGCAAAGAGTATATATAAGATCCGAACACCGGTCTATTCTATCCACCCAGTGTTGCCAACCCTACGGATTTATCTGTAGATCTACGGATTTTGGATTTCGATCTCCAATATCCGATTTTGGATCCAAATCTACAGATTTTTGGCAATTTTACTAAAAAACGATAAACATTGAAACCCAACGGCGGCCGCGCCTCATTCCTCCTTATCAGTCCTCAGTAGGGACCTATTGCAATAGTGCCAGGCACAAATTGTGCCGGGCACTATATTGACAGTTTCTCATTATAAGAACAGCTGAAAATTAGGCCTTTGTGTATTATACGAGCCGGATTTAATAGTGACACCACTATTAATGGAAAATAAACGACGGGATTTATAAATTCGACTTTGGTATGTCAATTTTGAAAGATCAACTGTCAGTTTATAATGCGAAACTGTTAATATAGTGCCCGGCACAATTTGTGCCTGGCACTATTGCAATAGGTCACTATTATCTTTACTTTTTTTTCTACATTTTAATCATTTTGTAAAAAGGTTTTGCTTGGATCAGAGACCTTATTTTTCTAGACATCTACCGGACGGTCGTTGCAACATTATTTAGAACGAATTGTATTACTTCGCGCGTTGTTTGATGGGGAGTCAAACAACGCTTCGCGCCACGAAAGTTAAACTATGTTTTACGTTATGTATGTTGTACTAGAAAATATTAGTGTTTGTACGTACCTTAACTAAATAAAAAAGGTTAAAAAAGTACGTACTTTATATTTCTTCTAATTATAACGGTTTATCCGTTTAAAAAATTGGCGTCACTGCAAAAAAGTTTATTTACCATACCGTTCTTGTGCAATTCAGAACCAAAAAAGTTGTGCACTCCTGTCACTGTCAAAAAAAGAAAAAATCAAACCAATATAAACTTTTTAATTGTAAAAAAGCACCTTTTTTTTTAGTCTTCTTTAAACCTACGGATTTCTACAGATTTTTCGCGTTCATGCTACGGATTTTCGCTTTCCAATAGTTGGCAACACTGCGTGAATCGGCCCTAAAGGCCTTCACACACACCTCCGTAGCATGGTGCATAACGCGTGGCATGGGGCTTTCAACCAATCAACGATCGAATAGCAGCGGCCATATTGGTTTTGCATAAGAAAAGTCCATAAGGTTGAACTTCTATGCGCCATGCCATGCGATATGCATTTTTGTGTGCGATCGGCTTAAGCCTTGAACAAAAAATGTATGCATACCCAAGATTCGATGTTCTCGTCGGGTCTTCTGTCAATCAACTCATACAAGGGAGAGGGGAAGTCGGCTAACTTCGGACTCCTATCGGGCGTGTAGAAGTCGAAAGCGTGCAAAGTGACGAAATCGACGTAGGGCGCCAACTCACGTGGTTCGTAGTAAACGGTGCTGTTGACATTTGGAAGAACTGTCAAACTGACCTGTCAAGCAAATAGTATAAGCCTATATAGTCTATTGACCGTATTATCCGCGTGGATTTTTTTTCTCGGGCGTTAATTGGCTCAAACTTTTAAATCAACCAATCAGAGCCCAACAAAAGAAAAATCCCCGCGGATAATACGCTTGATGAGGTGTCATATTCAAAGGAGCGTAGTTCCCTAAGGAAGCATTTTTCGACCCATATTAATCGAAACTTTTTGCCTTAATAGAGAATTATTGAAATAAAGCCAGGCTATAATAGTGCCAGGCACAATTTTGACACCTCCACATTGTAATATCAGCTGTGATCTTTCAACACACGGCCTTTGTTTACTATAAGAACCGGAATAAATAGTGCCTTTTATTAATTGAAAATAAACGACGAAAGTTTTAAATTCGACTTTGGTATGTCAATTTTGAAGGATTAACTGTCAGTTTTCAAATGTGAATGTGTCAAAATAGTGCCGGGCACAATTATAGCCTGGCTGTATTTCAATAATTCTCTATTTTTATGCAAGGATTACGCCCCCGAAATGATGCCACTAACTTTTGAAACACCCTGTATACAATTTTAGGGAGTTACTTAACTTTTGGCTAAATTATAGAAACTTTTAGTCTTAAAATAAAGGATAAAGCAAAATCGCATAGCTCACCAACAAGTTCTCGGGCTTAAAAGTGTTCTTTAACTCCCTGACGAGTGCGCTGAACTCAGTCCTGTGTTCTTGTTCTCTGTCATCGATGGGGGAATCAGATTTGAAAACGCTTTTGACAGAAGACCAGAATTTTTTCAATCCAGTCTTGATTTTTTTCGGTTTTGTTTCGGGGAATTCCCAGGCGAGGTCCAGTCCATCAAAACCATAACCTATAATAAGTATATAGTCAAATCAGGCTGATAAAACTTTGTTCAGATTGAGTTTTTTTTGTCCTGTTGTGTTGTCTCTTGAGATAGAGAGAGAGAGCGAGAGGGAGAATACAAATCACGCGGTGAATAGAATATACCGGTGTTCGGATCTTATATATATATATATATGTCAAATTTTCCACGTCACTGGTGGTCCAGCTGATTTTTGTAAACAAAAGTTAGATCTGATACGAACAACGGAATAACTAATATTTTTTGAATTTTTGAAAACTAAGACCATTTTCCTACTGTTTTCTAGTACATCTTTATAAAATGTAATTTTCTAGACGTACTGTCGGTATTTTTTTTAGCCGCTTTATTTTTTATTACACAAAACTTAAACTACAAGTCAAACTGAATGTGATCGTTTCAGTTCAAAGGTGAACCGAGGACTATTGGGTAGTAAACAAAGAGGTCCCAGGTCAGCGGATGATTTTTGACGCTGAAACGAACACATTAATTTCTTCGAATTTTAATTTTTGTGTAAAGAGAAATGAAGCGGGCTAAAAAAAAATAACGAATGGTATGTCCGAAAAATATTATTTTATAAGAATATACTAAAAAATAGTCGGAAAATTGCCTTAGTTTTCAAAAAATACAAAAAATATTAGTTGTTCATATCATATCCAACTTTTGTTTCTAAAAATCAGCTGGACCACCAGTGACGTGAAATTCAACATATAGCAGGGCTATCAAAATGGACGGGCCACGATCCTCCACTTTGTTGACGTCACATCCGGGGCTGATTTTTTTCGATGGTCACGTTACGACAGCTGATTGTCTGTAAAATATTGAAGTTGGAATGGCGGTTCATGAATATTTTATTTTTTTTCAAATAAAGCCATTTTCGAGATTGTTTTTACTTTATTCTGGCAGAACAATTTTTTTAAAATGTATAGTAATCCTTAATTTTTTATAGCCGCTTCATTAGCAGACACAAAAATTTAGTTTAAAGCAGAAGCGAATGTGACAATCACAGATGACAAAGTCAAATACATGTCAAATATAACAGTTGGCATGTGGTACATGGCGGGTAATTTGAATTCAAAATAAGGAATGCTAAATCTTAAAGATTTTAACCTTTTAATCATGTTGCTTCCTTACAAACCTTTGGTGGAATATCGGGATGGTGTCTGAGAATATTTCACTGAAATTTTGCGGAAATCTGTAGTGCCATTTTGAAAATATCATAAAAAAACGTCTGAACTTCCATAAGACCCAATGTAAAATTCAGCCCCGGGAGAACAGCTGATTTTTTCAGGGTCGTGGCCTCTATTTTTGTGTTGGCCTTGCATATAGATATAAGATCCGAACACCGGTCTATTCTATCCACCGTGACATGCATGCATTTTTTGGAGATAGATGAAAAGGTTGCACAGTCTGAACTGAACAGACATTAACAGAAGATATTCGTCACACGTAAACAGTTAACGTAATTTAAAAAATCAAAAAAATTTCGTGGTTAATCAGGTGAAGAAAGGTTTTCTATAAACAAGAGAAACAAAAACCTTTCTTAAATCAATGAGTATATGACCCGCTCAATGTTTTAATTTGTTTAAAAAAAATGCGAAGTAAGCGGCTACGTCAACATAAGATGATGGTTTTTTTTCCAAAAGTTTCAAAATACTAAGAATTTTCTTAAATTTTAGTGAAAAATAAAAATTAACCCCCATTTTATTACGTCAAAATCATCGCACTTATAGCAGTCATTTTCTATTAATGGCTTTAATACGCTTTAGTAGTACATCTACCGGGTGGGCCAAAAAAAACCAGACAATTTTTTTTTCATTATAGCTTTTGAACTATACAATCGATTTTAATGGGGCAAACTACACTTGCTAGATAATTAATCACAGTTTTGACTAAATATATTTTTTGTCCGTCATCTCAAAATACAAGATGGCGGACGAAATTAAAATGTACCCTTCAAAGATGCTAGTTTATTCTTGCGTTGCGAACATATTTTAATTACCTTCTTAAATTAGTGAAAAAGCTGCATTCTTGACAAGCACAACAAGATATCAACTAGCAAAATCGGTTCTGTGGTTCTAAAAAGAAATATTTTTAAAAATATTGCCTTGCCAATCATGTCTACATTTATTTCCTTATAACTTCATTACTACTAAACCGATTTTGATGAAATAAGAATTGATTGTGTTTTAAAGATCATGATCAAAATTTATCGCCATCTTAAAATTTAAGATGGCGGACAGAATCATACTTGATTCTTCAAAATGGCGTGTTTATTCTTATTTTCCGAAAATGTTTTTTTTTTAATTTATAGAAAATCACTACTTTTCCCTCACACAACGACGTACAGATTAGTAAAATCGCTGTGGTGATTCTTAAAAAATCTATTTATGTTTTAACCATTGTTTTACAGATTCTACGATTGCATGCCAATCCTGCCTGCATTTATTTCCTTATAAATTCGTTATTACTAAACCGATTTTAGTGAAATAAAAAAATCGTGGTGAGAATTGATCGCTCATTAAAGATTGTTATCAAAATTTTCCGCCATCTTGGAATTTCAGATGTCGGACCGAATCATACTTGATTCTTCAAAATGGCGTGTTTATTCCTATTTTGCGAAAATGTTTTAGTTTTTTCAGAAAATAAGAATAAACACGCCATTTTGAAGAATCAAGTATGATTCTGTCCGCCATCTGAAATTTTAAGATGGCGATAAATTTTGATCATGATCTTTAAAAAGCAATCAATTCTTACCAGGACGTCTTTTATTTCATCAAAATCGGTTTAGTAGTAATAAATTTATAAGGAAATAAATGCAGACATGATTGGCAAGGCAATCGTATAATATGCAAAACAATGGTTGAAACAAAAATATTTTTTTTAAACCATCGAACCGATTTTGCTGGTTTGTACCTTGTTGTGCGTGGCAAGAATGCAGTTTTTTTACTGATTTAAATAAATAATTAAAACATGTTCGCAACACAAGAATTAATTTCGTCCGCCATCTTGGATTTTCAAATGGCGAATAAAAAAATATATTTAGTCAAAACTCTGATTAGTTCTTTGTCAAATGCAGTTGGTCTCATTAAAATCGATGGTATAGTTCAAAAGTTTTTTTTGGCCCACCCGGTAAATAAGTAGGTGCCCTGTACGTGGATGAAAGTTAATAATAATCTTACCTTTGACAAGTGTGTGTGCTGAATTAATGAAGGCTAGTCTTCTAGCTGCGTTCTCCAATACTGCCCTGTATTTCATGTTTTTCTCGGTACCTTCTCCAGAAATATCATCATTTCCTAGAAATAAAAATTAATTATGTATTTTAATCAATCTATTGTTTAGAAAACATACTTTTTTTAATTTATGCGTACAAGTGTTTTTGTTTATTGCTTTGTTCGGTGATTAACACTTAATTGTAGCCCGGCATTTTAGTTTTGAAAGTGCCAGTTTTCCACGCTTTTATTATTATGATATCAGAACACTCAAAATATTATTTTATGCTTTTTAGTCCATTTTATAAAAACTTGTTTTCAAGAAGTTTTTTTTTCTAAATTTATTTAAAAGAAGATGCTCCAATATTTTGTCTATTGCATTTAAAAAATTTTAGAGTGGGCCGAGAAGTATAAATGCCAAAAAGAAAAATTCTTGTGTAAGTGCGCGGAGGCCTTGGACGTACTTATATGTATATGGGCAAGCGAGCAGTCCTATTGAGGCGCCCAGGGTGTGAATCAATATATGGATGATTCTACAAAAATGGTCCTGTGGAGTGGGAATGCATATTTTTCAAACACAGACTGCAAATGAAGCATAGTTTTAGTTATAAGATTTAAAACGAAATGTTTTCTTTATGGAGCATTTGAGTTTAATGTATAAAAAAAATTGCAAGTTTATAATTTTTTTTATTACAAAGCAAATACCTCATTTCTCTGGTCTAGTCCCAAACCAAATATTAAAAACTCAAATTGAAAAAAATATCCTAATAAATAATATTTAACCAAGTCTTAACTATTTATCAAAAAATTGATAAAACTTAAGTTTGCAGTCATATTTTTGAAAATCCGAATTTACATCTTATCCGGAAAATTTTACAATTTTAAACGTGCTCCATTTTTAATAACACAATATTTGTGAATACCACTGGTTAATTTCTAGAGAAAGAGACGGCCCTGGACATCTAATTTACTTGTGAGGGTGACAAGTTGTGACAGATAATGTCAACTTTAGTTTGGTTTAAGTTCTAGATCTTTTTATTTTCGACAGAAAATTAGTTTTTTTCGGAGAAATCGAAATCATCCCTCTGGTAAGTAAATATTCGACTGATATCAATAGTATAATTTTTTTGTGGATTGTTTTAAAATTATAAGTATAGGAACTTTGTTTATATAAAACTTAAGTTAAGTAGTCTAAATAGATTTTGATTTAAATTGGAAAACCATTAAAAAACTCATTCCTCTGGTACTCATCCCTCTGGATTTTTTATGCAATAACTCCTAAAATTCGGGACAATAAATGTGTCTTTGCTTACACCTAATTAGTTACATAAATTAAAAAAAACAAAATTATTTACTGTGCTGTACTGTTATTTAAAGGCAATGACCAAAAATGATATCCATATAGCCCACTTTTGGTAGAATCATCCATATGTACATTTTATTAAAAAAAGTTGTACATTTTATTAAAAAATCTTTTTTATCATTCTGACACCTGCCCCCCCTTGCATATGACATCAGCGGCGTCACATTAAATGGCCAAGACGGGCCTTGGCCTTCCACTGTTTAAAAACTTATCGGCTACCAATATTGTGCCACATTTTTCTAATTAGAATACCTAGTCCTGCACTGGTATAACTACTGTATTTAAAATATATTCTGGAAGATTTTTGTCAGAGTCCATCGAGTCCATGCGGATTTAAAACATTCAAACCTTGACATGGCTGGTTTTTAAAAACTATTTGATAGTTTGAAAAAAGTAATATTAACGTGGAAAAGTACTTTTCCACTCTGCGAAAAAGTGGAACTTTTAAAACTAAAATGCGTGCGGAAAAAGACACTTTTAGTACGCTTGTAAAAAAAATCTATAATTTAGCCTACCTCCTACAGAGAGAAGAACCTTCAAATTGGGATGTCTCACTTTCAGATCTGTCACTTTCCTGTAATTGTCCTTGATTACGTCAAACTGCTCGTTAATGGGGGTTAGTTTAAGAGTCTCCTCATTGATGGCTAAAAATAGTGATATTAGTTTTTAGTCATTTAATGCCCACCAAATTTAGCATTTTTCGATTTTTTTTCTTTGGTTAATTTGCGAGTCGTTGTAAATCGAACATTTTTTTTCAATTATACCTTACATCAACAAATCAGCCTACTAAACCACCCTGTATATTAATTGATTTGGCTCATTTTTTAAACATTTTCGTTTGAGACCAAGCAGGAGCGATTCCCAAAAAATCAGAATCTAAATCGATTTTTTTTGTAACAAACCTTACCGGCACTCAATCCATGGACACACTATATACAGGGGTTGTGTAAACATTGACATCACTTAAGAAATAGATCGCTGTATAGCGTGTCCCAGTTTCGATGGGATTAAATGGGAAACTCGGTTATTATTAAAGATATCGATTTTCTGATTGCACCTTGCTCTTTTTTTGAGCCCTTAAAAATGGTGTAATCAGATTTTTGCTCTACCCCGTGGTTTCGCTAATACAGGGAGTTTTTGAAAAAATTGTATTTTAATTAATTCCTTGTATCTCGCTTATTTTGCAAGATATTTTTATTCTGTAAAAACCTTTCTATGGCAACTTTTTTTAGAGCAAAATAATGGCGTTATCAATTTTTTTAAATATTGTTTAGTTTTTGAGATATGGTGTTTTTAATAAAAAAATTAAATACGGACCTGGATTTTTTTTATTACTGTTTTGATTGGTTCTATGCTGTTATTACCTTAAAATGATAAAACTTTAATATTTTTTTGATTTAAGGTTAAAAAAACTATTTAATATTTGAAAATAAAATTATAGTCCTAACCTGGAAATTTCCAACGTAATTATAAATTAAAAATTGCAAGACACACTAGTTGAACGATTTTTAGTATATCTGTTTTGAAATGATAATTAAAAGATTTATAAATAAAGTAAAAAACGTTAAAAAGTTACAAAAATAATATCATACTAATTATTTGATAACCGAACAGCAGGTCGTGAAATTTACAAAACAAAAGCGTGGAATTGACATAGTAATTTGACACTTCTCATTTTTGTGCATGGCTTACAATTATTTTAAACTGGCTAGAAATCGACCATATCCAGATTTTGAAAAATGTGATATGTTTGACTGCTTCATTCAAGCAACAAAATCCCAATATTTAAATGGCAGAAATATTTTTATGGAAAATGCGTTAAGAAAAATTACTCAAAAATGCCAACAATGTCTTAAACATAATGGCAATCAGAAAAATTAGTTATTTTTTGTAATTTGTTTTTTTTTTGTATTTTTCGTAGACTTTGTTTCAAATAAATCTGTAAATTAACGTAAAACCATTTTAATATGCTAAGTATCAAAACAGTTAAACTAAAAATTGTTTAACTAGCAATTTTTAATTTATATTTGTGTTGGAAATATCCAGGTTCGGACTAATTTTTTTTTAAATATTAAATATTTTTTTTTTACCTTATGTTTTATGATAATACTAGCATGAAACCAATCAAAATGGTAATAAAAAAAATCCAGGTCCGTATTTAATTTTTTTATGATAAATACCATATCTCAAAAACTAAACAATATTTCAAAAAGTTGACAACGTCATTATTTTCTTCTAAAAAAGTTGCCATGAAAAGGTTTTTACAGAATAAAAATATCTCGCAAAATAAGCGAGATAGAAGGGATTATTAAAAATACAATTTTTTCAAAAACTCCCTGTATTAGCGAAACTACGGGGTATAGCAAAAATCTGATTACGCCATTTTTAAGGGCTCAAAAAAAGAGCACGGTAAGGTGCAATCAGAAAATCAATATCTTTAATAATAACCGAGTTTCCCATTTAATCCCATCGAAAATGGGACACGCTGTACTGTGGTCCATTAGTTCATTTCATAATTCTTGTATAACTATTGAGACAACTTTGTTTTGCTGACATGCTGGTTGTTATGATAACTGTCAAAAATGTATTTCAAAAATTATAAAATGAACTAATCGCCCACAGGTCTATTAGCTCACACATATACTATACTATAGTAGTGTGAGCTATGGTGATCCTAATTTTTTCGAGAAAAAAAAAGTTGCTCCGATTTCAAAAATTTTTATATATCTTTGCGTTCAGATGATTTTGAAACTTTTTTGTTGCTCTGTCTGTCTGTCTGTCTGTCTGTCTGTCTGTCTGTCTGTCTGTCTGTCTGTCTGTCTGTCTGTCTGTCTGTCTGTCTGTCTGTCTGTCTGTCTGTCTGTCTGTCTGTCTGTCTGTCTGTCTGTCTGTCTGTCTGTCTGTCTGTCTGTCTGTCTGTCTGTCTGTCTGTCTGTCTGTCTGTCTGTCTGTCTGTCTGTCTGTCTGTCTGTCTGTCTGTCTGTCTGTCTGTCTGTCTGTCTGTCTGTCTGTCTGTCTGTCTGTCTGTCTGTCTGTCTGTCTGTCTGTCTGTCTGTCTGTCTGTCTGTCTGTCTGTCTGTCTGTCTGTCTGTCTGTCTGTCTGTCTGTCTGTCTGTCTGTCTGTCTGTCTGTCTGTCTGTCTGTCTGTCTGTCTGTCTGTCTGTCTGTCTGTCTGTCTGTCTGTCTGTCTGTCTGTCTGTCTGTCTGTCTGTCTGTCTGTCTGTCTGTCTGTCTGTCTGTCTGTCTGTCTGTCTGTCTGTCTGTCTGTCTGTCTGTCTGTCTGTCTGTCTGTCTGTCTGTCTGTCTGTCTGTCTGTCTGTCTGTCTGTCTGTCTGTCTGTCTGTCTGTCTGTCTGTCTGTCTGTCTGTCTGTCTGTCTGTCTGTCTGTCTGTCTGTCTGTCTGTCTGTCTGTCTGTCTGTCTGTCTGTCTGTCTGTCTGTCTGTCTGTCTGTCTGTCTGTCTGTCTGTCTGTCTGTCTGTCTGTCTGTCTGTCTGTCTGTCTGTCTGTCTGTCTGTCTGTCTGTCTGTCTGTCTGTCTGTCTGTCTGTCTGTCTGTCTGTCTGTCTGTCTGTCTGTCTGTCTGTCTGTCTGTCTGTCTGTCTGTCTGTCTGTCTGTCTGTCTGTCTGTCTGTCTGTCTGTCTGTCTGTCTGTCTGTCTGTCTGTCTGTCTGTCTGTCTGTCTGTCTGTCTGTCTGTCTGTCTGTCTGTCTGTCTGTCTGTCTGTCTGTCTGTCTGTCTGTCTGTCTGTCTGTCTGTCTGTCTGTCTGTCTGTCTGTCTGTCTGTCTGTCTGTCTGTCTGTCTGTCTGTCTGTCTGTCTGTCTGTCTGTCTGTCTGTCTGTCTGTCTGTCTGTCTGTCTGTCTGTCTGTCTGTCTGTCTGTCTGTCTGTCTGTCTGTCTGTCTGTCTGTCTGTCTGTCTGTCTGTCTGTCTGTCTGTCTGTCTGTCTGTCTGTCTGTCTGTCTGTCTGTCTGTCTGTCTGTCTGTCTGTCTGTCTGTCTGTCTGTCTGTCTGTCTGTCTGTCTGTCTGTCTGTCTGTCTGTCTGTCTGTCTGTCTGTCTGTCTGTCTGTCTGTCTGTCTGTCTGTCTGTCTGTCTGTCTGTCTGTCTGTCTGTCTGTCTGTCTGTCTGTCTGTCTGTCTGTCTGTCTGTCTGTCTGTCTGTCTGTCTGTCTGTCTGTCTGTCTGTCTGTCTGTCTGTCTGTCTGTCTGTCTGTCTGTCTGTCTGTCTGTCTGTCTGTCTGTCTGTCTGTCTGTCTGTCTGTCTGTCTGTCTGTCTGTCTGTCTGTCTGTCTGTCTGTCTGTCTGTCTGTCTGTCTGTCTGTCTGTCTGTCTGTCTGTCTGTCTGTCTGTCTGTCTGTCTGTCTGTCTGTCTGTCTGTCTGTCTGTCTGTCTGTCTGTCTGTCTGTCTGTCTGTCTGTCTGTCTGTCTGTCTGTCTGTCTGTCTGTCTGTCTGTCTGTCTGTCTGTCTGTCTGTCTGTCTGTCTGTCTGTCTGTCTGTCTGTCTGTCTGTCTGTCTGTCTGTCTGTCTGTCTGTCTGTCTGTCTGTCTGTCTGTCTGTCTGTCTGTCTGTCTGTCTGTCTGTCTGTCTGTCTGTCTGTCTGTCTGTCTGTCTGTCTGTCTGTCTGTCTGTCTGTCTGTCTGTCTGTCTGTCTGTCTGTCTGTCTGTCTGTCTGTCTGTCTGTCTGTCTGTCTGTCTGTCTGTCTGTCTGTCTGTCTGTCTGTCTGTCTGTCTGTCTGTCTGTCTGTCTGTCTGTCTGTCTGTCTGTCTGTCTGTCTGTCTGTCTGTCTGTCTGTCTGTCTGTCTGTCTGTCTGTCTGTCTGTCTGTCTGTCTGTCTGTCTGTCTGTCTGTCTGTCTGTCTGTCTGTCTGTCTGTCTGTCTGTCTGTCTGTCTGTCTGTCTGTCTGTCTGTCTGTCTGTCTGTCTGTCTGTCTGTCTGTCTGTCTGTCTGTCTGTCTGTCTGTCTGTCTGTCTGTCTGTCTGTCTGTCTGTCTGTCTGTCTGTCTGTCTGTCTGTCTGTCTGTCTGTCTGTCTGTCTGTCTGTCTGTCTGTCTGTCTGTCTGTCTGTCTGTCTGTCTGTCTGTCTGTCTGTCTGTCTGTCTGTCTGTCTGTCTGTCTGTCTGTCTGTCTGTCTGTCTGTCTGTCTGTCTGTCTGTCTGTCTGTCTGTCTGTCTGTCTGTCTGTCTGTCTGTCTGTCTGTCTGTCTGTCTGTCTGTCTGTCTGTCTGTCTGTCTGTCTGTCTGTCTGTCTGTCTGTCTGTCTGTCTGTCTGTCTGTCTGTCTGTCTGTCTGTCTGTCTGTCTGTCTGTCTGTCTGTCTGTCTGTCTGTCTGTCTGTCTGTCTGTCTGTCTGTCTGTCTGTCTGTCTGTCTGTCTGTCTGTCTGTCTGTCTGTCTGTCTGTCTGTCTGTCTGTCTGTCTGTCTGTCTGTCTGTCTGTCTGTCTGTCTGTCTGTCTGTCTGTCTGTCTGTCTGTCTGTCTGTCTGTCTGTCTGTCTGTCTGTCTGTCTGTCTGTCTGTCTGTCTGTCTGTCTGTCTGTCTGTCTGTCTGTCTGTCTGTCTGTCTGTCTGTCTGTCTGTCTGTCTGTCTGTCTGTCTGTCTGTCTGTCTGTCTGTCTGTCTGTCTGTCTGTCTGTCTGTCTGTCTGTCTGTCTGTCTGTCTGTCTGTCTGTCTGTCTGTCTGTCTGTCTGTCTGTCTGTCTGTCTGTCTGTCTGTCTGTCTGTCTGTCTGTCTGTCTGTCTGTCTGTCTGTCTGTCTGTCTGTCTGTCTGTCTGTCTGTCTGTCTGTCTGTCTGTCTGTCTGTCTGTCTGTCTGTCTGTCTGTCTGTCTGTCTGTCTGTCTGTCTGTCTGTCTGTCTGTCTGTCTGTCTGTCTGTCTGTCTGTCTGTCTGTCTGTCTGTCTGTCTGTCTGTCTGTCTGTCTGTCTGTCTGTCTGTCTGTCTGTCTGTCTGTCTGTCTGTCTGTCTGTCTGTCTGTCTGTCTGTCTGTCTGTCTGTCTGTCTGTCTGTCTGTCTGTCTGTCTGTCTGTCTGTCTGTCTGTCTGTCTGTCTGTCTGTCTGTCTGTCTGTCTGTCTGTCTGTCTGTCTGTCTGTCTGTCTGTCTGTCTGTCTGTCTGTCTGTCTGTCTGTCTGTCTGTCTGTCTGTCTGTCTGTCTGTCTGTCTGTCTGTCTGTCTGTCTGTCTGTCTGTCTGTCTGTCTGTCTGTCTGTCTGTCTGTCTGTCTGTCTGTCTGTCTGTCTGTCTGTCTGTCTGTCTGTCTGTCTGTCTGTCTGTCTGTCTGTCTGTCTGTCTGTCTGTCTGTCTGTCTGTCTGTCTGTCTGTCTGTCTGTCTGTCTGTCTGTCTGTCTGTCTGTCTGTCTGTCTGTCTGTCTGTCTGTCTGTCTGTCTGTCTGTCTGTCTGTCTGTCTGTCTGTCTGTCTGTCTGTCTGTCTGTCTGTCTGTCTGTCTGTCTGTCTGTCTGTCTGTCTGTCTGTCTGTCTGTCTGTCTGTCTGTCTGTCTGTCTGTCTGTCTGTCTGTCTGTCTGTCTGTCTGTCTGTCTGTCTGTCTGTCTGTCTGTCTGTCTGTCTGTCTGTATGTCTGTCTGTAACGACCAACGCGCATAACTCAAAAACCGCTTGGCCGATTTCAATGAAATTTGGTACCTAGGCTGGGTCTTGGGTCGAGATGGTCCCATTTAAAAATGAACAAAATCCACCGAACACAAACCAAATAAAAGGGTGGGGATAGATTTCAAAAATTAGAGTTTATGTGAAAATATGGCGTGTGTGATATCAAACGAAAGGTAATTGAGTCTGGAGTTAAACAAAATACATTTTAATTTATTTTAAAAAAAGGGTGGGGGTATATTTCAAAAATTAGAGTTTAAGTGAAAATATGGCGTGTGTGATATCAAACGAAAGGTAATTGAGTCCGGAGTTTAACAAAATTCATTTTAGTTTTTGTTTTTTTAAGGGTGGGGGTGGATTTCAAAAATTTGAGTTTAAGTCAAAACATGGCTTGTGTGGTATCAAACAAAAGGTAATTTAGTGTGGAGTTGAATAAAATATATTTCAGTTTTTAGTTATATTAGCTCACACTTACACTATAACTATAGTACGTAGTGTGAGCTTAGGTGCCCATAGATTGGCAGAGTATTTTTTAAGTGATGCCAATGTTTACACAACCCCTATATACAGTGTGTCCACGGATTGATTGCCGGTAAGGCATAATTTACGGAAAAAAATTCGATAGTCTTTGAAGGTAGAAGATGGTACGAACCAAAAAAAAAATAAAACAAAAACGAAATGCTCCGGAGGAAACTAAAAATGTTTTATCTCAGTCCGAAAAAACGACCATAAACCAAATTTTCAAGTTTGCTTTTATTACTTATTAACAATCACGCGATTTTTTTGCCCTTGTGACGTCACAAAATTGGATAAACTTTAATTTATGTTATATTAATTCTTATATTTACCAGCATATCCATATATCAGATGTGTGCAGTAGTCCAGTGCAGGTTCAATGTCTTGAACGTCAAACTTGGCCTAAAAATATAAAAAACAATCAATCAATTAGAAAGACTATACTCGGGATTTACAACAGTTATTTATGGTAGAGGAAAGGCGCCTATTATCGCATAGGTTCCTAATATCGGATAGTCAAGTATTTCCTAAACTACTGGTCCGATCTACCTGCATGTACCGATGCTACACCAACCTGTACAGATTCTACATAAATTACAGATTTCTGCGGCAAGTTTTTATTTGCTGTTCAGATGTTTACATGAAATCATAGTGCACAAAAATTTTACCGCTGCTGAATATAGACAATCTATTCTTAGAAGGTAAGACAAATTATTAATTTGATATACATTATTTGATTAAGTATATTGTAAGGTTTTATTTGATGTATGATTTATTAGGTTTAGTGCAGTTTTGTCTTTTCGAAAAGTTTGATAACCTTACATATAATGTATGCCCTAATATCGGACACTATGGGTTTCCCAATTTTGTTTTTAGTTTTAAGCGTTGACAAATTATTTTTGTATTGCAAAAATATTATGCTAGTGTATGGCTTTAACTGATTAAAAAGTATACTAAAAAAGCACTCACTTTACTATGGGTTCAAAATATCGGACATTTGCGATATTGGGCCTACCTCCTATCCGATATTAGGACACCATTTTTAAAATGGTGATTTTTGTATTCCTAAATATATTTTTATCTGTCTCAGAAAAGAATTAGGTTTGACATTTGGCATTTCAGAATATTGAAAAATATAGGATACGTAATTGTTTGCCAACACGTACTTCTGATAATTTTTTTATAGGCCAAAAGAAAAAAGTATCCGATAATAGGCACCTTTCTTCTACTAGAGTGCTAAAATAAGTCACGCAAGAAAAATTTTGTATTGACTTAGGGAACATATCACACGAATATCCACGTACAATGGTTTATCCAACTTACTAGTGAGTTGTTTGTTAGTTCTAAGCAATAACTCACTAGTGGTTTATAGGTCACTAGTGTGTTATTTGATAGTTCACATATCTAAAATGGCATAAATAATGGCTATCAAAACTGTCATGTGTTGTATAAACTAATTTTATTGGCTTAGCCAATGCCATATGTGGCCAATAAAAAGTCAAATACATTTGAAAAAATTTTAACTATAAACTAACTAACACACAACATAAAATTTGCTTATCTCTGATAAGTACGGATGTTAACTGAGCATTTAAAAATCCAGTGAAATAATTATATACTAGTACTTATATATTTTATTTGAAGAATTTTTGTGGAAAGTAATAAAAATTTGATAATTTTATGATATTTAAAGATATCCTTTTCAACTTAAAACAATCTTATGACTATCAAGTCTTTAAAACAAAAATCTTATGACGGTTTTATGATTATTAATTCCCAACGTCAAAAAAGTCACCGGTCTATCCGTCGGGTGACGTTCACAATGTCCAAATACATATAATCGAAATTTAAAATCTTGAACTCATTATATCGAAAATCAAAATCTCGAACAATCAAAATGTCGAATAATTAAAACATAGAAAATCAAAATGTCGAAAATCAAAATCTCGAAAAATCGAAATGTAGAAAATAATAATATCGAAAATTAAAAAATTGAAAATTAAAATGTCGAATTGAAAAATGTCGAATAACTAAAATATCGAAATTTAAAATATCAACATTACAAAATATCGAAAATACAAATATCGAAAAATTAAAATCTCGAATAATCAAAATGTCGAATACTAAAAATGTCGAAAATCAAAATATCCAAATAACAAAATATCGAAAAGGATAATATTAAAAATTAAAATGTCGAAAGAATTAAATATCGAAACCACAAAATATCGAAAAATTACAACCTCGAATAGGTTTGGATAGATTCGGTTCGGTTCGGTTCGAATTCACCCCTTCTAGGATCCCGGGAAAGAAGTCAGGAAAGTTTTTTTTTTGAAAAAAATTGTTGGTTTAGTTTGCTTTGGTTCGGCTCGGTTAGTTTTCACTAGGTTTCGTTAGGTTAGGTTTTAGAAACTATCTATTTTCGTGTGGTTATATGAGATTAGGTTACATTTGATTAGGTCAGGGTCAGGTTAGGTGAAGGTTCCGAAATTTTCTGTTTTTGATTTTCGATATTTTGTTGTTTCGATATATTGTATTTTCGATATTTTGTTATTCGATATTTTGTGTTTTTGATATTTTGTATTTTCAAGATTTTGTATTTTCGATATTTTGTTATTCGATATTTTGTGTTTTCGATAATTTAACTATTCGACATTTTTTATTTCGACATTTTAATTTTCGATATTTTAACTTTTGATATTATTATTTTCTACATTTTGATTTTTCGAGATTTTGATTTTCGACATTTTGATTATCTATGTTTTAATTATTCGACATTTCGAATATTCGAGATTTTGATTTTCGATATAAAGAGTTCGAGATTTTGATTTTCGATTAAATGTATTTCGACATTGTAAACGTCACTCCTATCCGACAGATAACTTTTTGCTACATTTATAGTTGAAAACCACAATCTTATAACAATTTTGACAATTGATTCTTAAAATAAAAACTCACTTGTCCGACCCGAAGATCATTTTATGATTTATATAGTGAAAAATCACAGTCTTATGACATTTTTATAAAAATGGCTATTTTTGTAAAAAATGTATGATTATATTATATTCTCAAAATAAAAAAATTATCCGTTCATCCCGAAGATAATAATAATTTTTTAAAATAATTTTTCCTTACTAGTGGCGTAATACCCAGAAAAAGTTGTGTTTGTAAAATGAATCCGCCACAAACATATAGATTTTATTTATAAAATTTTTAAAACCACCAGACCAAACTGGCATGAAAATCTGCTCAACAAGCTCAAAGCAACGGGATTGTCGCCGAGACTTTGCACTGGATGGCCGGAACTCCAACTCTTACCAAATAAATGCTGGTGTGCCACAGGGAGCAATCCTTTCGCCAACACTTTTTCTGATTTACATAAATGACCTCATAGATAAAACAGTAAATCCACTTTATTGCTTTGCAGATGATGGCAATGTAGTCTCCTCAGGCATACCACCCACATGTCTCTCCGCACGTGAATTCCATTACCTTAGACTGACTGAAATATCACAGATAAATAACGACTTGGAGATAATAGAGGACTGGGGCAACAAAAACCTTGTACAGTTCAACGCGCAGAAAACCCAAGCAGCCCTGTTTTCAAAAAAGACCAGCACCGGTGAGCCAAACATCATGCTATCTGGAAGTGCTGTCGCATTGCAGAGCCAGTTGAACATCTTAGGAGTCACTGCAGAGACCAACATGTCTTGGCACAGTCACGTGGCAGATATAGCTAAAAGGGCGTCCCAAAAGCTTGGGGTGCTATTTCGTACAAGACATCTGTATACACCAAGCCAACTGCTGACACTCTACAAAGCCCAGATTCGACCAACTATGGAGTACTGCTCACATATATGGAGTGCGGCACCCAAACATACCTTAATGCTTTTGAACACCGTGCAAAAACGAGCTATCAAGCTGATCAATGACCCCGCACTTACCCGTAGTTTGGATAGTCTCGAACATCGAAGAACTGTGGGCGATCTATCTCTCTTCTACAGGTATTATCACGGAAAATGCTCTGAAGAGTTGGCACGTATGATCCCCCTGGGAGTAGCACCTACTAGGCGAACACGTCAAACAGACGGTAACCATCAATTTATTGTCAAAATAGAGGCACCAAGAACCTCATTATATCAGAATTCATATCTCTGGAGAACAGCATCGCTGTGGAATAAACTCCCTGCGACAGTTTTCCCTGCAGGTTACAACCTGAACCGTTTCAAAACCAACACACACCAACATTTCCGCGCACTTGCCGCTTCTCGAGCGTGATAGGGATCTCCTTGCGAGTGCGCATACCCGTAAAAAAAAAATACAATCATAAAACAAAAAAAACTTACCGGTCCATCTCGAAGATGACTTTTTGCTTCATAGTTGCATACCACAATCTTCCCATTTCTTCCAGGGGTAGCAGCGGAGTGCGCTAATTGGAGTACCGTTAAAACAAGGGTACCAAATAGTACCAGAGGTACCATTTTGATGCAAATATTGTTTCTTCTTTTGTTTTATATAATTATAATGCTATCTACGGTTTTATTATTTATTGTTAATAAAAGTTGTCTGTTCGAGACTGACCGCACTGGTAATATAAAAACCTTTTAGCAATATTTTAAGAAATTAGAATAAATTGCTGTTACAGAAACATTTGATATAAAGGATTACAATTTTTTATAAGCGTCATATTAAAACAGACATTTTAAACATAGTTTATAGTCGACAGTTCACCGGACTATTAGTTCACAGGTATACTATAACCATTAGTGTGTATGGTGATCTTGTCAAAAATATGAAAAAAAAGTTCCGATTTTAAAAATTTTATATCTTTTCGTTTCAGACAATTTTGAAACTTTTCTCTCGCGCCGGTGCCGTCTGTTGGTCTGTATATCTATCTGTACCGACCAAGGCGCATAACTCAAAAACTGCTTGCTTGATTTTCATGAAATTTTGTAACCTAGGTTGAGTTTTGGCTCTAGATGGTTATAAATTGGCTGAGTATTTTTTAAGTTAAGAGTAAGCTGAATTTTCGTAAATAGCTTCATTTTGCCGAGATGCCCTATTTTATTCTCTGAAAAAATTCTCCTAGCAGAGTGCGCAGGGACCTTTTGCATGTCCCATTTTTCACATTATAGTTCAGGCAAGATTCGGGAAAATCCACTTTCTAGACTATTACTTTTTGGCAAATGGGCAATTCCCTCTATTTTGACCCCGCTGAATCCGAATATCCCTGTTCCCCAACTCGAAATATTGACAGGGGCTGAGATATTCAAGATGGCGGCCAAAATGGCGGCGTAATTTTAAATTGCCGCTGGAAAGCCCAAATGGTCACAGGTGTGCATTCAAAATATATATTTGTATAATTAAAAAATAATAACATATTATTTTTCTTTAAAATGGTTGCAAAAACCTCCAAAAACCTCCCCAGACCCCCCAAAATCTGAAAGTTTGAGGTTTTTTCAAATTTTCTTAAAAACTAAGCTTCTAAGAGAAAAATGTATAATATACTTTACTAGACTAGACAATAAAATTCCCTTTTCAACATGGTATAACTTAATAAAGTTAGACAAATAACAAGCTCTCCAGCGGCGTCCGTTAATTGAAGCAATTAAAAAAAGTTGACAAAATACCTATGTTTTTTCCAAGATTTATTTAATTTTTTAAAAAACTAATATCTACAGAAAACCATGTATCACATTTTGGTATACTCAATAAAATTTACTTCAAAATGACGTATAACATGATTAAATCGGTTTTATAAATAAAACTTCAGGGGCATCCGTAAACTAAATTAATTTTGAAAAAACAGAAAATAAGCCATTTTTGTTACACGTTATATCTAATTTTCTCAAAAACTAAGCTGAACATGAAAAAACTTGTTCTACACTTTTTTGTAGACAGGGAAATTCCCTATTTAAAAATGTGAAACTCGGTGGGGTTTGACTTATAGCAAACTCTCCAGCGACGTCCGTCAATGGGGGTGAAAAAATGTGTTCTATACTTCGTCATAAATAATAAATTTCCTTTCAAACGATGTATAACAAAGTGGAAGTTATTTTATATTTACCGCTCCAGTGGTGTTCTTAATTTAAAGAAATTATTTAAGATCAATCCAAACTAATCAATTTTGTGTCTTATTAGCTTTTCGGTGGATAATAAAGAGCGGCGGATCAAAGGTCGAAAGTACAAAAGGTCGAAAAAATAAGGTCAAAAGTAGAAAAGGTCGAAATACAAAAGGTCGAAAGTACAAAAAGTCGAAAGTACAAAAGGTTGAAAGTACAAAAGATCAAAAAACAAAAGGTCGAAAGTTCAAAAGGTCGAAAGTACAAAAGGTCGAAAGTACAAAAGATCGAAAGTACAAAAGATCGAAAGTACGGCCGCGGGTTCACATCGACTGGACAGGTCAATTCGACTTGATCAGGTAAATTTGTATTTTTAATATTTTGTTTTATCGATTTTTTTTCGACCTTTTGTACTTTCGACCTTTTATGGCTTCGGCGGCGGGCCCAATAATAAAATGTCCTTTTAAACAGTGTGTCACTAAATGTGACCCATAGTATAGAAAACTCTCCAGGAGCGTCCGTAAATTGCAAAAATTACCAAAAAATAATATTTTTGTTACGGGTTTCATTCAATTTCCATCAAAATCTCAATTTCAATGAGTACCTAATTATGATTATGCCCCCCCCCCCTCCCCAAACTGTTGCATAAGATTC
Organism: Aspidapion aeneum; assembly: GCA_963576565.1. NCBI lineage: Eukaryota > Metazoa > Arthropoda > Insecta > Coleoptera > Brentidae > Aspidapion > Aspidapion aeneum. The sequence goes on along the minus strand of OY755038.1, from coordinate 220,722,832 downwards.
ACCACTTTATTTTTAGTTCCATATGCTTAAAAAAATAACCAAAAACACCGGTGTCAAAGTTACTACTGTTACTTTCTGCACAAAAATATTGCTTAGGGGGGGGCATGGCCCCTATGCCCCCTCCCCTTATAACCACCGGTGTTTTTTTGCTTTAAAGAACTTATTTAGATAAATCAAAATATCTAATCTAATCAAAAAACAGTTTATTTTAATTTGGAAACATTTTATTTTAGTAGGTATAAATTACGAACCTTCTTGAAGTATTTATCATAACATTAACCTCACTTTGTAATATATCATTTAAAAAGAAATTGTCTTATCGTCAATAAAGAATAAAGGCACATTTTTTTCGGAAAATCTTAGTTAAAAAAGATATTTAAATATGCAAGAGAAACTGATTACTTCAGTTATCTTTTAAAATAAGTTTATATTAGTACGCCCCTGAAGCCTTAAATATGGCAACAACCCGACATTTTATTAAAGTTTTTAAAAGAAAATGTTATGTTCTACAAAAGTATACTACATATTTTTTCCTAAAAAGTGTAGTTTTTGAGAAAATTTTGAAAAACCTATAATAAACATGTGATTTCGAAATAATCCCAATTTACGTACGCCACTGAAGAGCTACTTGCTTTTCCTAACCTTATTGACCAATACATCGTTGGAAAGGGAATTTTATTCTCCACAAAAAACTGTTCTTTGCAATTTTTGATAAAAAGGTTAGTTTTCGAGAAAATTGCATAAAACTGAAAAAAAACAGGTTTTTGGGGGTTTGGGGGGGGGGGGATTTTCTCAGACCCTGTCGATTTTTCGAGTTGGCAACAGAGATATTCGGATTCAGCGGGGTCAAATTAGGGGGAAATGGTCTGTTGCCAAAAAGTAATATGATTTGCTTCTAGACCAAAAACGGAAAGCCTTTTAAAATAATATGCTCTGACTATTATCCTTTTGAGCCATGCGCAGTTACCTGGTTTGAACTTTATCCCTACTAAAGGATCATGGTGGATAGAATAGACCGGTGTTCGGATCTAATTTTTTAGACTTATTGTCGTTATTTTTTTTAGCCCGCTTTATTTTTTATTACACAAAACTTAAACTACAAGTCAAACTGAATGTGATCGTTTAGTATCAAAGGTGAACCGAGGACTTGGGAAGTAGACAAAGATGTAGGTCAGCGGATTATTTTTGAAGCTGAAACGAACACATAATTTTCTTCGAATTTTAACTTTTGTGTAAAGAGAAATGAAGCGGGATAAAAAAAATAATGACTGGTATGTCTGAAAAATATTATTTTATAAGAATATACTAAAAAATAGTGGGAAAATTACCTTAGTTTTTAAAAAAATTAAAAAATATTAGTTTCATTTCATTTCATTTCATGAATCCGTGAATCCAACGCACGGCATTCATGTCTGTCGGTTTGGCGCATGCCCACTGTGTTAGGAACCATTTTCAAGAAACTTCGGAGAGGAAAAAATTTTGAGTCTCGGCAAAATTAATCTATTTACGAAAATTTAGCCTGTCACTCATCACTTAAAAAGTAGACGGGTGTACTGTGGACTAGTCTAAACGCTTGCTACCAAAACAGTACAAACCGAATTACAGCGATATTTTTACTAACTCGAATTAAAACATCAATCTGGGAGATCCAATACTTGTTTTTTGCGGTTTCACATTATTGTCAATGAAATTGTTTATTCAGAAACGGTTCTTAGGAATAACAACAAAATTAAAAACAGGAGCTGACTAATCTTTTAAATTATCGCTGGGTTGTTGAAAAAAAAGGGAAAAGTTTAACCATCTCACAGTTCATTCATTAAATGAATGCAATTTTAGATATTTATAATAGGGACCTATTGCAATAGTGCAGGCACAAATTGTGCCGGGCACTATATTAACAGTTTCACATGATAAGAACAGCTGTCTTTTTTCAAAATTAGGCCTTTGTGGATCATAAGACCCGGAATTAATAGTGACGCCACTATTAATGGAAAATAAACGACTGGATTTCTAAATTCGACTTTGGTATGTCAATTTTAAAAGATCAACTGTCAGTTTTTAATGTGAAACTGTCAATATAGTGCCCGGCACAATTTGTGCCTGGCACTTTTGCAATAGGTCCCTAAAATAACTATTTTCCTAAAAATTCACTACCTATGTGACATTCATTTTCTGGCTGTTGCCAACATTTTGTTGTCTGGTTTGTTTCAGGCTTTATAATGATGTTTCTAAACTTATGGGTATAAACTTTTCAAGGAAAAGTAACTACGTGTTAAGTATATAAATATATATATATATATATATATATAAGTATATAAACATATATATATATATATATATATATATATATATATTTATCGGTTTCACAACGTTCTACGTCTTCCGATCTCCACTCGTTTCTGTTTGCCCATAATTCATCATCTAGGCCTCTTATTCTTATTTCACTGTCTATTCCTTCTCTCCAGCTTCTCCTTGGCCGTCCTCGTTTTCTTCGGCCAGTTGGTTTCCATTGTAGTATTTGTTTAGGTAGTCTTTCATCATTCATTCTTTGTACATGTCCGTACCACACCAGTTGTTTTGTTAGGCATATGATAGTATACCACTAAATCTACTTTGGAAAGCGTTGGAAAACACAAACATAAGCGTACAACTAATTAAGGCAATCAAAGAGTTACACCGCAATAGTAAGGCAAAAGTTAAAATAAAAGCAAAACTAACCAAAGGCTTTCAAGTAAATAAAGGTCTTAAACAAGGTTGCTGTATCTCGCCTACACTCTTCAAGATATACTTGGAACAAGTCCTTAAAGTATGGAATAGAAAATGCCAAAACATGGGAATTCCGTTGGACGAAACCACCTTGTATACTTTATGTTTCGCCGATGATCAGATAGTAGTGGCTCAGGATTATGACGACCTCGAATATATGACACGAAAACTAATAGAAGAGTACAATAAGTGGGAACTAGAGGTTAAGCTCAATAAGACAGAGTATATGTGTATCGGTGAAATGAAACAGGATCTAATCTTAAATATCGTGCAGCGAATTCAGTCCTATGATGAGTATAAATACTTAGGTCTAAAAATTACAGCTGACGGAACACTAGACAAAGCTATAAAAGATCGAAACGTACAAGGAAGAAAAGCAATAACTTTATTAAATGGAATAATTTGGGACCAAAGTATATCAAAACATAACAAAAAGCTTATATATAACACCATTGTAAAAAGTATTATTACATACGGCTCAGAGGTATGGCCAATCAAGGATAGAACAGAAAAAATGCTTTCCGCTACGGAGATGGACTATTGGAGAAGAGCAGAAGGGAAATCAAAAAGAGAAAGATACGTATTAAGTGCTAGACATCTGAGCCCTGAAGGGGAGAAAAACTAGAGATATCCCAAAAAAAATAACCCCAAAGTTTAATTCGCCCCGCCTGGGAAAACAGAGTCTATTAAACTAAAAAACAAAGGAAATAAAAAATCGGCAACACGCTAGAAGCTTAAGCTGTAATTCTGTAGCAGTCCCAAAATTTCACTGGCTGCCGCGGCCCTTTCTTGCGACTGGAATTTCGGTCTTCAACCCAAAAACACGTGTGACTTCTTTCCGTTTTTTGTCGGAAGTGATTTCTTCATTCCCCTGTCACACACAGGGTGGCGCTTCAAACTCCCAGCGTGAGCAAAAAACGCGCATGATTTTACCAAAATGATCCGGTGATCAAAAAGAAAATAACTTTCAACAAAGAGAGAAATTATCACCTGATCGGAATTTTTCCCAAACAGGACTTTCTTTTTTGAAGGTTTTTGCAGAAAGCCCAAAAATATCAAAACAAACTTAGGTTAGATTTTCCAAAAAATTCAAAATAAAACAATAAAGAAAAATAACTGGAAGCATTAAACAAGTGCAATATTTTTATTTAAAAAAATCAGAAACGTTAGCGCCTTCGACACTACTGTGTCATCATCAGACGTCCTAATTATTAATGAAGAGGTAGTTTAAACCAGTTAAAGTATAAGACAAAGGATATAATTAACAAACTGTTACCTAAATATTTTTTTACAAATTTTGAAAATTGTTATTCATTTATCCCACGAGACACGATTTTTGACTATAAGCCATTCATCTAAAAGTCAAAGCTCAAAAGTAACCTAACTTAACCAGACGCCCCTTTTTTCTTTAAAAAATATCCCCAAAGACAGGTTAGGGAGGAATGTTTGTTTTAGTTGACGTCGGCTATATTCATCGTGCCAAACCGTTCGTTGCCCTTTCTAGGTGTTGCCGATTCTATCCTTAATGAAGACGTATGAGTTTGTTTTGATTTGGGGTACGTCAGGGTCAGTGGTTAAAAGCCTTGCCGCATTGTTTGTTTTTGTTTTGAAAATGGGATGAAATACCGTCGATTATATAATTAGGGTAGGTAGTTTCATAAAAATCAACCGTCACCAGTGCAATTGTTTTTAATTTAAACTAATTCAAAGCAAACTTAATAGACGGAACGATGTACTTTAGTAAAAATAAAAATTGTTATTGTATAAATAAATTAGTTCATCTTTCTGCTGACCTTGCGATCCGTAACCACCTTTGGTTTGACCTTATAATAAAAAGACTGTCAAGAGAATTAAAAAAAATACGACTAATCATATAATGTTGATTGAATTAGGTTATTCAATTAAGTCTTGTAAGAATATGCCATAACAAATCGGGGCCAAATAATATTTTTTGCATTTATAAGACATAAAAAAAATAGTATTTACTAAGATGAAAGATAAACTTTGCAGTTAGAATTGGGTCTAAGTACTAAATCTATAGACTTGACCTCGACTGCTTTAAGTGTATTTTAGCTCACACTACTACTATAAGTAGTGTGAGCTATGGTGATCCTAATTTTTTTCGAGAAAAAAAAAGTTGCTCCGATTTCAAAAATTTTTATATATCTTTGCGTTTCAAATGATTTTGAAACTTTTTTGTTTTGCTGTCTGTCTGTCTGTCTGTCTGTCTGTAACGACCAACCCACATAACTCAAAAACCGCTTGTCCGATTTTAATGAAATTTGGTACCTAAGTTGGGTCTTGGGCCGTGATGGTCCCATTTAAAAATGAACAAAATCCACCGAACGCAAGCCAAATAAAAGGGTGGGGGTAGATTCCAAAAATTAGAATTTATGTGAAAATATGGCGTGTGTGATATCAAACGAAAGGTAATTAAGTCTGGAGTTAAAAAAAATTAATGTTAGTTTATTTTTAAAAAAAGGGTGGGGGTAGATGTCAAAAATTAGAGTTTAAGTGAAAATATGGCGTGTGTGATATCAAACGAAAGGTAATTAAGTCCGGAGTTAAACAAAATACATTTTAGTTTTTGTTTTTTTAAGGGTGGGGGTAGATTAAAAATATTTGAGTTTAAGTCAAAACATGGCTTGTGTGGTATCAAACGAAAGGTAATTGAGTGTGGAGTTGAATAAAATATATTTCAGTTTTTGATTATATTAGCTCACACTATAACTATAGTACCTAGTGTGAGCTTAGGTGCCCATAGATTGGCAGAGTATTTTTAATACTTACAGGTCAAATAACTGCAAAGATTTGGTTTACCCTAACGTGTAATAGTTTGATCTCACAATAATTCAAATTTGTTTAAGAAATAAAGAAAAAACAAATAATTTTGTAACGATATGTAACTTTTTGGAAATCTAGTCCGTCCAGTTATAGGATTCCCGTTTAAAAAATGTAGTATCACCCCTGAAGGGTGGTGTAAAGTTCGAAAAACTATCCAAAATCGTAGTTCATAATCGATAAAAAAAATTACCGTATTAAATACGTGTCAATATTTAAGTAAAAAGCGCAAGATATAATGGAATCCTTTTTCAGTAAAATATTTACCAAAACAATTGAAAATCGGTTTAATAAGCGCTGACACTGACTTACTCATTGGATGGATGTGGATCAGGCGTTACATCATTTTTATTGAACATCTATCTAGTGAAGTTTGGCTGCCATTTTTAAACCAAAATATTATATTTTTTTAATTATTTTTAAGTTTTGTGTGAATATAATGTCATTGCTAATGTTCATATCATTATTTTTGAGACAACTTTTGACAACTTTTTTTCGTTGGCCTATGCTATTTGTTATGGTAAACAGCTGATAACCGTCAAAAAGTTATCTCAAAAATTATGATATGGAGTATACAACGAAAACAGATACCCTATGTTGCAAGGTATTTATAAACAAATTATATAAACATTAATAGTAGTTTACCTAACTAGTGCGGAAAGTGCCTCTTTTCCGCACGCGATTGCAGATGGCCAAACGACGCGATAGCGGAGTTTGGCCAGCAATCAAGTGCGGAAAAGACACTTTACGCACGAGTGAGGTACACTATTTTTTCTATAAGCGTGAGGAAAAAACTAAAAATTAATCAGAAAATTATTTATATTCAAAACATTTTAATCAAATCAATTATTATTATTCACATTCTAGCGGCTTCTAGAACTGACTGGGGTAGATCTTCGTCCGAAGAATCCATTGAAAATCTGATTTTTTTGTTTGAAAAATTCAAAAGACGCTTGTATCTGCAAAATTGGCTTTGTTTTGACAGTTTGTTTGTACTTTGTTGCTATGGTGATTTAAGATGCCAAATCTAAAACCACTAGTGTTCATTGTTGTTTGACATTGACAATGACGATATTTATACCGGGGAGGTTTAAAACTTATAATTTGAACCTATTTTACAGAAAACTTTATTTTATCGAAAATATTGAAAATATAGCAGAATTTTAGTCAATTTGAATATTTTTAGGATATTTCGTGTGCTAGGAAAGATACAAATGTATTTTGAATGGTCTAAATGTTATAGAACACCTCAAAATCGTAACAAATTTACTTTTCCGCACTAGTGCGGAAAAACTATTTTTCCGCACTAGTGCGGAAAAGTGGAACTTTCCACACTAAAATGCGTGCGGAAAAGTGGACTTTTCCGCACGCTTATAGAAAAAAATTATTTCATCCAAAGGAAAAAATGAGTTAAACTTATAACCAAAATCTAGACTTTTAGCTCTACTTTAGAACCTAGGACTTAAGACCCTTCAGTAAATACTGGTAAAAAAAGTGCTTCTAAGCCCTAATTTTAAGAAAAAAAATTAACGTGTTATCTCCGGTATTAAAGGTGACGGTTCAGGGATAAAAAGTCAAACACCCAAAAGAAAAATCTAGGAAAAATGTCCAAAAGTAGCACGTAATAAAACGTGACAAATTAGAGCCCTCGCTACGCTCGTGCTACACACTTTTCGCTTTTAGATAAAAAGTGCTTTTTTATGCCTGAGAGTAACGGCTGTCTGAAATGAAGTAGCTACGTGAGAATTTCACGAACAGTTTTTAAATAAAGTAAAATGCCTAGAAAAATACTCTGCCAATATATGGGCCCCTAAGCTCACACTAGGTACTATAGTTATAGTGTACGTGTGAGCTAATATAACTAAAAACTGAAATATATTTTATTCAACTCCACACTAAATTACCTTTTGTTTGATACCACACAAGCCATGTTTTGACTTAAACTCAAATTTTTGAAATCCACCCCCACCCTTAAAAAAACAAAAACTAAAATGTATTTTGTTAAACTCCGGACTCAATTACCTTTCGTTTGATATCACACACGCCATATTTTCACTTAAATTCTAATTTTTGAAATATACCCCCACCCTTTTTTAAAAATAAATTAAAATGTATTTTGTTTAACTCCAGACTCAATTACCCTCGACCCAAGACCCAGCCTAGGTACCAAATTTCATTGAAATCGGCCAAGCCGTTTTTGAGTTATGCACGTTGGTCGTTACAGACATACAGACAGACAGACAGACAGACAGACAGACGGCGCAACAAAAAAGTTTCAAAATCATCTGAAACGCAAAGATATATAAAAACTTTTGAAATCGGAGCAACTTTTTTTTTCTCGAAAAAATTAGGATCACCATAGCTCACACTAGTATAGTATAGTATATGTGTGAGCTAAAAATCCATTGAATGTACTCACTAACATACACGTTTATAATATGGCGACAAAATTTCAAGTTTTCCAAAAAAAAACAATTTTTAGTTTGTGCTCGATATTTTGAAAACTCCTGTAGATATTTATAATTTCTATACACCATCTAATTGGTCTCTAAATAGTGCTACTTTTTTTCCATTACACTAAAAAATTGGCCGCGTAAAAAAACTTTTAATAATTTAGTTTCCTCTATTCTGGACGGTTAATACCTTTAAAAACGCCAAAATAAACACGTGTTGTTTCATAGTTCTATAAATTATTATATTTTTTAATATTAAGTAATTAACTAATCATAAATTTACATTTTACAGTACATAAATATTATATAATAAATTAACGAATTAAAACTTATGTTTATTTTGCCTTTAAACCACGTATGTTTATCTCAAATATACCAGGTCTGTCCTAAAAGTAGCTAAATCACGTTAAAGCAGAAATGTTAGCTCAGCCAATGTGGCTCAGGACAACTGCAATTCGTTCCAAATCATATAAATATAAAACCTCAGCGATAAAACAGAGTACAGCGTGTCCCATTTTCGATGGGATTAAATGGGAAACTCGGTTATTATTAAAGATATTGATATTCTGATTGCACCTTACCGTGCTCTTTTTTTAAACTCTTAAAAATGGTGTAATCAGACGTTTGCTATACCTTGTAGTTTCGCTAATACAGGGAGTTTTTGAAAAAATGGATTTTTAATAATCCCTTATATCTCGCTTATTTTACGAGATATTTTTATTCTGTAAGAACTTTTCTATGGCAACTTTTTTAAAGGAAAATAATGAGGTTGTCAGTTTTTTAAAATATTGTTTAGTTTTTGAGATATGGTATTTATCATAAAAAAATTAAATATGTATTTTAGCTCACACATATACTATACTATAGTAGTGTGAGCTATGGTGATCCTAATTTTTTCGAGAAAAAAAAAGTTGCTCCGATTTCAAAATTTTTTATATATCTTTGCGTTTCAGATGATTTTGAAACTTTTTTGTTGCGCCGTCTGTCTGTCTGTCTGTCTGTCTGTCTGTATGTCTGTCTGTCTGTGTGTCTGTATGTCTGTCTGTAACGACCAACGCGCATAACTCAAAAACCGCTTGCCCGATTTTAATGAAATTTGGTACTCAGGCTGGGTTTTGGGTCGAGATGGTCCCATTTAAAAATGAAGAAAATCCACCGAACACAAGCCAAATAAAAGGGTGGGGGTAGATTTCAAAAATTAGAGTTTATCAAAAAATATGGCGTGTGTGATATCAAACGAAAGGTAATTGAGTCTGGAGTTAAACAAAATACATTTCAGTTTATTTAAAAAAAAGGGGGGGGGGTAAATTTCAAAAATTAGTGTTTAAGTGGAAATATGGCGTGTGTGATATCAAACGAAAGGTAATTGAGTCTGGAGTTAAACAAAATACATTTTAGTTTATTTAAAAAAAGGGGGGGGTAAATTTCAAAAATTAGTGTTTAAGTCAAAACATGGCTTGTGTGGTATCAAACGAAAGGTAATTGAGTCTGGAGTTCAATAAAACATACTTCAGTTTTTAGTTATATTAGCTTTCACGTAGATACACTATAACTATAGTACCCAGTGTGAGCTTAGGTGCTCATAGATTGGCAGAGTATTTTTTATTACTATTTTGATTGGCTTCATGCTATTATTATCACAAAATAATAAAAAATTAATATTTTTTTTGTTTTAAGTATTAAAAAAAATATTGACTATTTTTTTTTTAAATTGTCCGATCCTGGAAATTTCCAACATAAATATAAATTTAAAATTGCTAGTTGAACGATTTTTAGTTTAACTGTTTTGATACTTAGCAAATTAAAATGGTTTTACATACGTTAATTTAAGGATTTATTTAAAACAAAGTCTACGACAAATACAAAAAAAATAACGAATTACAAAAAATAATAACTACTTTTTCTTTAATGGTCTAAATGTTCAAACTGATTGCCATTATGTGTGAGACATTGTTGGCATTTTAGAGTAATTTTTTTTTAACGCATTTTGCTTAATAATATTTCTGCCATTTTACAAATTACATTTTTAAAAATTTAGATATAGTCGATTTCTAGCCATTTTAGAATAATTTTGAGTGAGCTATTGTTTTTCTATGTTGAAGTAACTCATGAGTTGCTGTGCTGCCATCAAATAATTTGATTTTTTACTTTATTTATAAATCTTTTAATTAACGTTTGAAAAAAGATAAACTAAAAATCATCCAACTAGTGTGTCTTGCAATTTTTAATTTATATTTTCGTTGGAAATTTCCAGGATTTTAGTAAAATTTTTTAAAGAATTTTTTTCAATTTTAAAACAAAAAAGTATTCAAGTTTTATCATTTTAAGATAATACTAGCATGAAACCAATCAAAATAGTAATAAAAAAAATCCAGGTCCGTATTTAATTTTTTTATGATAAATACCATATCTCACAAACTAAACAATATTTTAAAAAATTGACAACGTCATTATTTTACTCTAAAAAAGTTGCCACAGAGAGGTTTTTACAGAATAAAAATATCTTGCAAAATAAGCGAGATACAAGGAATTATTAAAATACAATTTTTTCAAAAACTCCCTGTATTAGCGAAACCACGGGGTATAGCAAAAATCTGATTACACCATTTTTAAGGGCTCAACAATAGAGCATGGTAAGATGCAATCAGAAAATCGATCTTTTTAATAATAACCGAGTTTCCCATTTAATCCCATCGAAAATGGGACACGCTGTACATGGTCCAAACTGAAGTAGGTGATAGAAGAGGTCATTTCTGTTAAAAAAGTTCTTACCGCGAGAACAAGTTCACATCTAGGGATATAAATTGCCATAAGAGGATAAAAAACAGATAGAGTATAGCATTTATTAAAAAGAGATCGCGATACACCCGAACCGCAGAAAGCTTTGCAGCGTTGTCAAATGTAACCTTGATAGATTGCTACAGGCGCACGCAGTCTCACTCGTCAAGGGGCGGACAATCTGAAACATTTTTTAGGGCAAGAATTATTACTTGACTTGTCACCATGCAAGAAGTGGAATATTAAAAACGTAAACATTTTATTTTTAAAATTTTAATAAATATGAGTTATTTAGTTCGTAAAACACCTAGATCGGATAATAAAATATTGGAGCATCTTTTTTCAAAAAAATATAAGGTCACTGATGCGATTATTTGTCATTTTCAATATTTTTTCCTAAAGTCCCTTGTTCTTATTTCTAAACAGTAGTAATTTTTTTTTTTGCAAAGTTCGTATTTTTTCAGGAAAAATCATAAACCATAGATATGTTTGGGCCAATTAAGAAGATAAAACACCCTGTGGATTTAAGGAATCGCAACATTTTTTCAAATTTTTTATCTTGTTATAACCGGTATCTATACAGGAACCAAAAAATACAGTTTTATTAAAATCAAAATTTTTTAGTGCAGAAGGTAATAATCAAAAAGGCCAAAAAATTCCAATTTACAAAAATACAGAAAACTTACATTGTTTCTGAAACTACAAAATTTAATTTTGTGAAATTCCAGCTTTTCCAGAACGCGAAGGACCCTTGGTTTTGTCATGTTCAAACCATAGACATAAAAAAACAATAGATCTCGCATCGACTACTGCACAATCCCAAATATAGGAAACGTTTTTTCATAGATTTAGAGTACAGGGTGTCCCAAATTGGACACTTTTAGGGGGTTTAAGGTACTTCTAGGGGAGACAGAGAAAAACTGACCACGCATTGCGAGGCTCAAATTTCAAGAGAAGACTTATAGTGAAAACCGTATTTTGAAATATCATCGCATCTTTGAGCTACGGGGGCTTTTTGAAAAGTCTGCATTTTGGAAGGGGGTCTATAACTTCGTTATTAGTGGAAATTTTGATTTAGAGTAAATTGCAATTTTATAGACTTTGTCACGAGGAATTCACCCGCTAAATTTAATTTTAACTGTCACTTTTAGTTTTTGAGATATGACATAAAGTTGCATTTTTTCATATGGAATGGCCTATATTTTCATTAATTTTCGAATTCGCCATTGAATTCTTTTCAAAACGATGTATCATATGTCATAGTTTGATTGAGCGGTTTAGGAGATATTCAGCTTTTTCATATATTTCTAGTGCGTTATGATTTCCTGCTGAGGCAGGTCAAGGCATTCCAGTATTTTTATTCTTTTACACAGTCACAAATTATAATTCAGCTGACGACCCTCAAAGCTTATAATTATTCAGTTTAAGTGTTCGGTGGATTGAAGTTCTCGGTATCGCGAATTATTTTGTCCTAACTCACCAATAATGCCTATCTCATCTAACTCACGGTCCCTACTAACGTCATATAGGTATTTTGGCCCGCCGTTTTGAAAAAGAGCCATACTGAACAAGGTTCCTTTTCAACTTTGGAAATATATCCATATACGGTTGATTTTGTTAGGGATACCTTTGAGGATAAGATTCCAGCGCCCTGTCGATTATCATTACTTTCCCAGTAACATTTTAACATTGATACATATTTTAAAATAAAATTAAAAACGCTTTTGTGCAAAATAATTTCATATCAAAGCGTAATCTCAAATTGTTTAAACAATTGAAAACAATGACAAACCGCCAAGACGCAAGGCCAACTTGATTTGCATAGTATCAGACAACAAAACTATAGGAGCATTGAAGTAGGATTTGACCGCAAGCTGTCATGTCAATGGCGCATGACGTCATTCAACGCATACTAGACAAAAATAAAAACCTTTAATTATCTCCGAAACCGCTCAATAAAACTATGATACATGATACATCATTTTGTAAAGAATTCAATTCGAAACCTAATTAAAATATACCATTCCATAAGATAAAATGCAACTTTATGTCATATCTCAAAAAATAAAACTGACAGTTAAAATTTAATTTAGCGGGTGAATTCCTCGTTATAAAGTCTATAAAATTGCAATTTACTCTAAATCAGAATTTCCACTAATAACGAAGTTATAGACCCCCTTCCAAAATGCAGACTTTTCAAAAAGTCCCCGTAGCTCAAAGACGAGACGATCTTTCAAAATGCGGTTTTCACTATAAGTCTTCTCTTGAAATTTGACCCTCGCAATGCGTGGTCAGTTTTTCTCTGTCTCCCCTGGAAGTACCTTAAATCCCCTAAATCTGCCCAATTTGGGACACCATGTATTCCCCCAGAGCGCGCTGTGGTATGTGTGGTAATCATAGTACAAGCCGCGACCCCTAGAGGTCGTGGTGAACAAGCGGTAGACTAACACCCAAGTGTTCTAGTTTTCTATATCTATGGTCTAAACCGATGTCTGGTGATGATTCCATATCGCTCGGTTTGATTATAGCAACTAATTTTAAGACAGACCTCTTATATATAATAGTTTAAGTTATATAGGAAACGTTTTAGATTACACCCCCAGAGCGCGCTGTGGTATGTGTGGTAATCATAGTACAAGCCGCGACCCCTAGAGGTCGTGGTGAACAAGCGATAGACTAACACCCAAGTGTTCTAGTTTTTTATATCTATGGTCTAAACCGATGTCTGGTGATGATTCCATATCGCTCGGTTTGATTATAGCAACTAATTTTAAGACAGACCTCTTATATATAATAGTTTAAGTTTTATAGGAAACGTTTTAGATTACACCCCCAGAGCGCGCTGTGGTATGTGTGGTAATCATAGTACAAGCCGCGACCCCTAGAGGTCGTGGTGAACAAGCGATAGACTAACACCCAAGTGTTCTAGTTTTTTATATCTATGGTCTAAACCGATGTCTGGTGATGATTCCATATCGCTCGGTTTGATTATAGCAACTAATTTTAAGGCAGACCTCTTATATATAATAGTTTAAGTTATATAGGAAACGTTTTAGATTACACCCCCAGAGCGCGCTGTGGTATGTATGGTAATCATAGTACAAGCCGCCACCCCTAGAGGTCGTGGTGAACAAGCGATAGACTAACACCCAAGTGTTCTAGTTTTCTATATCTATGGTCTAAACCGATGTCTGGTGATGATTCCATATCGCTCGGTTTGATTCTAGCCACTAATTTTAAGACTCTCTCTTATATATATAATAGTTTAAGTTATATAGGAAACGTTTTAGATTACACCCCCAGAGCGCGCTGTGGTAATCATAGTACAAGCCGCCACCCCTAGAGGTCGTGGTGAACAAGCGGTAGACTAACACCCAAGTGTTCTAGTTTTCTATATCTATGGTCTAAACCGATGTCTGGTGATGATTCCATATCGCTCGGTTTGATTATAGCCACTAATTTTAAGACTCTCTCTTATATATATAATAGTTTAAGTTATATAGGAAACGTTTTAGATTACACCCCCAGAGCGCGCTGTGGTAATCATAGTACAAGCCGCCACCCCTAGAGGTCGTGGTGAACAAGCGGTAGACTAACACCCAAGTGTTCTAGTTTTCTATATCTATGGTCTAAACCGATGTCTGGTGATGATTCCATATCGCTCGGTTTGATTATAGCCACTAATTTTAAGACTCTCTCTTATATATATAACAGTTTAAGTTATATAGGAAACGTTTTAGATTACACCCCCAGAGCGCGCTGTGGTAATCATAGTACAAGCCGCCACCCCTAGAGGTCGTGGTGAACAAGCGGTAGACTAACACCCAAGTGTTCTAGTTTGCTATATCTATGGTCTAAACCGATGTCTGGTGATGATTCCATATCGCTCGGTTTGATTATAGCCACTAATTTTAAGACTCTCTCTTATATATATATAATAGTTTAAGTTATATAGGAAACGTTTTAGATTACACCCCCAGAGCGCGCTGTGGTAATCATAGTACAAGCCGCCACCCCTAGAGGTCGTGGTGAACAAGCGATAGACTAACACCCAAGTGTTCTAGTTTTCTATATCTATGGTCTAAACCGATGTCTGGTGATGATTCCATATCGCTCGGTTTGATTATAGCCACTAATTTTAAGACTCTCTCTTATATATATAATAGTTTAAGTTATATAGGAAACGTTTTAGATTACACCCCCAGAGCGCGCTGTGGTAATCATAGTACAAGCCGCCACCCCTAGAGGTCGTGGTGAACAAGCGGTAGACTAACACCCAAGTGTTCTAGTTTTCTATATCTATGGTTTAAAACAATGTCTGGTGGTGATTCCCTATCGGTTCGGTTCATTAGATTACACCCCCAGAGCGCGCTGTGGTAATCATAGTACAAGCCGCCACCCCTAGAGGTCGTGGTGAACAAGCGGTAGACTAACACCCAAGTGTTCTAGTTTTCTATATCTATGGTCTAAACCGATGTCTGGTGATGATTCCATATCGCTCGGTTTGATTATAGCCACTAATTTTAAGACTCTCTCTTATATATATAATAGTTTAAGTTATATAGGAAACGTTTTAGATTACACCCCCAGAGCGCGCTGTGGTATGTGTGGTAATCATAGTACAAGCCGCCACCCCTAGAGGTCGTGGTGAACAAGCGGTAGAACACCCAAGTGTTCTAGTTTTCTATATCTATGGTCTAAACCGATGTCTGGTGATGATTCCATATCGCTCGGTTTGATTATAGCAACTAATTTTAAGACAGACCTCTTATATATAATAGTTTAAGTTATATAGGAAACGTTTTAGATTACACCCCCAGAGCGCGCTGTGGTATGTGTGGTAATCATAGTACAAGCCGCCACCCCTAGAGGTCGTGGTGAACAAGCGGTAGACTAACACCCAAGTGTTCTAGTTTTCTATATCTATGGTTCAAAACAATTTCTGGTGGTGATTCCCTATCGCGCGGTTTGATTGTTGCAGTTAATTTTAAGACAGACCTATCATATATATTAGTTTAAGTTTTCTATTTACCACAAGAGCTGCTTTATGGGATTAATTGTCTATTTTTTCTTCCTATCTTGACTACATTTCGGGCAATACCATTTGCCCTTGGGTTTCGTGGTCAGGCCCACGCAAGCGAAGTGGAACCATTCTATAGGGCAGTCAAGATTGTCACAACCTGCGCAAAAAATACGTATGCGTTAAACGGCAACAATGGATGGACAAAAAAACGTGGACAAGTGAACAATGCAGTTACTAAGGGACAATCTAACCTACCATACAACGAAATAAAAAACCCTTTCCGCTGTCGCACAGTGCGGATTCCTGTGGGCAATATTCGAAAAACTGAGGTTACATTTTAAAAGTTTTAATCTTGCAAAAGTATAGATAAATGTCCAGTTTATCCTGTAATCATAACCTATTTTTTAGTCACACTTGCGAAAGTGAGCAAAATAAATAGTTAAAGTCGTTATTTTAAAACAGGTACAAAAAATCGTATAAAATACCTATCAGAAAATTAATTTTACTGGTTCTGCATTTAAATATAAAAAAATTTTTTTAAAGTATTACAGTGATATATATTTACGCTATTTGTTTAAATAAAATTTTGTCAAATTGACGTCTCGCTTTTAAAATAATTTAATTAAAACTGTTATGCTTACAAAAAAAAATATTTTTTAAATTTTATTAAGGTTATAAAAAATTGCAAAGATTTGCAAGGTCTGGCATATATCCTAAATATTAGTCCAATGAATTAGCAAAAAGGTAGCATAAATATTTTTTGCTACTGGCTGCTACTAAGGGTGCTGTATATTTTTAAATAATATATTTCAATCCTAATAATTTATAACACATTGGTTACCACCCCGGTTGAGAGGCCTCAGATCATCTCCTGTTTAGGTATACCCTTAAAACCAGTCTTGCCGCCATTTGGACAAATATAAAATTGTGACAGCTTTCATCAACGTCAAAAATGGCGGCAGCAAGATGTCAAAAATTGCACTAAATCTGGAGAAGATATGAGGTTTATTATTCGGTGATGGCGAGTGGTTATCAATGATCTCTCTATATATATAACTTAGTTATAGGTGATAATAAATTTAAAAAAAAATTCCCAAAATATTTATGGTACTAAGTCACCTTATACTACTGTGAGCAAAATGGAAAATTAAATATTTTAGAATCGCATATCGTATTGGCCGTTTTTTGTCAATGGAAACGCATAAAAACAATAATGTTAGGTAGTCAATAAAATTATAAAAATACTGCTCAGTCTTAAAATATATATGCCAAAAATTATTCTGGTGTTTGTGTGGGCGAATATTTTAAAAAAATATAGTTTTTTTGTACTTTGGAGATCAAAAGTGCGCTTTTTATCACAAATTTTAGGGATAAAGTATCACTTTTTAACCCGTGGATAAACAGTGACGTTCAAAGAAAAAACGTAAAAATGGGAAGTCTGTTTTTCTACCAAAATAATTTTAATAAAAACGGGGCCCAAAAAAGTATCTTTTGAGCACTCGGCGAACTGTAGCTACATACAATTTTTTCTTCTCGGATAAAAGTGCCACTTAAGTCCCTAAGAAGATAATATACTATTCTATCACTTTTTTCAAACTTTTAGAATGCATAAGCATAACACATTCAGACTTGTTAAATGAGTGGCCTCTCACGAAAATCTGTGTTAAATATTTTCAAAAAAATTCAACCCTTGTTGGGTTTAGAAAAATGTTCTGACAAAAATAACCAAATTCTAATAACCAAATTCTAATAAGGCATCATTAAATTTTTGCAAAAGTCTCAGTCTCAAATGGAAGCTATCGGGACGAAACAAAATTTATTTTCAAAACCATTATTTCGAATGGTTAAATAAAGATATTATATCTGAGAAATTTTGTTATAAAACGGATTCAGAAAAGTCAAAAAATACAGATTCGGAAACAGAGTACGGCCTCTGTCCCGGACCGAGTCGTGGACGGCCTAAAACGGCTTTCTTAGAATCATCTTTAAGAACACAGAAACTGAGGGTGCAATGTGTGTGTGTATGGTAAAAATAATTATTTTGGGGTTGCTAATTTAATTTTTCTGGAAGGGATTTAGCCCCCCCAAGCCTTCCTAACTACGCCTATGAATCCGAATAAAAAAAATAATTTTAGTTTAATTTCTAACACAAAAGTAAATTGATTTTTATTTTTAACATAACTGTAGGTTAAACTGAATTTATTTTTTTAATATTTTAAATAAAATCACTTATATATATTTTAAAAAGTTTTACTTATTTTAATCTTTAGACTACACTTTATCACATACCCTATAAAAAAATTAACTTTTTTGAAAAACAACAAAGATATTGATTATTGTCCAAAAACCCTATTTTTGTCCGCACTGTGTGTCGCGGTGAAATCGACCCTAAATGGCAATTAAACAAAAGCCAAAATTAATTTTATTTTTAAAAATTGTGATGTACAGGATGATTGGTTGGTTATCTAAATTGACAAAATTGTAGTATTTTTCCTGAATTACCATAATCTGATGACAAAAGCACCCTGTATTTTTACGTTATAAGATGTGACTTTTCTTTCTGATATCAAGAGTAGATGTAGCACAAGCATTTGACAAAGTGTGGCATGAAGGCCTTACTTTTAAACTAAAACGGTTTCTGCCAAAACAATATTCGGATATTTTGGAATCATACATATCTGATAGACATTTTAGAGTAAAACAGGAAGACTCATACTCAAATTTAAGAGAAATTCAAGCAGGCGTGCCTCAGGGTAGCGTACTAGGCCCTTATCTATACTTATTATTCACTTGCGATATCCCAAAGCCAGAAAATTGTCACTTAGCAACATTTGCAGATGATACTGGTTTATTGACGGTAGAAAAATCTGTTGAAAAATGCATAGAAAAACTTCAGGATGCAGTCACCGAAGTTCACAGTTAGACCACAAAGTGGCGAATAAAATTAAATGAAACCAAATCAATTCATGTTGATTTTACAAACAAAAATATAAATCACATACAAATAACAATTAACAACATTCCCGTACCATATTCAAATCAGGCAAAATATCTAGGTATGACACTTGATGCCAAATTGCGCTGGAAAGCACATGTTAAGAAAAAAAAAGAAGAACTTGAGATAAGGTATAGAAAAATGAACTGGCTAATTGGAAGGAAGTCCAATTTAACAATTCATAATAAGTTACTGCTTTATAGACAAATGTTGTGCTAAAGAGAGTAACATTCTAGTTTTACAGAGATTTCAAAATAAAGTAGTAAGAAACATTGTAAATGCACCTTGGTACGTTCGAAATAGTGACCTTCATCAAGATCTAAAAATCGAAACTGTAGCAGAGACTATAAAAAAGTACGCAAAAAGCCATGAAGATAGACTCCATCGGCATGTGAATGTGGAAGCAATTCAGCTTCTAGACAATACTATGCTAGTTCGAAGACTAAAAAGAGTGAAGCCGTTTGAGCTAGTAAACTAAGTGAATTACACATAAAACAAAATAATGCTATAAACACAACACAACTGTGAGTTACAGACTAAACAAAGTGGGGAGAACTGTTGAGTGAACCCTAAGTTTAAATCTCACTTTTCTAGTAAATTAAGTTAAAACAAAATTGCTAATTAGTCTTACTGACTAGATTGTAATACAATAAACACAGTGTGTTTGACAAATAAAAAAAAAAGAGTAAAGATCAAAAACCAAAAATCTCAAATGACAAAAGATCAAATGCAAAAAATCTCTCAAAATTAAAAAAAAACTTAAGCTGACCTGGTGAGGTTAGTATACAACAACTTTTTTTTGTATGATAACCTAACCAGAGATTTTTGTAGTAAACTGGCCTAATCAAAATAGCCGAAACAGTAGCAGAGACTATAAAAAAGTACGCAAAAAGCCATGAAGATAGACTCCATCGGCATGTGAATGTGGAAGCAATTCAGCTTCTAGACAATACTATGCTAGTTCGAAGATTAAAAAGAGTGAAGCCGTTTGAGCTAGTAAACTAAGTGAATTACACATAAAACAAAATAATGCTATAAACACAACACAATTGTGAGTTACAGACTAAACAAAGCGGGGAGAACTGTTGAGTGAACCCTAAGTTTAAATCTGACTTTTCTAGTAAATTAAGTTAAAACAAAATTGCTAATTAGTCTTACTGACTAGATTGTAATACAATAAACACAGTGTGTTTGACAAATAAAAAAAAAAGAGTAAAGATCAAAAACAAAAAATCTTAAATGACAAAAGATCAAATGCAAAAAATCTCTCAAAATTAAAAAAAAACTTAAGCTGACCAGGTGAGGTTAGTATACAACAACTTTTTTTTGTATGATAACCTAACCAGAGATTTTTGTAGTAAATTAGCCTAATCAAAATAGCCGAAACTGTAGCAGAGACTATAAAAAAGTACGCAAAAAGCCATGAAGATAGACTCCATCGACATGTGAATGTGGAAGCAATTCAGCTTCTAGACAATACTATGCTAGTTCGAAGACTAAAAAGAGTGAAGCCGTTTGAGCTAGTAAACTAAGTGAATTATATAAAACAAAATAATGCTATAAACACAACACAACTGTGAGTTACAGACTAAACAAAGCGGGGAGAACTGTTGAGTGAACCCTAAGTTTAAATCTGACTTTTCTAGTAAATTAAGTTAAAACAAAATTGCTAATTAGTCTTACTGACTAGATTGTAATACAATAAACACAGTGTGTTTGACAAATAAAAAAAAAAGAGTAAAGATCAAAAACAAAAAATCTTAAATGACAAAAGATCAAATGCAAAAAATCTCTCAAAATTAAAAAAAAACTTAAGCTGACCAGGTGAGGTTAGTATACAACAACTTTTTTTTGTATGATAACCTAACCAGAGATTTTTGTAGTAAATTAGCCTAATCAAAATAGCCGAAACTGTAGCAGAGACTATAAAAAAGTACGCAAAAAGCCATGAAGATAGACTCCATCGACATGTGAATGTGGAAGCAATTCAGCTTCTAGACAATACTATGCTAGTTCGAAGACTAAAAAGAGTGAAGCCGTTTGAGCTAGTAAACTAAGTGAATTATATAAAACAAAATAATGCTATAAACACAACACAACTGTGAGTTACAGACTAAACAAAGTGGGGAGAACTGTTGAGTGAACCCTAAGTTTAAATCTCACTTTTCTAGTAAATTAAGATAAAACAAAATTGCTAATTAGTCTTACTGACTAGATTGTAATACAATAAACACAGTGTGTTTGACAAATAAAAAAAAAAAAGAGTAAAGATCAAAAACAAAAAATCTCAAATGACAAAAGATCAAATGCAAAATATCTCTCAAAATTAAAAAAAAACTTAAGCTGACCTGGTGAGGTTAGTATACAACAACTTTTTTTTGTATGATAACCTAACCAGAGATTTTTGTAGTAAACTGGCCTAATCAAAATAGCCGAAACTGTAGCAGAGACTATAAAAAAAGTACGCAAAAAGCCATGAAGATAGACTCCATCGGCATGTGAATGTGGAAGCAATTCAGCTTCTAGACAATACTATGCTAGTTCGAAGACTAAAAAGAGTGAAGCCGTTTGAGTTAGTAAACTAAGTGAATTATATAAAACAAAATAATGCTATAAACACAACACAACTGTGAGTTACAGACTAAACAAAGCGGGGAGAACTGTTGAGTGAACCCTAAGTTTAAATCTGACTTTTCTAGTAAATTAAGTTAAAACAAAATTGCAAATTAGTCTTACTGACTAGATTGTAATACAATAAACACAGTGTGTTTGACAAATAAAAAAAAAAGAGTAAAGATCAAAAACAAAAAATCTTGAATGACAAAAGATCAAAAGGCAAAAAATCCCTCAAAATTAAAAAAAAAACTTAAGCTGACCTGGTGAGGTTAGTATACCAACAAGAACTAACTTTTTTTTGTATGATAACGTAACCAGAGATTTTTGTAGTCATCAAAACAGCTTAGGTTTAAATTTGTTTTACTTTTTTTTCGAATAACTCAATTTTTTTGTTTTAGAGATTTTGTCTTTTGATTTTTTCACCGCCACTTATTGATTTTTAAGCTTACAATTTAAAAAAAATCGTTTTTTTAATATCACCCTCCCTTAATATGCAGTTTCGTTCCATGTTGATTGTTGAAACTTTTTTAACAAATTTGAAGAGTATTGTCTTCCGGAATATTTCATCTCTCTCTCTCTCTCTCTCTGTGTTATAGTGAAATGGAGTCAGACTTACCTATCATTTCTCCATACGACACTTGGTGACATAGACAATATGTTGGTTCATTGGGATCCACAGGCATATCCAACACATCACTCGGATGAGCAATACCTAAGAAAAAATTATTGAAAAGTATTGATTTTAGTGTTCAAAGTTTCTTAGGCTAAATAGTTGAGTGGCTTTTAGTAAAAAATGTTGTCCTGTGAGATCGTTGTGGAAGATTTTTTAAAACTATTCTAGATTGATAGGAAATACATCGCATAATTTTAAGTCACCAGGTGTTTGTCTCAAATATGTTTTTTTTTACAAACTTTGGCTTATAACTTTCGCTAATAACTAACAGATATACGAGGTCCGGCTATTAAATAACGAGTTACGAAAAAGGGTTTTATTATAAATTCAATATACTCCTCTCCCCTCGCCACACACCTTTCCATACATTCTTTCTGTTGATCGAAGCTGGAAGTCTTCTTTGGTGAGGGCCTTTATGAGCTCTGCCGTTTGTTGGTTTACCGCTTCCAACAACTCAAATCGGGTCCCTTTCAATGCAGATTTTATCTTCGGAAACAAAAAAAAGTCGCACGGTGTCAAATCTGGTGAGTACGGTAGGTGTTCGAGCACTGGAGTGCACTTACTGGCCAAATACTGCTTTACAGATAGTGCGTTATGGGCAGGTGCGTTGTCCTGCTGCAAAATCCACGAGTTGATCTTCCACAACCCGGGCCGTTTTTTACGAACTCGTTCTCGCAGTGTTGCCAAAACTGACAGATAGTAAGTCTGGTTGACAGTCTGACCCTCTGGAACCCATTCAGTCATCACAATACCGTTAATGTCGAAAAAAACGTTAAAGCCCTTAATCATTATTTGCAACATCTGTTTAGAATGGATTGAGGCCTATTTTTAGGTATTATTATGTTTTTTCTATTGTTTGTTTTTTACCAACCAAAAAAAAATTCATAAGATAAACAAATAATCCCAAAATATATGATAAGAGGTGTGGGAAAACGTTGCCAAACGGATGACAATTTCTTATTTGGTCCTGTCTTCTAACCCAAGACAGAGAACATATAGTTACTTTTTCGATGCCCAAGATTAGTAAAAAGTACTACAAATATTTTTGTTTTTAATTAATTTAGTAACTTTTTGATTAGATCAGGAGTAAAAAGTTTTTTTGATCTACTTGAAAACCAATAATTTGTAGCAATTTTACTTTACTTTGCTTTTAAATTTCCCGCCATATGCACAACTTTCGTCAGCTGATGGATTGAGCTCCCTCTGCTAAGGACTTCGTTTCCGGCCATCTTTTAAAATTGTTTGTTTACATTTGTATTTTCTCATTTTTTGTAACAATAAAGCTAAATTTAAAACTAAATATTTGCGTTAATCAATTTTTAGTAAAAATAGCCTTCAAATTTTCAATTGTTTTTATGTTTTTGAATTATGGATAATGCTTGCAGCACTGATAATGATGTCTTACCTGCCAATCCAGGCAAAACAGATGCGACCGCCTCCGCAACTTCGTTCGCAATGGCTTTCGCCCCTGCTCCACCACCCCCTTTGTCACCAGAACCCTTTTGTTTCTTTCTTTTGTTGCCTCTCACTGTTCCTAAAATAAAAAATAATTTATATTATTCTTATCTCCTATCCACGTTAATACGCACAAATAATCGGCAAACTTTGGAACCCAGACCATAGAAATAAAAAAAATAATTAGATATCGCTTCCACTACTGAGCAACCTTCAATAGGGGCACTTCGAAACAGTGTTGCCAGCTGGGTTAGCCGAAAATTCCCAATTTTTTTGTGGCAAAATCCCCAGAATTCCCCAAATACTACCTAAGCAGACGGGCCACGACCCTAAACTTTTGTGACGTCAAACACCTCATCTTCGTGACGTAATTTCATTAGCAGCTGTCAGTAAATTACGTCACGATTGTGGGTTGTTTGACGTCACCAAAATTTAGGACGTCAAAATCAAAACACAATATTTTAGCACTTATGTATATTATCAATAAAAAAGGCAAAAATTCATTTTTCAAATTTCAATTTTTGAGTTTAATGTCAAACCCTAAAGTAGGTAAAAGTTTAAAAGGTCTTTATCTTCACAACTATTCATATTAAAATTTTGTAAAATTTAATTATTTAAACTTAAAACAGGTTCAAAGCAGTTAAAAATTCCCCAGATATTAGGTAAAATTCCCTTTTTCCCTATTGCACCAAAAAATCCCCAGAACTGGGGAAAAATTCCCAAGTTGGCATCACTGCTTCGAAACGTTGGCTGCCATTTTTTCACAGATTTTAAGTAGAAGCGGTTACCCCTAGAGGTCGTTATGGTAAACAAGCATATAGGGTCACTGGATCACGAAAACTATGTCAACAGGTTTCAGAACAGTGACCTTAGAAGTGTAGTATAAGCCACCACCCCTAGAGGTCGCCGTCGAAAATATCCTTGGCTCCATATGATGTTTTACCACAAGTACCTAACTGCCTGTCAAAGTTGGCCTTGCTCAACCTGGCGGATTTCAATTTCTTCCCATTTCCTCCACCACACAGGTTTGACCATTGTTTGACAAATGATCTATATATTTTTCTATTTCTATGGTGGAACCTGTTGGTTTTATTACAAAATAGTAAAATTCTAACTGTACCTGAAGAGTCATCCTCACTGGAGTTACCTGACCTCTTCTTCTTATCACCCTTGGCGTCTTTGATCTTTTTTCGACCTTTTTTGCCAACTGAAGGCTCCTCTGGTAGCCGAGAATTCAAGGCTTTGTCTTGGATTTCAGCCTCGAACCTTGCCAAATCATTGTCCAGCCTAATAAGAAATATAGTGTTCAGTTCAGTAGCTCCTATTGCTGAAGATTTTGGTAATTTCTTCACAATGTTTTCAGGTGCAATTGTGTCTTCTACTGTAACATATGCAAAACTTTTATCCACAACTTTGCATGAGAATCAGACAAAATATTTACCATTTTCACAGGCATCTACGCAACCACACTTATTTTTTGTTACATACTGCACCCTGGGGTTTATGAGATCCAACTAGATTTTCCTGTTTAATTTTGACAGATATTTGTTTCTGATGATACTTTTAAAAAAATATATATTACTAGAAATACCTATATCTTCTATACCTACATTATTATTACTAATAAGTCTTTTATGTAAGTTTGTGTCTTAAACAAGCAATATTTATGTGTGTCACAGTATGGTCCATTTTCTCCTATTGTACCAAAATTTCCCACTATGGTCCAGGGTACAAATTATTACATTTTTGTCACTTCCTTAAACTAGGAAACACATAATGTGACAGTTAATTCCCAGAATTAGACCTCTAACCTATAGCTTCAAATCAACATAAACAATTTTGTAAAAATTTCTCAACCAAAAAAGTTACATGGTTTAACATAATCTTGAAAATGTTTAAAATAAACACCTGCTTACCTTTTTTTAAATAAATCCCAATTATTTTCAAAGATTTTAAAAAAAATTATGAAAAAAACTGTTTAGTAACAGTAACCTAAACAGCAACACATGTTATGATACCCAAATTCTCATAGCATATTTTTACAGTGTTGTCAAGTGTTTCATCCCACAATGGACAATAAGCATTTAATAATCTGATATAATCCAATAATAAAAACTTTAATATGCTACAAGTGATCTACTAGCTTAATGAACATTCTTGACAGCATCAGGGCAACATAATTTATTTTTTTGAATTTTATCTTTAGAATTTAGACCATCAAACTTAAATGATGTGAGTTTTAAATATAGTTTTGGACAAAATTTTCACAATGAATTTAGCATTATTTTAAAATATTTATTTACCATTATTATTTTAAAATATTTTTTTCTATGAGTCACCAGAAAGACGCTACTTTAAACTGTTTGAAATCTAGTTGAAATCTATCTTAAGCTGTTTTCCCCTTGGGATTATAACTACTTACCTTTTGAATTAAGTATCACATGTTCATGTTTTATACATACTACATTTTTTTTTGAAATTTAAAAGAAAGAAAATATTCCAAAAATGGTTTTTGCTTTTTTTTTTGTTCTTTAATATTCTAGCAAAATACAAACCATACCAAAGTTTAGTTTAGTTAGTTTAGTTTATTTATTGGTAAAGTATTACACAATATGTGCTTTTACAAGTCATAAACCAAACAAAAAGTCTGAGCAAAACTCATTTTAGGGCAGAGAAATGATGGATTCTGTTAAAAAAAATTGTTAACATTACACATTTTTTGCTTTTATGTTTTTAGTTCTTTAAGATTCTAGAAAAATACAAACCAAACCAAAACTCATTATAGGGCAGAGAATGATGGGTTTTTGTAATGTTATAAGCTCGCTTTGACTCTTTCATGAAGTACTAATATCGAGGGGTGAACAGCTCTCACAATCGGTGTACATATTTCTCACAATCTTTTAGCTCACACATATACTATACTATAGTAGTGTGAGCTATGGTGATCATAATTTTTTTGAGAAAAAAAAGTTGCTCCGATTTCAAAAATTTTTATATATCTTTGAAGTTTCAGATGATTTTGAAACTTTTTTGTTGCGCCATCTGTCTGTATGTCTGTAACGACCAACGCGCATAACTCAAAAACCGCGGGGCGATTTTAATGAAATTTGGTACCCAGGCTGGGTCTTGATTCGAGATGGCCCCATTTAAAAATGAACAAAATCAACCAAACACAAACCAAATAAAAGGGTGGGGGTAGATTTAAAAAATTAGAATTTATGTGAAAATATGGCATGTGTGATATCAAACGAAAGGTAATTGAGTCTGGAGGTAAACAAAATACATTTTAATTTATTTTAAAAAAAGGGTGGGGTATATTTCAAAAATTAGAGTTTATGTGAAAATATGGTGTGTGTGATATCAAACGAAAGGTAATTGAGTTCATAGTTTAACAAAATACATTATAGTTTTTGTTTTTTTAAGGGTGGGGGTAGATTTCAAAAATTTGAGTTTAAGTCAAAACATGGCTTGTGTGGTATCAAACAAAAGGTAAGTTAGTCTGGAGTTGAATAAAATATATTTCAGTTATAAGTTATATTAGCTCACACGTACACTATAACTATAGTACCTAGTGTGAGCTTAGGGGCCCATATATTGACAGAGTATTTTTTTTTGTCACAACAATTTTTGATGGGCTGTCGTCCCCCCGCCTCTTCAGGCACGCTACACCGCTGCATAATCCCTCACAATCTTACCACAATCCCTTACAATCTTTACACAATCTTAGCAAAAGATTGTGGATTTTCACAATCGGTGTACATATTTTGGGTTAGCTGTTCACCCCTCAACTAATACCTTTCAAAAACACTTTACCTTCTGATGTGCTTATCCACTAATTCATAAGTTTGTATGGCTAATTGGACCTTGTCATCTCCTAGTTCCTTTGCTTTAACAAACATTTCTTCTATTTTGTCTAGCTTAACTTTCTTCTGGTCTCCTCCAAGAGATTTAATATTCTTCAGGTACTCATCTGAGAGGGTGTCTATATTTTTCATAAGCCCTGAAGATAAAACAGATCTTTTACAAGAACTTGCAAGAACTACTTCTTATAGTAATGATTTATTTACTTGTTGGTTTAATCCCAACAATATAATATCTGCTGTATCTTGTAGAAATAAGAGTATATCTATTTACTTATATGGGTTTAAGACTTAAAACTACTACTAAAACAAGCATTATCTACCTTGCGCCCTTTTGTCGAGCTCGCTCATAAGATTGAAATTACGCTGCAACTCGTTGGGCAAGTGCTCCAGGCTGTCCAGGTAGTGCTCCAAGTACAAGGCTGAAGTCATCTTGAAAAGACTACTGTTTTTTTGGAGGTTGTATCTTTTTGCGCTGTTTTATGAATGTGAATTTGAACTCGACACTTTAACGTTTAATTATCTCTTAAACATGAGGAACTTATAATTTGCAAACAATATTTTAAAGAAAAAATTAAATAAATTTTTGGTTTTTTGTTGACGATTATACAAAATATTGACCACAGAACAAAATGCTCATATGGCAGACGATGGACAGGTGAAAGTAGAGTTTTGCAAATATTTTGGTCTCTTTTGCTCGCAGTTGGAGAAAGGGAAAAAGAATCATGTGTGTTTGATCTACCACTGCTTCCTTTAGTGAAAACGTCTCATACCTATCTGTAATCTTTGGTGAAAGCTGCGCGCGAACAGCCATCAGCTGATAAAAATAAAAATGTTATTTTTGTTTTTTGAAAAAAATTTATAAAAAACTGAAAAGTTAATTTTTTAAGTCTATTTAAAATGAGTACCAGGAACCCGACCACTCTGATGACGATCCCCGCTGACGAAACTTTCGATTTTTTGTTCAAAATTGTTCTAATAGGTAAATATTTATTTATTTTGTTTTTAAGGAGAGGGGGCGTATATTGTGAATAAGATCCCGGGCTCCGATGATAAGTAATCAGGGGATCAATACTATAATAAGTAAATCATATACAAATCCCATTTAAGTAAGTTTTTCACTTGGTTTTTCAGTAGCATCTAGGTTGTTAAGTTTAAGGTCACTCATCGTCAAGCAAGCTTTACAGGTAGCGAAGCTAACGTCAGGCTTTCTATTTTTTGTTTTATTCTGAAGATGTTGTTTTACACAGTATGAAGGTACATAAACTATAATATATTTATGTAATTAAAATTAAAAACTTATGCTGCAAACTATCTTGAAACTGTATCATTATTAAATAGATCTTTAGACTGTGTTAAAACCAAATTTTTAAAATAACAACGAGCCGCCAATGCGAAGACGAGGAAAAACATGTCAAAAATTATAACCAAAAAATAGAAAATCAGAGTTAAGCTTCGCTACCTGTAAAGCTTGCTTGACGATGAGTGACCTTAGTTAAGTTGGGCTTGTTAACATATCTAGTAACTAAACACATTGTTCATAACTAGGTGACTGTGGTACAGGCAAAACATGTGTAGTCCAGAGATTTAAAAATGGCACATTTATAGAACGGCATGGAAACACTATTGGAGTGGATTTTTCCATGAAAACTGTCATGGTTGATGGAAAGAAAGTTAAGGTTAGTTTTGATTTTATTAATGTGTTACAAAGTAAAACAAAAACTTTAGGTACTCTGCTTCAGATTTAGTAGTGTAGTGTTATATTAATTTAGAAAATTAGTTGAAAAAATAAATTTTCTGGAACAAATTTATTTTTTAGTCTTCTATTATAAATCATTTTTAACCCTATATTTTTTATTCTTAAGGATTATTTTTTTAAAGAAGAACTAAAGTACTATTTTAGTCCTTAAAAACAATAATTAAAAGTAGATAACCCTTTATCACCTTAAATGCACAAAATATATTTTTTTTTACCATGTCATCCTTTAGCTTCAAATATGGGACACAGCAGGCCAAGAACGATTTCGAACAATAACTCAAAGTTACTACAGATCTGCGAATGGTGTTATAATAGTATATGATATTACCAAAAGGTCCTCATTCCTCTCTGTGGCCAGATGGGTGGAGGAAGTGAGGAGGTATTCTGGGAGTAATGTACTTTTAGCTTTAGTAGGTAAGGCAACTTGTATCATTTTGGTTAGGCAAAAATAGAAAAATTTGGTTCCAAGAAGAACCACTATCATTTTTGTGTTTTTTTTTTGGTTTGGATATTTGAATTCTTTCTTTTTTTACTTAATAAATGAAATCAACCAAAACAAATTTTTTGTCAATTTTTCTAAAATTAATTTTTCAAAATGGAAAACTGCCATTTTGTCTGAAACATGTGCCAAAAAAATATATATAATATAGGGCTTATAAAAGCCATTAAAAATACCTTTTAAATGATTTATCATATGTTAGATGGCTGTGCCTGAAGGGAGAAGACTAGAGATATCACACAAAAATTACCCCAAAGTTAAATTCACCCCATCTGGGAAAACAGACGTTTATTGAACTAAAACAAAGGAAAATCGGCAACACGCTAGAAGCTTACCTTCTTTCATTTAGCAGCAGTTCCACATTTCAATCGCGGCACCGCGGATTTTCTTGTCGGAAGTGGTTCTTCATTCCCCTGTCAAATACAGGGGGGCGCTTCAAACTCCCAGCGTGTGCAAAGCGCGCATGGTTTTTGCCAAAATGATCAGGTGTTCAAAAAGAAAATAACTTTCAACAAAGAGAAATATTATCACCTGATCGGAATTTTCCCAAACAAGGAGTTTCTTTTTTAAAGGTTTTGGCTAAAGAGCCCAAAAATATCAAAACAAAATTTAAGGTTAGGTTTTCCCAAAAATTGAAACAAAAACAAAAACTGGCAGCATTAAACATACATTATATTTTTTATAAAAACTTTCTTTCTCAAAAAATATTTTTTTCTTTAATGTTTTAGCAAGATCCTCACCAAATTTCCATTTAGAAAAATGATGAGCTCATATTGAAAAAAAATGTTAACAATAAAAATATGTATCATTAACATAAAATTTTCTTTAAGAAATACAAAAAACAGACATTTTAGGGAAAAAATAATTGAAATATTTCAATAATTGTGACATACTAGCCTAAGACTCAAAAATACTTGTGACTGATTCCTGTGTACCAGGGTATAATTTGATGTTATTTTCTAAGGTAACAAAGCGGATCTAGAAAGTTGTCGTGAGGTCGAGTTTGAGGAAGCAGAAGCTATGAGTCAATACATGCCTGAGGTCCTCTTCGTCCTAGAAGCAAGTGCCAAGGATAACTCCAATGTGGAGGAGGCTTTTATGTGTCTTGCTACAGAACTGAAGGTATGACAACTCAAAAAAAAAAAAAAAAATTTAAGAAAAAGAAATATCATATTAATTCAAACTTCTTATAGGTCAGACATGATGGAAATTTTGTGTTGGTGTGCAAAATGTTAGTTTGTAAGTGTTTTTTTTATAATTTGTCTTTTACTTGTACTTATATATTGTACTTTTTTGTTTAAACTCTCATGACATTATCCAATGCTTGTTATATAAGCCAGAAGGAAATAAAACAAATAAATAAACAACATATATTAGCACTCCCTTAATTTGAGTAATATAGTGTTGATTTAAGGACCACTTTTGGGTCATTTCTCATAATAAAATTAACCATAGGATCCTCTTAAGTAAGTTAAAACATCATGGCTTCTCTGGAGGGTTCTTTAGATGGATTATGAGCTACCTAAGCAAAAGAAGTCAAATGGTTAATATAAATAATATTCATTCATTTAGAATTGAAGCTTGCTCAGGAGTGCCTCAAGGGGGACATTTGTCACCACTTTTATTTAATTTATTTATCAGTGATCTCTATTTCTGTATAAAAAATTGTAGATTCTTACTATTTGCAGATGATTTTAAATTATATTTAGTAATTAGATGTCATCAAGATTACCTATTAATTCAAGAAGATTTTGACTGCTTTAATTTATGGTGCCAAAATAACAAGTTACCATTGAACTTAAACAAATGTAGTGTCATGAGATATTTCAGAATTCATAAACCAATAATATTCGACTACATCCTAAATTCTACTACTTTAAACATTGTGGACCAAATTAAGGACTTGGGTGTTATTTTTGATAAAAAAATTGAATTTAATTTGCACATTGAAAATATTTGCATCAAAAGTCTACGAGTGTTAGGGTTTATATCGCATACTTTAGAGGAATTCAATAACGTATATTAGCTCACACATATACTATACTATAGTAGTGTGAGCTATGGTGATCCTAATTTTTTCGAGAAAAAAAAAGTTGCTCCGATTTCAAAAATTTTTATATATCTTTGCGTTTCAGATGATTTAGAAACTTTTTTGTTGCGCCGTCTGTCTGTCTGTCTGTATGTCTGTAACGACCAACGCGCATAACTCAAAAACCGCTTGGCCGATTTTAATGAAATTTGGTACCTAGGCTGGGTCTTGGGTCGAGATGGTCCCATTTAAAAATGAACAAAATCCACCGAACACAAACCATAGGGGGGTAGATTTCAAAAGTTAGAGTTTATGAAAATATGGCGTGTGTGATATTAAACGAAAGGTAATTGAGTCTGCAGTTAAACAAAATACATTTTAATTTATTTAAAAAAAATGGTGGGGGTATATTTTAAAAATTAGAGTTTAAGTGAAAATATGGCGTGTGTGATATCAAACGAAAGGTAATTGAGTCCGGAGTTTAACAAAATACATTTTAGTTTTTGTTTTTTTTAAGGGTGGGTGTAGATTTCAAAAATTTGAGTTTAAGTCAAAACATGGCTTGTGTGGTATCAAACAAAAGGTAATTTAGTCTGGAGTTGAATAAAATATATTTCAGTTTTTAGTTATATTAGCTCAGACGTACACTATAACTATAGTACCTAGTGTGAGCTTAGGGGCCCATATATTGGCTGAGTATTTTTGTTAATCATTCAATCAAAAGTTTAACATATACTTTATGAAACTTTTCTATTTTTTTTTTAGTATTTAACACCCGATTTAAAACCTGGCTACAGTTAACATTTAGTTAAAATACAATTTTAGCTCACACATATACTATACTATAGTAGTGTGAGCTATGGTGATCCTAATTTTTTCGAGAAAAAAAAAGTTGCTCCGATTTCAAAAATTTTTATATATCTTTGCGTTTCAGATGATTTTGAAACTTTTTTGTTGCGCCGTCTGTCTGTCTGTCTGTCTGTCTGTCTGTCTGTATGTCTGTCTGTCTGTCTGTCTGTCTGTCTGTCTGTCTGTGTGTCTGTATGTCTGTCTGTAACGACCAACGCGCATAACTCAAAAACCGCTAGGCCGATTTTAATGAAATTTGGTACCTAGGCTGTGTCTTGGGTCGAGATGGTCCCATTTAAAAATGAACAAAATCCACCAAACACAAACCAAATAAAAGGGTGGGGGTAGATTTCAAAAATTAGAGTTTATGTGAAAATATGGCGTGTGTGATATCAAACGAAAGGTAATTAAGTCTGCAGTTAAACAAAATACATTTTAATTTATTTAAAAAAAAAGGGTGGGGGTATATTTTAAAAATTAGAGTTTAAGTGAAAATATGGCGTGTGTGATATCAAATGAAAGGTAATTGAGTCCGGAGTTTAACAAAATACATTTTAGTTTTTTGTTTTTTTTAAGGATGGGGGTAGATTTCAAAAATTTGAGTTTAAGTCAAAACATGGCTTGTGTGGTATCAAACAAAAGGTAATTTAGTCTGGAGTTGAATAAAATATATTTCACTTTTAGTTATATTAGCTCACACGTACACTATAACTATAGTACCTAGTGTGAGCTTAGGGGCCCATATATTGGCAGAGTATTTTTATTAGTCTACATCAAAATACCTTTAATTAAATACCCCACAACCCATTGGTTGTACCAAAATATGTTTTTTCTTAAACTATGCCCCTTTGTCTGCCTCTGTAGGATAGTTTTTATTTTTTGTAAACTAAGATTACCAAAAAGTCTTTATCCTTGGCCTACTTAGGATTTATTTAAAATAACTATTCACATACTAGATTTGAGGGTTATCAATTCAAGAAAAATCATTTGGCACATTTCTCGAAAAGGGCTATACAGGGTGTCTCTATGCAAATTACCTTAGTCCAAAATTGCTCCGTTTCAGAGATACAGGGTGGTGAATTTAAAAATTAAATTTTTAAATTAAAAAATTTCATGAGCGAAATTTCCGAAAAGCAACAAACTTGAATAAAGCTTTGACAACAATAGTCAGTAGAAAACTGGCCGTTGCTATGACATTTTGCCAGTGTAAAACACTCTAGTGAAATAATCATTCAAAATAATTTCAGTATTCCGTTGCGACATCGAACACTAAAAACGGAAGTATCTCGAAAACGACTTACTTTAGCGCATGTTAACAAGAGTACCTTTTTGGCTTAAAACGATTCAGGAAAATATTTTCTTAACAAAAAAAGTTAAAAGTTACACTGAGAAAAAAGTTATAGGCATTTTAAATTATAAAAAGAGTATTGTGAACCTCTAACGGCCACAGTGAAAAGGTATCCATATTTAGGTTTCGCATCCCAAAAGTACCAATTTTTAAAGTAATGCGTTGAGAAATGTTCCTAAATTTTAAGACAATCGATTTTTAATTTTAAAATTTACCACCCTGTTTCTTTGAAACGGAGCAATTTCGGACAAAGGTAAGTTGCTTTAAATCGATTTATTTTGACCTCAGGAATATGTGCTAAGATTTTGTACAGACCTTTTAGAGACACCCTGTATACAAGATTTTCGTTTTAATGGAACTTTAGCTAGTACATCACTGCAAGTGACATCCTAATAGCGGGTCCACACCAAACCAACAAAACAAAACAGCAACTTAATGTTTTCGAACATTTTTGAAATAAAATGAGAACAATTCGGCAACTTTTTTTGTTTTGTTAGCGTTTTCAGCAACTTTTATTTTCCCGTCGCCTGGCGGTAAAGATCAAAATGTTGATGTTTTGTTTTCGTTTTGGGCAACTTTGTTGGTCTATCGTGGTTCAGTTTGTGTAGTTTCTGTATGCAAAATTACCATGTCCAGAGAAAAAATTAAATGGGTTGTTGAAAATACATGTAAATTAATTGAGCTTTATCGAGAAGCTAGATTGTTATGGAACGCCAGACACCCAGATTATAAAAATCGTTATAACAAGGCACACGCTTTAAAGGAAATAGGAATATTGTGTGATACTTCTTCAGAGGAAGTGGACAGAAGAATAAAGATTAACAATAGCCAGTTCCAAAGAGAACACAGAAATTATCACATTTTCTATCGGGGATCATAAAAAGTTCACTAATTGTTTTTCTATATGTGGACAGCAGTTGACAATTTGTTCGTGTTTTCGAAAACTTGCAGTTTTGTTGTGTTGCTGTTTTTGTTTTGTTGGTTTGATGTGGACCCGGCATTAGGCTTATCTTTTCCCACATGCTCATTTTGCCGCGTCCTATCGTACTTTATTAGCGTATATTTTTAGAGAAGGCAAGACAACGGAATGCTGAGCCAAGAAGACGAAGATACAGTCAGGTTAGGTGAAGGTAGGACTATTTCTAAATGCTCGAGTTGCAGAAATTTACTGTAAGTACAAAAAAAGTCTGCCCGAACAAAAACCACAGAGTGTGTTACCCAGGACGATTTCTTAAGCCGGGTCCAGACCAAGCACACAAAACAGAAACAAACACGCATGTTTCAAAACAAAGTTGCGACTAATCCCAAACATTTTTGCAAAATTTTTGTCTTGTTTCTGTTTTGTTCCGAAATTCCAAGACTTTGGCTTGTTCCGTCTCTTGTCGGTTTAGATCAAAGAGTTTCTGTTTTCGGCGACAACTTGTTAGCACAATGTGGACGGCGATATGCGAAGTGCATTGTTTACGCGTTGGCTTCGCAGCCAACGATACAGACCGGCCATGGCGCGTTATAAGCAAGTCGGCGGTCACATGATCTTAGGAGTCCCAGGATTCTTATTGTATTGCTTAATTTATTATATGTTTTTACGCAATTTAAATAAATTAACAAAAAAGTTTTGTTCTTTTATAGGCAAAAATTGAAAAAAATTTTGCTGATATGTGTGTTTATTATGGATAAAAGAACTGAATCTATAAAATAAAAAATTATACAAAATTTGCACTCTAATATCTTCAGGTACATATATTAGGTACATAATATCGTTAGTAACTTAAAATCTATACAAGTCTTTCAAAATTGGACATATCAAACCTAAGCTTTTAGTTTTTTAATTTTTCTTTGACTGTCATCATCTTTGAGTTCTTATTTAAAGATTTATTAGCAGACACTAAATCATTGTGCTTTTTAATAAAATTATTATAAAAAACTTTACATGCCCTTAAACTAATTTTTTCAAGCTTTGCCAATAGTTTTTCTCCACAAAAACACTCGCTAGAGTTATCTGAAGAAAAATTTTAAATATAAAGCATTTCACAATAATTTATTAAGAAGAAACAAGTGATTTTGTGAATAAGTGAGATTGTTTTCCCATTTAATGAACTGAATGTAATGGTCGTCAATAATTTTTTGAAAAATTACCCAGCACAAAGTTTAATATATATTTCATTAAAGTGTAAGTTAACTACCAACTCATGTTCTTTTAAAAGCTGTATCTTACTTTTTAAATATTTCACACTAACAGAGAGATTACTATCTGTTAACAATATTTTACAAATCAGTTTTTTAATATTGCGAGGGTGCGGAAGACATATTACCTTAGAATTGTAAATTGACGTGTATGCACTGGATGACTGGATAAACAAAGATGAAGCCAACATTAAAGTTTATCCACAATATCTTCGATTCTCAGGTTACCTTTTCAAGAGACCTAATTGTTCAATAAGAAATGACAACTGAACACATTTTTCACTCTCACTATCGAAAATGTCACTAAGGATGTCTATTACTTGAACAATCTTATCCAAGATCTTATCTTTTACCACTTCTTTCCCGTTTGCAACATATTAGGTTTCAGTTTTATAGTTGGACCGACAAGGAACAACACTAATTACACGTTCGCGGCATTGTTTATCTTATAAGTATTTTCTTTATAATTTACTCATTAGCCATTAATTATTTTAACGCAGCCCACTACAGTCTTTTTCGTGGGCTGCGTTATTTTAATAACTTTGATAAAATTCACATAAAATTCGTGCCCAAATTAAAAAAAAATGGACGTAAACAAACATACCAAAACTGAAAACACACATGTTTTATAATGACAGCTGGCCGTGAGACGTTTTTTTGTGAGCCTCCTACGATCACGTGATATTTCCGCGCCCGGGCCGGTCTTTCTCGTGGGCTGCGGTTGGCTTGCACTCCGGGACCAATCATGCGTATGAGATTCTTGAAACCTGCACTAGACACAATTAATCCAAATTTTGATTGTCTCGTTTTCTCAAGCTTGAAACCAAAAAAACGTTTACGTTTTTTTTTCTGGACGGTAGACAGAATGAACAAAGCACTGGAAACAAGTAATAAGTCTTCATCTTCTTCTATTTCTTCTTCTAAACGAATTAAAAAGCACATCAAATTCACGGGCTAATACTACTACACAAATACTTGTTTTTTAACTGCCTTTGCAATGTGGACAGGTTGTATCAGTTTTGTTGCTGATCTGTATTTGTTTTTTGGTCTCAGTCTTGTCTTAGTTTTGTTTCAAAATCGTGTTTCTGTTTAGTCTACTTGGTCTGGACCCGGCTTTAGGTAAGTAAGTTTTTAGTATATTTTTATAACAAATTCTTTAGAGAAAAAATACAGTACTTGTGCAATGTTCGTATTCTTCTGGAACAAGCAACTACTTTGTGTGTTGCACTCAGTGTAGGGTAAATGCAGGAGAGTTGCCGCACATTTCAAAAATAAATCTTATTTTTTTCAAAACAAAATTTATTAACTCCAATTCTTAACATTTAGGATGATTCTACCAAAAGTGGGCTATATGGAGATCATTTTTG
Organism: Aspidapion aeneum; assembly: GCA_963576565.1. Taxonomy (NCBI): domain Eukaryota; kingdom Metazoa; phylum Arthropoda; class Insecta; order Coleoptera; family Brentidae; genus Aspidapion; species Aspidapion aeneum. Next base: position 220,685,337 of record OY755038.1, on the reverse strand, counting down.
GTCATTGCCTTTAAATAACAGTACAGCACAGTAAATAATTTTGTTTTTTCAAATTTACGTAACTAATTAGGTGTAAGCTAAGAAACATTTATTTTCCCGAATTTTAGGAATTATTGCATAAAAATTCCAGAGGAATGAGTACCAGAGGAATGAGTTTTTTAATGGTTTTCCAATTTAAATCAAAATCTATTTAGACTACTTAACTTAAGTTTTATATAAACAAAGTTCCTATACTTATAATTTTAAACAATCAACAAAAAAATTATACTATTGATATCAGTCGAATATTTACTTACCAGAGGAATGATAATTGAAGCGTGCCTTTTGGATTTCTCTGAAAAAAACTAATTTTCTGCCGAAAATAAAAAGATCTATAACTTAAACCAAACTAAAGTTGACATTATCTGTCACAACTTGTCACCCTCACAAGTAAATTAGATATCCAGGGCCGTCTCTTTCTCTAGAAATTAACCGTTGGTATTCACAAATATTGTGTTATTAAAAATGGAGCACGTTTAAAATTGTAAAATTTTCCGGAGCAAATGTAAATTCGGATTTTTAAAAATATGGCTGCAAACTTAAGTTTTATCAATTTTTTAATAAATAGTTAAGACCTGGTTAAATATTATTTATTAGGATATTTTTTTCAATCTGAGTTTTTAATATTTGGTTTGGGACTACTCCAGAGGAATGAGGTATTTGCTTTTTAATAAAAAAAATTATAAACTTGCAATTTTTTTTATACATTAAACTCAAATGCTCCATAAAGAAAACATTTCGTTTTAAATCTTATAACTAAAACTATGCTTCATTTGCAGTCTGTGTTTGAAAAATATGTATTCCCACTCCACAGGACCATTTTTGTAGAATCATCCATTACTTTTAACTAAAACGGTTCTCTTCTACAGTTTAAAAGATTTATCACTTAAATCCTTAATCATAAAAAATAAAAATATAATAAAAAAACATCTACAAAACAGCATCTCTCCCCTACCCTAGGAAGAGATGCGCCTAGGAATGTTTATGTGATCCCCATTTCGAGATTATGCCATCTTTAACTTTTTGCGTAGCTTTAATGAATTGCTCTTCCGTCCAAGTGGCTGTTTGGGAGCATTTGCAGATTTCTGATATTTGCGAGGCCTATAAATTTTGATAAATATTTCCTCAATAGGTTGAAAAACTTAAAAAAAATAGAATATGTTACAAAAAAAATGATAGATATGGATGGTTCTACAAAAATGGTGCTGTGGAGTGGGAATGCATATTTTTCAAACATAGACTGCAAATGAAGCATAGTTTTAGTTATAAGATTTAAAACGAAATGTTTTCTTTATGGAGCATTTGAGTTTAATGTATAAAAAAAATTGCAAGTTTATAATTTTTTTTATTACAAAGCAAATACCTCATTCCTCTGATGTAGTCCCAAACCAAATATTAAAAACTCAAATTGAAAAAAATATCCTAATAAATAATATTTAACCAAGTCTTAACTATTTATCAAAAAATTGATAAAACTTAAGTTTGCAGTCATATGTTTGAAAATCCGAATCTACATCTTCTCCAGAAAATTTTACAATTTTAAATGTGCTCCATTTTTAATAACACAATATTTGTGAATACCACCGGTTAATTTCTAGAGAAAGAGACGGCCCTGGATATCTAATTTACTTGTGAGGGTGACAAGTTGTGACAGATAATGTCAACTTTAGTTTGGTTTAAGTTATAAATCTTTTTATTTTCGGCAGAAAAAAAGAAAGAAGAAAAGAAAAAGTTTTTTTTAGAGAAATCAAAAAGGAACGCTTCAATTATCATTCCTCTGGTAAGCAAATATTCGACTGATATCAACAGTATAATTTTTTTGTTGATTGTTTTAAAATTATAAGTATAGAAACTTTGTTTATATAAAACTTAAGTTAAGTAGATAAATAGATTTTGATTTAAATTAAAAAAGCATTAAAAAACTCATTCCTCTGGTACTCATCCCTCTGGAATCTTTATGCAATAATTCCTAAAATTCGGGAATTTAAATGTTTCCTAGCTTACACCTAATTAGCTACACAAATTTAAAAAAACAAAATTATTTACTGTGCTGTACTGTTATTTAAAGGCAATGACCAAAAATGATATCCATATAGCCCACTTTTGGTAGAATCATCCATATGATGATGAAATTCACACCGTTTGTTTTATACACGAGCTAAACACAAACTGCTTTTAGACGCTGTATTGTGAGTCACGTAAATTAGGGTCACTGCATTACGAAGACGTAGTGATGTAGACGCCAGGCTTCCAGGATGCAGTGACCCTAACGTAAATTAGGTTGCGGCGACATCTGTTGCGCGTGGATGAAATTACGACAAATGCGGCATCTCTCCAGCTACGGCGTCTCTCCCGCATTTACCCTACATTTTTTTGGCACAGGATCTGAGCTCGTGTTGTACTAGTACCATCTCGCTTTCGATTGAAAACTGCACTGAAGAAATTTTTTGACAGAACCCAAACAGTGTCAGTTGATCATGAGTGCAGCGGCGTAGCGTGGGGGGGGGGGGGCGCGATGTTCATTGCCCCCCCCCCCCGCCCCGAGGGTAGTGGCGCCCCATAGGTGGCCGAAGCGCCCTCAGCTTTATTAAGTCGGGCCGGTAACGGAAATTGAGTGGGTGCCAAAAGAAACTAACGACATGAAGACCTTTTTTTTTTTTTGGTCGCAAGATTCGTGAGAGGCGCCCTTGTGACTTATCGGCCCCTCATGATGACCTTTTTTTTTTTTGGTCGCAAGATTTGTGAGAGGCGCCCTTTTGACCTTTTTGTTTTTTTTTTGTCACAAGATTTTTCATCAGTTTGCAGAGGCACCCTTTTTAGCTGTCGCCCCCCCCCCCCCGCCCTTTCGGGCACGCTACGCCGCTGCATGAGTGAATCTTTTTCAAAAAACTTCGCTATTAATTAAGCATCATATCGTGTATAATTTTCCATTATTTTTTTATACTACTAGGTACTTACCAAAAAACAACAAAAACACTCATTGTGAAAAATTAACAAAATATATTTTTATTTTGTTTTGTTTATTTACCAATGCCTGGTAGTAAATTTCTCTCAAAAGTGCCTTACTATATGTGTATATAGTGTCTAATAATTTTTTTACAGATTATTTAATTTTTTGTTTATAAGTACATCACAAAATTGTGTACCAGGTGCTCCAACTTGTGTGTTGTAGTATTTTGTAAACATGCCCAACTTGGAATACCATGTACAGGGTCAACTTTTATAAACGTTCCCTGAAGAAAAGTTTTTTATTATTAGTCCTACGAAGTTCAAACCAAAAGCGTTCAAAATAAGGTTAATTTTGTCACATTTGACAGCACTTTTTTCAAAAATTACGTTTTTAAGTTTTAGTGCTCTGTGCTTTGTAAACTCATAATAAAAATCTTTTGTTGAGGAAACGTTTTTAAAAATTGACCCTACATATATTATACAGCATAGAACAACCCCCTAAAATTCTGATCCTGTACCAACTATCAAAGAACAAGTAAAGAACAAGTGGTTTTGTTTCTCTTGTATTTTTCCAATTTTTACAAGAGAAACAAAACCTTTCTATAGCCGCTTACCCTCGAAAAAATGTTTTGTTTGTTTTATTAGATAGTATAAGTTGTGCTACGTATTTTTAGGTAAAACTGCGCGTTAAGCGCTCTACGTTTTGTTCCCAATTTGAGTTTAAGTTGAATGTTTTTACGTTACCATAACAAGTCTATTAATAGCAGAGAATATGGAATTCGGCACTGTGTTTTTTTGATGCTACAATTTTGTTTTTTGTCTTTTCAACTACAGTAGGAATATATTTGCAAAGAATCGTTTGTACTGGAAGCGAAAATTATCGTCTAGGCCTCATTTTTCGATCGGTCAATCAACCAATTCTATTATTTGGTAACGTTAAGGTGCCCGCAGACTGCCGTAAGCTAACGTAAATACGTAAGCTCCTAACGTGACCTTGACGACGGTGTGACGAAGTGCGCTTGTGTAACTGTCAAATCTCATGCTTACGTCAAAATACGTAGCACAACTTAAACTATCTATTCACGGGTACTAAAAGTTACGTTAAACAAACCACATTTGAAGATTTTTTTGATAAAATCATGTAGTGATTTTTGCTCACGTTTAAAAAAAAATTATAGATATGATGATGAAATTCACACCGTTTGTTTTATACACGAGCTAAACACAAACTGCTTTTAGACGCTGTATTGTGAGTCACGTAAATTAGGGTCACTGCATCACGAAGACGTAGTGATGGAGACGCCAAAATTTGAAAAAATTTACGCAAAAATTACAAGAATACCTTAATCTACATATAAATTGTTAAAATGACCAAAATATTCGGTATTGGTAACCATTTCAAAATTTTAATAATTAACTTTTCAATTGTTGTGCAATTTTTAAGAAATATGTAGGCACGTATAAAAACTTTACCTCCCTTTTTGATTGGTGTGTACCTGCCATTTTTGTCTAAAATTAGATAGAAAAAACTTTTTTTAAACTTTTTTTACTTGACAAAAAGGTACCAGGATGATTTTTGGCGAAAATCGTCGAAACTGAGAACTAGATTACAGTTTTTGTATGCACCACTTGTTCTTTGATAAGTGCTACAGGATCAGATTTATATACAATTTTAGGAAGTTCCTTTACTTTTGCCGGATACTGTATGTTTAAAATCTCTGTTTAAACTATAGATATAGAAAAATAATTAACGCTTCGACTATTGGGCAATCTCTAATAGAGGCGACGGATTGTTGGCTGCCATTTTTTCATAGATTTTTAATACAAGCGGTTACCCATAGAGGTCGTCGTCGAAGAACACAGTGACCTTACAAGCGTAGTAAGCAGTGACACTCCACGGTGGATAGAATAGACCGGTGTTCGGATCTTATATATATATGTCGAATTTTCCACGTCACTGGTGGTCCAGCTGATTTTTGTAAACAAAAGTTAGATCTGTTATGAACAACGGAACAACTAATATTTTTTGAAAACTAAGGCCATTTTTCTACTGTTTTCTAGTACTTCCTTATAAAATGTAATTTTGTAAATGTATTGTCGTTATTTTTTTTTGGCCGCTTTATTTTTTATTACACAAAACTTAAACTACAAGTCAAACTGAATTTGATCGTTTAATATCAAAGGTGAACCGAGGACTATTGGTTAGTAAACAAAGAGCTTTGTCAGCGGATAATTTTTGAAGCTGAAACGAACACATTCATTTCTTTGAATTTTAGTTTTTGTGTAAAGAAAAATGAAGCGGGCTAAAAAAATAACGACTGGTATGTTTGAAAAATATTATTTTATAAGAATACACTAAAAAATAGTAAGAAAATTGCCTTAGTCTTCAAAAAAATCAAAAAATATTAGTTGTTCATATCATCTCTAACTTTCGTTTCTAAAAATCAGCTGGACCACCAGTGACGTGAAAATTCGACATATATTTATAAGATCCGAACACCGGTATATTCTATCCACTGTGGTGACACTCTGTCAAATATCTTTAATTGAGATCGGAGCCACTGAACATATGATGTTTTACCACGAGTTTAGTTTAATGCCGCCGCCTTTCAAATCATGCCTGTCAAAGTTAGCCTTGCTCAAACTGTGAAAAAATTGCGGATTTAAATTTCTCTCAATTTCCTCCAGCCCGTGCAGGTTGACTAACGTTCTATTTATATAGATTAAACCGTATTAAAAAAAACAAAACTGAAATACAAATTGTAAAAGGCTTTCGCGGCCATCGTCCAATGGTGGGTGTGCTTTCGGGCTATTCGGCCGTCGTCGTTGGAAATTCGTTCTCGACGTTTCGCCATCTCGAGTGGATGGCATCTTCAGGAGATGTTGACTGTTTGTCGGCTTCTCGAAGACTGGTGGTAAGTTATAACAAGACGCTAGCGCTGCGAAGTCCACTTCCAAGCCCTGACTTCGCATGCGTAGTTCTACCAATATTATTTACCTCATGTATTAGAATAGATGTACAGGGTGATTTTTACTTGAATGATTCTAACCACATGAAAATAGAAAGTTTCAAAAACCTAACCTAACGAAACCTAATCAGATCTTACCGAACCGAACCAAAGCAAACTAAACCAATATTTTTTTTCAAAAAAAAAACTTTCCTGACTTCCTACCCGGGATCCTAGAGGATGTGAATCCGAACCGGACCGTACCGAACCGAACCTATCCAAACCTAACCCTACCCAACTAAACCTAATTAGCAGTACGTGTTGTAGTTTAGTTTGGTTAGGTTAGGTTTGGTTCAGTTTGGTTAGGTTCGGTTTGGTTCGGATTCACATCCTCTAGGATCCTGGGCAGGAAGTCACGAAAGTTTTTTTTTTTTCATTATTGGTTCAGTTTCCTTTGGTTCGGTTCGGTTAGATTTGATTAGGTTTTGTTAGGTTAGGTTTTTGAAACTTTCTATTTTCATGTGGTTAGAATCATTCAAGTGAAAATCACCCTGTATTCATCTATTCTAATACATGAGGTAAATAATATTGGTAGATCTGCGCATGCGAAGTCAGGGATTGAAAGTGGACTTGGTAGCGCTAGCGTCTTGTGTTAGTTATACACTATATAACCTGCGCCCGCGACAGACTAACCACCAGTCTTCGAGAAGCCGACAAACAGTCAGCATCTCCTGAAATGCCATCCACTCGAGATGGCGAAACGTCGAGAACGAATTTCCAACGACGACGGCCGAACAGCCCGAAAGCACACCCACCACAAAACTGAAATGTATGTAAAAGCCCAAGATTTGTTTTAGAACAAAAGCATGGCGATCAAAAGTATTTGTGTATTGTGATTATTGTTTATTTAGCACTTTTTAATTTTTGTGCAAAACCAAGCGAAACTTAATTTAAAAATTTTACTGATTTTATTTTTATCTTTAATTTTATTATTTAATTAATTTAGTTTAATAATAATTTTTATGTATTTTTTTAATCTTTTTTAATGCCAAAATATTGCCGTCGAATTTTATGGAAAGAACAGCTAAGAGGGTGACGCTAAAAATTTCATTTTAATTTTTTTTTTGTAAAATTTATTCATTATGTTCTTTCTTAATGACCAGTGCAGATACCTTCTAAAAACGTCAAAAAAGGAAAATAAATAGCTGGCCATACACACAGAGGTTGATCCGTCGGTTTGGAACGGCACAGATAAGTCTGACCGTTTTGTCCGTAACGGTTTAAAACTGCTGCAGTCCACTAACACAAAAAAAAAATCTTTCGAATCGATCCTTCATATCGGTCTGTGGCAGACATAACCGCGCGTTAGTGGGCTAAAACTCAAGATTTATCTGCCGGTTTAACCAAAACTGTGGAATTTCGTCAAGTCGAAAGTTTTATGCGGCACGGTATTTTAAGCATAGCGTATGTAAATTGTTTAGTGCTGAATATAAGCAGGCTCTGTGTATGGGAATGATTATTAATATGAAAATAATGCATAGTGGTGTAAAAGAGAGACGTTCCAAGTGGGTTAAAAGTTATTTGCTTAAGAGGAAACTATTTAGCCATGACCTTCTATTAAAAGAGTTACGAGAAAATGATCCAGACGATTTAAAAATTATTTAAGAATGGATATCAGAGAATTATTGAAATACAGCCAGGCTATAATTGTGCCAGGCACTATTTTGACACATTCACATTAAAAACTGACAGTTGATCCTTCAAAATTGACATATCAAAGTCAAATTTAAAACTTTCGTCGTTTATTTTCAATTAATAAAAGAAGGCACTATTTATTCCGGTTCATATAATAAACAAAGGCCGTGTGTTAAAAGATCACAGCTGATATTACAATGTAAAGGTGTCAAAATTGTACCTGGCACCATTATAGCCTGACTTTATTTCAATAATTCTCTATTAACACGTATGATTTTTTAATAAATTTGGTAAGATAGGATCTTACGAAACAAGATATCCAAATTAGAGTAGCCGTTGGCCTGAACAGCGATTAAACCGACAGAAAAGTCTGCGCCGGTTAAAATATCTGTGAGCGCGGAACCCACAAGTTTCGCCCGCCGGTCTGAACTCACAGATAAATCTATACCGGCTATAACTGGCGCGTGGAATGTCCACTAATTAGGTGGCCATACACACAGAGGTTGATCCGCCGGTTTGGAACGGCGCGGTTCAAACTGACGGATCTGTCTTTCAATTAGTGGACATTCCACGCGCCAGTTATAGCCGGTATAGATTTATCTGTGAGTTCAGACCGGCGGGCGAAACTTGTGGGTGCCGCGCTCGATATTTTAACCGGCGCAGACTTGTCTGTCGGTTTGCACTGTGTCAGGAAAAACATACCGTTCATATTTTAATTTATTAATTGAATATTATGGCACATGTTTCCGGAATGATATAACCAAGTGCCTGTGCAGAAATTCCCACTGAAAATTTCAGATCTTCATATGATTTTCCCGTGGCAAGGAAACAAAGGGCAGCATTTCATCGCTGTTCTGGCCCAATGGCATCTCTCATTTGGGTATCTTGTTTCGTAAGATCCTCTCTTACTAAATTTAATAAAAGGTCATACATGTTAATATCCATTCTTAAATCATTTTTAAAATCGTCTGGATCATTTTCTCTTATCTCTTTTAATAGAAGGTTATGGCTAAATAGTTTCCTCTTAAGCAAATAACTTTTAACCCACTATGCATTATTTCCATATTAATAATCATTTCCATACACAGAGCCTGCTTCTATTTAGCACATAACATTTTACATACACTATGCTTAAAATACCGTTCCGCATAAAACTTTCGACTTGACGAAATTCCACAGTTTTGGTTTAACCGGCAGATAAATCTTGAGTTTTCGCCCACTAACGTGCGGTTATGTCTGCCACAGACCGATATGAAGGATCGATTCGAAAGATTTTTTTTGTGTTAGTGGACTGCAGCAGTTTTAAACCGTTGCGGACAAAACGGTCAGACTTATCTGTGCCGTTCCAAACCGACGGATCAACCTCTGTGTGTATGGCCAGCTATTGCAGCGCGGGCTAGTAAGGTAAAAATAATAACATCAAATACTAAATTTTTACTTTTTTCTGCGAAACTAATATTTTAATTTGAAATTTTCAGGATGTCACTTGTCTTCAAATTTAAAATAAATATATGTTTAAGTTTAAAAAATAATAATTGTTAAGCAATAATGCATAGAATCTCATTTTCAAAATTGGTGCTATGTTGATTATTTTTGTGTTTGACATAACCATTTTGTAATAGTTGTTATAGGTTAGAACTTTATAATTTATCTTATTTACATACACTTGATAAGTAAATAAATTTTAGGAATTAATGTTTTTGTATATAGAACAAAAAGTTAACCAAAATAAAAAAAATTCGAAAATTATTTTTTCTATAAGCGTGCGGAAAAGTCCACTTTTCCGCACGCATTTTAGTGTGGTAAGTGCCACTTTTCCGCACTAGTGCGGAAAAATATTTTTTACGCACTAGTGCGGAAAAGTAAATTTGTAACGATTTTGAGGTGTTCTATAACATTTAGACCGTTCAAAATACATTTGTATCTTTCCTAGCACACGAAATATCCTAAAAATATTCAAATTGACTAAAATTCTGCTATATTTTCAATATTTTCGATAAAATAAAGTTTTCAGTAAAATAGGTTCAAATTATAAGTTTTAAACCTCCCCGGTATAAATATCGTCATTGTCAATGTCAAACAACAATGAACACTAGTGGTTTTAGATTTGGCATCTTAAATCACCATAACAACAAAGTACAAACAAACTGTCAAAACAAAGCCAATTTTGCAGATACAAGCGTCTTTTGAATTTTTCAAACAAAAAAATCAGATTTTCAATAGATTCTTCGGACGAAGATCTACCCCAGTCAGTTCTAGAAGCCGCTAGAATGTGAATAATAATAATTGATTTGATTAAAACGTTTTGAATATAAATAATTTTCTGATTAATTTTTAGTTTTTTCCTCACGCTTATAGAAAAAATAGTGTACCTAACTCGTGCGTAAAGTGTCTTTTCCGCACTTGATTGCTGGCCAAACTCCGCTATCGCGTCGTTTGGCCATCTGCAATCGCGTGCGGAAAAGAGGCACTTTCCGCACTAGTTAGGTAAACTACTATTTCCTAATAACAATATAGTGTGACCCAGTTTTATTCAGCATAATGACCTATTCGTATTTGTTTTTATCCGATCGCAATATAATCCATAACGAGTAAAGAAAGTTACATATGTCACACAAGTGCACGCAAGTCACTTTCTAACCAGTTATGTAATATACGAACACAAGATAACAATACCCCTGATTTCCATGGTATTTTTGTGAAAATTAATTTGTATTATTTTCTTCCTTAGAGACGAAAGTATTTTCTTCTCTAGATAGGAAAAACCGGAAAAACTAACAAAAAAAACTCGAAAAAGCCTTAGTTAACTTTAAAAACACCCTGTAGATTTAAACTTGGAAAGGTATACATTTTTTACTTGCCTGCCTTCTTCAGAGTTTAAGAAAAGTTGACACAATAAAATGTGTTTATTTTAATTAGCAAAATTCTAAATGTTAAATTATGCTCGATAAAATTCGGTCCGCAGAGTTTTTTCAAGTGCAAAAAATTTACGGAAATTTGTGTAAAAATAATACAACTTTTTTTAATAATAGAGAATTATTGAAATACAGCCAGGCTATAATTGTGCCAGGCACTATTTTGACACATCCACATTGAAAACTGACAGTTAAACCTTCCCTTCCCGGTTCATATAGTTGTTGATGATTTGAGGTTTGAGGTAGAGCCGCGGGACTGTAAACGCGCTGGTCGTTTTATAAAATCTGGGTGCAAAAATCCTTAAAAGGACGATGTAAAAATATTAATTTTTCCGAGCCACACAAAGACAATATAGAGAATTGGCACTCACCTTTTTAGTTGTTTCCGTCGTCCAGAGGAGCTCCTCTCGCTGGCCCAGTCGTTGCAGTCGATCCACACTAGAATCACTTGTTTGTGTAATGGTTTAGTTTGATTTTCTAAGAATGTTATTGGATTTTTTGGTTAATAGAATTTATCACCATGCTGCGTGGTGATCTCGATAGAATACGACAGACGAATCTGTTTTGGTTACGCCTTTTTGCGCAGATTCATTTTCCGTAGATGGCGCTGGCGTTTTGCTTGTGCCAATCAAAATTGAAATTGTGTGGGTTTTCCGAATACGGGAATTTGGCGCAAAATTTGAATTTAAAATTAAAGTTGCACGAACAATAGTAAACAAAGCCCGTGTGTTGAAAGATCACAGCTGATATTACAATGTGAAGGTGTCAAAATTGTGCCTGGCACTATTATAGCCAGGCTTTATTTCAATAATTCTCCAATAGTTTGTGTGTGATTTAAGAGGTTGTAATATTATGTATCAAGTTACAGAGAATTTTCCAGTTAATACATCGAACGTCGATAACTCGATCTTCGATAACTCAAAATCTTTGAAGAAATATATGTAATTTGGTCTTGATAACTCAAACTTCGATTAGTCGAATATCTTGGTAACTCGAACATTGTATATGGTGCTAACTTCGATAAGTCGAATTTTCTGGAGGAATCCCCTAATTACAAATCGTTATAACTTGTTTGTTTGCATTGGAATTTTTTAAAGACGCAATTCAGTGTAACTTGTATTCGATTTGTTAATTGTTTAAGGGTTGTGCGTATATGTCATCAAAACGCACTCTAAACACTTTAACTGTCGAACATGCTTTAGAGGTGAACATATTTAACTTAGACTTGCTTGCATCAGAATTATTGCAATTATGCCAATTTTTTTTTTAAACACGTAAATTTGGATTCACAAAAAATACGAAACCGCCGCAAAAATGTTTGTTTATTATTTGTTTATCGAAGTCTCGATAAGTGTGACACATGGTTGATCGAGTTATCGAAGTTCGACTGTATGTACAGTCGGGGACTTTTTAAATTGCCGCCCTTGAAAATAAAAAATATTCCCATTTGAAATACAGAAAAGTCGTTTGAACCAGTCTGTATACATCTATATTTAAAAATTAAGATTTTTGATTTCTTTAAATGATTAATTTTGATAGAAAAAAAAATTTTAAATTTAAAAAGTCCCTGACCGTACATTCTTAATGATTTCGCGGGCCAAGTCCATAGAGATAAAAAAATAATTAGATCGCGCTTCGACTACTGCGCAACCTTCAATAGGGGCGACGGAACCTTGGCCGCCATTTTTTCACAGATTTTAAGTACAAGCAGTTACCACTAGACGTCGTTATGGTGAACAAGCATATAGGGTCACTTATTCGGCGAAATCTGCGTGCTAAAACTTCAAAACACAGTGACCTTACAAGCGAAGTATAAGCCACCACCCCTAGAGGTCGCCGCCATGTTTAATAAGCAGTAAAGGTCTGTCAAATATGTTTAATTGAGATCAGTGGCTCTATATCACGGTGGTTAGAATAGACCGGTGTTCGGATCTTATAAATATATGTCGAATTTTCACGTCACTGGTGGTCCAGCTCATTTTTGTAAACAAAAGTTAGATATGATTTGAACAACTAATATTTTTTGAATTTTTTGAAAACTAAGGCAATTTTCATATCACATACCAGTCGATATTTTTTTTTGCCCGCTTAATTTCTCTTTACACAAAAATTAAAATTCGAAAAAAATAATGTGTTCGTTTTAGCTTCAAAAATAATCCGCTGACCTACATCTTTGTTTACTTTCATTTTCTTCCCATTTCCTCCAATCTGCGAGCGTTTGTCAAGCTTTCTATTTATTTTTTTATTTCTATGATCTACCGGGGTTTACGATAAGTTCTATTTCCTGAAAAAAAAAATGATATTACGTACAGAGCATCTGATTTTTTAATTTATAAATAGCTTATATTTATTTCTATACAAAATTAAAAATATAAATTAGCTTTAATAAATGTTTGAGATTTTATAAATTATATGACACTGTAAAGTTTAATGCCAAGACTTGAATAAATGTACTATATTTACATTAGATAATTTGCATAAATTACTTACAGGGCATTCCAAATTCATGTTTCTTTTAGGAGGCTTAGGGTATTTCTAGAGGATATAGACGATAACTGACGTCCACTTTCAAGAGAAGATTAACGGTGAAACCTGCATCTTGATATAGTAAACTAATTTTATAATAAAAAGACTAAAAAATACTATAGAAAAACCACTTACACTAAAATGAACTTTTTATAAATAAAATACTTTAAAGCTTCTTTTGAAAATGTAGACTTAGAAGTGGGGGCCAGTTTTTTCTATATTTGACAAAACCCCTCAAAGTTTAATTTACACTGCGATGGTAAAAATATATTTAATATGTAATATTTCCTAACAAACGAAAGACGTGGTTACCTTTGGATCAAGGCCATAAGTCGAGATATCTTTCAATTTAAAAGTTAGCAGGGAGGGGGTACCCTTATAGTATTTTAGCTTAAATAAGTTAAGAATGATCACCATATTTTGACATACAAATTAATATATGGTTTACTATTATAGATAGAAATGAATCGCAAATCTTAAGATAAAATATAAAACTTTTGTATTTAGAGTCAAAATTAAAGAAGAGTAATAATATTACTCTGAAAGTAAAAACTATATTTTTTAAAAATATTACAGAATAGAGGAAAGGTGCCTATTACAGCATAGGTTCCTAATATCGGATAGTCAAGTATTTCCTAAACTACTGGTCCGATCTACCTGCGTGTGCATGTACCGATGCTACACCAAGCTGTACAGATTCTACATAAATTACAGATTTTTGCGGCAAGTTTTTATTTGCTGTTTAGTTGTTTACGTGAAATCATAGTGCACGAAAATTTGATCGCTGCTGATTATACGCAATCTATTCTTAGAAGGTCAGACAAATTATTAATTTGATACACATCATTTGATTAAGAATATTGTAAGGTTTTATTTGATGTATAATTTATTAGGTTTAGTGCAGTTTTGTCTTTTCGAAAAGGTTGATAACCTCACATATAATGTATGCCCTAATATCGGACACTATGGGTTTCCCAATTTTGTTTTTCGTTTTAAGCGTTGACAAATTATTTTTGTATTGCAAAAATATTATGCTAGTGTATGGTTTTAACTGATTAAAAAGTATAATAAAAAAACTCTAACTTTACTATGGGTTCCAAATATCGCACATTTGCGATATTGGGACTACCTTCTATCCGATATTAGGACACCATTTTTAAAATGGTGATTTTTGTATTCCAAAATTTATTTTTATCTGTCTCAGCAAAGAATAAGTTTGACATTTGGCATTTCAGAGTATTGAAAAATATAGGATACATAATTGTTTGCTAACACGTACTTCTGATATATAGCTGACATTTTTTTTATAGGCCAAAACAAAAAAGTATCCGATAATAGGCCCCTTTCCTCTAATATTTGCATGTAAAAATATGGTAAATCACCCTCCTGTACTTCAGACTATACAAAGAGAGTATACCTATATATTTACTGACTTAGTTTTAAATCACACTATATTTGGTATCACTGTTTTCTTATTGTTTTTTTTCTTCACTTAAATGTTTTTATTTTTACATATTTCGTACACTCGGGTCATAGGTAACTTCTTTGTTTAGAAAGTCTTCGTCTAAGATTTCGTTTTCTTCCAGTTCGCCACTAAAAATAACAAATGTATTTTAAAAAGTTCGATTCATTTTGTAGGTAACTAATGGATCGTTCATACTCGTCTTTTGTCTAGTCTTTTGTCTTGGTTTAGTCATATGTCTTGTCATAAGAAAGTTAAAACCACTGTTTCTTATGGGAGTGTTCATACAATGTTTTTGCTTTTGTTTTTGATTAGTCTTTGTCTTAAGAGTTGCCAACTTTCAATCCTTAGGACAACGACTAAGACGAGTGACAGACATCAGCTGATATTTGTTGTTTTTTTACAGGGCGTCCGACGAGCGCAAGCGCGCGGCCGAAATTTTGAATTTACCGCCATTAATCATGTTTTTAACAGAAAATCTCAACATAACCTCAAAATTTTATTTGTTTTTTTTTCTTTTTCGCTTTTGTTCTTTCGTGTCTGTGTTTTGTGCACAGATTAGGTTAAATAAGATTGTTTTGTGTAGAAAATGACTTTTGAAGAGGGCCTTTTTATTGAGATTGAATTTTTTTTTCAGCGGGTTATGACTAAGACTAATCAAAAACAAAAGACGAGTATGAACAGCCGATTTTATTTAAGACAGCTAAGACTAATCAAAGGACAAAGACTAATCAAAAACAAAAGACTAAAACGAGTATGAACAATACTTAACACACCAACAAGCAGACATTTGTACAAGAACTGACAATGCAAACTCTTCATCTGACATACTGTAGTTACAGACAGATACACCGAAGGTATAGGAAAAATGCATGTCTGGGACAAGGCTTGGTCCCAACGATTATAAACACACAGGATTGCCTATAAGCTCGAGTTTTTCAGCGGTAGGCGGCGCCTTGCTGCGTCGCTAGTGGACCTCTGCTCAGCGCGCTTCATTTAATACACATTGCAATCTTGAGTTTTTCCCGCTTTTTTCTTGTTTATTTGCAAACAAATTTTTTATTCGTGTTAGTAAATATAATTAATAATTTCATTCACTCAAATGATTTGATAAATCAAGAATTTGCTCTGAGAGCTGAATTTTCCTACCAGACGATATGTTGGAGTTTTTTTTAAATAGTTGGAAGTTTTTAGAAGTAGAATTTTTTCTAAAAGTTTAATCAATTTAAATCATTAGATGTATAATGTATTGTTTTTGTTGCGGATACAATAAAATACACTTATATTATGTAGTAACAAAAAGGTATTTATTTGATATAACAGATCTAAAATTCTAGTATTTATTATATTATTATTTCAAAAACCAGTCAGTTTTTGAAGAAAACAGCCAAATAAGATGTGTTTTTCAACTTCTTATGCTTTAAGTCAATAGATTTTCATAAGTTTTTTTTCAAATGATTTACAATGTTTGTGTGATGAGTTGTTTTTATTCCACCCAGCGCCCGTTTTCACTCCTTCTCCTGTAACATGTTTCTGAAAACTTCTATAAAAAGACTAAGAAAAACTTAAGAAAAAAACTGAAACTAAACTTGGAGAAACTGTCTACAAAATAAACTTTCCAAGAATCAGTTTAATAAAAGAAGTACGTTTGCGTCATAATTACCAAGGATTTTCCAAAAATCCAAAAAAAATTCAAAGTTTATATAAATATAATAATGTAAAAGTAAAAGTATATATATATTTATATTTCTACACTGAAAGAAGGAACACAAAGCTTTTATTTCAACAATAAATTAATGTGCTTTGTTTATATAAATTCACTTAATTCACATTTCTTAAGGTTTATTTACCTACTAAATAGTCAACCACACGCAAAAAAACGTAGATAAAAACGTCAAAAACACCTTAAAAATCACACGAACTCTCAATACAAAGAAAGCAACTGGTCCGCTGGTGACGTAAGCAGGCAGTGTCCGTCTCGCTTGAGCGACGCTAACATAGAGTTAAATGGAAATAAGCAATCCTGTGTGTTTAGGATTAGGATCGTTGTGCTTGGTCATCAGCGAAGTAAGCAAAGTTGATCAATACAAGTCATTCGAAAATGACGGTAGGAGGATGGTTTCATGTAAAAATCGTAGATGGCGTTAGCACGATAAAAATCCCTGGGGCTCGGCCAAATCTTTTAGAGCATTAATACCTACTGGTTAAAAAAATCGAAAAGTAAAGCAATCATAGCTTGCTTTGGAAACAATGGCAAATCTAAATTCACAGACGCAAATTTTTAAGTACGCAGGCAAGTGTTTTGGCACGTAGACACATCTGCTGGCTGGTTGGACGCCATATTTGCTGTTTATTTACATTTTGCGGTATTTTGTTGCATTTGTCGTGTAAAATATGTTTTTTTCTGTGAAAAATGGGAAATAATTCACATAAAATATGTGCTGTTTGTGAAAAAATGTCCAAGAGAAGTAGGGGAGTGTCAATCCATAGGTAAGTACTTGTATTTTCTTTATAATTTGTTAATAATTTTAAACAAATCTAAAAAATTATAGGTTTTTTGGGAAGAAGTTATGGTTTAAAATAAGAAGTGACATCTGTCAATTTTTACATACCTATATTTGTTGTGCTTAGTCAAAAACAAAGACTTGGGACAGTCCTTCATGTAAGGCCAGCATTCGCCATGTCCTTCTGCACCTCCTTTTCCCGCCTTTTCCGCCTCCACGTACTCCTTCATGATATCTGAGTAAGGCGATTTGCTTGCACTAAAAAATGAAAATTATGTCCTAGGGCCTATGACATGACCACAGTTAGCAAAAGCAACTACCGAGGGTGTTCACAGGCTAGAGCGTTTCTCTTTTTTTTAATCGGTTTCATACAAACCAATAACTACTACTGTTTTTCATATGACGGTTCATTTATTTATTATTACAGATCGGGACATAGAATTTTTGCTTTGAAATTTAGTTCGAAAATAGTTCTATTTATATTCTTCCTAGATATTTTTGATAATTATTTATTTTATTAATTTTGTTTTGTGCCATAAATTGGGTGTTTTAAAATTGTTGTCCCTCCTGTAACGTTGATGTGACTTCTGTAACACCTAAAATGCCTGATATTTTTGTCAAAAAAATTTCAAATCAAGTGAAATTATTTTAAACTAATTTCTTAAATTTTAAGCTGTTCTTTAGATACAACTGATATAAGTAAGAAAATATTTTTTTTTAGATAATGTGTGAGAAACAAATACTAGTTATTATAATGACATTTCTGATCTATGTATTTTTTTACTCAGTTTCTCTTATTTCAGGCATATTTAAACACATTTAGTTTAAAGTTGACACTTTTAGTTTACAACAATTCTTGCTGATACAAAAACTTGTTCCAAAAAAAAGTGTCATATTACATCAATGATTTTCATTATTCTCTAAATTCAACAAAACCTTTTCAACTCACTTTTTAAAAATGTCCTAGTTACGTACCTTAGAAACAGCCTCAACATTTCTCCAGTCAATCCAAATCCCTTCATTGGGTGTGCATGAACCTCACAAATGGCCCTAAGAAGACACGCCTTGCCATCTAAGCCGAAATTGTCCAATAGTTCTTCAACAGCAACATAGAGGAGGGCTCTTTCACCTCCGTGGAAATGGCCAGTCTTGGAGGAAGGTGGTGCAGGAGGACGGGTTTCTGGAGAGCTAAACGTTTATTGGTAAGTGAAAAAAATAATTATGATAGGCGTGACACACGTACGTCTTAAACAAATCGGTACTGAGAAAGGGCCTCTAAAAATAACAGCTACAAGCGTGCCGGCATGCAAATGAATCCAAACGTGTAGCTTGGATAAATTAAGCCTACTGATAATGTGTGCTGCACCCTCAGCGCCATCTGTTTTCTAAGCTTAAAAACACCCATTATCAGTTCTAAAGTCCATACCATTATTTTTGGGATAACTTTTTACGATTTTTTTTCGCTGGCCTATGCTATTTGTTATGGTAACAGCTGATTACTATCAAAAAGTTATCTCAAAAATTATGGAATGAACTATACCTTAGGATAAATACATTTTAATTTTTAAAAAACGACCCAAGTTAGCAGCTACATTAGCTCAAGATAATATCTTTGTCTTCTAAAGGTTCCAAAATCTAAAAAACTCTTTTAAATTTAAATAAAAAATTAAAGATAACCCCTAATTTTGACGTCAAATCAGCGCCTTGACAAATTTTCAACGTCATTTGAAAGCAGTCCCTTTCAAAACTATTGAAAGCATTTGCTTTTTTAATCCAAGCCATACGTTTGGGTTCAATTGAATCAAATATGGCGGAACGCTTGTAGCAGTCATTTTCCAATTAATGGTTTTAATACGCTTTAGCAGTACAGCTATATTTAAGACGTACGTGGCGTTCCAGCATAGAAATAGAAAAATAAATAGAACGGAAATGGGAAGAAATTGAAATCCGCCATTTTTTCAAAGATTAAGCAAGGTCTTGACAGGCACGATTTGGAAGGCGGCGTCATAAAACTGAACTCGTGGTAAAACATCATATGGAGCCACTGATCATAATTTAAAATATTTGATGGAGCGTCACTGCTAATTTTCCATGGCGGCCTCTAGGGGATGTGACTTGTACAGGGTGTCCCAAATTGGTCACTTTTAGGGGGTTTAAGGAACTTCTAGGGGAGACAGAGAAAAACTGACCACGCATTGCGAGGCTCAAATTTCAAGAGAAGACTTATAGTGAAAACCGCATTTTGAAATATCGTCTCGTTTTTGAGCTACAGGGCTTTTTGAAAAGTCTGCATTTTGGAAGGGGGTCGATAACTTCGTTATTAATGGAAATTTTGTTTTAGTTTGAATTGCAGTTTTATAGACTTTGTCACGAGGAATTCACCCGCTAAATTAAATTTTAACTATCACTTTTAGTTTTTGAGATATGACATAAAGTTGCATTTTTTCTTATGGAATGGCCTATATTTTAATTAATTTTCGAATTCGTCATTGAATTCTTTTCAAAATGATGTATCATATGTCATAGTTTGATTGAGCAGTTTAGGAGATATTCAGCAAGGCACTCCAGTATTTTTATTATTTTACACAGCAGGGCTATCAAAACGGACGGGCCACGATCCTCCACTTTCTTGACGTCACATCCGGGGCTGATTTTTTTTTGATGGTCACGTTACGACACAGCTGATTGTCTTTAAAAAATTGAAGTTGGAATGACGGTTCATGAATATTTGATTTTTTTTTAAATAAAGTCATTTTTGAGATTGTTTTTACTTTATTCTGGCAGAACGATTTTTCTTAAATGTATAGTAATACTTAATTTTTCATAGCCGCTTCATTAGCTCACACAAAAATTAAATTTAAAGCAGAAGCAAATGTGACAATCACAAATGACAAAGTCAAATACATGTCAAATATAACAGTTGGCATGTGGTACATGGCGGGTAATTTGAATTCAAAATAAGGAATGCTAAATCTTAAAGATTTTAACCATTTAATCATGTTGCTTCCTTATAAACCTTCAGCCCCGGGAGAACAGCTGATTTTTTCAGGGTCGTGGCCTAGTTTGGAAAAATTATAATTCAGCTGACGGTCCTCAAAGCCTAGTTATAAAAAGTAACAAAAATGATACATATTTCAAAATAAAATTAAAACGCTTTTGTGCAAAATAATTTCATATAAAAGCGTAATGTCAAATTGTTTAAACAATTGAAAACAATGACAAAACGTCAAGGCGCAAGGGCAGCTTGATTTGCATAGTATAAGACAACAAAACCATAGGAGCATTGAAGTAGGATTTGACCGCAAGGCTTCACGTCAATGGCGCATGACGTCATTCAACGCACACTAGACAAAAATAAAAAACTTTAATTATCTCCGAAACCGCACAATCAAACTATGACATATGATACATCATTTTAAAAAGAATTCAATGACAAATTCGAAAATTAATTAAAATATAGGCCATTCCATAAAAAAAAATGCAACTTTATGTCATATCTCAAAAACTCAAAGTGACAGTTAAAATTTAATTTAACAGGTGAATTCCTCGTTACAAAGTCTATAAAACTGCAATTTACTCTAAATCAAAATTTCCATTAATAACGAAGTTATAGACCCCCTTCCAAAATGCAGACTTTTCAAAAAGCCCCCGTAGCTCAAAGACGAGACGATATTTCAAAATGCGGTTTTCACTATAAGTCTTCTCTTGAAATTTGAGCCTCGCAATGCGTGGTCAGTTTTTCTCTGTCTCCCTTAGAAGTACCTTAAACCCCCTAAAAGTGCCCAATTTGGGACACCCTGTACTACGCTTTTAAGGTCACTGCGTTTTGAACCCTGGTGATGTGTTGTTGTAGCAAGGCCAACAAAAATATACAGTCACGACCCTGAAAAAATCAGCTGTTCTCTGGGGGCTGACTTTTACATTGAGTCTTATGGGAGGTCCGATGTTTTTTTAGGATATTTTTAAAATGGCACTACAGATTTCCGCGAAATTTCAGTGAAATATTCTCAGACACCATCCCGATATTCTGCTTTGTAAGGATGCAAGATGATTAAAAAGTTAAAATGTTCAAGATTTAGCATTTTTTATTTTGAATTCAAATTACCCGCCATATACCGCATGCTAACTGTTATATTTGACAGGTATTTGACTGTGTCATCTGTGTTTGTCACATTCGCTTCTGTTTTAAATTTAATTTTTATGTGAGTTAATGAAGCGGCTTTGAAAAATTAAGGATTACTATACATTTAAAAAAAATTGTTCTGCAAAAAAATTAAATATTCATGAACCGTCATTCCAACTTCATAATTTTAAAGACAATCAGCCCCGGATGTGACGTCAACAAAGTGGAGGATCGTGGCCCGTCCGTTTTGATAGCCCTGGTTGTAGTTTTCGTGATCGTCACCCATAACGACCTCTAGCGGTACCGTACCCTGTCGCTTCCTATTGGAGGTATCGCCGTAGTCGCAGCGCTACCTAATTATTTTTCTATATCTAGGACAAAGTGTCATTCCGTAGTGATAATTATTAAGAATTAAACCCCATATGATAATTTTTGAGATAACTTTTTGACAATTATCAGCTGTTTACCATAACAAATAACATAGGCCAACGAAAACAAGTGGTAAAAAGTTGTCTCAAAAAGAATGATATGAACTGTAACCACGGATCACAGGTGATCCGTGCTGTAACCACCAACCACTTTCGTAATGTCTATTGTTTTTTTTAAAGATTGCTTGCATTAAAAATAATTATAAAATATTACCAGGTTCCAACATTCGAAACATTTAATTTGTAAAATAAGGCTAAAAACAACGGTTTGGTTTTTTATATTTTGGCTTTTACACGTGACAGTTTTAAACGTATTCCAAAAACTTTGAGAAAAGTGGCTTATGGTAGTGACAGATTTCCCCCACTCTTCAAATTTGAAAATGCTATAACTTGAACCCAAAAAACTTTTGACCAAATGTTATTTGAACTTTTTTTTTAGTCCCTGTAAATACTCTACCTCTCCTTAATCTGCATTACCTGTTTTACTCGTTTCTTTAAAACTATGAACGTAACTTACCGTTTCCCCCTCCGATGTTCAAAAACGTTTCCAATATAGTCTGCTAATATGGTTCCAGCTGCCCTCCCCATGGACCTCGCCAAAACTGGGGGCAAGACACCATATGGGTTCTCGTTGTCTGTCAAACCTAGTTTGTCAAAATCGACTGAAAGCAAAAGAAAACTTAATTATTTTTTTAAGTTTGGAATACATAGGTCATACAAATTTAAATGCTGTGCCGTTTCTCATCCTAGTTTTTAACCACCATTAAGAAAGAAAACAGACAGACAAATAGAAAGACAGCTTGATAATCTTGCTAATTTAGTTTAAGAAAAACATATTTCCGATGCGAAATCAAAAAAACTACTTATTCAAAAACAAGCGCAACACTTTTTAGCTCTGGCATACTAGTAGTAAAAAACAAATAGAAACTCTAGAAGTTGGAGAAGGAAAACAAAAATAAGGAGAATTATTGGAATTTTAACTAAATAAACTTTGAAAGATGGAAATTAAGGAAACACAAATTTTAATATCAAACTTCAACAAACAGAAAAAAATTAAAAAACGATGATGTAATTTTCTCCAGTTGAGCAAACTTTAAAGGAAATTGGGATACAGAGTTAAATACAAAAAAATTATAGTTAATGAATAAGATAATTAAAGTAATTTAAAACAAGTTATACCAAATTAAAAAAAAACAAACGAAAATTTTGCGAAACAAGTAAAATACTCTGCCAATATATGGGCCCCTAAGCTCACACTAGGTACTATAGTTATAGTGTACGTATGAGCTAATATAACTAAAAACTGAAATATATTTTATTCAACTCCGGACTAAATTACCTTTTGTTTGATACCACACAAGCCATGTTTTGACTTAAACTCAAGTTTTTGAAATCTACCCCCACCCTTAAAAAAACAAAAACTAAAATGTATTTTGTTAAACTAAGGACTCAATTACCTTTCGTTTGATATCACACACGCCATATTTTCACTTAAACTCTAATTTTTAAAATTTACCCCCACCCTTTTTTTTAAATAAATTAAAATGTATTTTGTTCAACAGCAGACTCAATTACCTTTCGTTTGCTATCACACAACGCCATATTTTCACATAAACTCTAATTTTTGAAATCTACCCCCCACCCTTTTATTTGGTTTGTGTTTGGTGGATTTTGTTCATTTTTAAATGGGACCATCTCGAGCCAAGACCCAGCCTAGGTACCAAATTTCATTAAAATCGGCCAAGCGGTTTTTGAGTTATGCGCGTTGGTCGTTACAGACAGACAGACAGACAGACAGACATACAGACAGACAGACAGACAGACAGACGGCGCAACAAAAAAGTTTCAAAATCATCTGAAACGCAAAGATATATAAAAAATTTTGAATCGGAGCAACTTTTTTTTTCTGGAAAAAATTAGGATCACCATAGCTCACACTACTATAGTATAGTTATATGTGTGAGCTACAAGTTTGAAACTGCCTAAAGAATCTGAAAAACGTAATATTTACACCGGAGAAGAAAATACAGGAATCAAAAATTGTAAAATGTAAAGTAGTTGACATAAATGTAGTGGAACCTACAGTCGATCTAAAATATGGAAATTCAGTAAAAAAGACATTTGATGATATAAAAACCGAGCTGAATTCGATATCTATAATAATCGAAAAAATTGTGAACACTAGAGGCCGGATACATTTGACTGATGTTTATTAAAAAAAACTATCCTTACAACTTACAACTGTCAAAGATAGTTTCTCACGGTGTCAAACAGTTCATTAACTGTCAAAATATATCAAGGGCCTCTAGTAAACTAGGAGTCCAATAATAAAGAAACACTCACTTGTAAAAGGTAAACTGACGGTAATATTTGAGAAGAATCCTTCTGGTGGGTATCTCACGAAGGGCATACTCAAAGATGGCGTTATAACCATCGTTGTTCCAGGTGGTAGTGCCAATCTTCCATCTTCTGTAAGCCACAAAACTCGTTTTTGTCTAGATTTGGCTTTAGCAGGTTTTATTTTGGATGGTTCTTCACTAATTTTGGAATCTACCGTAGCTTGTTCTTTTATAAAATCATTGTTATTTATTTGATCTTTTGTAAAACTAGTTTTATCTATTTTGTCATCAATATTTAAGTTTTCTTTTAATCTATTTTTGAAATTATTTTTATTTTCCATTTCTTTAAAGTTTGTTTCTACAGAATTTATTTCTAATGGATTGTCCATATTTGTTATAAAATCATTGTTAGTTATTTGGTCATTCTTTTGGAAAATATTTTTGTCCATTTTATCATAGACACTTGAGTATTCTTCTAATCTATTTTTATAATTTTCTTTACTATCTACATCTTCAAATTTGTTACTTTATTTACAACACCTTTGTCAATACTTTCTTCAAGATCACTGTTTAAATAATTTTGACTAGTCATATGCGTATCTGAGTATTTATTTCTAATATTTTCCTCACTATTAAATATTCTATTATCTAAAGCTTGACTATTTTTAAACTATTTCTATTTTCTGCCTTTTTGGTCCAAGATTGTTGTATCAAAGTGCTCATTAAGACGACTAGAGTTAACGGGTGGGGTTGAATAAAAAAGTGATGTTGAGTTCTTGTAGACTGAGTGGTTGTAACTAGTGCTATCAGGGCCATTCTAAAATAAAATAAAAAGATTATACCGAGCGCAGTGGCTATATAAGGGAGGGGGGGGGGCTAAGATTTTTTTAGATATTTTCCACATATTTCATGAATACAAATGTAAAATAGCATAAAATACGGCTTATAAGGGTCTCGCAACCCCCCCCCCCCCGAAACTGTCTCGGGCCCCCCCGAAACTTTTTTTTATATACGCCACTGCCCTGAGTTAAGATTTGCAAAAACGTCATTTAGCGAATTTTAGGGTTGGGAATCCCATAAGAACAAAATGGGTAAACTTTAAAAATTCATATTTCAAAAACTATACAGTTTATCAACAAAAGCACCGAGTTGCAGTATGGTGGGGCCATAGAGATGCGAAAAAACCACACCCTAAGTTAAGATTCGAAAAAACGTCATTTAGCGAATTTTAGGGTAGGGAATCCCATAAGACCAAAATGGCTAAACTTTGAAAATTCATATTTTAAAAACTTTACAATTTATCAACAAAAGCACCGAGTTGCAGTATGGTGGGGGCATAGAGATGCAGAAAAAACCACACCTGAGTCAGTGGCGTATATAAGGGGGGGCCCCCGAAGCTAAGATTTTTTTTAGATATTTTCCACATATTTCATAAATACAAACGTAAAATAGCATAAAATACGGCCTCATGAGGTCTCGCCCCCCCCCCCCCCCCCAAACTGTCTCGCCCCCCTCGAAAGTTTTTTCTGTATACGCCACTGACCGAGCGTATGGGTTATTCGAATCGGGCACTTTTAAGGGTTTAGGTTTTGAGGTGTTTTTAGGAGAGCTAGAGAAAAAACTTCCCCCCCTTTGCAACGCTTAAACTTTAAGAGGAGTTAAAAGGTTGATACATCAGTTTTTGTGCTACAGGTGGATTCTTTACACGTTTGCATTTTGGGAGGGGATCTATAACTTCTTATTTATGAATATTTAATTTTGATCAGGATACACTAGGACATGGTATGTCAGCTCCATATATACCGGGACTTCTCGCTTTTTGTGCCGTCATGTAGATGACAAAATATCAAAATTGGCATGTATCTAGCCAATATTAAATGAACCAAGAAATTAACATATCAACTTCCCACTAAGCACAAAATCGTAAAAAACGTTAAATAAATGTTGAAAAAAAAAGTTTTTTTCTAGCACAAATTTGTGGTAAAATTAAGTCAACTTTTACATTTAAAAAAAATCCTAACAAAAATTTCATTAAAAGCATTACCAAAAATATATTTCTTAATAACGTTAAGAAACCAATATTTAAACAACCATAATTTTATTAACATTAAAAATAATACCATCAATATATGGTTATTTTTATAATGGTTTTCCTAGATCCCATATCTAACGTTGAATTAAGATATATGAAGCTAATAAATGTTTTGTTTTTTAAACATTAAAAAAAATTATACTATAGAGGGCGCTGCCGCATAGTTCCACTACCAGAACGGGCCATCGCTATTTTTAGTTGCTTTTCGCTGCGAGTTTATACGAGTCGATAGCAGATACGCTTTGTGCAATTTTGGTTAAAATATTTACCTTTTGTAGAAACAAACATGGCAAATTAAAAGCACAATTATTAATAATGATAGTGAATACATATTTGGATATGAATATACACCAGTTGTGTGGAAAAGATGGTATAGTTATAAAATAACAAATATGTATGCAATGATTTAAATGAAGCATCACAAAATTAGGTAAGAAAAGTAAACAAAAGTAAAAAAATTGTTTTGTATGGAATATTGCATACCTACGTTACAGTTAATCAGACAGGGAATGCCACAATTCACCGCGAATGATTAGCCGCCGGACCTTAAGCCGCGTATTCATTTAAGGCGACGAATGCCTCGGCACGGGTCCTCATCCGTTCAGAGTGCGAATTTCAAACGAGCATTCAGTTGAATATTGTTTGCCTTGTATTCACTTGAGCATTGATGAGAACGAGAGCGAGGCACTTACTACAAAATTATTGTTTACATATAATTTTAAATTTTATTTTCAGAAGTCTGACTGTCGAGTTTACGAAAACCACAACGGACTCTTGCTGCTCTGCTTTTCCAAAATAGAAGAATTTTATTTACATTATTTAAGTTATCTTATCTTTATCTTTAGATATAAATATATTTTTTCATTGTTAAAAAAACATTTATTTTTCAATGTTAGAAAAACATTTTTTTTCACTGTTAAAAATCAATATTTTTTTAAGGTTTGAAAAACACTTTTAAAAAACGTTATAAAAACATAAGATTATTTTTCTAACGTCAGAAAACGGGTTATTAAGCTTCTTTTTCACTATGAATATGACGTTAGAACTAACATCCAACCTAACGTTATGTTTTTAATTTAAACATTATTTTGACATTATTAAAATGTTTTTGTGTTTAGTGGGTTGAAATTTTGCACAAATGTACCCTGGGCATACTTAAAAAAAACGTGAACATTTTATTTTTAAAATTTAATTAAATGTGAGTCCTAAAACATCTAGATCGGATAATAAAATAAATTATCTTAATACACGATAACTCAAAAACACCTTAAACGATTTTAACCCAATATGATACACAAGTTTTATGTCGACATTAGATTTTGGTTTAAAAAAAGGGTTAGTTAAAAGTATTATTTAACCAATTTTACCATAAAACTATCAACTTTAGTATCAACTTTTCTTGTATATTATTAATATTACGATTTTTGTTTAAAATGTTTCTTTTGTATTTAAAACATTTTTGCCTGTGGCGCATGTCGCCTGCGAGAATTTAAAGTAACATTACTTCAATATTTTCTGTAATTTCGTATTTAGTTTAAAAGGCATTACTACTCATAATTATGAAATTTGTCTTGAAAAAGTACTAACACCGCGGAACTACTTTTGAGGCTCAATACCACCTCTGCCGCTCCCCTAAGGTGTCGACCAGCCTCCCGCGTCCTATAACCACGCTGCGTTCACTGGGTTCTACTATTAGGGGAGACCGGGGCTAGTTGGCGCAGTTTTTGGTTTTTTAATTTGTATGTCTTTTTGGTTTATTATGCAAAATAAAAAGGTAGTGCAGCATCTAGACGTTTATCTCAGCTATTTATGCGCCATGTATAATTTTTCTTTAGTTCTTATAGTTTAAAAGAAAATCAACAAAAATCATGTTTATGCAAAATGCGCCAACTTGCCCCGCTCAGGGGTAAGTTGGCGTATGGCCGGGGTAAATTGACGCTTTGGTTCTGGGTTGCGGACTAAATTTATTAAATAACAAAAAAAATCACTTAAATTATGTTAATAAACATAAGCTAAGCTTTAATTTAAATGTAGTACTTTTTTTTTAACAAAAATTACAACATAAACTATATCAAAAAATAATATAATCTGTTTACTCGCTTAAGCAATTAATTCACAAAAAAATTGCTGAAGTTTCACCAGCACATTCCTCATAAGCCCCGCCATGGCACCAGTTGCATTTAATCCATTTTTCCCTAAGGGCACTATTCTTATATGTATCAGTGCAATACAGACAAAAGCAGTCATTATCATCATCATCGCTGCTTAAGGGGTCATTATTTTTTTTTATTTTATTTGCTGGTACCTAATTTTTCTATTTGCCTCCTTTTCGCTTATTTCAGAAGCTTTTTTAAGTTCTACCCTCTTTTTTTTGGAACTTGCTCTTCGCGAAGAGCTTCTTTAATGGGCGTATCGGTTAATATAGCCGTAGTTCGTCTTTTTCGCCCTTTGGTAATATTTTTTCTTGCTTCCGCTTTAGGTAAGTGCCGTATTTGGGATGGAACTATTTCGTTTTTTTCTGAGGTTATTTCTCCCAAAGCCAAAATTTTATGAGACGGCCCTGGTCGAATATCCTGGATTTGATTTTCGTCAACTTCTAAAGCTTGTTGTAAAAGATCAGGTTCTTGATACTCCTGTAATTCTTTCACTTGATCATCACCCAACTCATTAATATTAGGGTTAGGTCGGTCCGTAGAATATGAAGGTAAAAACTCCTCTTCGGAAAAGATATCCCGATTAAAAGGATAAATTCCTGAAACTTCAAAACCGGCAGTAATATTTATGTTATTTCTGTACCAAAAATACTGCTTGGGGTAAGTTGGCGCACGCGCCAAGTTGCCCCTGAAAAAATGAGCCAACTAACCCCAATCGTATTTTTTTGTTTCTTGAATTTTTTTCTCGTACAACACTAAGATATAAACAAAAATTTTAGCTTGTTTTTGAAACTAGAAATTCCAATCTTTAAACTACTCTATCTAGTAAGTACCTACAATTATTGTATGAAAAGTTATCGCAAATATATTAAATGAATAAAAATTTACTTCCCACGTGTATGAACACATTAGAGAGCGCTCACACTGAGCGACTGCACTCTGAATACTGGAACTCTTTACAAGCAGACACTAGGTCACATACATCAAAATTGTCTATTAGCACAACGTTGCCAGACTGGTGGTTTAGTAGAAAATAGCCGTGCGCCAACTTGCCCTTGCGCCAACTAGCCCCGGTCTCCCCTACCTTTGTTAGGGTTAGACTAAGAATGCATTTAAAAAAAACCTAAAATTAAGTAATAGTTAGCTTACTAATATATTGGTAAACTGTGGTGTAAAAAAATTGACTTTAGTGAATGTGAAACGAAAATGAATAACAAGAATAACACTTTAAAATTCTGTTTGTTTGTAAGAGTAAAATTGTAAAAATTTTGTATATTTTTCGAAAAATCCTCAAATCTCAAAAACTAAATACTAATATTAAAAACTTATCGATCAAACGTTTAGCCTACAATTGTTCAAAATTTGGTTAAAAATTTTAAACCGATTGGCTAGTTTTCAAGTAATGGCTTAAAACATTGTTGAAAATAGGGGTTTATAAAAGCCCCAAGAACTAATATCTACATGACATAGAGTGTTAGTGTATCGTGATTTTGATCTAAATTGCTTTTTCATGATTTTTTTGGCTCCGGAACGATATAGCGGGTATTAAAATAGCGGTATCGAAATAGCGACAATCAAAATAGCGATGTAGTGAAAGAGCTAATATCAAAATAGCGATGTAACAAAATCGCGATTGTAACAAAATAGCGATGTAACAAGAAATATGCTGGTTCAGTTAGGTTCGGTTCGATTCGGTTCGGATTCACACCCTCTAGGATCCCGGGAAAGAAGTCAGGGATGTTTTCTTTTTGAAGAAATATGCTGATTCGGTTCGGTTCAGTTCGGTTAGGATTTACACCTCTAAGATCCCGGGAAGGAATTCATACGCTATTTTCAATTTTGATACATTGCTATTTTGATACATCGCTATTTTGTTACAAACGCTATTTTGATACATCGCTATTTTGGTTGTCTCTATTTTGATAGTCGCTATTTTGATAGTCGCTATTTTGATACATCGCTATTTTGATATGTCGCTGGTTTGTTACAAACGCTATTTTGAGACATAGGAAAGAGGGGGCTGAATGAACCTTTGAACGGGGGCACTTTTGAACACTAGCCAAAATTGTTGGTTGCCTACCTAAATATCATTCCTTTTTAGGTTGGCTCCCCTGCTAGGGCCATATAAAATGACATTTAAGTCATTCGCTTGTTGGGGATTACTGCGATTTTTTACAGAGACAAAATAAAAATTATTATTTTCTCTGTCGGTAAGTCTGTATCAAAGAAAAGTAATACATGAGTTTTTAGCAAATTAAAAATTAGGTTTTTTTTAAATGTGGTTTTTTCTTTTTTTTGCTGCTTGGGAAACTATTGAACGAATCATGTGGGGTACCTTTGAACAGCGTTCAGAGGTGCCCCAGGTGTTTAATGGTGACACACTTTAATTATTGTTAAACTTTTGTTATATTTTTAGAACGAATAAGTTAGATATTTTAACAGATTATTTGTAGCTATGGCTGTAGCAATAGTTTCCACAAATATTATTGGTTTTAGGTATTTAATGGATCGTTCATACTCGTCTTTTGTCTAGTCTTTTGTCTTGGTTTAGTCATATGTCTTGTCATAAGAAAGTTAAAACCACTGTTTCTTATGGGAGTGTTCATACAATGCTTTTGCTTTTGTTTTTGATTAGTCTTTGTCTTAAGAGTTGCCAACTTTCAATCCTTAGGACAACGACTAAGACGAGTGACAGACATCAGCTGATGTTTGTTGTTTTGTTTTACAGGGCGTCCAAAGAGCGCAAGCGCGCGGTCGAAATTTTGAATTTACCGCCATTAATCATGTTTTTAACAGAAAATCTCAACATAACCTCAAAATTTTATTTGTTTTTTTTTCTTTTTCGCTTTTGTTCTTTCGTGTCTGTGTTTCGTGCACAGATTAGGTTAAATAAGATTGTTTTGTATAGAAAATGACTTTTGAAAATGGACCTTTTTATTGAAATTGAATTTTTTTTTCAGTGGGATATGACTAAGACTAATCAAAAACAAAAGACGAGTATGAACAGCCGATTTTGTTTAAGACAGCTAAGACTAATCAAAGGACAAAGACTAATCAAAAACAAAAGACTAAGACGAGTATGAACAATACTTAAAATGGTTAGAAATTACGTCAAAAAACGAACAAAGCCAATTTTTAATGAAGAAGACATACAAGCAGCCATTGCTTGGGTTAAAAATGAAGAATTATCCTTAAGAAGAGCTGCTGAGGTTTATGGGCTCACAAACACTGCACTCTATTACCGTGGGCCAAATCAAAGAAAAAGCAAACCAGGAAATCCAAGTTGCTTTCATGAGAAAAAAGGTAATGATATTTTATTTTCCCCAAAACGAAGATATTTCTACAGTAGAAATAGGTGATGTCGTTTGCAAATTGCCGTCTCCTTCCATCACCAAAGGAACTGAAAGAACGCAATCGTTAATTTCTTTAAGTTCAATCAATCCCAATTTAATTTCCTTTAAATTTTTAAACTAAGCATAATGAACCTCAATTCTTTTTTAATAAAAAATTTGTTTTGAAATATTCCCAAATAATATGTTATTACTTGCGGTCAAATGTATCCCACATAGGGGCACTTTTGAACATTAGTCCTAAAAAATTTTAAAAATTCCTACAAAAAATAATAAAAATAAAATTATTATTATTTTTTTTAATTTCAAGACAAAACATATAAAAAAATGCTATAGTACCGAAAAAACTATATATTTTTTTATTTTGTTGAATAAGAAAACCCTATATAACAAAATGTTCAAAGGTACCCCCCTCTCCCCTAGCTATTTTGATAGTCGCCATTGCATTACTCGCCATTTCGTACGTCGCTATTTGCACTCCCAAATTTTACTTTAAAAAATACTAAAATTTAATTAATAATTACTCCAAACGGAATTCACTGAAGACTGGAATATTACCTAGAAATTAATACCCGGTATGTATGTGTTTGCATGCTGGCGGATGCGCTATATAGTTAGTTCGAATCTAATTATTCACTTTTATTTGCTCCGTAGATGTTGCGTCGCATTCTAATTACGAAATATAGAAAGAGAGGACGACATGTCCCAATAGAATTTTACGGTACATAGAATCTGAACCTTCCTGCGGCAGTGCCTAGGACAGAATCTGTGCAAAAACTAGTCTTCATGCCGCCCGCACCCCCGTGACGCCCCCCGCACCCATGGTTCGCGTTGCATGTTAGAGGAGCTCAAGGGCACTTTTAATTAGTGCACTTAGACAATTTGGCATAGTGATGTGCAACCATTTTTCCAAGTATTGACTAGATACTGATACTTCCTATTCGAGTATTAAATTTTATTATTATTTATATTATATTATCGGTAAATCCAATATATAAATATCGGCCCAAATGATTACAAGTACTCCAAATTCGTTACTCATACGGCCGATGCCGGTAAAATTGATACGAAAGTAACACTTCGACTTCGGTCCCATTCGGGATTCGAGTAACGAGTATTTGGCGTCGAAGGATATTCGTTTACTTCGAATCCGCCCATGTATCAGATATTAAAGTATCGAGTAGATAGTATTTGCACACCACTAATGTGGCATTATCGGTCGGGCGCTGGTGGTTTGTTTTGATTTCAACGATTTGGTTTTTACGACAATGGCGGAAGTTTCTAATTCTGATAGCATTGGCGTGCAATATTTAAAAACAATTAAATTTTCATCTTTGCCATTAAAAGAGAAAATATGTAAACTAGGTATGATACATTTATTATTTATTTATAATTTCAATAATAATAGGTAGGTAACTAATATCTAACTAAATATCTCATTTTTTAATTATTTGCAAAAAAAAATTCCGCCTGCGCCGCAATTTTTTATTTTTTTTTGGTGTACACTCCGAAAGCTTTTTACCACACGCCGCCACTGCTTCAAGGGCGGAAAAATATTTGATTGCAAGCATTAGATTACAATTATTATTTTTCTGATTTTGTATTATTTTTCGTTAAAATAAAAAAAAATACTTTATCAAAATACATGACACAAACATGTCTAGATTTTGTTTTTAAATCTTAATCCATCTCACTTAATAATAGAACGTCACATTTTTTTAAAAATATTAAATTATGTTTGGATTAATAATGAATAATTTTATTGATCGTAAAGATATGAGGAAAATTATATCAAAGCGTAGGTGGTTTATTATCACTGTATACAAACAATGGTATTATTAACGGTAGTTTCTCTTTTTTACCTTCCTAGCCCGGTCAGCAATGGCTAGAGAAGGTACTATTTTCGACGAAAAATTTTTTTTGGAGATAACGTCGAAAATTTGTTATTTGGGTGTATTTTGACCTATCTTAGCAATATCGTCAGGATGTCTGTCTGTGTGTGTGTGTGTGTATGTCTGTCCGTAACACGATAGCTCCTAAACCGCTGAAACAATTTTCATAAAATTTTTAGGTAAAATAGTGTTTGACACTCTAATGAGCTGATTAGATTTTGGTCAAAATAATTTATGTTACAACCAAAAGATTCGTAGGAGCTTTAATTTATGAGATATTTACAAAAAACGGTTTTCAAGGCTGATATACATATAATGGATTCACTTGAAGTGTGCTAATAGGCTAGCTAGGAAGATATCAGATCCGTCATGGATCCATTTATTATACCTACGTATATTGCGGTTAACACTGTCAAAGGCATTGGACAGGTCATAAAATATTATAAGGGCCTAAAATTAATTAATTCAGTTTTAACAGTTCCAATTTTATTTATTTTTAGAGGAGAACAACCCCTCAAAACCCCCCCCTGCAATGCAATTTTTTTAAAGATATTTTTTAAATATTTTATGAATAAAAAAACCTAACATAGCATAAAATACGGCCTCATTGGGTCTCGGCCCCCCAAAGCTGTCACCCTCCTACGCTTTTTTCTAAATACGCCACTGGGAAACAAGAACAAATGTCGATGAACCCAATTAAATTTAAATTTCCTTAGTTTTTAAATGTAGAAAAAGCTCGTCTCGTCCTTTTTAACCATTGAGATTTTGCTCTCTGTTTGATAAAATCTAACTGTTAAAAACTGTTCAGAGTCTTAAAACCTTACTTTTTCCATTAGAGTAGGAAAAGTCCGAGAATTTCTTTCTTTTTCAACAAAAACAAAACAAAAAAATCAAAACAATTGACAGTCTCCGCCATTTTGACAAAGCTGTGATAAAATCAAAGGATAGTAGGTTTGGTTAGGCTATCTTTCTATTTATTTAGCCTTCCTCGATTCATCTTTGGACATAGGCCTCCCCCGATATCTTTCAATCTTCTCTGTCTGTCGCCGTATTGATCCATCTAGGTCCCGCATGTTTCTTTAAATCGTCCGTTTTAATTTGAGGTCTTCCCCTACTTCTTTTATTTTCCCAAGGTCTCCAGTTTACAATACATTTGTTCCATCGATGGTCTTTCTGTCTGATATTATGACCGATAAATTTCCATTCACTCCTTTTTCTATATGTTAGCTTTAAATGTTTGTTTTTCCATTGATATTTGGGCCTTGGTTACCTTATCCATGTTTGATTTTGTAAGTTGCCAGGTCTGGAATCCATAAGTAAGGTCAGGAATGATACATTGGTTTTACACTTTCGTTTTGAGATACTGAGAATATTTTTTATTTTTCAATATGTAGCTTAATTTGCCGAATGCTGCGCACGCCAATCTTACTATTCTTTTGATTCTTGTTCCTCTACTTGTTTTATTTTATCTTGGTTTGTTCTGATCGTGATATCTTCATGTGTGTTTGATATGATCTTAGTTTTAGTGCAGTTCATACTCAAGCCTATATTTTTAGCTGCTGTATCCAGTTCTTCCATGATTTAGTTCTGCTTTCTTATCTGTTATTAAGGAAATATCATCAACATATCTTACGTGGTTCAAGTATTGTCCGTTTACTTTGATGCCGATTTCTTCCCAATCTAAGTTTCTAAAAACATCTTCTAGGGTCTGGTTAAATAGTTTAGCGGATATTATGTCACCCGTCTGACACCTCTTCTTATGGGGATTGACTTGGCTATATATATTGGCTATTAAATCTGTGTATCTGTGATCTATTCGGCTATTAATTAAAGATGATTTTACTGCCCAGTGCTCAATGCTATCGAAAGCTTTTTCAAAATCAATAAACGCAATATATAGTGAAATGTTGTATTCGTTGGCTCGTTCTATTAGTTCAAGTGTGCTGTTACCTTTTCTGAATCCTGCTTGTTCTTTTGATTGATATACATCAAATTTTGTTGTTAGTCTATCTGTTAATAGTTTTGTGAAAAGCTTATAAATTACATTGAGGAGTGTTATAGGTCGATAGTTTTTTAGGTCTGGTTAATGGTTATGAATTCTTTCTAGTTGTTTGGGATTATTTTTTCTTTTAGTATTTTATTCAGGAGAATTTGGAGGGTATTAACTACAGCTTTACCACCGTATTTAAGTATTTCTGTCATTACTCCGTCTTTTCGAGGTGACTTTTTTTTAATTTTTTTTTAATGCTCTCTTTATTTCCGCTTTGCCTATTTCAGGTTGTAGCTCTGAGTTTATGTTCATTATTTTTGTTTAGAGTTTCTTCGTGGTTTCTCGTGATGGTTCCATTTCTGTTAATGAGCATGAAGTTAGCGAAGCACCCATCGCAGATCGAATCGTGACTAGGTGGATAATTTGCCGTTAATTAGTCGTGAATTAGTTGTGGAAAAATTAATTTTGTCGCTCTTATTTTTGACCGTTTTTGAGGGTGCTTCGCTAACTTCATATTTTGGCACCCATCGCAAATCGAATCGCTACTAGGTGGATAATTTGCCGTTAATTAGTCGTGAATTAGTTGTTGAAAAATTAATTTTGTCGCTCTTATTTTTTACCGCTTTTGAGGGTGCTTCGCTAAATTCATATGAAGTTTATTTCTTCTGATATACAATTTTCTCTCTTTTTATCTTTTTGTGCAATATCTTTTCCCACTTTGGTCATAGCTCTTGTCAGTTCCTTTAGCATTTCTTTGTATATAGCTGTATTTTGTGTAAGTTTACACCCTGTATATTATGGTATTAATGTCATTGCAAAAAACAAATACGCTGAAATGTTGAAGATACTTCTTAATTCTTGCTAATCCTTAACAAACTAGCCGAGCAAGTTGTTTATTGAATTAAATAACCAATTAGCCAGACATTTTAATTCACTTTAATAGCCCATATCTATTACGCTTATGTATAATAAAGTTGACTTGTTGATTTTAATCTTAAGATATTATGTATTAAAAACATTTACTCGTGGGACATCTTTTTAACAGAATATTAAGTCAAAATAATTAATAAAAAAACATTGAAAAATAATACTTTTAGTTTTATAACAGTTTATAAAAATGTACAAGGATCGAAACTAAAAACTTTTAGGGGCTTTAAGGTAGTTCTAGGTAGGGTCCCTGTATGTTGACATATATGGACATAATAGGGACCTATTGCAATAGTGCCAGGCACAAATTGTGCCGGGCACTACATTGACAGTTTCGCAATGCAAACTGACAGTTGATCTTTCAAAATTGACATACCAAAGTCGAATTTATAAATATCGTCGTTTATTTTCCATTAATAGTGGCGTCACTATTAAATTACACAAAGGCCTTATTTTGAAAGGACACAGCTGTTCTTATAATAAGAAACTGTCAATATAGTGCCCGGCACAATTTGTGCCTGGCATTATTGCAATAGGTCCCTATTAATCCAAATATGTCAACATACAGGGACTCTAGTTCCAGGAAAGATAGAGAAAAATCGACCCCCCCCGAGTGTCAAAAAAAGTTTTTTTTTAATTTGTCAAACATATTTTGTTTATTGTATTACAATCTAGTTAATAGGACTAATTAGCAATGTTGCATTAACTTAATTTACTAGAAAAGTTTGTAACGTATATTTTTAATCAATTAGTTTTTAGTTACCTTTTTCTGTATTTAACATAAATATACCTGAAATATTCTTTAATTATTATTCATTAGTTGAAACCCCCTCTTAATATAATTATTGACACCCACCTATTTATTTTATGCTGACTAAAAAGGCAGGCAGGCAAAAAGCATTATATAGAATAAAACATTAAGATATGAGGATTATTGAGAAGTTAGATATTGCCCAGTAAAGACTGGTAAAAGCTCAAGTATTTTGGGTGTTGCAAAGCAAGCATAGAGTTTAATATAAAAAGAGAGAATGTAGTTCAGTAGTGAAAAGTGAGATAGTTTGTGAAAGAGCAGTGTAGCGCATAATGGCGGATCACTGTTTAGGCAGTGCGCATTATGGCGGACCACTGTTGAGTAGTGTAGCGCATAATGGCGGATCACTGTTGAGGCAGTGCGCATTATGGCGGGCCACTGAGAAAAACCTAAGAGGCTGTTAGTGCCTGCCGGCGTTCCTTCAGATTAGAGGATCTGTAAGTTTTATGGGTTCTTACATGCTTTCTGAATGACACATCAAGGTGGAAGGTTTCAGAAAAGAACCTTATCACTTGGATGTTGGGATGCTAATTGTTTAGCGGCAATTAAGATTCCAGAAAGAAGATTAAAAGTATTACCCAAATTATATCTGATTTTATTGTTAATGGAATGTACGATAGTGAAGTTGCATGGAAGGGCGGCATGAGGCCCCCGGTGAGTAAACTTTAAGTTTATGAATAATTGAACAGATGAGTAAGTTTATTGTTTTATTTTTATGGTACCTGACGCCTGCCTGTCAAGCTAATTAAGAAAGGAAGTGACAAATGACAATTAAAATGGTATAACAGTGATTGATGCTACATTGGTTGATACCCATTGCAAAAAAGGTGAGTTAAAAAAGACGAATCTTACAAGTTAGATTTAAACTTAGAGTTCACTCAACAGTTCTCCCCGCTTTGCTTCGTTTGTAACTCACAATTGTGTTATGTTTATAGCATTATTTTGTTTTATGTAATTCACTTAGCGTACTAGCTCAAGCGGCTTCACTCTTTTTAGTCTTCGAACTAGCATAATATTGTCTAGAAGTTAAATTGCATCCACATTCACATGTCAATGGAGTCTATCTTCATGGCTTTTTGCGTACTTTTTTATAGTCTCTGCTACAGTTTCGATTTTTAGATCCCGCTTTCAGTGGCGTATATAAGGGGAGGGGCCTGGGGGGCCCAGGCCCCCCAAAGCTAAGGTTTTTATAAATATTTTCCACATATTTCATAAACATAAACATAAAATCGCCCCCCCCCCGTAACATTTTTCTATATACGCCACTGCCCGTTTTACATTGTAACGGAGCATCGCATTAATATGCGGTTTTTAGAATATAGTAGAGCACATTTTTCTTAATAATTTCCAAAAATAAAATCTTTCTCTGCAGCGCAATGTTTTTTCCAATTTTCCCATAGTTTTTTTGTGTGGTGCCATTTTTCCGAAATGTACTACAAAAATTTTCTCCTGCGGTGCCATTCTCTTATTATCTACAAATATTTGTGTGCGGCGCGATTTTTGTGAAAATTACTTCATTTTTCTAAAACTTTGGTCTATTAGTGTAATTTTTTTCAATTTTCCAGTCGTTTGCAATTTTTTCCTTCGTCGTGAGATGTGCCATCTTACACCCCCTCTCTTCCTCCTGTAGTAGTTTTTTTTTGCTTTATATAGGTATTAATTCTGGGGCACTAGCCCCCCCAAAATGGCCCGGCTAGTTGCTGCGCCCCTGATCTCTATGCATACTTACTAAATTCAATTTTTTTTTCTATTGCCTGTGTGTTCGAAATCGAGTTCTTTGGGATAGATTTAGAAGCGAACCAAACCCCCCCCCCCCCATCCCTTAAATTTGTTAGTTCCAGTAAAGTAATTGCAAATATGCAGGGTGTTCGACACATGAACCGTCAACATTTTTTGGGATATTGTGGGGTCATTTGCTACCTTTTCAACCTTGGAACTTGAGTCCTAAGAGTCACGGCTAAAAAGATATAAATTTTTAATTTTTTTTTAAATTATCGAAATCCCCACCTTTAAACCCTCGTAAGCTTTTTATTAATGTCTGGAAAAGCACCATTTTTGTTTTATAATTCTGTAATCTTATTCTTCAACTAATTAATAGCTTTGTTAAAATTGATGTACCAAAGGGAGGTTTTTTATTGAAGAACATTAGTGATTTTGTGAAAGAAAATCAACTTCAAAATTAAAAATCAAAAAAAGTATCGACAATTGAGAACTTCATTTTCTTTTAAAAAGTTTTTTAGTTGATTTCCTTTCTAACGGTATGCTACACATTGATAAAAAGAATACATTTCTGCTTTAAAATACGGATATTCCGTCAGAAGGGCGAGACTCGTTCGGAATTGGTAAGAAAAACAATTTGATGTTTATGATCGTTTACCTACTTAAACAAAAGTTAAACTTTTAACAATAATGTATTGTATTCTTTGTTTATAAATTTTGTTCGAAACGATCATAAACATCAAATTGTTTTTCTTACTAAGTCCGAACGATTATTGCCCGTCTCACGGAATATCCATATTTTAAAGCAGAATTGTTTTTTTAAATCAATGTGTAGCATACCGTTAGAAAGGTAATCAACTAGAGAAGTTTTTAAAAGAAAACCAAGTTCTCAAGTGTCGATACTTTTTAAAATTTTTAATTTTGAAATTGTCTTTCTTTCACAAAACCTTTGGTACATCAATTTTAACAAATCTATTAATTAGTTGAAGAAGCATAAGATTACAGAATTATAAAAAAATGATGCTTTTCCAGACATTAATAAAAAGCTTACGAGGGTTCAAAGGCGGAATAAAATTTTAACAAATCTATTAATTAGTTGAAGTAGCATAAGATTACAGAATTATAAAAAAAATGGTGCTTAAAGGGTTTAAAGGTGATCTCTTTAGCCGTGACTCTAAGGACCCAAGTTCCAAGGTTGAAAAGGTAGCAAATGACCCCAGCAATATCCCAAAAAATGTTGACGGTTCATGTGCCAAACACCCTGTATAAACAGTAATTTTTTGCAAAATATCAATTTTTTAGACTTTTTTTCCTAAAAATTAATTTATTTTCCAATAACTTGCGACTGCG
The DNA here is from genome assembly GCA_963576565.1 of Aspidapion aeneum. Taxonomy (NCBI): domain Eukaryota; kingdom Metazoa; phylum Arthropoda; class Insecta; order Coleoptera; family Brentidae; genus Aspidapion; species Aspidapion aeneum. The sequence continues at coordinate 220,645,125 of OY755038.1, read as the reverse complement.
ACGCATTTTCTTTACAATGTTGTTTTTCACTGCCTTCTTGGCCCCTTCCCACCGGACATCCAGGATTAACCACTGCCTGAGAGCATCCATCAGGTTTTCTAACCCTTGCTGAAATGTGTTTTGTATTTAAAAGAAAATGCGCACTAATATTTATTTAATTTTTGTGGGGAAAGAGGAGGTAGGTTATGGGGCGCAAAATTTATTTTTTCCGACACTAAATTTGGCCTTAGCTACACCGCTGTAAAGATCCATTGATAAAAAACTTGTTCAAAAATAAAAATAGCAGACTTTAAATTGAGGTAACGTAACAGTAGTGTATTTATATTAATCGACGTATTTGGCAAAGCTGGTCGTTCTTACGCCATACCATATATCATTCAAGATGCCATACCACACCAAATAGCCAAGGGATACCATGCCATAGAAGACGACATTGATACATGATATCGTGCAGACATTTTTTTATCTAAATGAAATCAATCAACAGTAAGAAATTTATTTTTTTATTTTAGCTCACACATATACTATACTATAGTAGTGTGAGCTATGGTGATCCTAATTTTTTCGAGAAAAAAAAAGTTGCTCCGATTTCAAAAATTTTTATATATCTTTGCGTTTCAGATGATTTTGAAACTTTTTTGTTGCGCCGTCTGTCTGTCTGTCTGTCTGTCTGTCTGTTTGTCTGTATGTATGTCTGTCTGTCTGTCTGTCTGTCTGTCTGTCTGTCTGTCTGTCTGTCTGTCTGTCTGTCTGTGTGTCTGTATGTCTGTCTGTAACGACCAACGCGCATAACTCAAAAACCGCTTTGCCGATTTTAATGAAATTTGGTACCTAGGCTGGGTCTTGGGTCGAGATGGTCCCATTTAAAAATGAACAAAATCCACCGAACACAAGCCAAATAAAAGGGTGGGGGTAGATTTCAAAAATTAGAGTTTATGTGAAAATATGGCGTGTGTGATATTAAACGAAAGGTAATTGAGTCTGCAGTTAAACAAAATACATTTTAATTTATTTTAAAAAAGGGTGGGGGTATATTTTAAAAATTAGAGTTTAAGTGAAAATATGGCGTGTGTGATATCAAACGAAAGGTAATTGAGTCCGGACTTTAACAAAATACATTTTAGTTTTTGTTTTTTTTGTAAGGGTGGGGGTAGATTTCAAAAATTTGAGTTTAAGTCAAAACATGGCTTGTGTGGTATCCAACAAAAGGTAATTTAGTCTGGAGTTGAATAAAATATATTTCAGTTATTAGTTATATTAGCTCACAGGTACACTATAACTATAGTACCTAGTGTGAGCTTAGGGGCCCATATATTGGCAGACTATTTTTACGGGTATGCGCACTCGCAAGGAAATCCCTATCACGCTCGAGAAGCGGCAAGTGCGTGGAAATGTTGGTGTGTGTTGGTTTTGAAACGGTTCAGGTTGTAACCTGCAGGGAAAACTGTCGCAGGGAGTTTATTCCACAGCGATGCTGTTCTCCAGAGATATGAATTCTGATATAATGAGGGTTTTGGTGCCTCTATTTTGATAATAAATTGATGGTTACCGTCTGTTTAACGTGTTCGCCTAATAGGTGCTACTCCCGGGGGGATCATACGTGCCAACTCTGCTGAATGAACCCCAAGCTTTTGGGACGCCCTTTTAGCTATATCTGCCACGTGACTGCCAAGACATGTTGGTCTCTGCAGTGACTCCTAAGATGTTCAACTGGCTCTGCAATGCGACAGCACTTCCAGCATCGAAGAAAGATGTTATATGTTCTCTGCTTCCAGATAGCATGATGTTTGGCTCACCGGTGCTGGTCTTTTTTGAAAACAGGGCTGCTTGGGTTTTCTGCGCGTTGAACTGTACAAGGGTTTTGTTGCCCCAGTCCTCTATGCAGTTATTCACTTAGTTTTTTGGTACTAAAGTTACCCTTTTAATCCCTATGAATGAAAAATTGCTTTTAGTGCCTAATTTAATTTATTTTAATCCCTTGGGATTAAATACATACTTGTAATCCCTAGGGGTTAAAATAAAGTACTTTAGTACTAGGATAACATTTTTTTTTATATCTGAAGTATTGTTAAATACCACTAGTACAGGGCGTTGTACTAAAGTGCATAATAAAATAGTATATAAACCACGTGACTAAAGTGCCTTTAATACCTGGGCAAATTCTAGCGTTTCCTCCGGTCGAGCTACAAACTTTTTGCCTCGGGATTAAAAATACCACTTTAGTCCCTTAGTTTAAAATGTACTATTGCGCACTTTAGCACTAAAAGCGCACCTTTTATTACCGACAGTGGTCTTCAGAATATTGAGCAAAAACGAAAAATTATCTTAATACCTAATTATTTGTTTGTTGCTCGATATTATACACTTTTTTCGTATTTAACAAAAACTATACGTCTCGCCGTTACTGAAATCCCCATAAGAGTCAATATAGTTTATCTGAGACGGAGACGCATGGCAATATTCCAATTTAAACAAATTCCAAGTATCCGCGTTGAGAGGGCGCCGAAAATCTTTCACAACAGCGCCCTCACCGCTGTTGTTGCGTACTAACGGAAGTATATGGCAGACCCATCTATCCGCTGCTGTTATGCTCGGGGCTCGGCGTTTGTATGTTGCGTTGCCTATCTCCTTGTTGTGTAATCATTGGTAATACCTTTAAATAACTTATCTATGGTTAATAAAAATTAATATATATATATATATATATATATATATATATATATATATATTTATCGGTTTCACCACGTTCTACGTCTTCCGATACCCAATCTCCACTCGTTTCTGTTTGACCATAATTCATCATCTAGGCCTCTTATTCTTATTTCACTGTCTAGTCCTTCTCTCCAGCTTCTCCTTGGCCGTCCTCGTTTTCTTCGGCCAGTTGGTTTTCATTGTAGTATTTGTTTAGGTAGTCTTTCATCATTCATTCTTTGTACATGTCCGTACCACACCAGTTGTTTTGTTCTTATATCATCCACTAAAGTACGTTCACCCACTGTCATAATTTCTCTTATTCTTTGATTTATAACTCTTTCTCTTTTTGATTTCCCTGCTGCTCTTCTCCAATAGTCCATCTCCGTAGCGGAAAGTATTTTTTCTGTTCTATCCTTGATTTGCCATACTTCTGAGCCGTATGTAATAATACTTTTTACAATGGTGTTATATATAAGCTTTTTGTTATGTTTTAATATACTTTGGTCCCAAATTATTCCATTTAATAAAGTTATTGCTTTTCTTCCTTGTATGTTTGGACCTTTTATAGCTTTGTCTAGTGTTCCGTCAGCTGTAAAGTTTAGACCTAAGTATTTATACTCATCACAGGACTGAATTCGCTGCCCGGTATTTAAGATTAGATCCTGTTTCATTCCACCGATACACATATACTCTGTCTTATTGAGATTAACCTCTAGTCCCCACTTATTGTACTCTTCTATTAGTTTTCGTGTCATATATTCGAGGTCGTCATAATCCTGAGCCACTACTATCTGATCATCGGCGAAACATAAAGTATACAAGGTGGTTTCGTTCAACGGAATTCCCATGTTTGGGATTTTCTCTTCCATACTTTATAAAAATAACATAAATAAAAATTAATTATTCGTTGAAAACGGAACCGACGATAACACACCGAGGACAAAATAACGTAACTAAGACTAGAAATGTCATAACCGCATAATTTTCATAAATTGTAGTGATGACTTTGTCACGTCAAATTACTGGGAATTATCTATGCAGATCAATCTCTTTAATTAGAGCCTAGTTGATGATAACTAAGAAGTGTTAACATAGAAATACAACTCGATACTAACGAGTTTTTCAACCTACGCGCGTCAAAAATCGAGCTGCCATTTTTTAAAAGTGGTCCGATAATTAACAAAACTTTTAAAACAACAATTTTTGAACTAATTACCTTTTATGCTTTTAAATTAACTGATATCCCAGTCAAATATGAAAAAACTTTAAAAAATAAGTGCTGATTGAATTTTTGTATACTTAGGTATTTCTTGGCATCTACGACACACCCCCACATAATTATTCTCCGCCAAAAACCTCCTTGAGCTTCGCTATGGTCCATATCATTATTTTTGAGACAACTTTTGACAATTTTTTTTCGTTGGCCTATGCTATTTGTTACGAACGAGTCGTTAAATACCGAGATGAATTCCAAGACGTGCGCAAGCGTTGTTCTGTCACTTCTGCCAACCAATCAACTGAGAGATATTTCAGTATGGTTTTATACAGCAAAACTTTAATAATTTCCAGTTCTTTTTTATGAAAATTCGTCGTTTTTGTGCTGTGAAAATGCCGGTGACGTGCAAGTTGTGTGACAAATTATTTAGTGCCCAATTTAATTTGAATAAACACTGTCAAAGTAAACATGGCATACAAAAACAAAGGTATTCCTATACAGAAAGTGTTTTTATGTTTAGATGCCTAGAATGTAAATGCTCCTTCCCAAAAAACTTGGATCTGTGTGATGATTTGAAATACAAACAGAATCAAGAAATACTTGAAGAAACATTGGAGTTGAGAGGCAATACTCCCATGGCAAAACAAAATAAACGTGAAATGCATAAGATCGTATAGAACAAATACTGCATATACCTCAAAAAATATTAATCGCAGCACGTAGATAGTGTATATTTAAAAAATATACAGGAAAATCGACTTCATTGTCACACCCTGTACAGGGTGTCCCAAATTCGTTGTTTTTTTGTGGTGTCCGGTATTTCTAGGGGAGAAAAGAAAAAAACTGACCCCCCCTTTGCGACGCTCAAATTTCAAGAGAAGCCTAAAGGTGAAAACCACATTTAGATTTAGCAAGCCGTTTTTAAGCTATGGAGTGTTCTTGTCTGCATTTTGGGAGGGGTCTATAACTTTTTTGTTTATGAAAATTTTGTTTTTGTGTAAATAGCTTTCTTATAGATCTTTTCTTGAAGAATTGACAGATGTAAACGGTTTTTATTTATCTCTTTTGGTTTTTAAAATATTGCATAAAGTTGTTATTTTTCTTACAGAATAACTCTTTTTTTATTCGATTTTTAAAATCAGCTTAAAATTTCCTTTAAAATGATGAATCACACTCAATATTTTATTGTTTTCTTTATTTTTATTTTTTAATCACCTCTTTATTATTTTTTTATTTTTATAATTTTATATTAAAATATTTTAAACCCATTAAGCAAACTGAAATATGTGGTAAAAATAAAAAAATACAAAAATATAAAGAAATAAAGGGATCCTACCATAAAGAAAAATTAATTTTATGTGATATCTCAAAAACTAAACGTGACAAATGAAAATTTAATTTAACAGTTGAATTCCTCTTAAAAATGTGTCTTAAGAATGTTTTCACAGAAATAAAAAATATTAATAAATAAACAAGTTATAGACCCCTTCCCAAAATGCAGACTTCTTAAAAACACCCCGTAGTTTAAAAACGGCTTGCTATATCAAAGGGGGATCAGTTTTTTTTAGCCCCTCTAGAAATACCCGAAACCCCCCAAAAACATTGAATTTGGGACACTATGTATATGGTAACGGATAGAAAAAAATTATGTTGGCTTTTAAAGTTGTCATAATAAACCAAAAAAATCTCAATTTATTTTCAATGATAAAGTTGCTGAGTGCTCCGGTTATAAAAAACCACCCGGTACCGACATAAAATCATACTTAAAAATTAGAATTGACCATTATTTTATACCTTAAATTTTTTATTATACGTTAAGCTCTTCGATCTCGCGCCAATCACGGTATTCGCACCAATAATTTAAATTAGACATTTTGACGTTAATTTTGGCGCATGCTCCTTTGATGGAATTCATCTCGGTATTTAACGACTCGTCTATTTGTTATGGTAAACAGCTGATAACTGTCAAAAAGTTATCTCAAAAATTATGATATGGAGTTTAGATAAGGCCCTAATATCTTAAAAATCAGTTTCTTGCGATTTTCTCGAAAAGAAATAACTTTTTTTAAAAAACGTGAAGAAAAAAAAAACGCAAAATCATTCGGTCAGAAGTTGATTTTCTTCATTTTCGCTTTTTTTCATAAAAATATTTTTCTCAAAATACCATTATGTACTTAAAGTTGTTTAACTTTAAAATACTCTGCCAATATATGGGCCCCTAAGCTCACACTAGCTGCTATAGTTATAGTGTACGTGCGAGCTAATAAAACTAAAACCTGAAATATATCTTATTCAACTCCAGACTAAATTACCTTTTGTTTGATACCACACAAGCCATGTTTTGACTTAAACTCAAATTTTTGAAATCTACCCTCAACCTTCGAAAAACAAAAACTAAAATGTATTTTGTTTAACTCCGGACTCAATTACCTTTCGTTTGATATCACACGCGCCATATTTTCACATAAACTTTAATTTTTGAAATCTTCCCCCACCCTTTTATTTGGCTTGTGTTTGGTGGATTTTGTTCATTTTTAAATGGGACCATCTCGACCCAAGACCCAGCCTAGGTACCAAATTTCATTAAAATCGGCCAAGCGGTTTTTGAGTTATGCGCGTTGGTCGTTACAGACAGACATACAGACAGACAGACATACAGACAGACAGACGGCGCGACAAAAAAGTTTCCAAATCATCTGAAACGCAAAGATATATAAAAATTTTTGAAATCGGAGCAACTTTTTTTTTCTCGAAAGAATTAACTATAGCTCACACTACTATAGTATAGTATATTTGTGAGCTAACACTACTATAGTATAGTATATAAGCCTAAAATCATAAAGTATCAACATTTTAAAACAATTTACCTACAGAGTAAGAAAAATATTATATAAAAAAAAAACAATTTTTTTAAATATATAATTTTTTAATGTTAGTTTAGGTTTTTTCTAAATTTAATAGTATAGATCAAGTTATTTAGCACATTTGTTCACTTTTAACTTTTTTGAAAAATATCTGTCCGTAACACGATAGTTCCTAAACCGCTAAACAGATTTTCATGAAATTTTCAGGTAAAATAGTGTACAGCGTGTCCCATTTTCGATGGGATTAAATGGGAAACTCGGCTATTATTAAAGATATCGATTTTCTGATTGCACCTTACCGTGCTCTTTTTTGGAGCCCTTAAAAATGGTGTAATCAGATTTTTGCTATACCCCGTGGTTTCGCTAATACAGGGAGTTTATGAAAAAATTGCATTTTTATTAATTCCTTGTATCTCGCTTATTTTACAAGATATTTTTATTCTGTAAAAACCTTTCTATGGCAACTTTTTTAGAGCAAAATAATGACGTTGTCAATTTTTTTAAATATTGTTTAGTTTTTGAGATATGGTATTTATCATAAAAAAATTAAATACGGACCTGGATTTTTTTTATTACTACTTTGATTGGTTCCATGCTATTATTACCTTAAAATGATAAAACGTTAATATTTTTTTGATTTAAGGCTAAAAAAACTATTTAATATTTTTAAAAAATCCGTCCGTCCGAACCTGGAAATTTCCAACGTAATTATAAATTAAAAATTGCAAGACACACTAGTTGAACGATTTTTAGTTTATCTGTTTTGAAATTATAATTAAAAGATTTATAGTTACAAAAATAATATCATACTAATTATATGATGGTAGCACAGCACGTCGTGAAATTTAGAAAACAAAAGCGTGGAATTGACATTGTCATTTTACTTGTCATTTTTGTGAATGGCTTACAATTATTTTAAACTGGTTAGAAATCGACCATATCCAGATTTTGAAAAATGTGATATGTTTGACTGCTTCATTCAAGTAACAAAATCCCAATATTTCAATGGCAAAATTATTTTTATTCAAAATGCGTTAAGAAAAATTACTCAAAAATGTCAATGTCTTACATATAATGGTAATCAGAAAAATTAGTTATTTTTTATAATTTGTTTTTTTTGTATTTTTCGTAGACTTTGTTTCAAATAAATCTGTAAATTAACGTAAAACCATTTTAATATGCTAAGTATCAAAACAGTTAAACTAAAAATTGTTTAACTAGCAACTTTGAATTTATATTTATGTTGGAAATATCCAGGTTTCGACTAATTTTTTTAAAAATAATAAATATTTCTTTTTTACCTTAAAACAAAAAATTTTTAAATTTTTATTATTTTATGATAATACTAGCATGAAACCAATCAAAATAGTAATAAAAAAATCCAGGTCCGTATTTAATTTTTCTATGATAAATACCATATCTCAAAAACTAAACAACATTTTAAAAAGTTGACGTCATTATTTTCTTCTAAAAAAGTTGCCATGAAAAGGTTTTTACAGAATAAAAGTATCTCGCAAAATAAGCGAGATGCAAGGGATTATTAAAAATGCAATTTTTTCAAAAACTCCCTGTATTAGCGAAACTACGGGGCATAGCAAAAAACTGATTACGCCATTTTTAAGGGCTCAAAAAAAGAGCACGGTAAGGTGCAATCAGAAAATCAATATCTTTAATAATAACCGAGTTTCCCATTTAATCCCATCGAAAATGGGACACGCTGTACAATACTCTAAAGAGATTTTGGTCAAAATCCATTAATGTTGATCACAGTTTACATAACTTAACTTCTTAATGAAGCATCTCATCAAAAAGCGGTTTTCGAAATATAGAAGTACACATTCTTCGCAATAATTTATCTTATAGATAATTAAAAACTGTTTTCAAGGCTGATAAAGTGTGCACTGGCGGATCCAGGGGGGGGCACTAGGGGCACTTGCCCCCCCCCCCCCCCGAGAATTTTTTGAATATACAAAAAATGAGTAAAAAGTAAGGTTTTTGCTAATAAAAATTTAAAATTTTTGCTTGCGGCGCATGAAAGTGTCTATTGTTATTATCATCATCATATTATGTAGCCTAAGCTTGCAAACTTTTTTTTGTGTAAGATATTGTACTTTTTAGTTCTGACTAATTTAATAAAATGCTGCCTAAAAAATATATACCGTTTTTTACCAACAGAGAATATCATCTAAATTGACCCCCCCCCCCCCGAGAAGCATCTCTGGATCCGCCCTTGAAAGTGTGGAGGAAACTTGGAGTGTGCTAATAGTCATTGGCGTAGCTAGGGGGGCCTGCCCCCCCCTGAAGTCTCTCAGGCCCCCCCTAAGATATTTTAGGCCTCCCCTACCGACTACTAGTAAAAGAACATGACGCTGAAAATACATACTTTTCTATTATTATTCGGGAAATATTCAAATAAAATAGGTGCATTAAAATTTAAAATCATTCAGATAATGTTTACATTTCAGGAAAATGCCCTTGTCTTGCGGAATTAGGCTTTTTCTCTTTAAATTATCGGTAACTTTTCTACACTTATGCAATTTCCCGAAAATATTTTTTAAATTTAAACATAATTATGCATATTGAATATTTCATACATATTGGCGACATCTTGTAAAATATTATAGAAGTGTAAGTTGAATTTCGCATTTAATAAAGACAGCGACCTTTACCCCTCTGTTTCCGAAATCGGGTTGTAGATGTCGTAAGGTTATAAAAGACCTTTTTAAACTGTTTTTCTAAAATAAATATAATAATCTTTTTAGTTTTTTTGAGGTTAGCGTTTAGTGTCTTATGAAAATTTTCCGATTTTGGTGACAATTTCATAACCATTTTCATATTAAGTTTTCCCACGTCGTTAAATGGAATAAATTCGTCGAGCAATACCGGGAAATTTTTAATATTAATACTTCTGCTCTAAGAGCAGAAATGACCGTTTTAAAGAATTGTATTTTTCGGTTAAATTAAACTGTTGGTCATGATTCTATCAAACAACATATAGCAGAAAACACCTATCCAAACCTCTACCAACTTTTTAAAGTTGCGAGTATTCTTCCAATTTTAAGTGCAACTTGCGAGAGGTCTTTCTCTGCCATGAGGAGAGTTTTTAATTGGCTTAGAACAACTATGACTCAAGAGAGACACTCAGGTTTGTCATTGTTATTCATAGAAAAAGATGTTGAGGTCGACTTAGACAGTGTGGTAGACGCTTTCAGTCAGCGACGTAGAAAACTTTCTTTGTAGAATTGCTGAATTACATACTTCCTGTGTATACATATAAATAAGTTGGTAAATGTATTATTAAATTTGTTATATTAAAATATTAGAACATTTAATGCGCGTATTTTTTTTTAATTCATTGCACACTTTTCACGACTCTTTAAAACCTATGTTTGCTTTTTGTTCAAGATAGACCGGGGCCACGGCCCCCCCTGAAAAGTAAGGCTAGCTACGCCAATGCTAATAGTCTAGGAAGGTATCAGATCCATCATGGATCCATTTATTTAGGGTTGGTTTGGTAGCCAGGATATATAAAAAACAACAAATAAAATTTTCCGACGGAAACAAAAAACACGGGAGTGAGAGAAATGGAAGATTTAGCTCCCGTTTGCAATCACGTAACTTTGTGTTGATATATTTAAATAATTATTTACGGTGCTTTTTTGTCAATACCGGCATTTAGCCTAAATAAACCAGAAAATTGAAATAAAAATGTGTGCCAGTAGTGCCAAACAAGTGAAATTATAAAAAACCTGCATTACTGCATCGGCGAAAAAATCCTGCTCGAAAATCGCGGTAAGCGGTAATGCCGTACTGACAAGACGAGTTTTTTTTTTGTTTTTAAATGTGTATTTAAGTAATAACGCAAGCAAGCTTCTTTTTGGGTTCATCATCGTCGCGTTTTATTGAACTTGAACTACTTTTTGGGCAGGTCACAAAATTATTGCTATTTAAACAGCTATTTTCCCAATAAGTACAGAAAACCGAATTTTTCGCACGCAAATGCCGTTGACAGAACGATGCGTAGAGAGTTGTCAAGCATTAAAGTGCGGAAAAATAGGTTTCTGTAAGCGTCAGAAACAATTATTTTTCTACAAGCGTCATAGAACAGTCACGTGTTTAATACGTAAAAAAGGCGTGAGAAAAAAAAACGTTGATTTTAAAAGCTACTAGAAAAAAACGTTTATTTCATATATGAAAACAAGCTTAATAGGTCATTCATTAACGTTATAACAAATAACGTTGCTAAAAACTGCGTTTTAATAACGCCATTATCAAATTAAAACAGCAATGTTTTTACGTTAGTTTCAAGTGATTTTTATAAACGTTAAAATCACATTCGATTCACGCCTTTTCTACACGAATTTTAAAACGCGACTTGCATGGCTTTTCTTCCGAATATGTTTGAGATTTTACTAGCAGCAGCGCCACCAATTGTCGGGATTTTTCACTTTGAGGAAATCTATCAGGCAGTGCTTTGGCCTCTAAACTCAAAAAACCTGTTAACGAACTGATCTCTGATCCACGATCACGACGCATCTTGTAATAACCTGATAAAGACACATTAATATTCTGTGAAAGTGTTTATTGTTAAAAAATCTTGTTTAGCTCTTAAAAAAAAACATAATGTATATAGATAGATATATAGATATTTTGTCTTGCCTTGAGCGCCATCTTTAAAATTGTCTTGAAGTGTTGTAGTCTTAAACTAGTGAACTTTTATAACTTCCTTTCGCATCTCTTTTAAGTTAAAAAAATGTTATTAAAAAAACGTGACCAAAAAAGACGCAGAAAGTTAGTAGGTTTGAGAAGTCTTAATCTAGTGGCGTTTTAGAACATGTTGTGGAGGACTTTTCAAGTGTGAATTTGGTACATGAAAACAACGAGGGTAAAAAACACGTTAAATACACAGCACCAGAAACTTCAGGAAAAAGTACATTTTTATAGCTTGATTTCTCCTTGTTTTTAAGTTATCTTTAAGCATGTAGATTTAATAAAATAAATATTACATAGTATGAGGTTATTTTCAAGTAAAAAAAAACTTTGGTATTTTTGTTCACGTTAATTTAAGGTTGATGTGATTTTTGTGCTATGTGGGACAGTGGCTCAAAACCACATAAAACTGCCGCAATTATTTTCTTTGGGTATAAATTCGTGACTACTGTGCCGATTTCAAAGAATTTTCACTTGTTGGAAAGCTAAAGCTTTAAGCTATACGAGCCCGTTATTAAAATCGACATTTCGCTCAAACTAAAGATGGCAGACGTTTTTTGAAAATGCCAATTTTTGACCCCCTTGAAAAAAATTACGTGCACTGCTGTCATTTATAATTTAATACGTGCACTGCTGTCATTTATAATTTAGATCTCCTAAAAAGCTTCATCCTTGCCGTGAATAAAATGGTATCACTTGTTAAAATCGGTCATGAATTAAAAAAGATAAAATAAAATGAACAAGGTGAGTTTTACCTACAAAAATTATTAAAATCGACAATGTTCACCAACCATAATAAAGTGTTTTAATGTTGTTTATAGTTTTAGGTCCTTGCATTATTTGCAATTTGGTATTTGAGAATTATATTGGCAATCGCCCATTATGATCAGAAATTTTAACACCCGAAAAGGTGATCTCATGTTCTCAGACGTTAATACTTTACGTCTAATTTGAGTTTTCATACCTTTGACAGTGGGAAAAAAGAATTATAGAGGTCAATTAAATGGCTTGGTCGAGTTAATACCCTGAGAGTTTCTCGTTCTTGTATTGAGACACCGCAGAAACGCATAGATGGAAGTTTTCCGAAAATTTGTGTATAGTCTTCGGTGGCTTAATGTAGAGAACGTTTGCGTACAGAGCAAGAGATTCCGGGTTCGAGTCCCGGCCGAAGATAGAAAACTTTTTCCTTATTTTTCTTTCTTTAATTTCACTCGTTAACTATTTGAATGTTGGGTTGTTAAGGATACCGACAAAAATAAATATTAAAATACCGATTCTTAGGTTTTTAGGAGAATGCGGAAAAGAGGCCCTTTCAAAACTAAAATGCTTGCGGTAAAGTGACACTTTTCTACGCTCGTACAAAAAAGATTTTAATATGTTGTTAGCCCGCGGTTAGAAAAAAACGATAACTGCAATGGATTGTAAATATTTTAATTAATGACAAACATAAATATATTGATATGAAATTACGAAATAATCAAACGTCCATAGGTTAATTGTTGGTGCCACACAACGGCAATCAGAAACAAGGCACTCACCAGTTTGCAGCCAATTTATCCACTTCCAAGGGGCCCCTATCTGGATCTAATGATGTCACCACGTAGCTGAAGGGCTAAAGTTTCTAGTTCTACGCTTCAGTACACCAAAATCGAGCACTTTCAGGTGTAGAAATTTGAAATAGTTGGAGAACGAAATTAACACGCCATTTCTCGAGGCGATTGACAAAGGATCTCACTGATTCTTGATGCGCATGTCCAAAAATGCGCGAATGCACTCTGTCCTTCATCCAATTGTGTGGTTTTAAAATTAAAAAACAACCGTGAAATTTAGCGGGAGCTAACATATGTTATGATAATGATGTAAATTTTGATATTTGCAACTTTCAAAAATTTAAATAAAACTTTTTTCTTTTTGCCTCACAACCTGTTATGTGTATTAAAATTTGTTATTGGAAATAACATAAACTTTTTCTGAAAGAACTTTAAATTCAAACCACGTAAGACTCGGAAGTGAAAAAAGAAATTAGTTTTCACATTAACATTCAAAAACTGTTTTCTTTACATTCCTTAAAAAGATCATCAGTATTCTGGGTGGGCAATTGTATGCGAAAAATTTGGTTCGATTTTTAAAAAATGCAAATGCAAAAATGTTTTTATAAATTTTTAAAAAACATTTTTTTGGTTGCATATACAGGGCGGTGGCTTAAATGGAATGCTGCCTTTATAGCGATTTGGTTTGGTTTAAGTTGGTGTATTGGAAAAAAGCAAAAAAATGTTTTAGTTAAGTAACCACGGAAAAATACGAGAAAAACAAAAGCTTTTTTTTAGCCGATTAGTTACGAATACTTGTTTGATTGACAAATAAATACTTTTTTTAAGATACGACAATGAAAATGTCAAAAAAAATTATATGTTTTTTTGTATTTTTTTCCAAAAAATCAAAAGTCAAAAATTAATATTTTTTTACATTGTAATTAAGATATATGAAAATGGGAACCGTGGCCGACTGGCTTAGCGCGTTGGTTTGTGCATATTGCTGCAGTGCTTGCTATATGACTGTACCGACCGTGCGTAGGCTGGGCGCGCTGCGTATCTTGTGGGTTCGAGTCCCACCTCGGTATATGGTTGTTTTTTTAACGTCCCAACAAGGCATATCTCGGAAAAAATTTGGCTAAAAAGGCAAGGCGATTGATCCTAGCTATGCATGAAAAGCCCAGTATAAAAAAAAGATATATGAAAAAAAAATTTGCTGTTTTTTCAAAAGTTGCCACAAGTAAAAAATAAAAAAATACATTATAATAAATTATTCCGTTGTTTTTGTTTTTCAAAGGTACCGCAAGTAAAGTCATTCCCTCTGAAAAAAAAGTGTATGTGAGTAGACCCCTTTCAAAGGGGCGGTCCTGTTTTGTTTATTTCCAAAAAACAAAATCTCTAGTGGCGCACCCTGGAATATGTCTTGGGAGGGGACCGAAAGTCTTATGGGGGGAGCAATAACCCATGATGCCGTATTTTATGCTATTTTATTTTTACCTTCCTAGCCCGCGTAGCAATGGCTAGAAAAGGTATTATTTTCGCCAAATTTTTACCTTCCTAGCCCGCGTATCAATGGCTAGAGAAGGTATTAGTTTCGACAAAAATCAATTTTTTCAGATAACGCCGAAAATATGTTATTTGGGTGTATTTTGACCTTTCTTAGCAATATCGCCAGGATGTCTGTGTATGTGTGTGTGTGTGTGTATGTATGTGTATGTGTGTGTGTGTGAGTGTGTGTGTTTGTGTGTGTGTGTATATTATTTTTGTCCGTAACACGATAGCTCCTAAACGGTTGAACCGATTTTCATAAAATTTTCAGGTAAAATAGTGTTCGACACTTTTACGAGCTGATTAGATTTTGGTCAAAATACATTAATGCTAATTAATAACTTGACAATTAAAAAATCTTAGCAATATCGTTTTGCTGTCTGTCTGTGTGTGTGTGTATATATTATTTCTGACCGTAACACAAAAGCTCCTAAACCGCTGAACCGATTTTTATAAAATTTTCAGATAAAATAGTCTTTGACACTCTTACGAGCTGATTATTATCATGGCTGCACTTGAAGACTGCTAATAGATTAGCTAAGAAGGTATCAGATCCGTCATGGATCCATTCATTTTATTCATGAAATATGTAAAAAACCCTTTAAAAATTGAGGCTTAGAAGGGGGCGCCCCTAATATTTCCATTTAAACTCGCCACCCTGTACATATTATGTATATGGAAGCGACTGCATTTATAGAAGTGGTACGTACGTACCTAAATGGTACTTATCTATAATCTGAGCTTACCATACGAAATGGGCTCATTATAGGAAAAATTTTAAACTTAATATTTACATAATGTACAAGAATATGAAATAAATTCGCCTACGATCAGGTAACTAACCCAGATTTTTATATTAGACTTTTATGTAAGTAAGCTTTTATTTTCAAACTAAATTTAGTGCAAATTTTAAATAATAATCCAAGTGAACTCCACGCTATATCAGCCTTGAAAAAAGTTTTTGTAAATATCTCAGAAACGGAAGCTCCTCCTGTTAAGAAGTTAGCATATTTTCATTTTTTAAACTGTCAAAAAATTGTCATTAGCATTAATGGATTTTGACTGAAATCTAATCAGCTCTGCACAGTATTGTTGTACAGCGTGTCCCATTTTCGATGGGATTAAATGGGAAACTCGGCTATTATTAAAGATATTGATTTTCTGATTGCACCTTACCGTGCTCTTTTTTTGAGCGCATCAAAATGGCGTAATCAGATTTTTGCTATACCCCGTAGTTTCGCTAATACAGGGAGTTTTTGAAAAATTGTATTTTTAATAATCCCTTGTATCTCGCTTATTTTGCGAGATATTTTTATTCTGTAAAAACCTTTTCATGGCAACTTTTTTAGAAGAAAATAATGACGTTGTCAACTTTTTAAAATATTGTTTAGTTCTTGAGATATGGTATTTATCATAAAAAAATGAAATACGGACCTGGATTTTTTTTATTACTATTTTGATTGGTTTCATGCTAGTATTATCATAAAATATTAAAAATTTTAAAAAATTTTGTTTTAAAGTAAAAAACAATATTTAATATTTAAAAAAAAAATAGTCCGAACCTGGATATTTTCAACATAAATATAAATTAAAAATTGGTAGATAAACAATTTTTAGTTTAACTGTTTTGATACTTTTCATATTAAAATGGTTTTACGTTAATTTACAGATTTATTTGAAACAAAGTCTACGAAAAATAAAAAAAAAAACAAATTATAAAAAATAACTAATTTTTCTGATTACCATTATGTGTAAGACATTGTTGGCATTTTTGAGTAATTTTTCTTAACGCATTTTGCATAAAAATATTTCTGCCATTTAAATATTGGTTTGTTGCTTGAATGGAGCAGTCAAACATATCACATTTTTCAAAATCTGGATATGGTCGATTTCTAACCAGTTTAAAATAATTGTAAGCCATTCACAAAAATGACAAGTAAAATGACAATGTTAATTCCACGCTTTTGTTTTGTAAATTTCACGACCTGCTGTGCTACCATCAAATAATTAGTATGATATTATTTTTGTAACTTTTTAACGTTTTTTACTTTATTTATAAATCTTTTAATTATCATTTCAAAACAGATAAACTAAAAATCGTTCAACTAGTGTGTCTTGCAATTTTTAATTTATAATTACGTTGGAAATTTCCAGGTTTGGACTATAATTTTTTTTTTCAAATATTAAATAGTTTTTTTTTAACCTTAAATCAAAAAAATATTAAAGTTTTATCATTTTAAGATAATAAAAGCATGGAACTAATCAAAGTAGTAATAAAAAAAATACAGGTCCGTATTTAATTTTTTTATGATAAATACCATATCTCAAAAACTAAACAATATTTTAAAAAATTGACAACGTCTTTATTTTGCTCTAAAAAAGTTGCCATAGAAAGGTTTTTACAGAATATAAATATCTTGCAAAATAAGCGAGATACAAGGAATTAATTAAAATGCAATTTTTTCAAAAACTCCCTGTATTAGCGAAACCACGAGGTATAGCAAAAATCTGATTACACCATTTTTAAGGGCTCCAAAAAAGAGCACGGTAAGGTGCAATCAGAAAATCGATATCTTTAATAATAACCGAGTTTCCCATTTAATCCCATCGAAAATGGGACACGCTGTACACTATTCACCTGAAAATTTCATAAAAATCGGTTCAGCGGTTTAGGAGCTATCGTGTTACGTACATACGGACAGACGTCACGACGATATTGCTAGATAGGTCAAAATACACGCAAATAAGACATTTTGGACATTCCGCCCCCCTCCCAAATCTCAAACTATATTTAGTTTTGACACAAAGATGACACCTCCCGGTCACTATCCAAAATAGTTTTATGCAATATATTCATTTTGATATTTCCCCCCCAAAAAAAGTTCCTAGAGCCGCCCCTTTTCTAGCCTTTGCTGCGCTGGCTAGGAAGGTATAAATAAAATGTGTCTTATTTGAAACGTACAGGGTGGGTCAAATTCGACGTTTTTTGCTGGTTTTTAGGTATTTCTAGCTGAGATACACAAAAACAAGTGGACATATCCTGGGCTCGATTTTCGAGACGTCTTCAAATATCAAAACCGCTTCTCGATAAACCTCGTAGTTTTTTAGCTACAAGTGAATTTTGAAAAGTCTGCATTTATGGAGGTGGCCTATAACTTTTTTATTTATGAAAATTTCATTTTGGTGTAAGATGCTTTTTTACAGGTTTTTTAAGAACAATCCAACTGTCAAACTAAATTTTATCTGTCACTGTTAGTTTTTGAGATATTACAAAAAGTTTAAATTTTCTTACGAAATGACTCATTTTTTGTTTTTGTTTCGAAATCTACGTCAAATTTTCTGTTTAACGATATGTTATAAATATCTTGAAAACTACGTAACGAACTGTCATTTATGACATATCGTTAAACAGAAAATTTAAACTTTTTGTAATATCCCAAAAACTAAAAGCGACAGAAAATACTCTGCCAATATATGGGCCCCTAAGCTCACACTAGGTACTATAGTTATAGTGTACGTGTGAGCTAATATAACTAAAAACTGAAATATATTTTATTCAACTCCACACTAAATTACCTTTTGTTTGATACCACACAAGCCATGTTTTGACTTAAACTCAAATTTTTGAAATCCACCCCCACCCTTAAAAAAACAAAAACTAAAATGTATTTTGTTAAACTCCGGACTCAATTACCTTTCGTTTGATATCACACACGCCATATTTTCACTTAAACTCTAATTTTTGAAATATACCCCCACCCTTTTTTTAAAATAAATTAAAATGTATTTTGTTTAACTCCAGACTCAATTACCTTTCGTTTGATATCACACATGCCATATTTTCACATAAACTCTAATTTTTGAAGTCTATCCCCACCCTTTTTTTGGTTTATGATCGGTGGATTTTGTTCATTTTTAAATGGGACCATCTCGACCCAAGACCCAGCCTAGATACCAAATTTCATTGAAATCGGCCCAGCCGTTTTTGAGTTATGCGCGTTGGTCGTTACAGACAAACAGACAGACATACAGACAGACAGACAGACAGACGGCGCAACAAAAAAGTTTCAAAATCATCTGAAACGCAAAGATATATAAAAAATTTTGAAATCGGAGCAACTTTTTTTTTTCGAAAAAATTAGGATCACCATAGCTCACACTACTATAGTATAGTATATGTGTGAGCTAAAAATTAGTGTGACAGTTGGATTGTCCATAAAAAAACCTGTGAAAAAGCGTGTTACACCAAAATGAAATTTTCATAAATAAAAAAGTTATATGCCAACTCCATAAATGCGGACTTTTCAAAATCCCCTTGTAGCTAAAAAACTACAAGGTTTATCAAGAAGCGGTTTTGGTATTTGAAGACGTCTCGAAAATCGAGCCCAAGATATGTCCACTCGTTTTTATGTATCTCGGCTAGAAATACCTGAAACCAGCAAAAAACATCGAATTTGGCCCACCCTGTACATACCACCCAGAATATTTTGAAAACTACTAAAAACTAAAAAAGAACTCGAGACCCGTCGATTTTGTTTGTGTGTTGGCTATTGTGAAATTTTTGTATCACGCACCTCCGTCGAGGCCTAAGTTGTTTTTTATACGACTGTCTTGTAAAAGGGGGTTTTGCGCACGGAGAACACGATCTGAAAATGGCATTTTGCGCACGCTGTGTGCTAAACGTTTTGCACACGCTTATGTCATTTTTGCGCACGCCTATGTCATTTCTGCATACGGGTCTCCCGTCATTGTGATTTTTGTTGTTGCCACCCATCAATATATGTTGGCTTAGTTCCGTAGCAACCGTCACTGCTCGTATGTTTTGTTGATTAGATACGTCAAAAAATTGTTGAATTTTTAAAGTTTTGTTGTAAAAATGTCGGAAATAAAAACAAGTTAAATTAAAATTTGATTTTTCTTTCTTTATTAGCAGTCGTATAAAAAATATTGTAAAAAACTCGTTTGAAAACCTCTTTGCACACTCCCTCGACTTGTAGACCTCGCCTTCGGCTCGGTCTACCAAACTGTCTCGATCGTGTGCAAAGAGTCGTTTTCAAACCTTGTTGTTTAAATAACTATTTTGAAATATCTTTACAAACGTGTAAAAATTAACCTATCGATTAGTTTTTGAGATATTTGGATTAAAATTGTCAAATTTTTTATGAAAATTAAATTGGAAAAATATGAAATTCTGATTTAATTTGTATTTTATCAGTACATGGTTAATTTTAAAATTTAAAGGCAAATATCGCAAAAACTAATCAATAGATTTTTGAAATTTTTACAGATTTGTAAAGACATTCACCAGTGATTTTTGAAAAACATACAAGCCTGTTTTTTTTGTAAATATCTCAAAAACAAAACCTCCTATGAAGTTTTTGATCATTGTTGACACAAATTGCTGAGAAAAATATGTTCTACTATATTCCGAAAACCGCATATTGATGCGATGCTACGTTAAAAAGTTAGCATGTTTTAATTGTCAAAAAGCTGGCATTAGTATTACTGGATTTTTAACAAAATCGAATCAGTTCGTAACAGTGTCCAACACTATTTTACCTGAAAATTTCATGAAAATCGGTTCAGCGGTTTAGGAGCTATCGTATTACGGACAGGCACACAGACATCATGACGATATTGCTAAAATAGCTCCAAATACACGCCATACATTTTTGGCGTTTCGTCGAAAACAATACCTTTACTCATGGGCGCACCCAGGGGGGCCTTAGATTTTTTACCACCCAACCCCAAGCAGTGGCGTAGTTGCGAAAAGACATGATGACCTTTTTTTTTTTTTTTTTTGGTCGCGCTTCGTAGCTGTCGGGCCCCCCCCCAAGACACATTCCTGGGTGCGCCACTGCCTTTACTAGTTATTTTTGCACGGGCTAGGAAGGTAAAAGCAGCCTGTATATACATAGGTTAATATACTGTGCTATAGCATAAAATAAATTGGTAAAAAAATTGTAAAAATTAGAATGTATTTTTTAATTTTTAGTGCATTTTATAAAAGCTTGTGACTTAAAAAAAAAATTATTTTCTACTTTTTAGTCTCAGCTATCTACTACAATTTAATGAAAATATTTGTTCAATCAAACAGAACAGAAGAGTTTATTCTAGATTATAATGAAATCGCTGATCGTGAGTTGTTTGGAAACTCATTTTAGCTCACACATATACTATACTATAGTAGTGTGAGCTATGGTGATCCTAATTTTTTCGAGAAAAAAAGGTTGCTCCGATTTCAAAATTTTTTCAATTTGTGGCCTATTAAAATGCGTTGAGTGTCATTTGTGGCAGCTTAAAGACGTTGCCGCCATTTTGTGACACTGTAATTAGAATAATAACAATTTGCCAACTTGTGACACTAAAAAAAAAACACTGAATAATTAAACAAATATCTGGAAGCAGAACTGTATTTTCCAGCTAGGTAAAACATTGATATGCCCGGTAACTTTTATACAGTGGAGAAGGGGGGGTTCAGAAATAAGAAAATTTTACGTGCGCCACAGTGTTTTAATATCAATGTTTTACAAAGAAGATCTTAATTAAAATACAGTTCAACCCAAACGTTGTAGCCAAACAATGAAACTCTACTTACTTCCGAGGCTTCCAGAGTATTTGTGTAATTAAAAAAACCAAAAAAATTGACTAATAAACAAGATAAAATTCTAAAGATTGAATTAAGATGACAAAACTAGAAGCACTTTACAGGTAGATGGACTCCTTTAACAGGTCATAGTGTACCTACATCTGGGTGGGAGGACATTTTTTCATTATTGTTGTATTGTCATCGGACCACTATATGTATACCAAATTTCATCCAAATCGGATAATGGGAAGTGTGTCAAAAACGCATTTTTCTATAGATGACGGTGGGGGTAGGAGTGGTAGGATTTTTTTTTCAATGTTGTATTGTCATCGGACCACTATATGTATACCAAATTTCATCCAAATAGGATTAAGGGAAGGGTGTCAAAAACGCATTTTCTATGGAAGGAGGTGGGGGTAGGGGTGGGAGGATATTTTTTTCTTAATATTGTATTGTCATCGAATCACTATAAGTATACCAAGTTTCATCCAAATCGGATAATGGGATGTGTGTAAAAAACAAATTTTTCTATGGAAGGGGGTGGGGGTAGGGGTGAGAGGATATTTTTTTCTTATTGTTGTATTATCATCGGACCACTATGTGTATACCAAATTTTATCCAAATCGGATAACGGGAAGTGTGTCAAAAACACATTTTTCTATAGAAGGGATGGGGGTAGGGGTGGGAGGATATTTTTTTCTTAATGTTGTATTGTCATGGGACCACTATGTGTGTACCAAATTTCATCCAAAGCGGATAATGAGAAGTGTGTCAAAAACGCTTCACAAGATTTGATAGATAGTTAGATAGTTAGATAGTTAGACAGAACATCTGAAGCTAAATAAAAGCTTGTAAAAAACAAAGCACCTATTCGACAATTTTAACGAACCCAGATCCCTATTATCATCAGAAAAATTTTAAATTTATTAAAAATTAACTTTTATTAAAAAATAAATAAATAAATGAATAAAAACATTTTTTAATAAACACCCAACTGCTAAATTTACTTGTAAGTACTAGTCGCAGTTGAGTACAAAATTGACAAGTATACCTATAATGTAGGACATGCTTAAACTTTTAGTTTTGATGCCCAAAGCGCACTTACGAAACTATACAGTTTGGTATTTTCATGAATTAGGTTATTGGGTAATTTTGTACCCAACTGCGACTAGTAGTTACAAGTAAATTTGACAGTTGGGTGTTTTTTTATTAAAAAATTTCCAACTTTTAGGTTTAATTCTTATTCAGCCTTATAAAAAGCACTATGCATTTACATTTCATTTAGCTTCACCCAAAAAGTACGTGTAGATTTTCTATGGACGCGAACAGTGTTAGCTTCCATTGAGCGAAGGTGGGGGAGGAGACAGGTAGGAGGGAACTAGTAAAATGGCGTCGAAAAAAATCTTAAAGCGTGTGCCGAAAGAACTTTTAAAATCACTCTAAATTTGTGAACGGTATAGCTACAACTATTACTAATAAGGAGGGTGGGGAGAAGAGAGGGAGAGAAAAGGGGAAACTAGTAAAATGATGTTGGAAAAAAAGTCTTAAAGCGTGTGCAGAAAGAATTTTTGAAATCGCTCTATATTTCTGAAAGGTATAGCTACAACAACAACTTAACGACCGATTTACTATATACACACTACAGTTTGCTGACGACCAAGTAATTGTAGCTAATGATAAAGAAGACATGGAGTATATGATGAGAAAGTTAACGGAAGAATACCAAAAGTGGGAACTAACAGTGACCGTGGACAAGACACAGTATGTATTGGAAACGAATGCAGTGAGTTAGAAGTAGACAATGGACAAACAATATCTCCATGCAATGAGTATACTTGGGTGTCACATTTGATAAGACAGGAACAGACTGTAAAGAATTTGAAAAAAGAATAGTAAAAGCAAAAAAGGTTATTGGATGTCTTAACAGTATTTTATGGAGCAGAGAGATAAGAAAGAATGTAAAATTTAACATATATGAAACAATGGTAAAAAGCACGCTGTTGTATCGAATAGAGACTTGTCGCGTAACAGAAAAATACAAAACAAAAATGGAAAGTGTCGAAATGGATGCAATAAGAAGATCAATGAGAATATCTAGATTAGATCACATAAGAAATGAGATCATAAAAGAAAGAATGGGAATCGAGGGAAGCATAACGGATGACATCACTAAAAGGCAATTGATATGATACGGCCATGTACAACGGATGAACGACGAAAGATTACCAAAACAGGTCCTAGAGTTGCAACCAGTAGGGCGCAGAAAAAGAGGACGTCCTAAACTAGAATGGCAACAGTCAATCCAAAGATTAATGAGTCAAAAGAATCTGACAGAAGATGATTGTCAGGATCGAAGGAGGTGGAGAATAGGCGTCGGACAACGTAGAAAAACGTTCTAAACCGACATAGTAGTAGTATAGCTACAACTATTACTAATAAGGAGGGAGGAGAGAAGAGAGGGAGGGGAAACTAGTAAAATATTGTTGGAAAAAAGTCTTTAAGCGTGCGCAGAAAGCACTTTTGAAATCGCTTTATATTTGTGAAAGTTATACCTATAACTAATACTAATAAGGATGACGGTGAGGAGAGAGGAAGAGGCGGTTGCCATAGCGTATGCAGAAAGATGTAATCTGATCAAAAATTCGTAATCATCATCCTCAAAAACCCCTAGATACCAATTTTGGTGGTAATCCAACAAACTAAAATTTTACCCCCTCTCCGCCCTCCAGGTTAGGGGTGAGGTAGGCAGTCAGTGATACCACATTATTGGATTGTCATCGAAACTATAACGGTATGCGAAATTTGTCAAGTCAATCGGATACGTGGAAGTCAGTTGAAAGTAATCAGAAAAACTTGATATTAAATCGTCCATTTTGAATCCGCCATATTGAATTTTTGTAATCTGATCAAAAATTCATAATTCTCATCCTCAAAAACCCCCAGATACCAATTTTGGTTAAAATCGGACAAACTAAAGTTTTACCCCCTCTCCACCACCCACGTTAGGGGGGAGGTAGGTACCCGATGAAACCATATTATTGGATTGTCATCGGAACTAAGACGCTATGCAAAATTTGAAGTCGATCGGATGTTTGGAAGTTCTTCAAAAATGAGTTGCAAGATTTGATTACATACATACATACAGGTGAAGTTAAATAAAAGCTTGTAAAAAAAACAAACCTATTCGACATTTTTAACGGACCCAAATCTCTATTATCATGTCTAATCAATTTTTTTTGACAAGAGAAATTTTAAATTCCTAAAAATGAACTTTTTTAAAAAAATAAATAAATAAATGAAATACTGCAACATGCATAATCGAAGAAAATAACGAGCGCTATAATATGCAAATTAATTAACTAAAGTTATCTGAAAAATTTGGGGCGTCGTTTCGGGTATTTGGGTGGGTACCTTTATTTAATGCATAGTGGTACCAGCGCGTACAATTATTATTATTACCAAAAAATTAAACCGTGTCAACATACTCGCGTACGCACCAATACAACCAGTACCTGATGAAAACTCTATCAAAATTAACAGTTATTTTTTTTATTTTTTTTTACTCGTTACAAAACAAAAATTTTGGACAAACAGGACCTGACCTCCAAAAATTTTAAATTAATGGATCCATGACGGATCTGATACCTTCCTAGCTAGCCTATTAGTACACTTGAAGTGAAGCCATGATATATCAGCTTTGAAAAGTTTTTTATAAATATCTCAGAAACTAAAGCTCCTACGAAGTTTTTGGTTATAACACAAATCATTGACAACAACGAAGTATACTATATTTCGAAAACCGCATATTGATGCAATGCTCCGTTAAAAAGTTAGCATTTTTTAAATTTTTTACTTGTCAAAAAACTGTCATTAGCATTCATGGATTTTGACCAAAATCTATCAGCTCGTTAGAGTGTCAAGCAATTTTTATCTAAAGATTTTATTTAAAAAATCGGTTTTCTATCTCCCCCGGAAATACCTGAAACCCACCAAAAACACCAAATTTGTCACACTCATCCATTTTGCTCCCACACCCAGCATGGTTTTGTTAAAAACAGAAGTGTTGTTGCTTTAGGACTTTTTATAGATTTTAGCAAGGCATTCGACTTTATTAGCCACCCGATTGTAAAGAGATAAGGAGCTTAGAATCCTATTTAAACAGGCGAGGCGTACTCAACAAATAAAACTGTCGCAAAATTGCATATCTAAAAAAACAAACGCTGTCCTGGGGAATTCCCCAGGAATCGATTTTGGGACCTACCTTGTTTATAGTATTTACAAATAATCTTTGAAAAATTCTAGAACCCATGTTATCAGGACTAGCCACCAATCCTGATGATACGAATGGCTTAGTTATAGCTGGCTCACTCGAAGAGGCTGAATCGCAGCCCACGAGAAAGACCGGCCCGGGCGCGGAAATATCACGTGACAATAGGAGTCCCACAAAAAAACGTCTCACGGCCCGCTGTCATTATAAAACATGTGTGTGTTCAGTTTTGGTATGTTTGTTTACGTCGATTTTTTTTTAATTCGGGCACGAATTTTATGTAAATTTTATGAAAGGTATTAAAATAACGCAGCCCACGAAAAAGACTGTAGTGGGCTGCGTTAAAATAATTAATGGCTAATGAGTAAATTATAAAGAAAATACCTATAAGATAAACAATGCCGCGAACGTGTAATTAGTGTTGTTCCTTGTCGGTCCAACTATAAAACTGAAACCTAATATGTTGCAAACGGGAAAGAAGTGGTAAAAGATAAGATATTGGATAAGATTGATCAAGTAATAGACATCCTTAGTGACATTTTCGATAGTGAGCGTGAAAAATGTGTTCAGTTGTCATTTCTTATTGAACAATTAGGTCTCCTGAAAAGGTAACCTGAGAATCGAAGATATGGTGGATACACTTTAATGTTGGTTTCATCTTTGTTTATCCAGTTATCCAGTGCATACACGTCAATTTACAATTCTAAGGTAATATGTCTTCCGCAACCTCGCAATATTAAAAAACTGATTTGTAAAATATTGTTAACAGATAGTAAGTCTCTGGTGAAATAGTTAAAAAGTAAGATACAGCTTTTAAAAGAACATAAGTTGGTGGTTAACTTACACTTTATTGAAATAGATATTAAACTTTGTCCTTAGTAATTTTTCAAAAAATTATTGACGACCACTACATTCAGTTCATTAAATGGGAAAACCATCTCACTTATTCACAAAATCACTTGTTTCTTTTTAATAAATTATTGTGAAATGTTTTATATTGAAAATTTTTCTTCAGATAACCCTAGCGAGTGTTTTTGTGGAGCAAAACTATTGTCAAAGCTTGAAAAAATTAGTTTAAGGGCATGTAAAGTTTTTTTAAATAATTTTATTAAAAAGCACAATGATTTAGTGTCTGCTAATAAATCTTTGAATAAGAACTCAAAGATGATGACAGTCAAAGAAAAATTAAAAAACTAAAAGCTTAGGTTGATATGTCCAATTTTGAAAGACTTGTATAGATTTGAAGTTACTAACGATATTATGTACCTAATATATGTACCTGAAGATATTAGAGTGCAAATTTTGTATAATTTTTTATTTTATAGATTCAGTTCTTTTATCCATAATAAACACATATATCAGCAAAATATTTTTTTCAATTTTTGCCTATAAAAGAACAAAAATTTTTTGTTAATTTATTTAAATTGTGTAAAAACATATAATATATTAAACAATACAATAAGAATCCTGGGACTCCTAAGATCACGTGACCGCCGACTTGCTTATAACACGCCATGGCCGGTCTTTATCGTTGGCTGCGGGCTGAATTCAGTGATATTCTAGTTTTTAAAGAACTCATGGTTTGGGTGGAAAAAAATTCGACACTGTTAGTCGATAACAATATAACATTAGGCAATAATAAAATTAATAAAAGTAAGTTTCTCAAAAATGCTGGAACTTTGTGTAGACGAAAACCTTAATAGATTCAACAATTGAAAATTTCTCAAAAATGCTAAGACTTTTTCTAGATGAAAACCTTAACTGAAATGACCAGTCGTAAGCTATCAAAAGTCTGCGATGCCATAACTTGCCAGGCAGTTTTGCAGTTTTTTTGTTCTTTGGCAATTATAGTACGCATGTTTCCATTCAGTAATTAAATTCTAATTGGTAACGGACTCAAATAGAGTTTTTATTATTCAAAAATGAGCTGTAAGAATTATGACAAGCATAAAGCGAAGAGAATCCTGTCGAGAAATGTTTTTGCAACATAAAATTTTAACCTCTTGTTAAGTATATATTTATGAAGAAGTTTATATTACAATGCCTGTAAATTTTTTAATGTTTTGCCGGCAAATATTAAAAGAAACGAAAATTGTTTAATCTTTAAAGCAAGGTTAAAAAATTACCTCTATAAAATCGTTTGTAACTCCTGTCCTGTAACCATTTTTTTAAAAAATGTAACGATGATTACTGAATTTCGAGTTAAATTTGTCATTGTGTATTCTCCTTAGTGTTTTTTGTTAAATGTATCAATTTCTATTTATAAACATATATGTATTTGAGGTAAACCATTGAGTTGTATAACGCCCTGAAAGGGCGTTAGAGACGGAAAGACAAGGCATTTTTTATTGACCCTATCCAATTTGGTTTCTAGGGACAGTTATTTCTTTTACAATAAAAACAGAGATAGACATTATTGAACATGTGAAACGAACAAAGATAGGCTGATTTTGCATGCTAATAATACCCTAGATACTATATGAGTACTTTTATCTCTTTCACACTGACGGCATAAGTGCGACAGCAAAGCAGCTGGCTACTTTTGATCCACCTGCCGTATTTTGAGTGATTCAACCTGCTAGTCGGTTTATACGCTGAGTTGGCCCGGCGCCCATTAGGCCCGGCGTGGCGCCCTGTTGGCGACGCCGAGTTGGCCTGGCGCCCAGTTGTCCCATTCCGAATTGAAATTTTTAGTTCCGAAATTTCATCTGACTCGAGCATAACTTGTAGTCCACCCAAGAAGAGAAGAGTTGAAGAAGACCCTTGTTCAAAGAAAGAAAATATTTTACCTGGAAGGTACAACATTTGTAAAGTTCTAAGATGAAAACAATAATTTTAATACATCTACTGCACTTAGCATGCTAACAAATTATTTTTACTCTTTTTTTTACTGAAGAGAATTTTGTAAACACAGTATACACAAGTAAGTATTCATAAATTATTTATTATTAAAACAAAAAATTGTTGATAAAAAAATGCTAGTGGAATTCACAAATTTTATTTTGCGCCGCCACTGCCGTTTTTTTATCCAAGACAAGCAAATAGACTTACCAAACCGAAATTCTATTTTCATCCCTGTCTTGCTCATTAAATTCTTACTTGTATTTGGTCAATTGCGATAAAAGCTTGATATAATGGCAATTTAGGCCCATGCCGGGTCTACCCGTAGGGTATAGAAGTCACCGAACCGAACCAATGACAAATGTTCAAAATTAATTTTTACTTTTTTGAATAAATAACTATCATAACAAAAACATTTCACTCATGTAAAAAAAAGCCAAGTATGTTGAAATGATATTCCGTAAAAAGAATTTAGATAAAAGTTAAGTCAAGTTCTCCAATACAAATTTTAAAATGAAAGCTTCTTACTAGTTTGGTAATTCTTTTAAACTTTGCTATTACAGCCAAACTTCTTTATGTTCAATTTAGCACTGTGCATATGAGTCATTTGCAGCCGAAATAGCCAAGTTTAGAAAAACATTTCCAAACTAGTAAGAACCCTTCATTTTGAAATTTGTATTGGAGAACTTGACTTAACTTTAATCTAAATTCTTTTTACGAAATATGATTTATGCGTACTTGGCTTTTTTTACATGAAATGTTTTTGTTATGATTTCACTCCTTTGTTAAAGGATTTGGATAATATAATTGTAAAATTTTGAGGTTTTTTTAATTTTTTCCCATAGTTTTATATCATAGTTCCTATCAGCCTTCCATAGCTCAGCTCTCTAGCGTATCTGGAAGTGGGCAATGTTAATTTTACATAACTTTACATTTATAGGGGAGGGAAGTAAATTAAAATTTTGGGGGTCGCGGAAATTTCTTCGAAAAATCTTCTTCGAATTTTTTTGTTCGAACGGAAAATTGTTCGAAAACATTTTCTCCGAAAGTTATTTTGTTCGAACGAAAATTTGTTCGAAAACATTTTCTTCGAACGGAAATTTGTCCGAAAACAGTTTCTTCGATCCGAAATTGGTTCGAAAACATTTTCTTCGAACGGAAATTTGTTCGAAAACATATTGTTCGAACGGAAATTTGTTCGAACAAAAATTTGTTCAAAAACATTTTGTTCGAACGAAAATTTGTTCGAAAGGACATTCTTTTCGAACAAATTTCCGTTTGAACAAAATTTTTTCGAACAAATGTCCTTTCGAACAAATTTTCGTTCGAACAAAATGTTCTCGAACAAATTTTTGTTCGAACAAAATGTTTTCGAACAAATTTCCGTTCGAACAAAATGTTTTCGAACAAATTTCCGTGTGAAGAAAATGTTTTCGAACCAATTTCCGTTCGAAGAAACTGTTTTCGAACAAATTTCCGTTTAAAGAAACTGTTTTCAAACAAATTTCCGCTCGAAGAAACTGTTTTCGAACAAATTTCCATTCGAACAAAAGGTTTTCGAACTATTGCTTTCAAAAAAATGGATTTCAAACAACGTGTTTTCGAACAAAGTTCCGCGACCCGAATTTTGTGGTTTTAAATTTTTTCCAAGGGTTTGGTCATAATTTCTATCAGTCTGCCAAATTTCAGCTTTGTAGGATGTCAGAAAGTACAGCGTGTCCCATTTTCGATGGGATTAAATGGGAAACTCGGTTATTATTAAAGATATCGATTTTCCGATTGCACCTTACCGTGCTCTTTTTTGGAGCCCTTAAAAAGGAACTTCGTTATACAGTGACCTTACTTAAAAATGGTGTAATCAGATTTTTGCTATACCCCGTGGTTTCGCTAATACAGGGAGTTTTTGAAAAAATTGCATTTTAATTAATTCCTTGTATCTCGCTTATTTTGCAAGATATTTTTATTCTGTAAAAACCTTTCTATGGCAACTTTTTTAGAGCAAAATAATGACGTTGTCAATTTTTTTAAATATTGTTTAGTTTTTGAGATATGGTATTTATCATAAAAAAATTAAATACGGACCTGGATTTTTTTTATTACTATTTTGATTGGTTCCGTGCTATTATTACCTTAAAATGATAAAACTTTAATATTTTTTTGATTTAAGGTTAAAAAAAACTAAAGTTAAGTTAAGAAAAAAATTATAGTTCGAGCCTGGAAATTTTCAACGCAATTATAAACTAACTAACTATATAAATTGCATGAACGATTTTTAGTTTATCTGTTTTGAAATGATAATTAAAAGATTTATAAATAAAGTAAAAAACATTAAAAAGTTACAAAAATAATATCATACTAATTATTTGATGGTAGCACAGCATGTCGTGAAATTTAGAAAACAAACGCGTGGAATTGACATTGTCATTTTACTTGTCATTTTTGTGAATGGCTTACAATTATTTTAAACTGGCTAGAAATCGACCATATCCAGATTTTGAAAAATGTTATATGTTTGACTGCTTCATTCAAACAACAAAATCCCAATATTTAAATGGCAGAAATATTTTTATGCAAAATGCGGTAAGAAAAATTACTCAAAAATGCCAACAATGTCTTACACATAATGATAATCAGAAAAATTAGTTATTTTTTGTAATTTGTTTTTTTTTTTGTATTTTTCGTAGACTTTCTTTCAATTAAATCTGTAAATTAACGTAAAACCATTTTAATATGCTAAGTATCAAAACAGTTAAACTAAAAATTGTTTAACTAGCATTTTTTAATTTATATTTATGTTGGAAATATCCAGGTTCGGACTAATTTTTTTTTAAATATTAAATATTTTTTTTTTACCTTAAAACAAAAAATTTTTAAATTTTTATTATTTTATGATAATACATGAAACCAATCAAAATAGTGATAAAAAAAATCCACGTTCGTATCTCAAAAACTAAACAGTATTCTAAAAAGCTGACAACGTCATTATTTTCTTCTAAAAAAGTTGCCATAAAAAGCTTTTTACAGAATAAAAATATCCCGCAAAATAAGCGAGATAGAAGGGATTATTAAAAATACAATTTTTTTCAAAAACTCCTTGTATTAGCGAAACTACGGGGTATAGCAAAAATCTGATTACGCCATTTTAAAGGGCTCAAAAAAAGAGCACGGTAAGGTGCAATCAGAAAATCGATATCTTTAATAATAACCGAGTTTCCCATTTAATCCCATCGAAAATGGGACACGCTGTACAGAAGAATTTCGATGATCTATACATAAGTGAGTGAGTCAGTGAGTGAGTGGCAACTTTGACATTTTTTAAATTTCGTAACTACTTTACTACTTTATTGAAGTCCATGAAACTTGGAGGGGTTGTTAACTCTATGAGGATCTACGACTGTGCAAAGTTTGAGTTTCGTAACTCATTCCGAAGTAGATTTTTAGATAGGTCAAATATGGGCTGAAATGTTTCAAGAAAAGATGGTACAACAGCTGCGCGAACTTGGCGAGGCACTACCGTGCCCTCAGATTCTATTCTATTCTATTTTCATTGTGGCCCTTACCTCAATTTCTTCCTTATTTCCTATTAAACTCCTATAAAACTAACTCACTCTAATTATAGTAATTTTTAGTCTTTTTTAATATCATCACAAATTTTTTTTATATATTTTTTTTCACTTTTAAAACATTTTTGAAAATTGATCATTCAAAATTCAAAACAAGTAACCGTAATCAGCGCGCGTTTCTCACCAAAGAAGCGCATCGCGGTTTTAATACTTCAATGTCCACTACTGGACACGGAAATGCGTACACACAAACATTTACCTGGTTTACATATACCGGGTGTATCAAATCGATGCACGAAACTTAAAGGGGTGGTGAAGAAGGTCAAGACAACAAAAAAAATTGGCGCCAGCACTCATGTACAGGGTGTCCCATTTTTGAATGAATGAATGAATGAATGAATGAAACGTCTTTTATTGATATAAAAAGAAATATACATCAACAAGGCGAGATTTAGCTTTTTCTCTCGGTGGAGAACAATTCTATCTAACCTTTTAAGTAGACTATTTTTATATAACAACTTAATAAATAATTTATACTATAATTAATAGATATTTAATTATTTTTAACTTAAATTTAAATAAGAAATATGCTATATGTAAGCAAAATTACTAATCCTACAGACGAAGACGAGAGACGAGATTTTTGATGGTATGGAATGGGAAACTCGGGTTATTTTAAAAGATAGAGACCTGGGGATTTCACGTTACTGTCTTTAAATTTCGGGACCTAAAAAAATAAGTCAAAAGTTTTTTTCAGCCCTTGTATTTTTGGAGTTTTGAGGGAAAATGAAAAAATCCGTAATTCTATAAATCTTTCTTATTAGTGCAGATATTTTACCTTTTTTTGCAGTGGATCCTATCAATAAAATGACCCTCGAGTCGGATTCAAAATTTCAGAAAAAAATTAACAAGTTAAATACAGACCTAGATTTTTTTTCCATTTTATGCTTCACATTGGGCTTACAATTGACTGCTAGCTAAAAAAAAAATTCAAAAAAAATCAGATCCGTATTTTTTCTTAATTTTTTTTTTAATCTTGAATTTTACACGACGGATCAAAAATTTGACAACTACATTTTATTGACAGGATCAACTGTCTGTAGAGAAGTTTTAATAGAATTGAAATATCTGCCCTATTAACGGATTTCTAGGATAACAAATTTTGAACTTTCCCTCGTAGAAGCAACTTGTTTTAAGGGTAGGGGACAATTCGCCGCGGCCGATTCGCCGCAGTCGATTTGCCGCGGGACAATTGGCCGCCGGCCGATTCGCCGCGGGGACAATCTGCCGCGAGATTTTTTATTTTATGATGTTACCATTGGCAATTGTTTAAATATATATGTATATATATTTGTTTATTTGTTTGATCATAACTTTTTTGAAACTTTTCCAACTGGGTATTTGGGGTTTGTATACAATTCAACAATTTTTTCTATTAGAAAAATAAATAAAATGGCGGATCCAAAATGGCGGATTTTCCCATTTATGAACCGATTTGCATCAAACTCGGAACTTTAAGATCTTTCAGGTCGCTGATTATTATTTTAAACTTTATTTAAAAAAATCAAAATGGCGGTTCCACAATGGCGCACTTTCTTATTTATAAACCGATTTGCCTCAAACTTGAAGCAAGGTAACTCAATACAATTTTTAATCTAAATTTTAAAACCTGAAAATGGCGGATTCCTCGGGGCCTAGGCCCCTCCCAAGCCTAAGATTTTTTTAGATATTTCATGAATAAAAAGATTAAAGTATAAAATTCGCCATCATGAGGCGTCGCTACCTCCCCCAGAGAAATCCCCAATTTTGAGGCAAATCGGTTTATAAACAAGAAAGTGCGCCATTGTGGAACTGCCATTTTGATTTTTTGTAAATTTTAGTTAAAAATAATAATCAGCGAGCTGAAATATCTCAAAGTTCCGAGTTTGATGCAAATCGGTTTATAAATGGGAAAATCCGCCATTTTGGATCCACCATTTTCATTTTTTTAAATTTAAGTCAAAAATTGTATTAAGTTACCTTACACCCGGTTTCCGCCTACGACTTTCTCGTGGGTGCCCGCCCACGCGTCACATGATCTCAATATGAAATGTTATGACAGTCACGTGACGGGTGCGCGGGCGCGCACGAGAAAGTCCTAGGTGGGCACCGGGCTTTAAGCGCCGCGATGTTTCAAGTTTGAGGCAAATCGATTCATAAATAGGAAAATTCGCCATTTTATTTATTTTTCTAATAAAAAAAATGTTGAATGGTATTATACTAACCACCAAATAACTAGTTGATAAAGTTTGAAAAAGTTATGATCAAACAAATAAACAAATATATTATATGAAGTCAAGCTAAATAAAACTGTTTAAACAATTGCCAATGGTAATATCATTAAAAAAAAATCTCGCGGCGAATTGTCCCCGCGGCATATCGACCGGCGGCGAATTGTCCCGCGGCGAATCGGCCGCGGCGAATTGTCCCATCCTCTGTTTTAAAGGACTTTTGGCTCTTGTTACAACGATGCATTTTTTCCCTTAAACTAATGATTACAAGACAGGAGTGTATAATCACTGCTTAAACCGATTAAAAATTAAATTAATAATTAATTAATTTTTTCCCCTCTCTCTAGATTCAGTTCGATTTCAATCTCATGAAAACGTGGTCAAGGCATCGCTAACCTACTACTTACTTATATTGGTAAAGTTGATGGACATTAAAATGCAACTAAAGAGTTGAAGACATAAAAAAAAACCAAAAAACAATTTTTATGGTACGTAACAAGAAATTTTTTAAATCATACACAAGCATTCATAAATATGTACAGTGGCTTCATTTAAAAATGTACTGAATTTTTCTTATAAGGACTAAACGTAGGTAAAGCCCTCTGTTTTGCAATTTTATTCATGTTTGTTTTGTACTTTTTTATTACACGACAAGTCTCTATTTCATACAACAGCATGCTTTACACCATTGTTTCATATATGTAAAATTTTACACACATTATTGAGAAAAATGTGCTCTACTAAATTCCGAAAGCCGCATGTTAATGCGATGCTCCGTTAAGAAGATTTTTCATGTTTTAACTGTCATTCATGTATTTTGACACAAATCTAAAAAACTCTATATAGTATGGTACACTATTTTATCTAAAAAGTTCATGAAAATCGGTTTAGTGGTTTAGGAACTATTGTGGGCCGGACAGACATATACACACACCCATACGTCACGATGTTCACGAAAGTTTTCGGCGGATTTTTTTTTTTTAAACAATACCTTCTCTCGCCATTGCTGCGCGGGCTAGGAAGGTAATAAAAATATTACAATGTTTAAGTCCGCAGCCTTCGTAAACTAACGAGCCACGAACCAGAAAAGGCAACATCGCAAATTGGCCGGCTGGTGGGCCGATATTTACATGGGAGATATAAACATCTGCTATTTGTTTTGATTGTAGTTTGGCGATTTTGTATTTTTTTTTGTAAAAACTAATAAACTGTGTTTAGGCGTGTTACATTTAATTTTTAAAACAAACAAAACATTTGGAAATAAATATCAGTGGCCATTATTCATGTTAAAAAATATGTAACAAAACCTAGAATAAACAGAAGAGAAATTACTTTTAAACAATTTGTGAGAACAACCCTAAAGTTCGATTCATAGAACCGTGAAGTAAGCAGTATGAAGTGAGCACTAAGAAATAAAAATGGTTCCTTTCTTACTGCTAAGTTATTACTGTCAAGTTTGAACAACAGGATGTTTGTGGGATAGTTTCTTATGTCTGACTGCTTACTTTACAGAACTATGAATCTAGTTTAAGTGGTAACATGTTAATTTAAACTTTAAATGAACTTACCTTTTTTTCTATCTATTCTATTTAGCCTTCGTCAATCCATCTTTGGCCAAGTTCTCCAGTTTACAATACATTTGTTCCATCAATCGTCTTTCTGTCTGATAATATGACCGGCAAATTTCCATTTTAATTTTGCTACTTTTGCTCTGACATCCCTTACTTTTGTTTTATTTCTTATCAATTCATTCCTTTTTCTACCTGTTAGCTTTACATGTAACATTTGTCTTTCCATTGATCTTTGGGCTTTTGTTACCTTATCCATGTTTGATTTTGTAAGTGTCCAGGTCTGGGATTCATAGGTAAGTACAGGAAGGATACATTGGTTATACACTTCCGTTTTGAGGCACTGAGGATATTTTTTATTTCTTAATATGTTGCTTAATTTACCGAATGCTGCCCAGGCCAATCTTACTCGTCTCTTGATTTCAGCTGTTTGCTTTTCTTTTTTCAGTTTAATAATTTGTCCCAGGTCCTATATATTCATCTACTTGTTCTATTTTCTTTTAGATTGATTGATATTATCAGCATATCTTGGTGGTTCAGAATTGTCAGTTTACTTTGATGCCTATTTCTTCCCAATCTAATATTGTGTCACGCTGACACCTCTTCTTATGCGGATTGGATTGGTTCCTCTGTGGATTTTGATTAATGTTGTTGCTTCACTAAATATATTGGCTATTAAGTCTGTATATCTGTGATCTATTCGGCTATTAATTAAAGATCTTTTACTGCCCAGTGCTCAATGCTATCGAAAGCTTTTTCGAAGTCTATAAACACAATATATATTTATATATATTTCCATACCCTCCCTTTCTTCAATTTTTTTTCGCCTGTGATCAGGATTTTCTCTTACTGGAGGTTTGGGGTTTGACATATACTCGGGTTGAGATTCAAATAGCCGAGGTATTGCCCCATTGTTTAACTTAGGGAATGTTAGTGGCACCTCCTTTTATACTCCCTCTTTATCCCTAATTATCTCGGTTCTAACCATATAGTAATTATTACTCTGAGGTTCTAACAACGTCACTTTTGTCAAAATGTTTCCAACAAACCACTGAAGATGCAGTCACAACATAATCTTCTCTGTGTATGGCCTGAAGCCAAGCATTTTTTAGGTCATTTTTTTTTGGGAAGCTAAAGGTTGTTTCGTGACCCTCTTCATTAATCATAGATGCATCGATACTTTTGCAACCGGGTACCCAACACTTTCGCGGCATGTTTAAAATTTAAAAAGAAAAAACAGACCAAAAAGGCCAAACAAAAACAAACATCTAACCTCACTTATTACCGGTGTACAAAAGGTCTTTTTTACACAGCTTTTATTAAGTAGGTAATATAATTTTAAGTTCACCACACATCTCACTAAAACCAGAACAGTTGTTTTATTTGGTAACGCGATTTGAAATATACTAAAAGTTAAAAAAAAAACATTATCTGCGCGGAAACGGCCAGTAACTAGCGTCAGAGAACATATTTCTTCGATGCTAGCGTGGTGGGCGACGCACGTGGACGAAAATGACTGGCCTCCACGCTGTGTTGCCGTTTCTTCTGGTTCGTGGCTCGTTAGTTTACGAAGGCTGTGTTAAGTCTCGTTAAAACAATGCATTTTAGGACTCAGTGCAAAAGTAGGTAAACAAAACAGTGTCTAATATTCGCAGCTGTTTTTATTATTGTTTTAAACTCAAATTTTCACTATTTTTTAAGTAATAAAAATATGTAATACGTTATAGATGATGACGTTTCCTCCAAAAAAAATTTTTCGTCGAATAATACCTTCTCTAGCCTTTGCTACGCCGGCTAGGAAGTTTTTTTCATAAAATATTAGTTTTAAAATGGAAGTTTCTTCATGCAGTGTTTATTTAAAAAAACAAATAAAATACCGAGATACAAAGCATTAAAACATAAAATGTTTTTAAAAAC
This sequence comes from Aspidapion aeneum, assembly GCA_963576565.1. Lineage (NCBI taxonomy): Eukaryota > Metazoa > Arthropoda > Insecta > Coleoptera > Brentidae > Aspidapion > Aspidapion aeneum. The sequence continues at coordinate 220,607,546 of OY755038.1, read as the reverse complement.
ATTTATAATGCAGTTTTTGAACTTTTTTTACATCAATCAATAAAAAATCAATAAAAGGCTCGTACTTCTCGAGTGATGTAAAGTTACTTTATTCAAAAATGCCAAATAAAAAACTTTAATAAGATTTGTAGTGTGAAAACAGTGGGTTTTAAAAGGTGCAGATAGTACTTGTCGGTAGCTTCTGCTAATCCTCCCAAGAAGGGATTGTCACGTATCATTAGATTAGGTTCGTTCGATACTTTTAGTTAAAGACATTAAGAGAATAGACATACACACACACGGACAGACGTGACGACGATATTGCTAATACCCTGTTTCCACCAATGCATGCCCACCCCGATTCAAAAAACGCATCAGGTGACGCTGCATTTAAAACTGGTGTAAGTTATTTCAAGAGCCTTTCTGCCCTACATCCCTAGAGTGACAGATAGGATTGGACGTATTCTGGAAAAACACAACATAAAAACGATCTTCAAACCATCTAAGAAGATCGAGAACCACCTCAGATCTGCGAAGGATATAAGGAACCCACTAAGTTCTTCGGGGGTATACCGCATTCCCTGTACCTGTGGAAGTGTCTACATCGGAACAACCAAACGGTCCGTAAACACAAAGATTAAAGAACACAAAGCCAACTGTCGACTCGGATATACGGAAAAATTCGCAGTTGCAGACCACACACTAAACAATGAAGACCACCGAATAAAATTCGAAGACACACAAGTTCTCTACGCCTCCCTTTCATACTATCCAAGACTCTATAGAGAAGCAATCGAAATTCATAAACACCAGCAGAACTTCAACAGATCTGAAGAAACTCTTAAAATTAACAGAACATGGGTACCGGTTCTTAAAAACACTCAACGGCTCGCTTACAACAACAAAACTGAATCTCGGGAAAGTGACCAATCACCGACCAGCTCTGATATACGCCCCGTCCACCAAAGCGTATATAACCTGCGCCCGCGACAGACTAACCACCAGTCTTCGAGAAGCCGACAAACAGTCAACATCTCCTGAAGATGCCATCCACTCGAGATGGCGAAACGAAAGGTTAAAAAAATTTATATTTAATATTTAAAAAAACAATTAGTCCAAACCTAGTAATTTCCAACGTAAATAAATATTAAAAATTGCAAGACAAACTAGTTGAACGATTTTTAGTTTATCTGTTTTGAAACGTTAATTAAAAGATTTATAAATAAAGTAAAAAACGTTAAAAAGTTATAAAAATAATATCATAGTAATTATTTGATGGTAGCACAGCAACTCATGAAATTGGCTTCAAAATGGAAAGACATAAGCGTGGAATTGACATTGTCATTTTACCTGTCATTTTTGTGAATTTCTCACTCAAAATTATTCTAAAATGGCTAGAAATCGACCATATCCATTTTTGAAAAATGTGATATGTTTGACTACTTTATTCAAGCAACAAAATCCCAATATTTAAACGACAGAAATATTTTTATACAAAATGCGTTAAGAAAAATTACTCAAAGATGCCAACAATGTCTTCACATTTATATCATAAAAATTTTTTTTTATTATTTTTTGTAATTCGTTATTTTCTTTTATTTGTCGTAGACTTTGTTTTAAACAAATCTTTAAATTAACGTTAAACCATATTAATTTGCCAAGTATCAAAAGAGTTAAACTAAAAATCGTTCAACTAGCAATTCTTAATTTATATTTATGTTGGAAATTTCCTGGTTCAAACTAAAATTTTTAAAAAAATTTTAATTTTTTTTTACCTTAAAACACAAAAATATCAAGTTTTTATTATTTTGTAATAGTTATAGCATGAAACCAATCAAAATAATAATAAAAAAAATCCAGGTCCGTACCATATTTTAAAAATCAAACAATATTTTAAAAAAATTGAAAACGTCATTACTTTCTTCTTAAAAAGTTGCCATAAAAAGATTTTTACGGAATAAAAATATCTTCCAAAATGAGCGAGATATAAGGGATTATTAAATATGCAATTTTTTCAGAAACTCCCTGTATTTGCGAAACTACGGGGTATAGCAAAAATCTGATTACACCATTTTTAAGGGCTCAAAAAAACAGCACAGCATCAATATCTTTAATAATAACCGAGTTTCTCATTTAATCCCATCGAAAATGGGACACGCTGTACATGGTGGTTATGCCAAATTCGATATCTTTATGTACATAGGTTAGATCTATAAATATATTTTTAAATAATTTTTTTTTATTATTTATGAAAAAGACAGTTTTTGATTACTTTTATCTCATCTTAATAGCATGAAAACATCAATACATTAATTTTTGCGACTTTCCGATTAGATATTGTCATGCCAAATTACAGATAAACACACAAACAAAACAATAAGTTTTAGTACCTTTACAGATTTTGATTTTAAACCTATTTTTTTGTTTTTTAAATTATATTTTATTTAAAAAATATATAAAATATGAGTGATATTTTGCGAAGAATGGTGTCTGTGAACGATCCTACAGCAGCTGCGGCAAACAAATTTAAAAAAGCGAAAAATCATTTGAGTTTGCGGGTAAAAATCGCCGGACCAGGGCAGCATTCCAGGCCTCCTTTGATTAGGTAGTGTGTCTCGAAACTGTGTTCGAAATGTATTGATTCGAAATGTAATTAGTTCAAATACCAGGCATTGGTTAGCTCTGTTATTAAAAATATATAAAATATGAGTGATATTTTGCGAAGAATGGTGTCTGCTGTGAATGATCATACAGCTGCTGCGGCATATTAATATAAAAAAGGAAAAATCACTTGAGTTTGAGGGTGAAAATTGCAGGACAAGGGCAGCATTCCAGGCCTCCTTTGATTAGGTAGTTTGTCGCGAAATTGAGTTCGAAATTCATAGGTTCAAAAAGTAATTAGTTCAAATACCAAGCATTGGTTAGGTTTGTTATTAAAAATACTCTGCCAATCTATGGGCACCTAGGCTCACACTGGGTACTATAGTTATAGTGTATCTACGTGAAAGCTAATATAACTAAAAACTGAAGTATATTTTGTTGAACTCCAGACTCAATTACCTTTCGCTTGATACCACACAAGCCATGTTTTAACTTAAACTCTCATTTTTCAAATCTACCCCCACCCTTTTTTTAAAAACTAAAATGTATTTTGTTTAACTCCAGACTCAATTACCTTTCGTTTGATATCACACACGCCATATTCCACACTAATTTTTGAAATTTACCCCCACCCTTTTTTTTTAAATAAACTAAAATGTATTTTGTTTAACTCCAGGCTCAATTACCTTTCGTTTGATATCACACACGCCATATTTTTATATAAACTCTAATTTTCGAAATCTACCCCTACCCTTTTATTTGGCTTGTGTTCGGTGGATTTTGTTCATTTTTAAATGGGACCATCTCGACCCAAAACCCAGCCTGCGTACCAAATTTCATTAAAATCGGGTAAGCCGTTTTTGAGTTATGCGCGTTGGTCGTTACAGACAGACATACAGACAGACAGACAGACAGACAGACAGACAGACAGACAGACAGACATACAGACAGACAGACAGACAGACAGACAGACAGACAGACAGACAGACAGACAGACAGACAGACAGACAGACGGCGCAACAGAAAAGTTTCAAAATCATCTGAAACGCAAAGATATATAAAAAATTTTGAAATCGGAGCAACTTTTTTTTTCTTGAAAAAATTAGGATCACCATAGCTCACACTACTATAGTATAGTAGTAGTGTGAGCTAACACACTACTATAGTATAGTAGTAGTGTGAGGTAATATATAAAATATGAGTGATATTTTGCAAAGAATGGCATCGGTGAACGATCCTTCAGCTGCTGCGGCAATTAAATATAAATAAATTTAGAAAAAAAAACTTTTTGGTAAAACAAGCTTTTATAAAATGGACTAAAAAACATAAAATAATTTTTTGAGTGTTCTGATATCATAATAATAACAGCGATGGGCGTATTAAAGGAAATTTACCCGTTTTTCTTTTAGCCTTGTTAACTCGAAGTTTAGTGAAAAACCAAATTCATTATATTATAGCAGAGAAATGTAAGGGTAGATAATTTAACCCAACCCAACCCTACTCAAGCTACCCTTACATTTTTCTGATATGGATGGACATTATTACGCCTGCTTCATATTAGGCAGATCATCCGCGACCGGCAGTGTATCGATTTATTTTGTCACATTGAAAAAGAAGAGTCGGTCCATCATCGGTTGTGGTCGATCCACCAAATGCGCATGGAAAGGCATTTACCTAATATTAAATACGCCCATCGCTCTTATTATTATGATATCAGAACACTCAAAAAATTATTTTATCTTTTTTAGTCCATTTTATACAAGTTTTTTTTTCTGAATTTATTTTTTAATTTTTAGATTTGTCTAAGTCTATGCATTTCACCTAGCGCGTCGATATTGTAGGGAGTCTTTCCTGTCAATTTTGAAATATCTAAGTCTTCGATGAGAAGGCCCTCCAACGATTTGATATTAAACAAAATACAAACTAAAATTTTACCCCCGTCTCCGCCCTCCACGTTAGGGGGGAGGTAGGACTCAGTGATACCACATTATTGGATTGTCATCGGAACTATAACATTATGCCAAATTTAAAGTAAATCGGATACGTGGAAGTCAGTTGAAAGTAATCAGAAAAACTTGACATTAAATCGTCCATTTTGAATCCGCCATATTGAATTTTTGTAATCTGATCAAAAATTCGTAAACCTCATCCTCAAAAACCCCCAGATACCAATTTTGGTGGAAATCCAACAAACTAAAATTTTACCCCCTGTCCGCCCTCCAGGTTAGGAGTGAGGTAGGCAGTCAGTGATGCCACATTATTGGATTTTCATCGAAACTATAACGTTATGCCAAATTTAAAGTTAATCGGATACATGGAAGTCGGTTGAAAGTAATCAGAAAAACTTGACATTAAATCGTCCATTTTGAATCCGCCATATTGAATTTTTGTAATCTGATCAAAAATTCGTAATCCTCATCCTCAAAAACCCCCAGTTACCAATTTTGGTGGAAATCGGACAAACTAAAGTTTTACCCCCTCTCCACCTCCCACGTTAGGGGGGAGGTAGGTACCCGATGAAACCACATTATTGTATTGTCATCAAAACTAAGACGCTATGCGAAATTTGAAGTCAATCGGATGTTTGGAAGTTCTTCAAAAATGAGTTGCAAGATTTGATTACATACATACATACCCACATACATACATACAGGCATCGAAGAAATATGTTATATGTTCTCTGATACAGGTGAAGTTAAATAAAAGCTTGTAAAAAGCGAAAAATCACTTGAGTTTGAGCAGTATTCCAGGCCTCCTTTGATTAGGTTTGTCGCGAAATTGTGTTCGAAATTCATTGGTTCAAAAAGTAATTAGTTCAAATACCAAGCTAACTACTGCTTTAACCAAGGGCCTCGATAAGGAGCGTGGTAATAAGGGCAGTAACCCCCCTTCTTCCCTCAATAATAATTAGTAAATGGTAAACTAACTTATGGTACTATATTAATACAGCATGATTTTTTCCTTTCCTGAATCAAAGTCAATGACTCCAACGAAAACGAGAGACATTCGCAAATTTTTTGAAGTTAAAATTGGCCACCTGTGGACTATAGTATTAAGCTCGGTCTAGACATAACATTTTACCTTACGTCTTGCCTGTCAGTCAAAAGGGTCAAGTATGACGGTTGAAAGACTAGCGTACACACTTGATAGTTTTAACGTACGTTTTTAGATCAGTGTTTGATACACCATGGAGGAAGCACTGCTTTTGTCAATAATGTTTTTTGTTTTAAATGTCTATGACTTAACCGTTTCAGTAGCTAAACATAGTTTTTTAATCAGTTTTTCAAAGTGTTGTGCTGATTTAGTTTGGTAATGTCCCCTGAAGATGTAAGTTTCTGCTTACGAAACATGTCGGGACTATTTGTTTAAAACAAATTAAAAATTAGTTGAGGAAGACAATAACCTGTTTGATTTCCTAAAAAATTGTCTTATCTAATGTCGGACGTTTCGTATACCAACTTCTAAGTTGCACTCAAAAGGAATTAAAATTGTATGCACTACCACAAGAAACGCTGCAAAACTGACGTTTTACCGGAAACAAAGCCTCTACCGATCAGTTCAACAGGTCCAACTTCAGTCCTGTTCAGTTCAGGCAAAACGTACGTTTTATTGTCTGCACGAAAGGTTTTGCCTGATCCGTTTTACCTGATCCAAGGCCAACACAAAAATAGAGGCCACGACCCTGAAAAAATCAGCTGTTCTCCCGGGGCTGAATTTTACATTGGGTCTTATGGGAGGTCAGACGTTTTTTTATGATATTTTCAAAATGGCACTACAGATTTCCGCAAAATTTCAGTGAAATATTCTCAGACACCATCCCGATATTCCACCAAAGGTTTGTAAGGAAGCAACATGATTAAAAGGTTAAAATCTTCAAGATTTAGCATTCCTTATTTTAAATTCAAATTACCCGCCATGTACCACATACCAACTGTTATATTTGACATGTATTTGACTTTGTCATATGTGATTGTCACATTCGCTTCTGCTTTAAACTTAATTTTTGTGTGAGCTAATGCAGCGGCTATGAAAAATTAGGGCGTACTATACATTTAAAAAAAATTGTTCTGCCAGAATAAAGTAAAAACAATCTCAAAAACGGCTTTATTTTTAAAAAAATCAAATATCCATGAACCGTCATTCCAACTTCAATATTTTAAAGACAATCAGCTGTGTCGTAACGTGACCATCAAAAAAAAATCAGCCCCGGATGTGACGTCAACAAAGTGGAGGATCGTGGCCCGTCCATTTTGATAGCTCTGCCTGATCAAGTAAAACGTCAGGCAAAACGTTATGTGTAGACCCCGCTTTAAGCGCTTGTTGATTGACAGAGCATTTTAATATTTTTAGAAGCAATTCTGGTGGAGCCCTGGAAGACGTAATCCAATGCGGAATATGCCTGGAGAGACTGACCAACCCCAGGATGCTCCCGTGTCAACACACGTTCTGTCTGTCCTGTTTGGAGACCCACGTGACCGCCAAAAATCTTAAGTTTGGCCCCGCTAACAAGCCGCATATACAGAATGGTCAAATTAAAAATATGACATGTCCGGTCTGTCAACAAGATGTTAATCTGTCAGAGGGTAAGCTAACAAGACGCTAGCGCTACCAAGTCCACTTTCAATCCCTGACTTCGCATGCGCAGATCTACCAATATTATTTACCTCATGTATTAGAATAGATGAATACAGGGTGATTTTCACTTGAATGATTCTAACCACATGAAAATAGAAAGTTTCATAAACCTAACCTAACAAAACCTAATCAAATCTAACCGAACCGAACCAAAGGAAACTGAACCAATAATTTTTTTCAAAAAAAAACTTTCCTGCCCGGGATCCTAGAGGATGTGAATCCGAACCGAACCAAACCGAACCTAACTAAACTGAACCAAACCTAACCTAACTAAACTAAACTACAACACGTACTGCTAATTAGGTTTAGTTGGGTAGGGTTAGATTTGGATAGGTTCGGTTCGGTCCGGTTCGGATTCACATCCTCTAGGATCCCGGGTAGGAAGTCAGGAAAGTTTTTTTTTGCAAAAAAAATATTGGTTTAGTTTGCTTTGGTTCGGTTCGGTTAGATCTGATTAGGTTTCGTTAGGTTAGGTTTTTGAAACTTTCTATTTTCATGTGGTTAGAATCATTCAAGTGAAAATCACTCTGTACATCTATCTACGCATGCGAAGTCAGGGATTGGAAGTGGACTTGGTAGGGCTAGCGTCTTGTGGGTAAGCTATGCCACATTGGTTGTTTTCACACAAACAGAAAGCAAAATTCGTATTCTGCAGACAAGAAATTATTACTTTACCAGTCTTTATAAAAGTAAAATTTTTAAAAAAATTTTAACTACATAAAAACGGTTGGCAAGGGAACAAAATATAGCGCTGTTAACTGAAAAAAAAATTATCCGAGTTAATGGGATGAAATGGAACTTTTAAACTTAAAAACTGGATCCCCTATCAAAAAATTAGTTAAACATAAACGTTGTAGTCTACAACTTTTAAATAAACCATTTTTTGTACATAATAACCTAAAAATTTCCGAGGAAATTAAAAAAAAATACGTATTCTTTTTGTTCCTGATTTTTATCCCCCACACAAGTGTTTTTTGTTTTCTACGAAATTTGGTAGAGATTAACCATCATATTGTCAGTATAGAAAATAATGTCCTATTATGCACATTAACCCTAAACAAACTAAGCAAATGAACTTTTGTATATAGTTCAATTTGTATTAAAACGTGTAATAGGGTCCCTTTCCCAGGGTTACGGGAGAAGACCACATCGATATGAAAGGCGGAGAGAATGGACCTCGGTACGGTGATCATAGCGTAGGTGGCAACCCTTTCTTTTAGGGATAGTATAAAAGACTACTGCCTTGTAGTACCGGCGTTGGAATCGTCAAAGGCTAGGGGAAGAAAACCTCGATCAAAAATCACCTGGTCCTCCAGGTTGGGGGTTGGGGCATCAGACTAACTCTCTGATACCCGGAAAAAACGTACACTGTTAAAAAACCCAATCAAACGCCTCGGAAAGAAATGAAAAACCTAAGACGAACGAAGCAAAGAAACAGGAATATGATTTTTGGTACATGGAACGTACAAGGAATGAATCGAAAAATGAATGAAATAGTGCATGAGTGCAGCAGAATGAAGGTAGACCTTGCTGTACTAACAGAAACGAAAAAGAAAGGAAAAGGATCTGAAAACCTAGGACAATATGACCATTTCTATAGCGGAGTGGCAAAAGAAAAACATGCCCAACAAGGAGTATCTATTTTGGTCAACAAAAGATTTAGAAAATTTATCACCAACTGGGAAGCAGTCAATGAAAGGCTAATTAAAATGAATATAACAATAAAAGGAATGAGACTTACGATTTTTGGAATCTATGCGTATAACGACGATGCAAATGTAGCCGTGAAAGACAATTTTTTTGAAGAAATACACAATGAAATATCAGCAGTAAGTGCATCTAGAGAAATTGTCATATTGGGAGATTTAAATAGTAGAACCGGTAACAGAGTTAATGATCTGACAGTTGGCCAATATGGAGAAAATCTTGTTAATGACAATGGAAACCGGCTAATTACAGTATGTGAGCAATTAGACCTAAAAATCCAAAACGGTTTTTTTCAACATAAGGAAATACACAAATATACCTGGACCAAACCCTCACAAAACCTGAAATCCGTCATTGATTATCTTATCACTAAACAAAAGACAAAACTAAAAATTCAAGATGTCAGAACAAAGCGTGGATCAACATGCGGAAGTGATCACTATTTTCTGGAGTCCAAAATTCTCTTTCCTTATCAAGGCCGAAGCCTGCATCAACAACATCTTGATGATACAGTGATTGAAGAAATTGATCACTGTAAATATAATCTACTAAGCCTAGAACATGACAGCGTAAAAAACTTATACAAAAAGAGACTGAACGAAAAACTTAATACAAGTTCAGGTGAAACCCCAGATGAGGAATACGAATGTATTACATTAAGCATCCACCAAGCTGCAAAAGAAGCACTAGGATTAGTGGAAGAAACTTCTAAAAGAAGAAAACCATACTGGTGGGATGCTGAGATTGAGAGAGAAATAGAGGAAAAAAGGAAATTATATCACACCTACTTATCCCAAAAGACAGATAGAAGCAGACAAGAATACAAAATCGCGCAATCAAAGGTGAGAAGAATGATCAGTGATAAGAAAAATCATTCGTGGACGCAAAAGTGCCAGAAAATAGATTCTTACTTAGGAGGTAGGAGAAGTACCGAAAGCTGGAAAACTATAAGATCGATTAAAAAAGAAACATGCAGAGATATCATTTCACCAATACCAGACAAAGAATGGGATGAGCATTTTAAAAAACTTTTAACTGAAGATAGAGCAGAATTCAAGGAAGACGCAAGAGACAATATAATTAGAACGATGGGATCTCCAGTACCCCTCACAATCTCTGAGGTCAAAAACGTGTGCACAAACTTAAAAAGCGGTAAATCTGCCGGACCCGGAAATATCCCAGCCGAACTTATTAAATATGGCACTGAAGAACTGTTTTGGAGATTACGGAATCTTTTCCAAAAATATTTAAATGGAACTGTAGTCCCAACTGAGTGGAAAACGTCATATATATCCACAATACACAAAAAAGGAAGGAAAGATATATGTGACAATTATAGAGGTATATCTGTGACTAGTACGCTAAGCAGAATATACGGTAAAATAATAAGAAATAAAGTAGAGAGCGAATATAAAGACATGGAGGCAGAAGAACAAGCTGGTTTCAGGGCGGGTAGATCGACTTCAGATCACCTCTTTTGTATAACCCAAGTTATTGAAAAGAAAATGGCATACGGTCAAGAGCTGCATCTGCTTTACGTGGATCTGCAGAAGGCATATGATAGTATACCACTAAATCTGCTTTGGAAAGCGTTGGAAAACACAAACATAAGCGTACAACTAATTAAGGCCATCCAAGAGTTATACCGCAATAGTAAGGCAAAAGTTAAAATAAAAGCAAAACTAACCAAAGGCTTTCAAGTAAATAAAGGTCTTAAACAAGGTTGCTGTATCTCGCCTACGCTCTTCAAGATATACTTGGAACAAGTCCTTAAAGTATGGAAGAGAAAATGCCAAAACATGGGAATTCCGTTGGACGAAACCACCTTGTATACTTTATGTTTCGCCGATGATCAGATAGTAGTGGCTCAGGATTATGACGACCTCGAATATATGACACGAAAACTAATAGAAGAGTACAATAAGTGGGGACTAGAGGTTAATCTCAATAAGACAGAGTATATGTGTATCGGTGGGATGAAACAGGATCTAATCTTAAATACCGGGCAGCGAATTCACTCCTGTGATGAGTATAAATACTTAGGTCTAAAAATTACAGCTGACGGAACACTAGACAAAGCTATAAAAGATCGAAACGTACAAGGAAGAAAAGCAATAACTTTATTAAATGGAATAATTTGGGACCAAAGTATATCAAAACATAACAAAAAGCTTATATATAACACCATTATAAAAAGTATTATTACATACGGCTCAGAAGTATGGCCAATCAAGGATAGAACAGAAAAAATGCTTTCCGCTACGGAGATGGACTATTGGAGAAGAGCAGCAGGGAAATCAAAAAGAGAAAGAGTTACAAATCAGAGAATAAGAGAAATTATGACAGTGGGTGAACGTACTTTAGTGGATGATATAAGAACAAAACAACTGGTGTGGTACGGACATGTACAAAGAATGAATGATGAAAGACTACCTAAACAAATACTACAATGGAAACCAACTGGCCGAAGAAAACGAGGACGGCCAAGGAGAAGCTGGAGAGAAGGAATAGACAGTGAAATAAGAATAAGAGGCCTAGATGATGAATTATGGGCAAACAGAAACGAGTGGAGATTGGGTATCGGAAGACGTAGAACGTTGTGAAACCGATAAATATATATATGTAAGCTTAGAACGTAACGTCCCACACGTACAAGTTACGTATTGTTAATACAAACATAAATCTAACTTAAACTGTGTTACGTCAATTTAAAACATAAAACATGTAATTTTTTTAGATCAAAACACCCTTTCATCAAAAAGGTTAAATATAAAAGTTATAGGCAATAAAAAGGCAACTTTTGTCTGAACAATTTTTTACATAACGTAAAACTTTCCGGGAAAAATTAAAATATAAGGGTTATGGTTCTTTGTTAAAAGAATACTGTTTCCAGAACTTTATTTCATTTTCGTGTGAAAATGATGCATTTTTTTGGGTTTAAAACCAAAACAAAAATAAATATTTTGATTTAAAAAAAGTACAACGTGTTTAAGATATAAAAAGGTAGTTTTCACCTAATTTCATAAGAAACAAAAAAAATTATGGCAGATAAACATTAAAATTATAAACGTAAAATTTAGTACCCGTAAATAAAAGATCAAACAAGTTTTTGTGGCTAAGCGGGTTAAAATAAGGAATTTTTGTTTCTCTCGTATTTTTTCGTGGGTAGAAGCTTAACCTCACGGGGGTCCAAGATCTAATGGACATCTAATAAGTGTTGACAGTTAACTGTTTCGTCGTTCTCAGAACACTGCTTGGCCAATGTGACATCCATCCTAAGTTAAGTGTACGGTTTTTTCTCTCACCTTACGTTTCTAGTGAGAAAACAAACTCATGTACTCTGCAAGAAGCTCCATCTACCAAAATACGAGAGAAGCTAAAACAGCAGCAGGCAAGTAAAACTGCTTTATCATCGATCGATGAAAATATCGATTGAAAGATAGAATTCATCACATGACCTACGACACACATTGTTTTTCAGTGTCGTTATTCTTGGAATCTCCCCGAGCGAGTACTCCCCGAAATTCGAGGGAGGACCAATAGAGATGCGGAAGTCAAGTGAAATCGCACGCGCAGTTTGACTTTAACCCGATTTTGAGGGAGTACTCCTCAGGGAGATTTCAAGAATACTGACACAGGTCAGATCAACTGCGTTTATTCGGTTTATATATCTTTACAAGATTTTTACTTGGTTGTTTTTTATTTATTAATTTGAATTTTTGTGGGATGAAACTCACTGAGAAATGCTTGTTATGCTACTGCACGTTAGAGTGAACCAAATTTTTACAATTGTTTGACCTATAAGTATTAAAAAAAAAACTTAAACCGGTCGAGTTCAATTCTATAGAACTAGTACTTAAACCAGGTCTAAGTACTAAGTTTGAAGATCTTAGTAAATACTGCTGTTAAATTTTCTTTATTGATTTTAGGGGTGAAATCGATCGAAAAACTTCCAAAAAACCTGTACATCGATTCATTGCTCAGGGTTCTCGACAGTAAGTCTGCACCTAAGAGTCCTGGAACAACGATGGACTACAGATGCTTCAGCTGTCAAACTGTGTCAAATAGACAGGAGCAAATTTGTCAGCATTGCATCCAGGTTAGTCCATTGCACGGGGGACAGAATAGACCGGTGTTCGGATCTTAAAAATCTATAGCGCTTGCTTACGTCAGAGTAATCTTTTTGATCGAAATCGTTCGTTAATTCCATCTAGATCTAGGAGAGGTAGATCTGAGTCGTTCGGTAATTGTACTCAGACTAATCGGACGTAAATCTGGTTGCTCTGTACATTTTGATCGACGAAACAGATTAATCCGAGATTGTGACGTTATGTTGTGTATTTTTTTTGTTTACAAAAATAATTTTATGTAAAAAGATTGAAATCGAATTATTTGATGTTGAGGACAACAAATTATATAAATTTCCGACATCACAGGAAAATTTTGTCAAAATTATAGCTGGGCGTGAGTTGCAATATGTACATAATATTTTTGGTTATATTTAAGGTTATAACCATTTATAAAAATTTCATCGATTTGATCCGGATCGTCCGTTAATTCCAATTTGCTCAGACTAATCTGTAATCACGTGACCAAAAATCCGTCCCGTCTGAGATGCAAATACCGAACGCAGCTTTGTCGAATTTTCACGTCACTGGTGGTCCAGCTGATTTTCAGAAACCAAAGTTAGATATGATATGAACAAGTATATATTTTTTGATTTTTTTGTAAACTAAGGCAATTTTCCTACTATTTTTTAGTATATTCTTATAAAATAATATTTTTCAGACATACCAGTCGTTATTTTTTTTAGCCCGCTTCATTTCTCTTTACACAAAAATTAAAATTCGAAGAAAATAATGTGTTCGTTTCAGCGTCAAAAATCATCCGCTGACCTACCTCTTTGTTCACTACCCAATAGTCCTCGGTTCACCTTTGAAACGAAACGATCACATTCAGTTTGACTTGTATTCTATCCACCGTGAGTCCAATGAATTATATACGAAGTTATATATATATATATATATATATATATATATATATATATATATATATATATATATATATAGAGATCATTGGGTAAGTCACATTGAATTATTATACAGAGTGTCCCATAACTTATCGGCAGTAATGCTAACGATAGAATAAATCATTTCTGATAAAAAAAAAATTTGTCGAGATACATAGCATCAAAGTTCCCGATTTTTTAAACTTTTTTGGTTATATCTTCTTTGGAACTTTTTAGTAAAATGTTATGAAATTTGGTGCAATCGTGTATTAGAAGAGAAGATAATGTTTTCGATTTAAAAAAAATTCAAATATGCATTCTTAGCAATCGCGTCGTGAAGTTTGTCCATGTTTGTGTGTGTGTCTGTCCGGCCCAGGATAGCTGCGGAACCGCTGAAAGAATTTTTATGAAATTTTCATGAAAAATAGTGTTCGACACTGTAACGAGCTAATTAGATTTTGTTCAAAATCCATTAATGTTAATGACAGTTAAAAATTGTTCTCCATAAGCAAAAACTTCATAAAAGTTTTCGTTTCTGAGATATTTACAAAAAAACTGTTTTCAAGGCTGATATAGCATGGAGTTCACTTGGAGTGTGCTAATGGCCTAGGAAGGTATATATCAGATCCATTTTTTTAATTTATTATGTCGGTTTAGAACGTTTTTCTACGTTGTCCGACGCCTATTCTCCACCTCCTTCAATCCTGACAATCATCTTTTGTCAGACTTTTTTGACTCATTGATCTTTGGATTGACTGTTGCGATTCTGGTTTAGGACGCCCTCTTTTTCTGCGCCCTATTGGTTATCATTCTAGGACCTGCTTTGGTAATCTTTCGTCGTTTATCCGTTGTACATGGCTGTACTGCTTCCCTCGATCCCCATTCTTTCTTTTATGATCTGTTCTACATATTTTCAATGATCTTCTTATTGCATCAATTTCGACACTTTCCATTTTTGTTTTGTATTTTTCTGTTACGCGACAAGTCTCTATTCCATACAACAGCGTGCTTTTCACCATTGTTTCATATAGGTTAAATTTGACATTCTTTTTTATCGCTCTGCTCCATAAAATACTGTTAAGACATCCAATAACCTTTTTTGCTTTTACTATTCTTTTTTCCAGTTCTTTACAGTCTGTTCCTGTCTTATCAAATGTGACACCCAAGTGTATACATACTCATTGCATGGAGATATTACTTGTCCATTGTCTAGTTCTAACTCACTGGATTCGTTTCCAATACATAACTACTGTGTTTTGTCCACGTTCACTGTTAATCCCCACTTATGGTATTCTTCCATGAACTTTCTCATCATTTACTCCATGTCTTCTTTATCATTAGCTACAATTACTTGGTCGTCAGCAAACTGTAGTGTGTATATGGTAAATCGATCGTTAAGTTGTATTCACATGCCGTGCACTTTACGTTTCCAGTTTTTTAGAGCTACTGCGATATATATTTTAAAAAGAGTTGGAGAGATACAACATCCCTGTCTTAAGAATTTTGATACCAGGAACTCTTTTGAAAATCGATTTCCAATTTTAGTTTTAAATTTTGATCGTTTGTATAGTTCTTTTATGGCTTTTATGTATGTATGATTGATATTAGTCTGCTCTAACACTGTCCATAATTTTTCTACTGGAACGGTATCATATGCTTTTTGTAGGTCCACAAAGATAACATGAGTCTCTATATTTCTAGCGCTCCTTTTCTCAATTACTTGTTTAAGACATAAAACATTATCACTACAAGATCTGCCTGCACGAAAACCACTTTGCTCTTGTTCTACTTGTTCATGAAAATTATTCTCTATTAGATCTCTAAGAATCCTACCGTACAATCTACTTAGAGTACTGGTTACTGAAATTCCTCTGTAATTGTTGCAAGCCAGCTTGTTTCCTTTTTTTATGTCTTAAGGATATGAATGCAATTTTCCAAACATCAGGTACTGGATGTCCCTTTATCCATCGATTGATAATATACATATGTGAGATTTTCGAGTAGTTTCTCTGATCCATATTTGAGCATTTCAGCATATATTCCTCCAGGTCCGCTAGCTTTTCCGGATTTAAGCTTTTAATTGCTATTCTTTATTATTTCTTTTTCGATGATTACTTCCTCTCCATGTACTTCTATGTCTCTTCTCGGAGATGCTATCAGATATTCGAATCTCGTCTCCTGCAGTAGTCCCTTATACTGTTCTGTACATTGTTCTGGTTTGATGATCTGGATGTTTTTTTTCTTTTGTTAGGTTTTTTACTGTAGAAATGAATCCATCATGGATCTATATTTGTTTTTTATCAGAAACGATCACCTCCATCGCCTGTGGTACTATTGCCTATATAAGTTATGGGGCATTGTAGAGGGTTGTCCAATCAAATAATTTTCAGATATTCTGCAATATTTGTTGGAACATTCACTTATCGGAGTTGGAGTCAAAACTGTCCATTCTGGGAAAACAACTGTGCGATTCTACTGCGAGACTTGGTCTTAAATCTAAAAATTTTGACAAGAGATGTGACAGATTGGAGGAGAAAATCAAAGATGCTACGCTCAAGAAAATTGAAGAAATCAAAAGGTAAACCTAATTTTATTTCATTATTTTGTAAAAGTTTGAGCGCCACTCCTCCATTCCACTGCACTCAAATGCTTCAATCGAATACGACAGTGCTTCAGTGCATGTAAATGTCAAAAATGATAACAAGTGTAGCTTTTATTCATGTTGTCTAGGCAATAGTATGTAGGTGAGGTGAGTAAATAGGGACTTATTGCAATAAGGCCAGGCAGTAATAGTGCCGGGCACTATTCTGACAGTTTTCCATTGAAAACTGACAGTTGATCTTTCAAAATTGACATACCAAAGTTGAATTTATAAATCCAGTCGTTTTTTCTTCATTAATAATGGCGGTACTAATAATTCCGGCTCTTACACTACACAAAGGCCTAATTTTGAAAGAAGACAGCTGTTCTTATAATGCAAAACTGTCAAAATAGTGCCCGGCAGAATTAGTGCCTGGCTTTATTGCAATAAGTTATAACGAAACATGTCGAACGCATGGTGTACCCAACGATTATAAACACACTTATAATCGTTGTGGTGTACCCACTCTTTCTGTTAGGGATGGCACTCCGGAGCAGTACCTGTTCTTTTCGGAACAGGTCTGTGCCCGGAGCAAGTCGAAACAGGTATGAATTTCCGGAACAAGTTGTTCCGCCGGAGCAGAAGTGACAAGGAAACTTCGAGAGAGCCAGAAGATAACAGAAACAACTTGCTCCCTGCTTTTACGCCTGTCCGAGTCTTCACTTCAGCTAGCTGCATCTTTCTCAGGCTCGCTCCTTTATGAAACACACACTGGGTGTATCTTCGTCCTTTTCTAAATTATTGTTTTGAAAAACGACAGAGATACACTTAGTGCGCACTGAGGCAACTCGTAGAAATTGCTGATAGATAGACAACACGCATGGTTTTAGGGTTGGCGGGGTGCGGTGTGACGGACGGCAGATTATCTTTAACAGTGGCGTTTCTTGCCGGGTTTTCTTTCATTCAAAGCAAGGAAGTAGGAAACAATAAAAATATTTGAAATTGAATATAAAAAACCAATCCAAATCCAATAAAATTTACGTGAAATAAGGAAAACAGCAAAAAGTGAAGCGTTTTGTAAAAATTGCATTTCTTTTTCTATTTAAAAAAATAAAATTGTTATAAGCGACAACCAGATATAGCGGTTAACACTCTGTACCTCATTTATATACCTTGTAACACCAATAACAGAGCACACGCATAGTTAGATTTCATGCAGCACATCTGTTCCTGCAGTGCAGGAACAAATTGTTCCTTTCATAAAATGCGGAACAGTTACAATTTATTTCCCTTGAAAAGTCCGGAACAGTTTGGAGCAGGAGCAGATGTTTCGGAACAGGTCATAATAAAAATCGGAACAGGTCAGACCTGTTCCGGCAAATTTACTGCTCCGGCCATCCCTACTTTCTGTAATGGTTGGTTGTGAAATCCAATCTCTAGCTGTTCTAATTAAGGTAACTGATGATAAGTGTTGCGCTATGAAGAACACTCATTAGCAGTTACCTTAGTTCAAATATCTCTGCTGCTATCTCATTGCTCAGCTGTGGACGGCCATATTGTCTCCATCAGTGGCCGGCCCCCTATTAATTACAGCGCGGGAAATTCAAATTCGCGTGTTTGTGGTTTCACTCATATGCAAACACTATACTAATGTATTCTTTTCCATTTTCTCCTCATAGAAATGAATTGCGAGCTCTTAAAGAAGTTGATACCATCAAGAAGGAAAGTCAAATAGCTGCAGATATTTTGACAGACTGCATTCATAAATTAAGAAACGAAATCGACGTTAGAAAAGAGAACCGAAATATCAATGGTCAAAGAGTAAGTATATTTAAGTATAATGACCATTCCAACTTCTAGACTGTATATATTTTTACAATTGTTTTACACCAATGTGGGCAACTCTCTTTGACACACAGGGAAATTTGTTTTAAATAAAAAAATATTGGTACATTTCATTTAATAATTTTTTAGAAAAAATTTTCACAGGTATCATAACAACTAGATACGGCCGTGCCTAAGAAGAAAGCCGCATGTAGAAATCTTATGTTTTGAGAAAAACGGACGGCGGAAATTGAACAAATTTCGTGGTAAAACCACAGCGACCTCTAGGGGTAGTGGGTTATACTACGTTTGTAAGGTCACTGCGTTCAGAAGCCTGGCGACGCAATTTTCATGATTCAGTAACCCTATATGCTTAATCACCATAACGACCTCTAGGGGTTCGTGCTTCACGAGTCGTTAAATACCGAGATGAATTCCATCAAAGGAGCATGCGCCAAAATTAACGTCAAAATGTCTAATTTAAATTATTGGCGCGAATACCGTGATTGGCGCGAGATCGAAGAGCTTAACGTATAATAAAAAATTCAAGGTATAAAATAATGGTCAATTCTAATTTTTAGGTATGATTTTATGTCGGTACCGGGTGGTTTTTTATAACCGGAGCACTCAGCAACTTTATCATTGAAAATAAATTGAGATTTTTTGGTTAATTATGACAACTTTAAAAGCCAACATAATTTTTTTCTATCCGTTACCATGTACATAGTGTCCCAAATTCAATGTTTTTGGGGGGCTTCGGGTATTTCTAGAGGGGCTAAAAAAAACTGATCCCCCTTTGCGACACTCAAATTTCAAAAGAAGCTTAAAGGTGAAAATCGCATTTTGATATAGCAAGCCGTTTTTAAACTACGGGGTGTTTTTAAAAAGTCTGCATTTTGGGAAGGGGTCTATAACTTGTTTATTTATTAATATTTTTTATTTCTGTGAAAACATTCTTAAGACACTTTTTTAAGAGGAATTCAACTGTTAAATTAAATTTCATTTCTCACGTTTAGTTTTTGAGATATCACATAAAATTAATTTTTCTTTATGGGAGGATCCCTTTATTTCTTTATATTTTTGTTTTTTTTTTATTTTTACCACATATTTTAGTTTGCTTAATGGGTTTAAAATATTTTAATATTATAAAATTATAAAAATAAAAAAATAATAAAGAGGTGATTAAAAAATAAAAATAAAGAAAACAATAAAAAAATTAAATATTGAGTGTGATACATCATTTTAAAGGAAATTTTAAGCTGATTTTAAAAATCGAATAAAAAAAGAGTTATTCTGTAAGAAAAATAACAACTTTATGCAATATTTTAAAAACCAAAAGAGATAAATAAAAACCGTTTACATCTGTCAATTCTTCAAGAAAAGATCTATAAGAAAGCTATTTACACAAAAACAAAATTTTCATAAACAAAAAAGTTATAGACCCCCTCCCAAAATGCAGACAAAAACACTCCGTAGCTTAAAAACGGCTTGCTATATCTAAATGTGGTTTTCACCTTTAGGCTTCTCTTGAAATTTGAGCGTCGCAAAGGGGGGTCAGTTTTTTTCTATCTCCCCTAGAAATACCCGATACCACAAAAAAACAACGAATTTGTGACAATGAAGTCGATTTTTTGAGAGGGAACACCCTGTATATTTTTGCATTTTAAGATTCGTCTTTTCTTTCTGATTTCAAAAATATACAATATCTACGTGCTGCGATTAATATTTTTTGAGGTATATACAGTATTTCTTCTATATGATCTTATGCATTTCACGTTTATTTTGTTTTGCCATGGGAGTATTGACTCTCAACTCCAATGTTTCTTCAAGTATTTCTTGATTGTGTTTGTGTTTCAAATCATCACACAGATCCAAGTTTTTTGGGAAGGAGCATTTACATTCTAGGCATCTAAATATAAAAACACTTTCTGCATAGGAATACCTTTATTTTTGTATGCCATGTTTACTTTGACAGTGTTTATTCAAATTAAATTGGGCACTAAATAATTTGTCACACAACTTGCACGTCACCGGCATTTTCACAGCACAAAAACGACGAATTTTCATAAAAAAGAACTGGAAATTATTAAAGTTTTGCTGTATAAAACCATACTGAAATATCTCTCAGTTGATTGGTTGGCAGAAGTGACAGAACAACGCTTGCGCACGTCTTGGAATTCATCTCGGTATTTAACGACTCGTACTGCAGCTACTTAAAATCTGTGAAAAAATGGCCGCCAACGTTCCGTCGCTCTTATTGGAGGTTGCGCATTAATCGAAGCCATCTAGTTATTTCTGTGGTTACTGAAATGTGTTATTTTTGTTGTCACTAGTAAACTATGAACCTCGCTTGCTACAGTTGCGAAATGGCGGCGTTCGTATCAAGAAAAGTCACGGTCATCAAACATTAGAATTAATAAATTAAATTATTCTTCATTTTGAACATAGATATAGAAAAATAATTAGATAGTGCTTCGACGACTGCACAACCCTTAATAGGGGCGACGGAACGTTGGCCGCCATTTTTTCATGCATTTTAAGTACAAGCGGTTATCCCTAGAGGTCGCTATGGTGATTAGGAATACAGGGTCACTGGAAAACTTCGTCGCCAGGCTTCAGAATGCATTGACTTTACAAGCGTAGTCCAATCCAATCGAATACCCTTGGTTACCATGGAAAATAAGCAGTGATGGTATGTCAAATATTTTGTATTGAAATCAGTGCTCAATCTGTGAAAAAATGGCGGATTTTAATTTCCTGCCATTTTTTCCAGTCTGCACAGGTGTAACAAACAATCTATTTATTTTTCTATTTCTATGATTTCGTATAATTCCAACTTCAGGTCACAGCCTACATGAACCTTCATCGCGAGACCTCCAAGCTATTGGAACAGATCAACTTCTTTGGAGAAGCCAGGGTCACTTTTAACCCTGACAACTTCACTCTGGAGCAATGCAGTGAGGCCATCTACAATGGGGAAGAAGAATCACAAATGACAGAATTGGCCAACGTGGTTATCAATCCATTTGAGAGTGTGGATGCTATGGCTAAACATTACAAATCTAGGTAACTCTCAGGTTGTAAAGAACGCATTTAGGCTGGTTAAGTCGAGCCGGGATATTAAAAGGCACTTGAAATTCTTTTACAAATACCTATAATGTCAAAACTTTAGTACAAAATTCGCAAAAACAAAGGAATGTCAATAGAATATTTTCAATAATAACATCTATTAACAATATCAAACATTTAAACGCAATTTTTCCTAGAGTCTAACCACAATATAGTCTTTAATTTGAGTCTAGCACATAATTGTTCAATTCAAGTTTAAAAGGCATATTATTTCCCTTTAAACACCAAATACTGGTATTAGAGTCTAGGTTTTACAAGTTCCTATAAAAAATTACCTCACCAAATAATGTCCAGGAGCCACCTTAACAATTAATGTTTCTCATATCTAAGGCACCATTTTACCTTTCAACACCAATCTTGCTCCAAAAATGTCTGGTTTCTTTTATGAATTAAATATTCACTACTAAAAGTTTTTATGCAGTTCTACAACCTGCATCTTGTTACGTAAAATACTGATTTTTAACTTTTTACTAAATTACTTCACTACTACGAGTTTTTAATTTAAACACAACTGCGGTTTTGATACTAATCTTTTACTATTAATATTTTCACTTTGTTTTTATAACTTTTATTTTTCTTCTTCATGTTGATTGTTTATGACTGATTTTTAATAAGCGCGACTTGTCTTTTTATATTAAAAAAATCTGTTGTTGTTTATGCACATGTTCAAAACTATTTAGGCAAATTTGAACAACAAGGTAATAAATTTTAATCTGGTGACAGTTTTAACCTATTTCTCCAGAAGTGTGCTCATTTAATTTGTTATTTTTTAATATTTTTAATTCCGAGAAAAACAATAAATCAGCCACCTGTTTGTGCTTTCGCTCCAAGAAAAGAGGTCAATAATCAAAAATTATTTAATATTTAATATTTCAGCGAAATTCCGTTGCTGACTCAGTATTATTTTTTTGGTAACCTACTTTACTAATTTAAAAGGAATTTTGTTGTTTAAAAACATCTTGGATCTATTTAGTTCACAGGTGTTTTTCTAAATTTGAGCATCTACTTGGTTTAATAAAATGAATTTTAATTTTAGTTTTAAACGGGCTTTCGTTTCGAACGGATCATCGGTAATCCAAAGTGTGCGCCAGATAAATAGTGACTTATTAATTAATAAAACTTAAAGGGTTTGCTATTGTAGAACAATGTGAATTTAGTGCATGGTCAAAGGTTAGTTTTATTTTTCTTTTAAATTGGTTCGACATTTTACTTTGCTGATAAACAGTTTCTTTTATTTTTATTTTTATTTTAGAGATTTGATTTCTTATTGCCTGCTTTTAAAACAATTTATGATTTTTCTTTTTCGGTTAAATAAGGTTTGTGTGTTGCCGGTTAAAACTTTGAAACCCTCTTAATTTTGAGTTCTTCACATTGTCTCAGAAGTTGGCCTTGCTCAATCTGTGAAAAAATGGCGGATTTCAATTTCTTCCCATTTGCTTCAGTCTGCGCAGATTTGATAATGTGTAATGTCATATTTATCAAACTCTGAATTATTTTTTGAAAAACTTTGAACAAAGTCGAAATAATGGTCTTTTTTTGTTTGAAGTTCCGTCGCGGAGCATTTTTTCAACTGGTTTGGTGGGATTTATCCTTCACTCTACAATTAAAACTTCTATTGATCAAAACATTTAAAAGATTTAAGTGTGGAGTAAGGACAAATCCCAACAAATCAAATGAAATAATGACCGTTGACATCATTACCTATTTGTGGCAATATGATCAAACATTAATATATATTCGTAGATCATTTACACCAAAACTCTTATGGAAAAAGTGTCCCAGACCAGCCGGGATGGGAATCCCGCCGTGGGACGAAACCAAACTGTTCGTAACCGCCACTGAAACCCATGACGTCCTAATAATGGATTTGAAAAAATTCAAAGTTGTCTCCAAGTAAGTGTAAAAATATAATTTTGTCGGGTCAGCCGGCTTGGTCTTTATAAGCCTTTTTCCTCGAGGTTACTAGTCACTCATTTAAGTTACTCGAAATGACGTCACGGGTACTCGGAGTAACTGCTGTATGACGTCAGACAGTCAACTGTGGATGACATTTCCAATTGCCAAATTGTTTGTTTTTGTTTTTACCAGCAAATTTCGAAATCCAGAATATAATTAATTGCTGGAATTGATTTTTTTTAGAACTGTCGCTTTCAGTTTTAAATACATCTGGTGGTTATGAGGCTCCTTTGGTATTCTGTGGTAAGGCCGCAGTACCGCAGAACATTAAAGGCAGTACATTAAGGCTAATTGCAGTTAAATTGATATAGTACGAAATTTCAAGGGATTTGCTTCATTTTCTACTGTTAGCAAACATAATTCGTTGTTATATATTTTAAAATTAAACATTTTGAAAAAAAAAACGATCTTAACCTCAAAATATTTTAGCCACACGTCAGGCTGGTTACACTGTGTGGTTACTCGTGACGTCATAGTAAGTGTTAGCGAAGAAAAACAGAAAACGAGTAACCAGGTTACCTGGTATAGTCCAAATTATAGGCATTTGTAATGACGTCATTTTTGTTTATCTTTGTTTAGTATATTATAAACAGCGGCGACAATAAACTTTTAAAAAAAAGTAGTGTCTATGATTAATTCATTTTTTAAATAGGTAGGTAATTGGTTATGTAAAGCATCCGTCACTGTTAATCAAAAACATGAGTTTGTCAACTTGTCGGAAATTATTTTAAAAAGTTGTAAAATGCCGAGAAACAAATATAATAGGTACAACGCACAATCGCAGCTGATAATTTTAAATATATTGGCTTTTTTTCAACTGGAAAGCGAACAAGTTCGAAATGAAATCGCACTTCAATTTGAGAATGTAGTATAGCGAGCTGCAGATGCAACAAAATTGAGCCCAACAACGAACAAGACGCTAGCCCTACCAAGTCCACTTTCAATCCCTGACTTCGCATGCGCAGATCTACCAATATTATTTACCTCATGTATTAGAATAGATGAATACAGGGTGATTTTCACTTGAATGATTCTAACCACATGAAAATAGAAAGTTTTAAAAACCTAACCGAACGAAACATAATCAAATCTAACTGAACCGAACCAAAGCAAACTGAACCAAAAATTAAAAAAAAAAAACTTTCCTGACTTCCTACCCAGGATTCTAGAGGATGTGAATCCGAACCGGACCGTACCGAACCAAACCTAACTAAACTCAACCAAACTAAACTACAACACTGCTAATTAGGTTTAGTTGAGTATGGTTAGGTTTGGATAGGTTCGGTTCGGTACGGTCCGGTTCGGTACGGTCCGGTTAGGATTCACATCCTCTAGGATCCCGGGTAGGAAGTCAGGAAAGTTTTTTTTTTGAAAAAATTATTGGTTTAGTTTGCTTTGGTTCGGTTCGGTTAAACTCCATATCATAATTTTTGAGATAACTTTTTGACAGTTATTAGCTGTTTACCATAACAAATAGCATAGGTCAACGAAAAAAAGTTGTCAAAAGTTGTCTCAAAAATAATGATATGAACTGTAGATTTGATTAGGTTTCGTTAGGTTAGGTTTTTTAAACTTTCTATTTTCATGTGGTTAGAATCATTCAAGTGAAAAATCACCCTGTTCATCTATTCCAATACATGAGGTAAATAATATTGGTAGATCTGCGCATGCGAAGTCAGGGAACGAAAGTGGACTTGGTAGGGCTAGCGTCTTGTCAACAACAATAATATAAATAATATCTACGCCATACGTTTTTTTCTCACCTGGTGACGTCATTACAAATGCGTATAATTTAGACTATAACTTGTAGTTACTGCGAGGAAAAAAGCTTTATGTGTGACAGTGAATGTTGCCAATGAAAATTTGTTCGATTGTACGGCGAAGTGCTCCAAAACGCACGGTTTTGAACGGTCCTAAGAATCAAAACGCACAATTTTCGTACGCATTATTTTTTCTGAGTAAGTGTTATAAAATTACTATTTTTTAGCCGTCCAATACAAACTAATATTTAGAAAAATATTTCCACTCAAAATGAGTTTATTTGGCTCAAAAAATATATGTATTTTTAAATGCACTTTAAGAATTACATTTCCAATAAAATTTTAGTTTTGTCGTTGCGGTGGACTGTAAGGGAAAGAAAGGGGGAGTTCCTGAATTGTTAAAATGATAAAAAGCAACAAAAACACTTAGTTAAATGCGGTTTTAAAAAAAGCAAGTAAAAATTTACTTTTTATTGATTGCATTTTACCAAATTTCAAGAACAAAAATCAAATAAAAAAAATATATGTACTAAATTATGTACCATAGAATAAAAAGGGATAATCTTAAGACAATCGTTTTTTTTTAAATCTAAAATAAAGAAGTATTCCATTGAAACGAATCACTTTTACTAGGAAATGGTGTTGGAAAAAAATCTGTAAGCGTATGCAGAAAGAATTTTTGAAATCGCTCTATATTTGATAAAATTATGCGAATATGGTTTTTGAACAGGGTGGGGACATGACAGGAGGGGAAATCGGTGGAAGCAGAGAGGATTACAAAGTAACTACTGCAAATTAGAAGAGATTTGCAATGGATAATCAAAGGAATTTCAATAAAATCGCCTGAAATTTAGATAATTTGTATGCCTTAAACCCTACATCATGTGACAAAATGGCGTCTGAACACCGCCATGTTGATTCCTGTTTAAAAAAAATATAGCCTATAGTACCTCCGGGATCAGTAGCAATTCAACGACACCTTTTCTGTCAAAATCGGTTCAGCCGTTTAGCCTCTAGCGTGACACAAACATACATATTTACTTACATACAACAATCAAAAACACCCTTCCTTTCGCCGTGCTGCAGTTTTTCAGGTAGAAAAACCTCTTCCACCGCATTTTATTTCGGGTTCATTTGAAATCTATCTTTTTGGCTGTTGTGACGCATTAAAATTAAATTTTGTTAAATTTGTAACTTTTGCAATTTAAATATAAAAGAATAAGAATTTCTAGTTGATTTTCTGGGTGAAGTGTCTAAAGTTCAGACGAGTATAAAATGCATAGTTTTTCGAGAAATTTTAAGGTAAGTTTTCTTATTTTCTCATTTGAGGTTAGATTGGCATTTGATAAAAGTTGTATTGGTAGTGTCTTTTTAACTTCTTATCGCTTACTTTACGGAACTCTGAATACAGGTTTCCAATGCCTGGTAGGTGCCTTATTTTCCCATGAACTAAGCACAAATTTAGTGTTAATTTTATGTCTATCCCTTTCGTTTGATATTAAGAAAAAGGGGGGGGGCTTAATTGATGGGTAAACGAGGGATTACCCAGCAGCGTAATGTACTTTGAATAAATTTATTCCTTAATTTTAAATCTTACCATAATCTAGTACCAATGATTAATGCGGTTATAAGTTGATTTTTTTTATTGTTTTCAGCTTTTCGATGATATGTGTGACCACTGATAAGCTATATATATATATTCTGCTTTGAGACATACCCTACACAACTTACAAACAAAGCGAGTAGGTACTTTTAAATCATGTCAGATTTTCGTCGAGCTGTTAAAAAGTAGACACTTAAGAATGATTCTCTTCAAGAAAAACTGTTTCATTATTTATTCACTCATCACTCACCAGAAATGTTAAAAGCAAATTTAAATATACTAGACAGTGTTTGGTTTTGCATTATATTTTATTTTACCAATCAATTAGACTATGTATTATTTCATCAATAGTTAGTCGTTAATTTGTAGCTTTTTTTATAATAATAAAAACCCATTTAAAAAATGTTTTCTTTATTGCATTTTATAAATCATTTTCAATCTGTTTATATCTTATAAAGACATTGTATGTCTTTATAAAATATTGACTAAATAAAAATTTCAACAAAAACTTTAAAATAAAAGAAAATTTATTATAAAAGGCGATTCAAATTTCCCGCCTCGCCTTTTAGTTCGTCACTAAGCTCTGCAGTGGGCGCCACAGAGCTAACGACCTGTCAAACAGCCGGAGTTGCCTATCTAATAAAAACTCACTGAACCGCGCCGCAAATCCTTTATCTATGTTCGTTACATCATAATGGCTCTTTTATAATATTTCGACCAATTTTCAGATTAACCAGCAAAGAAATGGCCTGTCCAACAGCCATAGCATTTTCAAATCAGCGCAAAGAAACCTTCGTCGTAGATAAGTGGAACCAGTGCATTCATGTTTTCGCACAAGATGGCGCTTATTCAAGGAATTTATGCGCGCAAAAATTACGCAGTCCCGAAGGAATTGCAATGGGACCCAACGAAGAACTTTGGGTAAGTTCAATAGATAGAGGAAAGGTGCCTATTATCGCATAGGTTCCTAATATCGGATAGTCAAGTATTTCCTAAACTACTGGTCCGATCTACATGCATGTGCATGTACCGATGCTACACCAAGCTGTACAGATTCTATATAAATTAGAGATTTCTGCGGCAAGTTTTTATTTGATGTTCAGATGGTTACATGAAATCATAGTGCACGAAAATTTTACCACTGCTGATTACCCAAGTAACATTATTACCACTCAAGGTTTTATTAATTTGGTTCCTAGGTTATTTAGAGGGTGCTGTTATGGGTTTTAGGATCAATTTGGCTACATAAAGGTAATTTATATTGCCAATTACCTAAAGGAGTGTTATACAACCAAAAAGTGATTTATAAAGGGAGTATAATAAACCTGATATTCATTCTGTTCCTTTTAGATACTTTTTGTTTTATTGATTTCTGATTTATAAAGATGGTCTTATAAAACCATTTTACCTAAAGTTTTTAAAAAGAAATAATTATAAACTTTGGTCATTTAGTTTTTTTCAATACTTTAGGTCATCACAAAAGTGTTTTATAATAGAGCTAAAAGGTTATCTTATATCCTTTTGTTTTTATAGTTACCAGTAGTTTAAAAGTAAATATGATTGTATAGGCGGCCATATAGAACCTAGTTTCCTTAAGGTTTTTAGGAGTGGTAAATATAAACTTTAGACTTTTGGTTTTTGCCATTATTTTTAGGCTTTTTAAAAAGGTTTTATATGAAGGCTTAAAGGTAAACTTAATTCTTGTGTATTTATAGTTATCCATAGCTGTATATTAAATATTATTTAAATAGGCGGCCATATAAAACCTTGTTTCCTTAAGGGTTCTAACAGAAGTAAGTAAATACTTTCGTGTTCTATTTTTTTAGGTATTTCTTGTAAAAATAATAGATATACCTAGGTACCTAACTATTGCAATATTGATTATTTAAAGCCTAATAATTAATAATTGTTGAGTTTCCGTCCTCCTGGGTAGGACACCCAGGCCTAGATAAGGCCTATTTAGACGACCAATATAAGAGGTTGCCCTCCAACCTGCAGGCACAACGAATATCATTGCACTGGCCCTCTCGATTGTGTCGAAATTGCACGGAAAAAACATTTAAAAGTGTTCAATCATACGCTTTTAAACACTTTAAAAACAAATACAAAAAATTTAGGTAAGGTTATGTTGACTATGTTTACATTGTTCTTTTTTGTTGGTTTCATAAGGGCACTCAAAAATCCTAGTTGCGATACAGTAACAAATAAAACCAAATGACCACTATAAAACCATAATGGCGTATATAAATTTATTTAAAAAATATTGTATAGAAAATAAATATTTATCTAGTCGTTTTAGCAGTGTTTTTTAACAATAATTTTACTTTAATTTTGATTTATGTAAACCAAACAGACTTTTTTAATGGTGAATAGTGTAAATGATTTTTTTTTAATTTTAAATATTTGTTATTTTGTTTTCAAAAAACTATTAAAAAGCATTCTTGAGGTGGCGCGCTTGTTTTGAGAGCTTTTCAGATACGATTTTATCAGAAAAATAAATCTGGCAGGCAATTTAATCATCAACAAAACGACAAACTCGGTATAATTTTGGGACTCTGACATTTTTGGCAATTTTGTGACCTAAATTATTTTATATAGCCATTGTGAATCTAAAATATCGCCATAGCTTTTATAGGAAAACTTCTTTACTCTAAAGGTATTATGGTATTCAACAGAATCGCCAGGATACCAAATTACCAAATCTAGTTCTATAATAGGATAGAGGACGTTTCTGAGTTGCTTTTAGAACCTGGCATAATAGCTTTAGGCTCTAAAAGGTTCTATACTGGTGGAACCGCTAGAGGGCGAAGCTGGAGTTTATTTCTTATGGTTTTATAGTGAGTTTAATACATAGGTTGCCACCACCAATTGGGGAGTCCCATTTAGGAGGTCTAAGGGGTATATAAGGGTAATGGGAACGTGCTAGCGACCAAACATTGAAACTAATGGTTTTAAGGAAAGGCGCTGGCAACCTTTTAGCTTCTGCTATAAATAAAGAAATGTTACTTGGATATACACAATCTATTCTTAGAAGGTAAGATAAATTATTAATTTGATATACATCATTTGATTAAGCATATTGTAAGGTTTTATTTGATGTAAAATGTATTAGGTTTGGTGCAGTTTTGTCTTTTCGAAAAGGTTGATAACCTCACATATAATTTATGCACTAATATCAGACACTATGAGTTTCCCAATTTTGTTTTTAGTTTTAAGCGTTGACAAATTATTTTTGTATTGCAAAAATATTATGCTAGTGTATGGCTTTAACTGATTAAAAAGTATACTAAAAAAGCACTAACTTTACTATCGGTTCCAAATATCGGACATTTGCGATATTGGGACTACCTCCTAACCGATATTAGGACACCATTTTTAAAATGGTGGTTTTTGTATTCCAAAATATATTTTTATCTGTCTCAGAAAAGAATTAAGTTTGACATTTGGCATTTCAGAACATTGAAAAATATCGGTTATGTAATTGTCTGCCAACACGTACTTCTGATATATAGGTGAAATTTTTTTTTATAGGCCAATAGAAAAAAGTATCCGATAATAGGCACCTTTCCTCTATCTGTGTACCTGAAATTGTCACAATGTCCATATTAATAACTTTTTGTTTACCAAATAAATTGGTAAAAAATTTTTTTTAAGTCACAAAGCTTTTATAAAATGCACTAAAATTTAAAAAGTAATTTTCTAACATTCTAATATTTTCATAATAATAAAAGCGATGGCCGACTGATGGAAATTTTGACGATGTTAGCACGATAAAATATCCGTATCAATTAAATATCACTATTTGCAAGAATCAATCTAGCAGAAAAATGCAGAGGTACCAAACCCACCCAACCCGTCCCAAGATACCCCAGAATTTTTCTGACATAGGTATGGCAATGGCATAACATTGCGGCACATCAAACATATCTTTGATGACCTGCTATGTTGAATATTCTTTAAGTGTTTAGATTAACTTATGCTTTGATTTGCGGCCATCGCTTTTATTATTATGATAATATTAGAATGTTAGAAAATTATTTTTTAATTTTTAGTGCATTTTATAAAAGCTTGTGACTTAAAAAAAAATTTTACCAATTTATTTTCAACTTTTTAGTCTCAGCTATCTACTCTATTAAATGAAAATATTTGTTCAATAACAGAACAGAAGAGTTTATTCTAGATTATAATGAAATCGCTGATCGTGAGTTGTTTATAAACTCATTTTTCTATTGGGGGAAGGAGAGACTGGGGGTAGAGGTAGAAATATATTTTTTGTTTGGGCTGTATTGCCATCGGACCTTTATGCATATACCAAATTTTATAAAAGTCGTTTGTAGTGAACTGTGACAAAAACGCATTTTTTATGGAAGGGGGTGGGGGGTAGGGGTGGGAGGACATTTTTTCATTATTGTTGTATTGTCATCGGACCACTATATGTATACCAAATTTCATCCAAATCGGATAATGAGAAGGGTGTCAAAAACGCATTTTCTATGGAAGGGGGTGGGGGTAGGGATGGGAGGATATATTTTTTTAAAATGTTGTATTTTCATCGGACCACTATGTGTATACCAAATTTCATCCAAATCGGATAACGAGATGTGTGTCAAAAACAAATTTTTCTATGGAAGGGGGTGGGGGTAGGGGTGGGAGGATATTTCTTTCTTAATATTGTATTGTCATCGGATCACTATATGTATACCAAATTTCATCCAAATCGGATAACGGGATGTGTGTCAAAAATAAATTTTTCTATGAAAGGGGGTGGGGGTAGGGGTGGGAGGATATTTCTTTCTTAATATTGTATTGTCATCGGATCACTATATGTATACCAAATTTCATCCAAATCGGATAACGGGAAGTATGTAAAAGACATATTTTTGTATAGAAGGGGTGGGGGTAGGGGTGGGAGGATATTTTTTTCTTAATGTTGTATTGTCATGGGACCACTATGTGTGTACCAATTTCATCCAAATCGGATAATGGGAAGTGTGTCAAAAACGCTTCACAAGATTTGATAGAGTTAGTTAGATAGTTAGATAGTTAGACAGAACATCTGAAGCTAAATAAAAGCTTGTAAAATGGTACACATGGAGCTCAAAGTGTTACATCGAACAGACCAATATTTTTGAAATTGATCTCGGATCGCTATGGAGCATTTTTGATCGTTGATCGAAAACGGTCTTACTTTTGATTTAGGTTTGTGACACCGGCAACGACACAGTGATACAGATCGACACTCTGACGGGAGAAAAACAGAAAACATTAGGACTTCAAAACGGTTTTAATCAGCTAAATTTTCCCACCAGTGTTGCCATTTACGGCGGCCACATTATCGTCATGGACTCTGGAAATAATCGGGTAGGTAAATTACGTTTGACTCCAAAATCGAAACAAGGAAAATTTTGTTGTTTGTCAACACGGTGGATAGAATAGACCGGTGTTCGGATCTTATGTATATATGTCGAATTTTTCACGCCACTGGTGGTCCAGCTGATTTTTGTAAACAAAAGTTAGATATGATATGAACAACGGAACTACTAATATTTTTTAAATTTTTTGAAAACTAAGGCAATTTTCCCACTGTTTTGTGGTACATCCTTTTTAAAATATAATTTTCTAGACTTATTGTCGTTATTTTTTTTTAGCCCGCTTTATTTTTTATTACACAAAACTTAAACTACAAGTCAAACTGAATGTGATCGTTTAGTATCAAAGATGAACCGAGGACTATTGGGTAGTAAACAAAGATGTAGGTCAGCGGATGATTTTTCAAACTGAAACGAACACATTATTTTCTTCGAATTTTAATTTTTGAGTAAAGATAAATAAAACAAGCTAAAAAAAATAGTATTTTATAAGAATATACTAAAAAATAGTAGGAAAATTGCCTTAGTTTTCAAAAAATTCAAAAAATATTAGTTGTTCATTTCATATCTTACTTTTGTTTAAAAAAATCAGCTGGACCACCAGTGACGTGAAAATTCGACATATATTTTTAAGATCCGAACATCGGTTTATTCTATCCACCGTGGTTTGTCAATGCATTTATTTTTGTTTTTTATTTTTCCTAGTATTTTCCCTTTTCCTCTTTTTTATTTTTTTTTCAGTTATTTGTTATTTGTTTTTGTAATTTTTTTATATTATTCTTTTATTATTTCTTTTTCTTACTCTTGTGTCTTTTTATTTTTCCTCATTTTTTGTTTTTTCTTTTTTCTGTTTTAATTTTTGTTTTTTCTTCTTAGTTGTTCCTTTCTCTTTTTATTTCTTTTCCTGTTTGACACGTTTTTATTATGTAGGTGAAAACTTTTAATTCGAACGGCGACTTGTTATCCGAATTCGGCTACTTGGGCAGCAACCCGGGACAGTTCAAGTCGGCCGAGGTCGTCGCAGTTGATCAATTGGGATTTATTTTTGTCGGTAAGTTTTAGGACTAGATTTTAAAGTTTAGACATCATTTTCTGCAACATTTAAAAATAGGGTTGCCAACTTTGAATTTTGGTTTGTCAGGATATTTGTTTTAAATTGTCAAGACATTTGATCCAAAATCAAGATATGCACAAATTGTTATCAAAAACTAAAACAAATTATCTTAAATTTTTTTAAATTATCAATTTTAAAAAAACTTAATTTTGCTCAGACATTATCACCAGTATTTACTAAAACCTTAAGACTTAGCATTGTAGACCGGGTTTAAGTATCAAGTCTATAGACTTGATACTGACTGGTTTAAGTGTATTTTTTTAATACTCACAGGTCAAATAACTGCAAAGATTTGGTTCACCCTAATGTGCAATATGATAGTAAGCATTTCTCAGTGACTTTCATCTCATATAAATTCAAATTAACTTTAGGAATAAAGAAAAACCACATAAAAATTTTGTAACCAAATGTCATTTTTTGGAAACTTAGTCCGTGCAGTCGTAGGATTCCCGCTAAAAATAGTCTCAAATTGTAGTACCACCCCTGAGGGGTGGTTTAAAGTGCGAAAAACAATAGAAATAATCCATGATTGACAAAAAAACTTACATACAAAAATATGCAAAGCTAAATAATACATAAATAATTTAAAACTATATCTGTAGAAGCATTGCCGTATTAAATACGTATCAATATTTAAATACTGTAAAAAGCACAAGATATATTAGAATTCCTTTTCAATTACTCATTCACTAAAACAATTGACCATCGGTTTAATCCTCGCTAACTTGTCTAAAAAATTAACATGTAAAATATAGCGGGCAGCTAACACTGACTTACACCGTTTTTATTTGACATTTCCTAGTGACATTTGCAGGTTTAAATATGGCTACCATTGTTAAACCAATATATTTGATTATTTTTATTTATTTATAACCTTTGTATCGAAATAACGTCTTTGTAACAACAAAAAAAGATGACCCATATCGCAAGGTATTTATGAACAATTTATATAAATATTAAAAACTATTGCATTTACGGAAAAAATGAGTTAAACCTTAAACTAAAATGTAGACTTTTAAACCTAGGATTGTAGGACTTAGCACTTAGCACCCTTTAGTAAATACTGGTGTACATATTTAGTAGGTATTTATTTACTAATAACTAATATTATAACAATATAGTCCATGGATTTGTTGACAAATACCTTAAAAAATATTACACTTCCAATTACCAGTTAGAAATTTTCACGATGTATGTCAATATACTAATACAAAAAAGCGTAGGAAGACACTCCATCATAGTTATTTTCCCCACCACCAGAGTTGTCAGGTACTTCAAGTACAGTACTTTAAATTGTACTTACAAGTACTTCAAGTACTGTACTTGAAGTACATCTACAATCCGGTAATTGTACTTGTTACTTGAAGTACTTTTAACAATGTACTTGATTTTGTCAAGTATAGTACTTCAAGTACCTTATTAAGTACTTCAAGTACATTCAAATTACTTTAAGTACATTTGAATTACTTCAAGTACATTTGAATTACTTCAAGTACATTAAAAGTACTTCAAGTACAATAAAATATTCTTGAAGTTTAATAAAATATTTTTGAAGTATAATTTAGATATAGGTGAGATATACCTTTAATGCGCCGAAGACAAGTGGTAACCTCAGGGTTGCCACCTGTCTGGTTTTTTTATTAACTTGGACGGGAAGTCCGATATTTTCGAAAAATTCTTATAGGCCTAATTATTTGCACGCACCTTCATTATTTTATGGAACGTGAAATTCAAATTCAGTGTAAGAAACCACTGTAGCACAGTCGTGCCATCTATTGAGGGATGTCGATAGTACGGTAGTGCAGGTATATTGCACTTGCGGCGAGATTTATGGGGATCCAGCCGAGATCAGCAAACATCCACCTCACCTTGCACTCCTTGCTAAAGCTTCTTGAGAGAAAAACAATTTACGCTATGTTATAGACAATAAAAATTTCTTTTAAATGATGTATAACAAAAAAAAATTTTCGTCTTTTCTCATTTTCTGAAAACCTAAAATCTTTATGAAAAGCTTTAATGACAGTTTTTTAAAGAGAATAAAATTTCTTTTCCAACAATCGATTCAAACTTTCTAGAATTTAGTTTACTCCTAACGCTACAGTGTCGTCCATAAATAGGGGTGATTTATAGAAATCGTTAAAAATCTGTTTTATTCATAAGTTCTCAATCAATTTTCTTTAAAATAAAGTACTTTGTGCAATAACGGTGTATGCTAGGTAATAGGCAATAAAATTTTCTTTTCAACGCTGTACAACTTAATTAAGTAAAGTTAATTTGTTAAATAAAAACTTATAATTAAACTAGGTTTTTGAAGATTTCTGTAAATAACCTACATTTAATGAAGTCACTGTATCGTTTGCTGTAAGTTTAACCCTATTATATTATACATCGTTGGAAAGAAAATTTTATTCTCTTGACAATATTTTTTATAATTATTTCTCCTAAAATGCTTAGTTTTTACGAAAATTGCAAAAAACATTTAATAAAAATGTCTTTTTTTTAAAGATTCCCAGTTTGCGGACGCCACTGGATCTTGACCCACAATACATACCGCGCTGAATGTTATATGCTTTAAATGTAAATTTTATTTTCTACAAAAAATTTTTTCTTAAATTGGTTAACTTAAAAATTTATTTTAGGTCTTTTAATGGGGTTTATTATTCCTTTCCAAACTTAGATGTACTATCAGAGGACTTATCTGGGTCTACCATCCCACCAAATTTAATTTCTGTTCGACCTTTTGCAAATAGAACCCCATATTTTGTACCCAACGCTTGGCGAAGCACATTTTCCAGATTTTTCGTTTTTTAATGTTTGATGCCGCATCGGAATGATCAAATCATTTTGAAAAAAAATTAAAAACTAAAAAATTTCAAATATTAAAAATTTTAAGTTAAGAGTAATTTAGAATATACATTGGGTGCACAAATAATTCACTGAGCAAATTTCATTTCATTCGATTAAATGTAACAATTTTTTTTCAAAATAATTTAAATTTTTTTATTGCGGAATCAAACACTAAAAACCGAAAAATCTAACGGCTAACTCAGCGGATTTTAACACAAGAGTAACTCTTTAGCTTAGAATTGTTTAGGAAATTACTTTCTTAACAAAAAACGTAAAAAACAACACTGAGAAAAAAGTTACGGTAATTTTAAACCATCGAAAGTGCAGTGTGAAGCGCCCTCTAACGGCCACTGTAAAAAGTTTTCCATTCGCAAACCAAAAAAAACGACAAGTACCAATTTTGAAAATAATACGTTTAAAACTGTACATAATATTTAAAAAATTTAAATTAACTTTTTTATCTATTTTCGGCTGTTAAATACGTGGTGAAAATTTGGTCTAACCCTGTATATTCTTATAATATATTTCTTGTAAAATGGCATTTTTTCAGGTGACGCCGGAAACGCACGAATTCAAGTTTTTAAACCCGACGGCACTTTGGTAAAAATCTTCGGCAGCCGAGGCGGGTTCGGATGGGTTTCAGGAGTGTTGGTTACTCCCGATTTGGACATCATTGCTACCGATATTAAATCCAGAAGTCTTAGAATATTTTAATTAATTAATTATTTTAGTCCACTGTGCAGTGTGATCGGGTCTAAACCAGAGAATCAGAGGGGAATAGATAGCGCTTTACGACAAGCCGAATTTCATAGGTACACTAAGAGACGAGTCGTTAAATACCGAGATGAATTCCATCAAAGGAGCATGCGCCAAAATTAACGTCAAAATGTCTAATTTAAATTATTGGCGCGAATACCGTGATTGGCGCGAGATCGAAGAGCTTAACGTATAATAAAAAAATTCAAGGTATAAAATAATGGTCAATTCTAATTTTTAGGTATGATTTTCTGTCGGTACCGGGTGGTTTTTTATACCCGGAGCACTCAGCAACTTTATCATTGAAAATAAATTGAGATTTTTTTGGTTGATTATGACAACTTTAAAAGCCAACATCATTTTTTTCTATCCGTCACCATGTACATAGTGTCCCAAATTCAATGTTTTTGGGGGGTTTCGGGTATTTCTAGAGGGGCTTAAAAAACTGATCCCCCTTTGATATAGCAAGCCGTTTTTAAACTACGGGGTGTTTTTAAAAAGTCTGCATTTTGGGAAGGGGTCTATAACTTGTTTATTTATTAATATTTTTTATTTCTGTGAAAACATTCTTAAGACACTTTTTTAAGAGGAATTCAACTGTTAAATTAAATTTCATTTGTCACGTTAACTTTTTGAGATATCACATAAAATTAATTTTTCTTTATGGTAGGATCCCTTTATTTCTTTATATTTTTGTATTTTTTTTTATTTTTATCACATATTTTAGTTTGCTTAATGGGTTTAAAATATTTTAATATAAAATTATAAAAATAAAAAAATAATAAAGAGGTGATTAAAAAATAAAAATAAAGAAAACAATAAAAAAATAAAATATTGAGTGTGATTTATCATTTTAAAGGAAATTTTAAACTGATTTTAAAAATCGAATAAAAAAAGAGTTATTCTGTAAGAAAAATAACAACTTTATGCAATATTTTAAAAACCAAAAGAGATAAATAAAAACCGTTTACATCTGTCAATTCTTCAAGAAAACATCTATTAGAAAGCTATTTACACAAAAACAAAATTTTCATAAACAAAAAAGTTATAGACCCCCTCCCAAAATGCAGACAAAAACACTCCGTAGCTTAAAAACGGCTTGCTATATCTAAATGTGGTTTTCACCTTTAGGCTTCTCTTAAAATTTGAGCGTCGCAAAGGGGGTCAGTTTTTTTCTATCTCCCCTAGAAATACCCGACACCACAAAAAAACAACGAATTTGGGACACCCTGTACAGGGTGTGACAATTAAGTCGATTTTTTGAGAGGGAACACCCTGTATATTTTTGCATTTTAAGATTCGTCTTTTCTTTCTGATTTCAAAAATATACACTATCTACGTGCTGCGATTAATATTTTTTGAGGTATATGCAGTATTTCTTCTATATGATCTTAGGCATCTAAACATAAAAACACTTTCTGCATAGGAATACCTTTGTTTTTGTATGCCATATTTACTTTGACAGTGTTTATTCAAATTAAATTGGGCACTAAATAATTTGTCACACAACTTGCACGTCACCGGCATTTTCACAGCACAAAAACGACGAATTTTCATAAAAAAGAACTGGAAATTATTAAAGTTTTGCTGTATAAAACCATACTGAAATATCTCTCAGTTGATTGGTTGGCAGAAGTGACAGAACAACGCTTGCGCACTCTTGGAATTCATCTCGGTATTTAACGACTCGTCACCAAGAGGATCTGTGAGTCGGCCATTTTGTCGTTAACATCGCCTAAATTATTTCCTGATACCAGCTTACTAAAACAGCATTTAATTTTTTACCTACCTACTACAAGATTGGACAAGGATAAATACTTGAATTTTTATAGTTATTAAAAGTATTAGAAGAATAATCTGTTAAAAAATTCACCGATGTACTGGACAATATATAAATATTATATACTTAACACAGTACTTTTCTATTTATATAAATTTATTGTGCTATACCTACATATGTATATTTAAAATAAAAAAAACTTTATCAAAAATTGGATTTTTGTTATAGTTATTTATGAGTCTGTCCTTACTGTGTACAAACGTATTTGTTGATTTGTCTCTTAAATTTAGAGGAAACCTTAACTTTAAGGGTTCCTTAAATTTAAAAGATTGTTAACGACTTTTGTCTTTTTTCCTTTGTTAATTTATTCTTTTTAGATACTTTTCCTGAACATTTCTAGATTTTCTCTGAATATTTTCAGCCTATTCCTGAACATGTACACTTTTCCAGAACATTTCCAGACTATTCCGGACATTTTCAGAACGTTTCCAAATAATTTCAGTAGATATTTTCAGGACATTTCCAGATTATTCCTGAACATTTCCAGTGTTTTTCTGAACATTTCTAGACTTTTTCTGAACATTTTTAGACTTTTTCATAATATTTTACGACTTTCCCTGAACATTTCCAGAGTTTTCCACAACATTTTCAGACCTTTCCTAAACATTTCCAGTAATTATAAGCGTAAGCATAATTAGTTATTGCTCACCGATAAAACCTTAAAAAAATCTATTTTTATAAGTAAAACTAACTTTTTTTTTAATTTTGCGCTAAAAATTTTTTTATGTTAATTTGAACTTGAACACATTTAACTTTTTAAATGTCCCTCGTAAAACCTTTTCTGAAAAAAGGGAACGTCCAGAACCGATTGCGCCATCTATTCGGGAGCAGTGTAGTTACTGATGTTCAGTGACCTTAGTTGTTCATCAGCTGATCGTTTCGAGGTTAGAAATTTAAAAAGAGAAAAAATTTTAAATCTTAAAATGTTGATGTGGTAATTTTATCTGTGGACAGCTGTGATTTTAAAAATTATATAAATTAGTTTTTCTTTATAAATGTCGGTAAATTAATAAATTTGTTGGGGACAACATTTTAGCTCCTGGATAAAATCACTGAGTACTTCATAAGTACTTTACCCAATGAATAAACAAAAGTTTATATTCTGTGCAGCCGGCATCTTTATTTCATACTTTTATTATGGTATTTTACAAGAAAAAGTGACCCGTGGCAAGTATGCCCACGAAGTGACCAATGAGGATGGTTAGTATCAGAACAGTACAGAATGGGGTATGAAAAATAAAGCAAATGACCCACACAACATAATGAAACTCTAGTCCAAGATGACTTTCTAGTTAAGGTCAGTTCAGCCTCATAAATTACATTAAGTATTGTTCATACTCGTCTTAGTCTTTTGTTTTTGATTAGTCTTTGTCCTTTGATTAGTCTTAGCTGTCTTAAACAAAATCGGCTGTTCATACTCGTCTTTTGTTTTTGATTAGTCTTAGTCAAAACCCACTGAAAAAAAAATCAATTTCAATAAAAAGGCCC
The DNA here is from genome assembly GCA_963576565.1 of Aspidapion aeneum. NCBI lineage: Eukaryota > Metazoa > Arthropoda > Insecta > Coleoptera > Brentidae > Aspidapion > Aspidapion aeneum. Next base: position 220,567,349 of record OY755038.1, on the reverse strand, counting down.
TCTTCAAAAGTCATTTTCTACACAAAACAATCTTATTTAAGCTAATCTGTGCACGAAACACAGACACGAAAGAACAAAAGGCGAAAAAGAAAAAAAAAAACAAATAAAATTTTGAGGTTATGTTGAGATTTTCTGATAAAAACATGATTAATAGCGGTAAATTCAAAATTTCGACCGCGCGCTTGCACTCTTCAGGCGCCCTGTAAAAAAAAACAACAAATATCAGCTGATGTCTGTCACTTGTCTTAGTGGTTGTCCTAAGGATTGAAAGTTGGCAACTCTTAAGTATTGTTCATACTCGTCTTAGTCTTTTGTTTTTTATTAGTCTTAGCTGTCTTAAACAAAATCGGCTGTTCATACTCGTCTTTTGTTTTTGATTAGTCTTAGTCATAACCCACTGAAAAAAAAAAATCAATTTCAATAAAAAGGCCCCTTTTCAAAAGTCATTTTCTACACAAAACAATCTTATTTAACCTAATTTGTGCACGAAACACAGACACGAAAGAACAAAATCGAAAAAGAAAATAAAAACAAATAAAATTTTGAGGTTATGTTGAGGTTTTCTGTTAAAAACATGATTAATGGTGGTAAATTCAAAATTTCGGCCGCGCGCTTGCGCTCTTCGGATGCCCTGTAAAAAAAAAACAACAAATATCAGCTGATGTCTGTCACTCGTTTTAGTTGTTGTCCTAAGGATTGAAAGTTGGCAACTCTTAAGACAAAGACTAATCAAAAACAAAAGCAAAAGCATTGTATGAACACTCCCATAAGAAACAGTGGTTTTAACTTTCTTATGACAAGACATATGACTAAACCAAGACAAAAGACTAGACAAAAGACGAGTATGAACGATCCATTAAATTACATTAAATTAACCAAGGCCAACACAAAAATAGAGGCCACAGCCCTGAAAAAATCAGCTGTTCTCCCGGGGCTGAATTTTACATTGGGTCTTATGGGAGGTCAGAGGTTTTTTTTTGATATTTTCAAAATGGCACTACAGATTTCCGCAAAATTTCAGTAAAATATTCTCAGACACCATCCCGATATTCCACCAAAGGTTTGTAAGGAATCAACATGATTAAAAGGTTAAAATCTTCAAGATTTACCATTCCTTATTTTGAATTCAAATTACCTGCCATGTACCACATACCAACTGTTATATTTGACTTTGTCATATGTGATTGTCACATTCGCTTCTGCTTTAAACTTAATTTTTGTGTGAGCTAATGAAGCGGCTATGAAAAATTAGGGCTTACTATACATTTTAAAAAAATTGTTCTGCCAGAATAAAGTAAAAACAATCTCAAAAACTTTATTTAAAATAAAATCAAATATCCATGAACCATCATTCCAACTTCAATATTTTAAAGACAATCAGCTGTGTCGTAACGTGACCATCTAAAAAAAATCAGCCCCGGATGTGATGTCAACAAACTGGAGGATCGTGGCCTGTCCATTTTGATAGCCCTGAATTAACTTACCCTAGGCTAAATTACACTAACTTAAGAGATTTTTTTGTGAACAAAGTGTTGTTTTTTTTACTTAGGGAGGTTCCTAAAGGCATAAAATAATATGTTTACCAAAAATACAAGTGAAAAACTTCAAAAAAACTGTAAAAATTGAGAAAATTTCCTCTTAAGTTAGTCTAATTTGGCTTAGGGTAAGTTAATGTAAGTTAATTTAATTTAATCTAATGTAATTTATGAGGCTGAACCAACCTTATTCTCTTTTAAAACTTGTTGTGTCCAGTTAAAAGGGATCAAGAACATACTTAGAGGCAAAAAGTTTTGTTGTTGTCATTTTTCTGTTTCAACTGACATACCATCCTCTAAGAGTTCTAGGATGCAACGAGTTTTAAAAGAGAATAATGTTTGTACCAGTGTTTATAATGTATCCCTTAATCTTGCCTGCAGCTTGAGCTGCTGCTGTTTGAAGATGTCATGTGAAAAAAGCCAATTACGCGAAAATGGTATTCTGTAAAAAGAATTGAGATAAAAGTTCTTTAATATAAATTTCAAAATGAAAGGTTCTTACTAGTTTGGAAATGTTTTTCTAAACTTGGCTATTACGGCTGCAAATGACTCTTAGGCACAGTGCTAAATTGAACATAAAAAAGTTTGGCTGTAATAGCAAAGTTTATAAAAAACATTTCCAAACTAGTAAGAACCTTTCATTCTGAAATTTGTATTAAAGAACTTGGCTTTACTTTTATCTCAATTCTTTTTATGGAATACCATTTTCGTGTACTTGGCTTTTTTACATGAAATGTTTTTGTTATGATTAAATTTTCTCAACCTGTTGACATTTTTTTTAAATAAATTTGTTTCAGATTTTAGTGTGTTCAAATATGTATCTTGAAATATTTTAACAATTTTGTTTTTAATTCATGATAGTAAAGTAATTTAAGGAAAAAAAGTATGACTTACTGGGATATCAATAACTGGAATTTCACAAAATTAAATAAAAAAAATAACTGGCAAAAATCTTAATATTTTAAATAATTTTTTTATATTCATAAATTTTATTTCTTACAATTTTGACAGTGTAAAAAAGTTAGTTTACTTCAAAAGTAACAATTTTATGATTTTTTTCCTGAATTTTTGGGCTGCAGGTATCAATAACTGGGCATTTTACCTTACTGTTAGCCAAATATATTAGAGCATAAATATGGGGCCAGCGTTGCCACCCTCGACCCTGAGGTGTTCGGTAGAAGGAACGAGAAAAAGCGGTAGATTTCGGTAGATTTTGTAATCATCTTCTATCGATAGTTTGGATTGATTTAAAGATAAATTGTATTTCTACGATTTATTTTTACCGTTTTTACTGACAAAATACCAAAGTTAATTAAATAAAAAAATTAGGTAGATAATATTATACGTGAAAAGCGTGTGAGCAGTAATTTTCTGGAAATCATTCAATTTACTGGCAAGTAACCTCAGGGGATTCACTATGCCGCTTGCGGCTGCCGGCTGAGTATATCGCAAAGTCCAAGAGATGGCGCCATAAATACACTTTTAAAGACAATGGCTTGAAATAAAATTTTTATTCTACAAAGGATCTTACATAAAAAGAATATTTTATTTATGGTGTTTTTTTTTAATCGCGATCACGAGGCGTATAAAAAAAAGTAGAAATCTATGGTAATTCGGTATATCGTAAAGTAAAACATTAAATCGGTAGATCTACCGAAAAATCGGTAGAGGAGGCGGCAACGCTGTATGGGGCATACCTATTCATTCCCACACGCGACACTTGAAGCTGTGACCCCTATTTAAATCTTAATGTTCCCTTTTCGGGTAGACAGGATTTCGGTTACTGCGCATGCGTTAGTTTTGATGGTTTTGGAACATACTCCTATACCTCACTAGATTATTTGACAATTGTCAAAAGTTTAGGGTTAAGTCTATTATTTTTTCTAAAAACTAGTTTATTGGGAGAAAATTTACCAAATTGTGGATTAAAATTGTATTTCTTCTAAAAATAATTGTGCAGATTTATTGTGGACACTATGAATAGTGTTTAATGGCATTTATAAACCACGCTTAACTTTATTAACAAATTATAAAGAAAAGTATAAGTAGTTACCTATGGAATGGCACTCCCTTACTTCTCCTGAGGCCGTATTCTTGACGGTGATTCGAGTGCAGGGTGAGTGCAGCTATCCTTTCTCACAATCACCTGAGTTAAAGTAAGTGAGAAGCTACTCACTCACGGGCACGGGATTCAAGAACACAGCACCTGGACATTTTTCCACAAACCACACATGTTTTTCGTAAATTATTTCCCATTTTTCACAGAAAAAAACGTAATTTTACACGACAAACGCAAAACACCGCAAAATGTAAATAAGTAATAAGGATGGCCTCCACTCGCACGGCAGCTGTGTGTCTACATGACAAGAGACACGCCTGCGCACTTGAAAATTCGCGTCCCCGAATATAAAATTGCCATTGTTTCCAAAGCCAGGTATGATGAGGGCTTCAGTTTTCGATTCTTTGAACATGTATTTATGCTATAAAGTATTTGCTGTTAGCTGTCATAATTTTGGTTTTTAAGGTTCAAAAACTATTCATCATGAAAAATTCACCTTTGCCCTTACTCTGGTATGCTGTCAGTGCATCATCAACTTCATCATTGCCAGAGCTGTCCAGTTCGTCTGGGCTCAGAAAGAGGACACCACTGCCAGGCTATACTATATTAGTGTTTCAGTAAGTTACTGTGTTTCATTTTCTAATTTAATATGGGTTCTTTTATACAGCCAATTTCGAAAATTTTATTTTAAAAAATTAAAATTGAAATCAAGCAAAATAAAAGATGTTATGAGCAGTGGCGGCTGGTGGTGACGTTATAAATTGGGGGGGGGGGGGCAGACATTTATATTGCATGGAAAAGGAGATAAAATACTTACCTAAACAATTTTATTTTAGCATTTTACAAACAAGCAGCTACTTGTTGTAGTTTTTAGTTTATTTGTTTATAGATAAAGTCTATTCGCCTTTCTTTATTTACATGTGCAAAGTGCTCGGATTAGCACCAGTTTCAGACTAATCATGGCCCTGTAGAGCAACCTCAAAAATCTCACAGAATTGTATATATATATATATATATATATATATATATATATATATATATATATATATATATTTATCGGTTTCACAACGTTCTACGTCTTCCGATACCCAATCTCCACTCGTTTCTGTTTGCCCATAATTCATCATCTAGGCCTCTTATTCTTATTTCACTGTCTATTCCTTCTCTCCAGCTTCTCCTTGGCCGTCCTCGTTTTCTTCGGCCAGTTGGTTTCCATTGTAGTATTTGTTTAGGTAGTCTTTCATCATTCATTCTTTGTACATGTCCGTACCACACCAGTTGTTTTGTTCTTATATCATCCACTAAAGTACGTTCACCCACTGTCATAATTTCTCTTATTCTTTGATTTGTAACTCTTTCTCTTTTTGATTTCCCTGCTGTTCTTCTCCAATAGTCCATCTCCGTAGCGGAAAGCATTTTTTCTGTTCTATCCTTGATTGGCCATACTTCTGAGCCGTATGTAATAATACTTTTTATAATGGTGTTATATATAAGCTTTTTGTTATGTTTTGATATACTTTGGTCCCAAATTATTCCATTTAATAAAGTTATTGCTTTTCTTCCTTGTACGTTTCGATCTTTTATAGCTTTGTCTAGTGTTCCGTCAGCTGTAATTTTTAGACCTAAGTTTTTATACTCATCACAGGAGTGAATTCGCTGCCCGGTATTTAAGATTAGATCCTGTTTCATTCCACCGATACACATATACTCTGTCTTATTGAGATTAACCTCTAGTCCCCACTTATTGTACTCTTCTATTAGTTTTCGTGTCATATATTCGAGGTCGTCATAATCCTGAGCCACTACTATCTGATCATCGGCGAAACATAAAGTATACAAGGTGGTTTCGTCCAACGGGATGCCCATGTTTTGGCATTTTCTCTTCGATACTTTAAGGACTTGTTCCAAGTATATCTTGAAGAGCGTAGGCGAGATACAGCAACCTTGTTTAAGACCTTTATTTACTTGAAAGCCTTTGGTTAGTTTTGCTTTTATTTTAACTTTTGCTTTAGTATTGCGGTATAACTCTTTGATGGCCTTAATTAGTTGTACGCTTATGTTTGTGTTTTCCAACGCTTTCCAAAGTAGATTTAGTGGTATACTATCATATGCCTTCTGCAAATCCACGTAAAGCAGATGCAGCTCTTGTCCGTATGCCATTTTCTTTTCAATAACTTGGGTTATACAAAAGAGATGATCTGAAGTCGATCTACCCGCCCTGAAACCAGCTTGTTCTTCTGCCTCCATGTCTTTATATTCGCTCTCTACTTTATTTCTTATTATTTTACCGTATATTCTGCTTAGCGTACTAGTCACAGATATACCTCTATAATTGTCACATATATCTTTCTTTCCTTTTTTGTGTATTGTGGATATATATGACGTTTTCCACTCAGTTGGGACTACAGTTCCATTTAATTATTTTTGGAAAAGATTCCGTAATCTCAAAAACAGTTCTTCAGTGCTATATTTAATAAGTTCGGCTGGGATATTTCCGGGTCCGGCAGATTTACCGCTTTTTAAGGTTGTGCACACGTTTTTGACCTCAGAGATTGTGAGGGGTACTGGAGATCCCATCGTTCTAATTATATTGTCTCAGAATTTTAAACAGTCTATTAACCTACTAAGTATATGTCTATTTTTTGCCACATTTTCATTATATTCGGTAATGTTTTGCCTATAGGCACTATTTAATTGACACCTAATATCAGTCTTGCCTAGCATAGAAAATTCTATGCGGTTATTTAAATAAGTAGCACTTACTTTGTGTCTTTAACTTTTCACTATAAAGTACTTGATATCACACATTCCCTTTGCCACCTACACAGGATCACTTCGTGGATTGTTCATAATAAGACAAATAAAACAAAAAAAAAGCATTTTGTTTTTCACAACTGCACAACCAGTTTTCAGCATCGTATAATTTTTTATTACTTGCAATAAAATTTTGGTTAATTTTTAGGATTTTTAGGTCCGGTCTATGTGGCCCTAAAGATTTTATTTGTAATCGAAGGTCATATGTCAACATATTTAAATTTGTACAGTTAATTATATAATAAAAGGTATTTATTTCCATTTTGAAAACAAACAAAAACAAACAATGGCTACGCGACAGGCAAGTCTTTTAACTACTGACCCTGACGTACCCCAAATCAAAACAAACTCATACGTCTTCACTAAGAATAGAACCGGCGGCAACACTTAAGAGGACAACGAACGGTTTGGCACGATGAATATTACCGACGTAAACTAAAACAAACATTCCTCCCGCCCCCGCGCGAGAATAGCCACACATACACCGCTGAAAAACTAGTGAAATTGAAATCTTGTCCCGCGCGGTGCTGCCGGCTTGTAATTATGTACGGTAAAAAAGTTATTAACCACAGACTAAAAAAAAGAACTAGACATGTCGTAAGGAAAGATTTAACTTTTTAAAATAGATTAAATAAAAATACTGGTTGTTGTCTAGTTTTGGGAGGGCACTGCCCCGGTGCCCTCCCTGTAGCAGCCGCTACTGGTTATGAGTGTTATTAAAGCTTCAACTTTTTATTACATTAGGGACTTATTGGAATAAAGTCGTGCAATAATAAGTTAGGCACACATACCTTTGTGTGAAGTATAAAATTCGTTTTGATTTTTATCGATCCACACACAGCACGTTTTCCATCTTTCTTCTTTGCATATGCTTTGGGCAGTACAGCCTTTTAGTTGCTTACGTGATTACGTGGTTTTAATACCACATCAATGGACGAAACTTGTCATAGATGGCGCTTCTACGTCTCAGACAAGACGATGCCAGTGTGCTTAAACTTTCGAGTGCTCGAGCCAGTTCGCTAGACGGCGCTACACCTTGGAGTTTACTCGCATTGCACTGACGCGAGTATCTTATATGTAGGAGTTGGTTTTGGTTAAAATTGGCTTACCTGGGTTTGCTGTTCTCTACTGATGCCGTGAAACACACAGAAACGTACGTCTAGAGATGCAACCTTGTGTAAGTAGGAAAACAACCAAAATCAACTCTTCCTCCTCCTTCTGACACTCGCAAGTTAGGCACACATACCGTTGTGTGAAGTACAAAATTCGTTTTGATTTTTAACCCTGTATATTAATTTACACTATACTTTTAGGTGACATACTTACTGGCTATGGTATCATCAAATATGGCGCTACAATGGGTGTCTTATCCAACCCAAGTTGTGGGAAAGTCTGCCAAACCGATACCGGTTTTAATTTTAGGTAATAATCCATAATTAATTACATAACGGAGGGATAATTCACCACCTATTTTTTGTACAGGGTGATTTTTTATAATTGCAAGATCGCTATAACTCGGTTATTATTGGGAGTAGAAAGTTCAAACAAAAACTGTTCGGTTTGGTAAATTATGGCCACTTTAGACCCACCATTAGTATTTTATAGGTTATAATATACAGGGGGCGACAATCAGATCAATTTTTTTAAAGGGAACACCCTATATATTTTTGTATTTTTAAGTTCCGCAAAAAATTAGCTTTACAGATATATGTAATACTATGGCTCTATCTTTGTTAGTTTTCGAGATATTGACGATTGAAATTCCGAAAATTAGCAAATTTTAAATAGGTATACGGTGCGAAGTATTTAACGTATAGACTGTAAATAACAAACTGAAACAATATTGACTGACAGTTTGATAAATATAAATAATCATCTTTGTCAATTTTCATAGAAATTTAAAATCAAAAGACGACAATTTTTTTAATGTTTTAATTGTTTTAAATCCATAAATAAATAAAAATTAAAGTAACAAATGTTCAAACCTATCACTATTGACTTCAATACATTTTTGAAACCAGTCTCTTAAATTATTTATTGTTCTGGTTATTAAATTAGAAAAATTTTCATTAAGCTCATTGACAGACAGTGATATTAATTCTCTGAGCTCTCGAGTATTCCTCGCTTCTAATCTGTAAACTTTATCTTTAAGGTGACCCCATAAAAAAATGTCTAAAGGAGTTAAATCAAAACTGTTGGGTGGCCAGCGTATTGTGCCGTTTGTCCCAACCCATTCATTAAAATTATTATTTAAGAATTCTCGAACCTCATGAACATTATGAGGAGCCCCATCCTGCTGAAAAATCAATCTTCTTCTTTGATTTAGTGGCAAGTCATCCAAAAAGTTTTCTAAGTAATTTTGTAAAAAATTTAAATAAATTTGTCCCGTTAAAGAGTGCTAAAAAAAATGGCCAACACGGTCGTTCAGTATGCCACACCAGACATTCACGGATTGTCTTCCCTGTCTTTTAATTTCTTTTACAAAATTAGGGTTAGTCGTGGACCATAGTCTGCTATTCTGTCTATTTGGTAAACCACAAGTTGTAAACGTCGACTCATCCGACCACAAAATGTGATTTAAAAAACGGGGTTCTGCGTTTAGTCTTTCATGCATAAAGTGACAAAACCCTACCCTTTTTCTTTTCTGATCGGGTGTTAGGCCTTGAAGTTCTTGTTGTTTATATGCCCAATAAGAATTTGTTCTTAGGACACTTCTTACTTTGGTAAAAGACGTCAAGCTTTCCTGTCCTTCTTGCACTAATGCGGAAGATACTTTTCTTATAGAAATTTGTGGGCTTTCTTGAAAATGTAGTAAAATATTTAAATTAGCCTCTTCGTTTGGACGAACAACTCGTTTTTTTCGTTCCACAGACGATGTTTCACGAAATTTTCTATATATCCTAAGAATTGTGGATATATTAGAACATTGTCGGGCTGGATACAGTTCTTGATATTCTCTCGCAGTAGCAGTGGCATTTTTATTATTTTTTGCATATAATAAAAGTATCTCTTGCTTTTCTGCATTGGAATAAAGCAACATTGTTGACAAATATTTAAAATTTGGCACTGACAATGTCATTAGGTATCCACACATCTTAATATTGTTTGTGACTTGTCACAGGAAATACTCCGCACCGTATTTAAAATTTGCTAATTTTCGGAATTTCAATCGTCAATATCTCGAAAACTAACAAAGATAGAGCCATAGTGTTACATATAGTTGTAAAGCCAATTTTTTGCGGAACTTAAAAATATATAGGGTGTTTCCTTTAAAAAAATTGATCTGATTGTCGCCCCCTGTATATTATAACCTATAAAAAATACTAATGGTGGGCCTAACGTGGCCATAATTTACCAAACCGATTAGTTTTTGCTTGAACTTTCTACTCCCAATAATAACCGAGTTATAGCGATCTTGCAATTATAAAAAATCACCCTGTACATATGAGGTATGAAAATAAAATTATAAGACTGTTGTAAAAATTTCACTTTATTTAAATACGAATACAAATTAATGATGTTCTCCACCAATGTAGTCCCCTTCTCTATCGACGCAGCGTTGCATGCGTTTTTTTCCAATGTTGTATACTTGGGTATCACATTTAATACGACAGGAACAGACTGTAAAGAACTGGAAAAAAATTAGTAAAAGCAAAAAAGGTTATTGGATGTCTTAACAGAATTTTATGGAGCAGAGAGATAAAAAGGAATGTAAAATTTAACAAATATGAAACAATGGTGAAAAGCACGCTGTTGTACGGAATAGAGACTTAGAAATAAAATATCGGGTACTTTTTAGATGGGTACTTTTTAGATGTTCATTTACTCTAACCTGAAGAGGGCGTTTCGTTTCACCTACATATGATTTACCACACTCACACGGGATTTGGTAAATACATTCCTTATTATTTAAGGGATTGTCTGGTTTTGTTTTAGTTACAAAACTTCTTATCGTATTTCCCGAAGAAGATACTGTTTTTATATTATAGTGTTTAGCTATTCATCTTATGTTTTCTGAAATCCCTTGAACATATGGAATGTTAATAACACCTAACGGATTATTATTTTGAGAATTTGGTACATTTAGTTTGTTTTTAATTTTAAATATCGTTGAGTTTATTAATTTCTCGGAATAACCATTCAGTTGTAAGTCCTTTTTAATGTTGTTAATTTCTGTGGTTAATTCTTCATTATTACTACAAATATTTACGGCTCTTAAATACAAACTTCTTATAACTCCTTGTTTTGTTGCAACAGAATGATTAGACTTAAAATTTAGGTACTGTCCCGTGTGTGTAGGTTTCCTATATACAGTGGTTTGAATGTTTCTGTCTAATCGTTTGACAAGAACATCCAAAAAAGGTAAGGCCAATTCTTTTTCAATTTCCATGGTGCACTTGATTGTTGGTCGAATACCGTTTAAATGGTGTAGAAAATTTTGTAGTTCGTCATCATTTTCCGGCCATATAATAAATGTGTCATCCATGTATCGTAGCCATAGTTTTGGTTTGACTCTTGCTGTGTTGATCGCATGGCCCTCGAACCACTCCATGTAGATGTTTGCTACCACTGGCGAAAGAGATGAACCCATTGGGAGTCCATCATTTTGCGCGTAAAACTTATCTTTCACTTGAAAGTAAGAGTTACGGAGACAGAGCTCCAAAAGGTCCATCCGATAGCGTTGTTCTCTCGTGAAGTGTATCATCAGTTTGTAATTTGTTTTTAATGATACTGAGTGACTCATTTATTAGCACGTTGGTGTAGAGACTTTCTACATCAAAACTTACAAATCTATCGCCGGGATCTAATTCGATACCTTTTAAAACCTGCACAAAATGTTCCGAGTTTTTGACAAAAGATTCGGACTTACACCCAATTAGGGGATATTGAAAAATCCGGTATAGCAGATCATGCATGGTCAAATGATCACAGGATTCAGTGGTCAGAAGCTAAAGTTTTACATAAGGAGTCGCATTGGCGAAAACGAAAGTTTATTGAAGCTGCGTTTATAATGCAGAATAAAGAAGTTTTCAGTCAACCAAGCACGGACATACCAAACATATGGAAACCACTCCTTCAGGAAAACAGGCGTCTTAGCATTAAAAAGGGGGCGGGCCGTTACACCTGACTGCACACCAAGTAGTATAAGTAGTAGCCTAGAAGCTAGATTGTTTAGTTTACACTTGATAACGGTTAGAGATACTTACTAACCGAAACGTCGTGTTTTAAAATAAATAAAGACAATGGAAGTCCGATATTTTATTTCTACACAATCATTGTCTACGAGTTTCAAACAAGGAATAGAGACTTCTCGCGTAACAGAAAAATACAAAACAAAAATGGAAAGTGTCGAAATGGATGCAATAAGAAGATCAATGAGAATATCTAGAACAGATCACATAAGAAATGAGATCATAAAAGAAAGAATGGGAATCGAGGGAGGCATAACGGATGACATCACTAAAAGGCAACTGATATGGTACGGCCATGTACAACGGATGAACGACGAAAGATTACCAAAGCAGGTCCTAGAATAGCAACCAATAGGGCGCAGAAAAAGAGGGCGTCCTAAATTGGAATGACAACAGTCAATCCAAAGATGATTGTCAGGATCGAAGAAGGTGGAGAATAGGCATCAGACAACGTGGAAAAACGTTCTAAACCGACTAGATAAAAAAAAATGGTTTCAATTTATTTTTAAATTAATTTGACTTTTAACGAGAACTTTTTGAATTAAACAACAAGTGAAATTAAAGAAAGAAAAATAAGAAAAAAGTTTTTTGCTTCGGCCGGGACTCGAACCTGGGATCTCTTGCTTTCTAGGCAAACATTCTAAGCATTGAACTACCGAAGCCATACATAAATTTTCGGTAGTTCATTGCTTAGAATGTTTGCCTGGAGAGCAAGAAATCCCGGGCTCAAGTCCCGGCCGAAGCAAAAAAAAACAAACGTGAAATTTCGTACCCGTGAATTTAAAAATCAAACAAGTTTAATGGCTAATCGGGCAAAAAGGAGTTTTTTGTTTCCCTTATATTTTTCCGTGGGTAGCTTGAAAGCTTAACCTCACGGGGGTCCAAGATCTAATGGACACCTAATAAGTGTTGACAGTTAACCGTTTCGTCCTTATGGGACTCCTCAGAACACTGCTGGTCAAGTGACAAACAAATAATCAGACGGTTTTGTCTCTAATTAAATGTAATTAGTGAGCGAACTATAGCAAGAGGCGCCATCCACCGAGATACGAGAGAAACAAAAAACCAAAAGCAGGGAAAACACTGCTATACAATATCGATCAATGAAAAGCTATAGTTCGCTCATTAATTACATTTAATTAGAGACAAAACTGTCTGATTAACTTCGCAAGATTTGTCACTTGACCAGCAGTGTTCTGAGGAGTCCCATAAGGACGAAACGGTTAACTGTCAACACTTATTAGGTGTCCATTAGATCTTGGACCCCCGTGAGGTTAAGCTTTCAAGCTACCCACGGAAAAATATAAGGGAAACAAAAAACTCCTTTTTGCCCGATTAGCCATTAAACTTGTTGAAAAAAAAATTTTTTTCTTATTTTTCTTTCTTTAATTTCACTTGTTGTTTATAGTTTTAGGTCCTTGCATTATTATTTGATAACTTTTTGAATATTTTTTATTTTATTTTCAGGCGTTCTACTTGGACGCAAATCGTATCCGTTTAAGAAATACATGTTCGTCTTCCTGATCGTCCTGGGCATCGTGATGTTTATGTTGAAGGAGCAGAACCGAGAAGTAGCTCCCGACTTTGAAGTAGGCATGGGAGAGCTTCTGCTTTGTTTGTCTTTGATCATGGATGGATTAACAGGTACAAATCACCCAAATCGTCGTTTATCTTACAAACTGACGTGACTCATTTATTGTAATTTTACAAGAGAGCAATTTCAAGTTTTAGGGAAAGTTTATATTGGATTTATATCGATAAAAATGTTCTTGGATCTAATGATTTTTGTGCTATTCAAAGGATTTTTATGAGTAACGACGCTTTTTGAGACGAAAGAACGACACAAATAAGGTGGTATTAAAGAAAACAACAAAACTAAATTTTTTTGAGATACGTCAGTTTGTAAGATCAACGGCGAAATAACTTGAAGCATGAATACAGGGCATACCCAAATACGTTAGACAGTGGCGCACCCAGGAATATGTCTTGGGGGGGGGCCTGAGGCCTCTTGGGGGGGGGGAGGCCCGAAGCCTCATGATGTCGAATAATAAACTATTTTTTGTTTTTTTCTGAAATATGTCGAAAATATGTAAAAAAATCTAAGGCTTGGGGAGGGCCCGGGCCCTTAATGTTTCTAACAAACGTGGAATTTCGTACCCGTGAATTTAAAAATCAAACAAGTTTCGTGGCTAATCGGGCAAAAATGAGTTTTTTTGTTTCCCTTATATTTATCCGTGGGTAGCCTGAAAGCTTAACCTCACGGGGGTCCAAGATCTAATGGACACCTAATAAGTGTTGACAGTTAACCGTTTCGTCCTTATGGGACTCCTCAGAACACTGCTGGTCAATGTGACAAATCTTGCGAAGTTAATTAGACGGTTTTGTCTCTAATCAAATGTAAATAGTGAGAAAACTATCGCAAGAAGCGCCATCTACCGAGATACGAGAGAAACAAAAAACAAAAGCATGCGAAACACTGCTATACAATATCGATCAATGAAAAGATCGAATGCAAATAAAAGAAAACAACTATAGTCCGTGACCTACGACAGCTCTTTGTCTTTCAGGCCGGATCAACGCATATTGCATTTTTACCCGTCATCAAGACAGTGAGCGTCAATCAACGGAATTTTTAAGCCAAATAATACTAACAAACGTGCAATTTCGTACCCGTGAATTTAAAAATCAAACAAGTTTCGTGGCTAATCGGGCAAAAAGGAGTTTTTTTTTCCCTTATATTTTTCCGTGGGTAGCCTGAAAGCTTAACCTCACGGGGGTCCAAGATCTAATGGACACCTAATAAGTGTTGACAGTTAACTGTTTCGTCCTTATGGGACTCCTCAGAACACTGCTGGTCAATGTGACAAATCTTGCGAAGTTAATTAGACGGTTTTCTCTAATCAAATGTAAATAGTGAGAAAACTATCGCAAGAAGCGCCATCTACCGAGATACGAGAGAAACAAAAAACAAAAGCAGGCGAAACACTGCTATACAATATCGATCAATGAAAATATCGAATGCAAATAAAAGAAAACAACTATAGTCCGTGACCTACGATAGCTCTTTGTCTTTCAGGCCGGATCCACGCATATTGCATTTTTACCCGTCATCAAGACAGTGAGCGTCAATCAACGGAATTTTTAAGCCAAATAATACTAACAAACGTGGAATTTCGTACCCGTGAATTTAAAAATCAAACAAGTTTCGTGGCTAATCGCGCAAAAAGGAGTTTTTTGTATCCCTCATATTTTTCCGTGGGTAGCCTGAAAGCTTAACCTCACGGGGGTCCAAGATCTAATGGACACCTAATAAGTGTTGACAGTTAACTGTTTCATCCTTATGGGACTCCTCAGAACTTTGCTGGTCAATGTGACAAATCTTGCGAAGTTAATTAGACGGTTTTGTCTCTAATCAAATGTAAATAGTGAGAAAACTATCGCAAGAAGCGCCATCTACCGAGATACGAGAGAAACAAAAAACAAAAGCAGACGAAACACTGCTATACAATATCGATCAATGAAAAGATAGAATGCAAATAAAAGGAAACAACTATAGTCCGTGACCTACGACAGCTCTTTGTCTTTCAGGCCGGATCAACGCATATTGCATTTTTACCCGTCATCAAGACAGTGAGCGTCAATCAACGGAATTTTTAAGCCAAATAATACTAACAAACGTGGAATTTCGTACCCGTGAATTTAAAAATCAAACAAGTTTCGTGGTTAATCGGGCAAAAAGGAGTTTTTTGTATCCCTCATATTTTTCCGTGGGTAGCCTGAAAGCTTAACCTCACGGGGGTCCAAGATCTAATGGACACCTAATAAGTGTTGACAGTTAACTGTTTCATCCTTATGGGACTCCTCAGAACTTTGCTGGTCAATGTGACAAATCTTGCGAAGTTAATTAGACGGTTTTGTCTCTAATCAAATGTAAATAGTGAGAAAACTATCGCAAGAAGCGCCATCTACCGAGATACGAGAGAAACAAAAAACAAAAGCAGACGAAACACTGCTATACAATATCGATCAATGAAAAGATAGAATGCAAATAAAAGGAAACAACTATAGTCCGTGACCTACGACAGCTCTTTGTCTTTCAGGCCGGATCAACGCATATTGCATTTTTACCCGTCATCAAGACAGTGAGCGTCAATCAACGGAATTTTTAAGCCAAATAATACTAACAAACGTGGAATTTCGTACCCGTGAATTTAAAAATCAAACAAGTTTCGTGGTTAATCGGGCAAAAAGGAGTTTTTTGTTTCCCTCATATTTTTCCGTGGGTAGCCTGAAAGCTTAACCTCACGGGGGTCCAAGATCTAATGGACACCTAATAAGTGTTGACAGTTAACTGTTTCGTCCTTATGGGACTCCTCAGAACTTTGCTGGTCAATGTGACAAATCTTGCGAAGTTAATTAGACGGTTTTGTCTCTAATCAAATGTAAACAGTGAGAAAACTATCGCAAGAAGCGCCAGCTACCGAGATACGAGAGAAACAAAAAACAAAAGCAGGCGAAACACTGCTATACAATATCGATCAATGAAAAGATCGAATGCAAATAAAAGAAAACAACTATAGTCCGTGACCTACGATAGCTCTTTGTCTTTCAGGTCGGATCAACGCATATTGCATTTTTACCCGTCATCAAGACAGTGAGCGTCAATCAACGGAATTTTTAAGCCAAATAATACTAACAAACGTGCAATTTCGTACCCGTGAATTTAAAAATCAAACAAGTTTCGTGGCTAATCGGGCAAAAAGGAGTTTTTTTTCCCTTATATTTTTCCGTGGGTAGCCTGAAAGCTTAACCTCACGGGGGTCCAAGATCTAATGGACACCTAATAAGTGTTGACAGTTAACTGTTTCGTCCTTATGGGACTCCTCAGAACACTGCTGGTCAATGTGACAAATCTTGCGAAGTTAATTAGACGGTTTTCTCTAATCAAATGTAAATAGTGAGAAAACTATCGCAAGAAGCGCCATCTACCGAGATACGAGAGAAACAAAAAACAAAAGCAGGCGAAACACTGCTATACAATATCGATCAATGAAAATATCGAATGCAAATAAAAGAAAACAACTATAGTCCGTGACCTACGATAGCTCTTTGTCTTTCAGGCCGGATCCACGCATATTGCATTTTTACCCGTCATCAAGACAGTGAGCGTCAATCAACGGAATTTTTAAGCCAAATAATACTAACAAACGTGGAATTTCGTACCCGTGAATTTAAAAATCAAACAAGTTTCGTGGCTAATCGCGCAAAAAGGAGTTTTTTGTATCCCTCATATTTTTCCGTGGGTAGCCTGAAAGCTTAACCTCACGGGGGTCCAAGATCTAATGGACACCTAATAAGTGTTGACAGTTAACTGTTTCATCCTTATGGGACTCCTCAGAACTTTGCTGGTCAATGTGACAAATCTTGCGAAGCTAATTAGATGGTTTTGTTTATAATCAAATGTAAATAGTGAGAAAACTATCGCAAGAAACGCCATCTACCGAGATACGAGAGAAACAAAAATGTCTTATGTCTATATTTTTCTTCTAAAAACTTGTTGATTGGGTGAAAATTTATTAAATTGTGGATTAAAATTGTAGTTTTTCGAAAACTAATTGTGCAGATTTATTGTGGACACCATGAAAAGTGTTTAATGGCATCTATAAACCACTCTTAACTTTTTTAACAAATTATAAAGAAAAATACAAGTAGTTACTCATGGAATGGCACTCCCTTACTTCTCCTGGACATTGTTCCACACACCACACATATTTTACATGAATTATTTCCCATTTTTCACAGAAAAAAAAACATAATTTTAAACGACAAACCCAAAACACCGCAAAATGTCAAGATGGCCTCCACCCACACAGCAGCTGTGTGTCTACATGACAAAACACACTCAGGCGCATTTGATAATTCGCGTCCGCGAATTTAAATTTGCCATTGTTTCCAAGGTCAGCTATGAGTGCTTCACTTTTTACAAGCTTTTATTTAACTTCAGATGTTCTGTCTAACTAACTATCAAATCTTGTGAAGCGTTTTTGACACATTTCCCATTATCCGATTTGGATGAAATTTGGTACACACATAGTGGTCCCATGACAAAACAACATTAAGAAAAAATATCCATCCAACCCCTACCCCCACCCCTTCTATAGAAAAATGTGTTTTTGACACACTTCCCGTTATCCGATTTGGATAAAATTTGGTATACAGATAGTGGTTCGATGATAATATAACAATAAGAAAAAAATATCCTCCCACCCCTACCCCCACCCCCTTCCATATAAAAATTTGTTTTTGACACACATCCCGTTATCCGATTTGGATGAAATTTGGTATTCACATAGTGGTCCGATGACAATACAACATTAAAAAAAATATCCTCCCACCCCTACCCCCTTCCATAGAAAATGCATTTTTGACACCCTTCCCATTATCCGATTTGGATGAAATTTGGTATACATATAGTGGTCCGATGACAATACAACATTGAAAAAAAAAATCCTACCACTCCTACCCCCACCCCATCTATAGAAAAATGCGTTTTTGACACACTTCCCATTATCCGATTTGGATGAAATTTGATATACATATAGTGGTCCGATGATAATACAACAATAATGAAAAAATGTCCTCGCACCCCTACCCCCACCCCCTTCCATAAAAAATGCGTTTTTGACACACTTCACTTCAAATGACTTTTATAAAATTTGGTATATGCATAAAGGTCCGATGGCAATACAGCCCAAACAAAAAATATATTTCTACCTCTACCCCCACCCTCTCCTTCCCCCACTAGAAAAATGAGTTTCCAAACAACTCACGATCAGCGATTTCATTATAATCTAGAATAAACTCTTCTGTTCTGTTATTGAACAAATATTTTCATTTAATAGAGTAGATAGCTGAGACTAAAAAGTAGAAAATAAAATTGTAAAAAAATTTTTTTAAGTCACAAGCTTTTATAAAATGCACTAAAAATTAAAAAATAATTTTCTAACATTCTAATATTATCATAATAATAAAAGCGATGGCCGCAAATCAAAGCATAAGTTAATCTAAAGTTGTGATCTAAACACTTAAAGAATATTCAACATAGCAGGTCATCAAAGATATGTTTGATGTGCTGCAATGTTATGCCATTGCCATACCTATGTCAGAGAAATGCTGGGGTATCTTAGGTCGGGTTGGGTGGGTTTGGTACCTCTGCATTTTTCTGCTAGATTGATTCTTGCAAATAGTGATATTTAATTGATACGGATATCTTATCGTGCTAACATCGTCAAGATTTACATTAGTCGGCCATCGCTTTTATTATTATGATAATATTAGAATGTTAGAAAATTATTTTTTAATTTTTAGTGCATTTTATAAAAGCTTGTGACTTAAAAAAATTTTTTACCAATTTATTGATTCCTTGAACATGTATTTATTTTTTTTGTATTATTTTATTTTTATGCTATAATGTATTTTTATACTATAACGGATTTGGGTATACCCATGCATTCTTACACGCGATGCTTGCTAGACAGGATTTCGGTATCTGCGCATGCGTCAGTTTTGGAACATATGTCATAACATGACAATTTGAGGTTATGTCTATTCTTTTTTTTTTCTAAAAACTAGTTGATTGGGTGAAAATATATCAAATTGCGAATTAAATTTGTAGATTTTCGAAAAATAATTGTTCAGATTTATTGTGGACACCATGAAAAATGACTCCTAACTTTACTTACACAGTGACCTTACAAGCGTAGTATAAGCGACCAGCCCTAGAGCTCGCCGTGGGAAATAAGAAGTGACGCTATGTCAATGTCTTTAATTTAGATCATATGATGTTTTACCACAAGTTTAGTTCAATTCCATTGCCTTTCAAATCATCTCTAGTCTGCGTAGGTTTGACAAGCATTCTGTTTATTTTTATCTTTCGCGTAAACTGCCATCTTGGAACATTTCAGCCCATATTTGTCCTATCTAAAACCAGTGGCGGTTTCTCCATAAGTGCACATGTGCACGTGCACTCCCAAATTTTACTTAAAAAAATATTAAAATTTGATCATTCTTTAATTTAATTAATAATTACCCCAAACGGAATTCACTAAAGACTGGAATATTAACTACAAATTAATACCCGGTATGTATGTGTTTGTATTCGTGTTCAAACCACCTGCGTGCATGGCGAATGCGCTATATAGTTAGTTCGAATCTAATTATTCACTTTTATTTGCACGCTAGATGTTAGGTCGCCTTCTAATTACGAAATATAGAAAGAGAGGAGGATATGTCCCAATAGAATTTTACAGTACATAAAATCTGAACCTTCCTTCGGCACAGGGCGTATACAAAAAGTAGCCTCGATGCCGTCCGCACCCCCGTGAAGACCCCCGCGTCATCGGTTTGCGTTGCATGTTAGAGCAGATGATCGGCACTTTTCCTTCGTGCGCTTAGTAGTTATGTGCAACGATTAAGTATGGAGTAGATACTGATACTTCCTATTCGAGTATCAGATTTTTGTATTCGGTACTAAGTAATTATTATATTATCGGTAAATCCAATAAATACCGAGATTTTCTATGTTGTCAATCGTATACGTATACGCAATAGTTCATTTAATAATTTAAGTAAATAAATATCGGTCCAAACTCGTTACTCATACGGCCGATGCCGATACAATTGATACGAAAGTAACACTTCGGCTTCGGTCCCATTCGGGATTCGAGTAACGAGTATTTGGCGTCGAAGGATTCGATTACTTCGAATTCGCCCATGTATCAGATATTAAAGTATCGAGTAGATAGTATTTGCACACCACTAATTTGGCATTATCGATCGGGCGCTGGCGGTTTGTTTTGATTTCGACAATTTGGTATTTACGACAATGGCGGAAGTTTCTAATTCTGATAGCATTAGCGTGCAATATTTAAAGGCAATTAAATTTTCATCTTTGCCATTAGAAGAGAAAATATGTAAACTAGGTATGATACATTTATTATTTATTTATAATTTCAATAATAATAGGTAACTAATATCTAACTAAATATCTCATTTTTTAATTATTTGCAAAAAAAAATTCGCCTGCGCCGCAATTTTTGTTTTTTTTTTGGTGTGCACTCCCAAAGCTTTTTACCACGTGCCGCCACTGTCTAAAACTGTATTTCGGAATGAGCTACGAAACGCAAACTTTGCACAGTCGTAGATCTTCATAGAGTTAACAACCCCTCCAAGTTTCATGGACTTCCATAAAGTAGTAAATTACGAAACCCAGGCCCCCCAAGGATAAGATTTTCCACATAATTCATACGACATCGTGAGGCCTCGGGTGTCTCTCCCGTCAAGATATATTTTCGGTTGCACCACTACAGGTATTATTATAGATATATATAATATATATATTTATCGGTTTCACAACGTTCCACGTCTTTCGATACCCAATCTCCACTCGTTTCTGTTTGCCCATAATTCATCATCTAGGCCTCTTATTCTTATTTCACTGTCTATTCCTTCTCTCCAGCTTCTCTTTGGCCGTCCTCGTTTTCTTCGGCCAGTTGGTTTCCATTGTAGTATTTGTTTAGGTAGTCTTTCATCATTCATTCGTTGTACATGTCCGTACCACACCAGTTGTTTTGTTCTTATATCATCCACTAAAGTACGTTCACCCACTGTCATAATTTCTCTTATTCTTTGATTTGTAACTCTTTCTCTTTTTGATTTCCTTGCTGGTCTTCTCCAATAGTCCATCTCCGTAGCGGAAAGCATTTTTTCTGTTTTATCCTTGATTGGCCATACTTCTGAGCCGTATGTAATAATACTTTTTACAATGGTGTTATATATAAGCTTTTTGTTATGTTTTGATATACTTTGGTCCCAAATTATTCCATTTAATAAAGTTATTGCTTTTCTTCCTTGTACGTTTCGATCTTTTATAGCTTTGTCTAGTGCTCCGTCAGCTGTAATTTTTAGACCTAAGTATTTATACTCATCACAGGACTAAATTCGCTGCACGGTATTTAAGATTAGATCCTGTTTCATTCCACCGATACACATATACTCTGTCTTATTGAGATTAACCTCTAGTCCCCACTTATTGTACTCTTGTATTAGTTTTCGTGTCATATATTCGAGGTCGTCATAATCCTGAGCCACTACTATCTGATCATCGGCGAAACATAAAGTATACAAGGTGGTTTCGTCCAACGAAATTCCCATGTTTTGGCATTTTCCCTTCTATACTTTAAGGACTTGTTCCAAGTATATCTTGAAGAGCGTAGGCGAGATACAGCAACCTTGTTTAAGACCTTTATTTACTTGAAAGCCTTTGGTTAATTTTGCTTTTATTTTAACTTTTGCCTTACTAATGCGGTATTATAACTCTTTGATGGCCTTAATTAGTTGTATGCTTATGTTTGTGTTTTCCAACGCTTTCCAAAGTAGATTTAGTGGTATTATTAATTTTCTAACTTGTTCTAGGTGCAATTCAAGAGAGAATTCGGGCCGAAGCCAAACCTTCTGGTATCCAGATGATGACGTCGTCAAATGGCTGGTCGAGTGTCTACCTAATCGCGGTGGTCCTGTTATCAGGAGAAGCACAAAAATTTGTGGAGTTCGCTGGCCGATTTCCACACATTTACTACAGTTTATTAAACATAGGTGTAACCTCTGCCATTGGCCAACTGTTTCTCTACTCGATGGTGTCAGATTTCGGGCCTCTAGTCGTCTCGATAGTTACCACAACAAGAAAGTTCTTTACAGTGTTAGGTTCGGTTATTTTGTTTGGAAACACTCTTACACCAAGACAATGGCTTGGAGCTTTACTCGTGTTTACCGGACTGTTCTTGGACGCCCTCTTTTCAAAAGGAAGCCCGAAAAAAGATGATAAGAAGTGATAATATCATTCCATTACGTTTAGGTATCAAATTGTTGTTTTTTTTTAAGTTTCATTATTTATTTTTTTATAATAAAATAAAGAAATAAATGTTAGTTATTTGTTTGTTTATTAGGTATGTATGTTTATTAAGGATAGGTGTCACCTCTGTAATTGGTCAATTTGTTCTCTACTCGATGTTGTCGGATTTCGGGCCCCCCAGTCGTTTTCGATAGTTACCACAACAAGAAAGTTCTTTACAGTGTTAGGTTCGGTTATTTTGTTTGGAAACACTCTTACACCAAGATAATAGCTTGAAGCTTTACTTGTATTTACCGGACTGTTTTTGGACTCCCTCTTTTCAAAAGGAAGCCCCAAAAAAGATGATAAGAAGTGATAATATCATTCCATTACGTTTAGGTATCAAATTGTTGTTTTTTTTAAGTTTCATTATTTATTTTTTTATAATAAAATAAAGAAATAAATGTTAGTTATTTGTTTATTTATTAGGTATGTATGTTTATTAAGGACAGGTGTCACCTCTGTAATTGGTCAATTTGTTCTCTACTCGATGTTGTCGGATTTCGGGCCCCCCAGTCGTTTTCGATAGTTACCACAACAAGAAAGTTCTTTACAGTGTTAGGTTCGGTTATTTTGTTTGGAAACACTCTTACACCAAGATAATAGCTTGAAGCTTTACTTGTATTTACCGGACTGTTTTTGGACTCCCTCTTTTCAAAAGGAAGCCCCAAAAAAGATGATAAGAAGTGATAATATCATTCCATTACGTTTAGGTATCAAATTGTTGTTTAAGTTTCATTATTTATTTTTTTATAATAAAATAAAGAAATAAATGTTAGTTATTTGTTTATTTATTAGGTATGTATGTTTATTAAGGACAGGTGTCACCTCTGTATTTGGTCAATTTGTTCTCTACTCGATGTTGTCGGATTTCGGGCCCCCCAGTCGTTTTCGATAGTTACCACAACAAGAAAGTTCTTTACAGTGTTAGGTTCGGTTATTTTGTTTGGCAACACTCTTACACCAAGACAATGGCTTGGAGCTTTACTCGTGTTTACCGGACTGTTTTTGGACGCCCTCTTTTCAAAAGGAAGCCCCAAAAAAGATGATAAGAAGTGATAAAATCATTCCATTACGTTTAGGTATCAAATTGTTGTTTTTTTTTTAAGTTTCATTATTTATTTTTTTATAATAAAATAAAGAAATAATGTTAGTTATTTGTTTATTTATTAGGTATGTATGTTTATTAAGGACAGGTGTCACCTCTGTAATTGGTCAATTTGTTCTCTACTCGATGTTGTCGGATTTCGGGCCCCCCAGTCGTTTTCGATAGTTACCACAACAAGAAAGTTCTTTACAGTGTTAGGTTCGGTTATTTTGTTTGGCAACACTCTTACACCAAGACAATGGCTTGGAGCTTTACTCGTGTTTACCGGACTGTTTTTGGACGCCCTCTTTTCAAAAGGAAGCCCCAAAAAAGATGATAAGAAGTGATAAAATCATTCCATTACGTTTAGGTATCAAATTGTTGTTTTTTTTTTAAGTTTCATTATTTATTTTTTTATAATAAAATAAAGAAATAAATGTTAGTTATTTGTTTATTTATTAGGTATGTATGTTTATTAAGGACAGGTGTCACCTCTGTATTTGGTCAATTTGTTCTCTACTCGATGTTGTCGGATTTCGGGCCCCCCAGTCGTTTTCGATAGTTACCACAACAAGAAAGTTCTTTACAGTGTTAGGTTCGGTTATTTTGTTTGGCAACACTCTTACACCAAGACAATGGCTTGGAGCTTTACTCGTGTTTACCGGACTGTTTTTGGACGCCCTCTTTTCAAAAGGAAGCCCCAAAAAAGATGATAAGAAGTGATAAAATCATTCCATTACGTTTAGGTATCAAATTGTTGTTTTTTTTTTAAGTTTCATTATTTATTTTTTTATAATAAAATAAAGAAATAAATGTTAGTTATTTGTTTATTTATTAGGTATGTATGTTTATTAAGGACAGGTGTCACCTCTGTAATTGGTCAATTTGTTCTCTACTCGATGGTGTCGGATTTCGGGCCCCCAGTCGTTTTTGATAGTTACCACAACAAGAAAGTTCTTTACAGTGTTAGGTTCGGTTATTTTGTTTGGAAACACTCTTACACCAAGATAATAGCTTGAAGCTTTACTTGTATTTACCGGACTGTTTTTGGACTCCCTCTTTTCAAAAGGAAGCCCCAAAAAAGATGATAAGAAATGATAAAATCATTCCATTACATTTAGGTATTAAATTGTTGTTTTTTTAAAGTTTCATTATTTATTTTTTTATAATAAAATAAAGAAATAAATGTTAGTTATTTGTTTGTTTACTAGGTATGTATGTTTATTAAGGATAGGTGTCACCTCTGTAATTGGTCAATTTGTTCTCTACTCGATGGTGTCGGATTTCGGGCCTCTAGTCGTCTCGATAGTTACCACAACAAGAAAGTTCTTTACAGTGTTAGGTTCGGTTATTTTGTTTGGAAACACTCTTACACCAAGATAATAGCTTGAAGCTTTACTTGTATTTACCGGACTGTTTTTGGACTCCCTCTTTTCAAAAGGAAGCCCCAAAAAAGATGATAAGAAGTGATAATATCATTCCATTACGTTTAGGTATCAAATTGTTGTTTTTTTTAAGTTTCATTATTTATTTTTTTATAATAAAATAAAGAAATAAATGTTACTTTTTGTTTCTTAATATTAAACATACATACACAAAAATTTGTTCTGCTATTGTTGTCCTATTCCGATATTGATGTCCTTAAATGCCTGGTCGGGTGTCTACTTAATCGCGGTGGTCCTGTTATCAGGAGAAGCACAAAAATTTGTGGAGTTCGCTGGCCGATTTCCACACATTTACTACAGTTTATTAAACATAGGTGTAACCTCTGCCATTGGCCAACTGTTTCTCTACTCGATGGTGTCAGATTTCGGGCCTCTAGTCGTCTCGATAGTTACAACAAGAAAGTTCTTTACAGTGTTAGGTTCGGTTATTTTGTTTGGAAACACTCTTACACCAAGACAATGGCTTGGAGCTTTACTTGTATTTACCGGACTATTCTTGGACGCCCTCTTTTCAAAAGGAAGCCCCAAAAAAGATGATAAGAAGTGATACAATCATTCCATTACATTTAGGTATCAAATTGTTGTTTTTTTTTTAAGTTTCATTATTTATTTTTTTATAATAAAATAAAGAAATATAAATGTTAGTTATTTGTTTGTTTATTAGGTATGTATGTTTATTAAGGACAGGTGTCACCTCTGTAATTAGTCAATTTGTTCTCTACTCGATGGTGTCGGATTTCGGGCCTCAAGTCGTTTCCGATAGTTACCACAACAAGAAAGTTCTTTACAGTGTTAGGTTCAGTTATTTTGTTTGGAAACACTCTTACATCAAGACAATGGCTTGGAGCTTTACTCGTGTTTACCGGACTGTTCTTGGACGCCCTCTTTTCAAAAGGAAGCCCCAAAAAAGATGATAAGAAATGATAAAATCATTCCATTACATTTAGGTATTAAATTGTTGTTTTTTTAAAGTTTCATTATTTTTTTATAATAAAATAAAGAAATAAATGTTAGTTATTTGTTTGTTTATTAAGCATAGGTGTCACCCTTAGAGTAATAAAATTACTCTAAGGTGTCACCTCTGTAATTGGTCAATTTGTTATCTACTCGATGGTGTCGGATTTCGGGCCCCCAGTCGTTTTCAAGAGTTACCACAACAAGAAAGTTCTTTACAGTGTTAGGTTCGGTTATTTTGTTTGGAAACACTC
This sequence comes from Aspidapion aeneum, assembly GCA_963576565.1. Classification (NCBI taxonomy): domain Eukaryota; kingdom Metazoa; phylum Arthropoda; class Insecta; order Coleoptera; family Brentidae; genus Aspidapion; species Aspidapion aeneum. The sequence continues at coordinate 220,541,061 of OY755038.1, read as the reverse complement.
TTCCACCAAGACAATGGCTTGGAGCTTTACTCGTATTTACCGGACTATTCTTGGATGCCCTCTTTTCAAAAGGAAACCCCAAAAAAGATGATAAGAAGTGATAATATCATTCCATTACGTTTAGGTATCAAATTGTTGTTTTTTTTAAGTTTCATTATTTATTTTTTTATAATAAAATAAAGAAATAAATGTTAGTTATATGTTTGTTTATTAGGTATGTATGTTTATTAAGGACAGGTGTCACCTCTGTAATTGGTCAATTTGTTCTCTACTCAATGGTGTCGGATTTCGGGCCCCCAGTCGTTTTCGATAGTTACCACAACAAGAAAGTTCTTTACAGTGTTAGGTTCGGTTATTTTGTTTGGAAACACTCTTACACCAAGACAATGGCTTGGAGCTTTACTTGTATTTACTGGACTGTTCTTGGACGCCCTCTTTTCAAAAGGAAGCCTCAAAAAAGATGATAAGAAGTGACAATATCATTCCATTACGTTTAGGTATCAAATTGTTGTTTTTTTTAAAGTTTCATTATTTATTTTTTTATAAGAAAATGAAGAAATAAATGTTAGTTATTTGTTTGTTTATTATGTATTTTTATTATGTATGTATTATTATGACTCAATGGTGTCGGATTTCGGGCCCTCAGTCGTTTTCGATAGTTACCACAACAAGAAAGTTCTTTACAGTGTTAGGTTTTGTTATTTTGTTTGGCAACACTCTTACACCAAGACAATGGCTTGGAGCTTTACTCGTGTTTACCGGACTGTTCTTGGACGCCCTCTTTTTAAAAGGAAGCCCCAAAAAGGATGATAAGAAGTGATAATATCATTCCATTACATTTAGGTATTAAATTGTTGTTTTTTTAAAGTTTCATTATTTATTTATTTTTTTATAATAAAATAAAGAAATAAATGTTAGTTATTTGTTTGTTTATTAGGTATGTATGTTTATTAAGGATAGGTGTCACCTCTGTAATTGGTCAATTTGTTCTCTACTCGATGTTGTCGGATTTCGGGCCCCCCCAGTCGTTTTCGATAGTTACCACAACAAGAAAGTTCTTTACAGTGTTAGGTTCGGTTATTCTGTTTGGAAACACTCTTACACCAAGACAATGGCTTGGAGCTTTACTTGTATTTACCGGACTATTCTTGGACGCCCTCTTTTCAAAAGGAAGCCCCAAAAAAGATGATAAGAAGTGATAATATCATTCCATTACATTTAGGTATCAAATTGTTGTTTTTTTTTAAGTTTCATTATTTATTTTTTTATAATAAAATAAAGAAATAAATGTTAGTTATTTGTTTGTTTATTAGGTATGTATGTTTATTAAGGACAGGTGTCACCTCTGTAATTGGTCAATTTGTTCTCTACTCGATGTTGTCGGATTTCGGGCCCCCCAGTCGTTTTCGATAGTTACCACAACAACAAAGTTCTTTACAGTGTTAGGTTCGGTTATTTTGTTTGGAAACACTCTTACACCAAGACAATGGCTTGGAGCTTTACTTGTATTTACCGGACTATTCTTGGATGCCCTCTTTTCAAAAGGAAGCCCTAAAAAAGATGATAAGAAGTGATAATATCATTCCATTACGTTTAGGTATCAAATTGTTGTTTTTTTTAAGTTTCATTATTTATTTTTTATAATAAAATAAAGAAATAAATGTTAGTTATTTGTTTGTTTATTAGGTATGTATGTTTATTAAGGACAGGTATCACCTCTGTAATTGGTCAAGTTGTTCGCTACTCGATGGTGTCGGATTTCAGGCCCCCAGTCGTTTTCGATAGTTACCACAACAAGAAAGTTCTTTGCAGTGTTAGGTTCGGTTATTTTGTTTGGAAACACTCTTACACCAAGACAATGGCTTGGAGCTTTACTTGTATTTACCGGACTGTTCTTGGACGCCCTCTTTTCAAAAGGAAGCCTCAAAAAAGATGATAAGAAGTGATAATATCATTCCATTACGTTTAGGTATCAAATTGTTGTTTTTTTTTTAAGTTTCATTATTTATTTTTTTATAAGAAAATAAAGAAATAAATGTTAGTTATTTGTTTGTTTATTAGGTATGTATGTTTATTAAGGACAGGTGTCACCTCTGTAATTGGTCAATTTGTTCTCTACTCAATGGTGTCGGATTTCGGGCCTCTAGTCGTCTCGATAGTTACCACAACAAGAAAGTTCTTTACAGTGTTAGGTTCTGTTATTTTGTTTGGAAACACTCTTACACCAAGACAATGGCTTGGAGCTTTACTTGTATTTACCGGACTGTTCTTGGACGCCCTCTTTTCAAAAGGAAGCCCCAAAAAAGATGATAAGAAGTGATAAAATCATTCCATTACATTAAAAAATGTTAGTTGTTTGTTGGTTTCTCTTTTTGTTTGTTTAATATGTATGTTTTTTTATGTATGTTTATTAAGCATACATACAAACACAAAAAAATTTGTTCTGCTATTCCGATAATGACGGCATTAAATGCGTGATTGAGTGTATTTAATCGCGGTGGCCCTGTTATCAGAAACACAAACATTTGTGGAATTCTCCGATCCATTTCCACACGTTTACTATAGTTTATTAAACATAGGTGTCATATCTGCCATTGGTAAGGTGTTTCTCTACTCGATGGTGTCGGATTTCGGGCCTCTAGTAGTTTTTGATAGTTACCACAACGAGTTCTACAGTGTTAAGTTTTTTTATTTTGCTTGGTAACACTTTCACACCCAGATAGTGGCTTGGAGCTTTACTCGTGTTTACCAGTCTATTCTTGGACGCCCTCTTTTCAAAAAGAGGCCCAAAAAAAATAAGTGATAAAATCATTCCATGACATTTAGATAACACATTGTTTTTGTTGTTCACCCAGCCCAAGATTTTTGTAGATATTTTCCACATATTTCATGAATAAAAAGATAAAATAGTATAAAATACGACATCATGAGGTCTCGGCCCCCCTAAGACATATTCCTGGGTGCGCCACTGTATTTAGTCTTGTATTTTTTTATAAGGAAATAAAGAAATAAATGTTTTTTTGTTTGTTAATATTTGACTGCACATCTCTTTACCATAGGTTAACATACAAGCACAAAAATTTGTTCTGCTATAATTAATTCAATTAACAGGCAGAGTGCTTAATAGCTTCTTTGCTAAGGAGCTATGAAGCTACCACTAAATGGGACACCTACTGAAAACAATAGGGAGCGCGAGAACAGCAGAACGTAATTTACTGACGCAGTGAGGTGGGGAAACGACCCTTGATGATTAAAACGAAAGAAAACCTACCTTGATGGTTTTCTTTACAAGGAAAAAGGTGCCATGGGAATGGAATAATCCGATTGTGGTTTGTCTTCTTTGGGCGGTCGTAACTTCTTTTTTGCTTCACTAAGGCTTAAGGCAACTGTTAGGTTCTGCGCAATCGCGGCTTTATGATTTATTTTTTAATTAGGTTTCCTTCACAGGGAGGCAAGGATCAACCCTCTTGTAACGCGTCTTGGCGAGCGTCTCATTTTTGAAATTGAGTATGTGTATGACTAGGTCAAATAAACGATGATTTACCCACATAGCACAAAAATCACATCAACGTTAAATTAACGTGAACAAAAATAACAAAGTTTTTTTTTACTTGAAAACAACCGCATACCATGTAATATTTATTTTGTTAAATCTACATGCTTAAAGATAACTTAAAAACAAGGAGAAATCAAGCTATAAAAATATACTTTTTGCTGAAGTTTCTGGTGCTGTGTATATAACGTGTTTTTTACCCTCGTTATTTTCATGTACCAAATTCACACTTGAAAAGTCCTCCACAACATGTTCTAAAACGCCACTAGATTAAAACTTCTCAAACCTACTAACTTTCTGCGTCTTTTTTGGTCACGTTTTTTTAATAACATTTTTTTAAGAGACGCGAAAGGAAGTTATAAAAGTTCACTAGTTTAAGGCTACAACACTTCAAGACAATTTGAAAGATGGCGCTCAAGGCAAGACAAAATATCTATATATCTATCTACATACATTTTTTTTAAAAAGCTAAACAAGATTTTTTAACAGTAAACACTTTCACAGAATATTAATGTGTCTTTATCAGGTTAATAACAGATGCGTCGTGATCGTGAAGGATCAGGGATCAGTTCCTTCCAGTCCAGGTTTTTGGAGTTTGTTTAGAGGCCAAAGCACTGCCTGATAGATTTCGTCAAAGTGAAATATCCCGACAATAGGTGGCGCTGCTGCTAGTAAAATCTCAAAAATATTCAGTAAAAAAGCCATGCATGTCGCGTTTTAAAATTCGTGTAGAAAAGGCGTGAATCTAATGTGATTTTAACGTAAAAATCACTTGAAACTAACGTAAAAACATTGCTGTTTTAATTTTATAATGGCGTTATTACAACGCAGTTTTAAGCAACGTTATTTTTTATAACGTTAATGAATGACCTATTAAGCTTGTTTTCATATATGAAATAAACGTTTTTTTTTAGCAGCTTTTAAAATCAACGTTTTTTTTCTCACGCCTTTTTTACGTGTTAAACACGTGATTGTGCTATGTGGGTTCACACTATATTTTTGTTGTTTTAGTTTCTCGCTTGTTGACTATGTATTTTAAATGGATCAGTTTAGAGAAAATAGGTGAATGGAATATTAGGTGTGTTAAACAAGGACACATATCGAGAGGTGTGATTTGGGGTTGCTCCAGTTTTAGTATAATATTTACAATTTGAATGCGCAAAAAACATATCTGTTTTTTATCCCAATGCACTGACTGTTATTCAGTGGCGGCAGGTGACGTGATAAATTGGGGGGGCAGAAATTTATATTGCATGGAAAAGTAGATGAAAAAAATTACCTAAACAATTTTATTTTAGTATTTTACAAACAAGCAGCTACTTGGTGTAGTTTTAAGTTTATTTGTTTATAGATAAAGTCTATTCGCCCTTCTCTTACATACGCAAAATGCTTGGATTAGCACCAGTTTCAGACTCATCATGGCCCCGTAGAGCAACCTCAAAAATCCCACAGAATTTTAAACAGTCTATTAACCTACTAAGTATGTCTATTTTTTTGCCATTTTCATTATGTTCGGTAATATTTTGCCTATAGCCACTATTCAATTGGTACCTTTCAGTTTTGCATAGCATAGAAAATTTTATGTGGGTATTTAATTAAGTAGCACAGTGCTAGAGATCACACATTCCTTTTGCCACCTACGCAACCGCACAACCAGTGTTTAGCATCGTATAATTTTTTATTACTTGCACTAAAATTTTGGTTAATTTTTAGGAATTTTTAGGTCCGGTCTATGTGGCCCTAAAGATTCTATTTATAATCAAAGTTCATATGTTCAAAATACCTACGACTGGGCGAGGTACACGGCCGAACACTTGGCGAACAGTCGTGGTCGGATCGGACGTCTATTTTAGGTAGAATTGTCTATTTTATACGATCGTTTCTAGGATACGTTTGTTGACGTTAACCGCACTTGATGAAAGACCGAAAATGTCCTACAATGCGCATGTACGCATGCGAAATGTTCCTCGCGATATGACTACGCGAGTTAGGCGACCAACAATACATCACAATAAGTCAACGTATTTAAATTTGCACAGTTAATTATGTATTCGACGGTATTTATTCCCATTTTATAACCAAACGATCGGCAATGCTTTTTACTACTGACTAAGCCCAAATCAAAACAAACAAACATACTCATACCACAGCCTTCGTAAACTAACGAGCCACGAACCAGAAGAAACGGCAACACAGCGGGGAGGCCAGTCATTTTCGTCCACGTGCGTCGCCCACCACGCTAGTTACTGGCCGTTTCCGCGCAGATAATGTTTTTTTTTTTAACTTTTAGTATATTTCAAATCGCGTTACCAAATAAAACAACTGTTCTGGTTTTAGTGAGATGTGTGATGAACTTAAAATTATATTACCTACTTAATAAAAGCTGTGTAAAAAAGACCTTTTGTACACCGGTAAGAAGTTTGTTTTTGTTTGGAATTTTTGGTCTTTTTTTTAAATTTTAAACATGCCGCGAAAGTGTTGGGTACCCGGTTGCAAAAGTAACGATGCATTAATGAAGAGGGTCACGAAACAACCTTTAGCTTCCCAAAAGAAAATGACCTAAAAAATGCTTGGCTTCAGCCCATACACAGAGAAGATTATGTTGTGACTGCATCTTCAGTGGTTTGTTGGAAACATTTTGACATAAGTGACGTTGGTAGAACCGAGATAATTAGGGATAAAGAGGGAGTACAATAGGAGGTGCCACTAACATTCCCTAAGTTAAACAATGGGGCAATACCTCGGCTATTTGAATCTCAACCCGAGTATATGTCAAACCCCAAACCTCCAGTAAGAGAAAATCCTGACGACAACGAAAAAAATTGAAGAAAGGGAGGGTATGGAAATATATATAAATATATATTGCGTTTATAGACTTCGAAAAAGCATTGAGCACTGGGCAGTAAAAGATCTTTAATTAATAGCCGAATGGATCACAGATATACAGACTTAATAGCCAATATATATAGTGAAGCAACAACATTAATCAAAATCCACAGAGGAACCAAGCCAATCCTCATAAGAAGAGGTGTCAGCGTGACACAATATTCCCTAAATTATTTAACCAGGCCGTAGAAGATGTTTTTAAAAGCTTAGATTAGGAAGAAATAGGCATCAAAGTAAACGGACAATTCTGAACCACCAAGATATGCTGATAAAATCAATCAATCTAAAAGAAAATAGAACAAGTAGAGGAATATATAGGACCCGGGACAAATTATTAAACTGAAAAAAGAAAAGCAAACAGCTGAAATCAAGAGACGAGTAAGATTGGCCTGGGCAGCATTCGGTAAATTAAGCAACATATTAAGAAATAAAAAATATCCTCAGTACCTCAAAACGGAAGTGTATAACCAATGTATCCTTCCTGTACTTACCTATGAATCCCAGACCTGGACACTTACAAAATCAAACATGGATAAGGTAACAAAAGCCCAAAGATCAATGGAAAGACAAATGTTACATGTAAAGCTAACAGGTAGAAAAGGAATGAATTGATAAGAAATAAAACAAATGTAAGGGATGTCAGAGCAGAAGTAGCAAAATTAAAATGGAAATTTGCCGGTCATATTATCAGACAGAAAGACGATTGATGGAACAAATGTATTGTAAACTGGAGAACTTGGCCATAGATGGATTGACGAAGGCTAAATAGAATAGATATAAAAAAAGGTAAGTTCATTTAAAGTTTAAATTAACATGGTACCACTTTTAACTAGATTCATAGTTCTGTAAAGTAAGCAGTCAGACATAAGAAACTATCCCACAAACATCCTGTTGTTCAAACTTGACAGTAATAACTTAGCAGTAAGAAAGGAACAATTTTTATTTCTTACTTCTCACTTCATACTGCTTACTTCACGGTACTATGAATCGAACTTTAGGGTTGTTCTCACAAATTGTTTAAAAGTAATTTCTCTTCTGTTTATTCTAGGTTTTGTTACATATTTTTTAACATGATTAATGGCCACTAATATTTATTTCCAAATGTTTTGTTTGTTTTAAAAATTAAATGTAACACGCCTAAACACAGTTTATTAGTTTTTACAAAAAAAAATACAAAATCGCCAAACTACAATCAAAACAAATAGCAGATGTTTATATCTCCCATGTATATATCGGCCCACCAGCCGGCCAATTTGCGATGTTGCCTTTTCTGGTTCGTGGCTCGTTAGTTTACGAAGGCTGCGCTCATACACTAAGGATAGAACCGGCATCGTCTACAAGGGCAACGGAATTGTCCGCTCGATGTTGATGGACGACTTCGACTTTAAACACACATTCCTCTCAACTCACTTGAACCGCGCCGCAAATCCTTTATCTATGGTCCTCTCGACCCCGCTCGAGAACAACCACCCATACCCCGCAGAAAACACGAGCGGATAGTTCTCAACTTGCATTCCATTTGCTATTGGTTGACATAGTCAGGCGGGATTTTTAAAATTAAAACTCTCCTGTCCTCGTTTTGGGAGGTTGAAATCGGTGTTAAACCAAACTGAAACAAAACCTAACCGTGGTCAATTGATGGGAAACGTATCCTAACGGGGGCGTGTCTGGACAGGTTAGGATACGTTGTCGAATAATTTATCAGGATTAGGTTAACACCGATTTCGACAGGAAAACAGGATAGGGAAGCTAATTTAAACTATATATCATAATTTTTGAGATAACTTTGACAGTTATCAGTTGTTTACCATAACAAAAAGCATAGGCCAAAAAAAAAGTTGTCCCAAAAATAATGACATGAACTGTAATAGTTATTTAAACAACAAGGTTTGAAAACGACTCTTTGCACACGATCGAGACAGTTTGGTAGACCGAGCCGAAGGCGAGGTCTACAGGTCGAGGGAGTGTGCAAAGAGGTTTTCAAACGAGTTTTTTACAATATATTTTATACGACTGCTAATAAAGAAAAATCAAATTTTAATTTAACTTGTTTTTATTTCCCACATTTTTACAACAAAACTTTAAAAATTCAACAATTTTTTGACGTATCTAATCAACAAAACATACGAGCAGTGACGGTTGCTACGGAACTAAGCCAACTTATATTGATGGGTGACAACAACAAAAATCACAATGACGGGAGACCCGTAGCAAAACGTTTTGCACACAGCGTGCGCAAATGATCTCCGTGCGCAAAAGCCCCTTTTACAAGACAGTCGTATAAAAAAGAATATAATGTTTTTACAAAACTAAAAAAAACTCATCGGCATATGCATAGATTTAGTTAAATTCAATAGGTATGTACTGCACAAACCACTACACTTTTTAATCACTTACAACTAGTATATCACAGATTAGGTAAATAAGTGTAGTATATATTCGTATTTTACGCCGAAAGCTGTAAACATAATGTTTGTTCAAGGCCAACACAAAAATAGAGGCCACGACCCTGAAAAAATACTCGCGGCTACAGACTAAAATGCACTCTGGCTCCTTCGATTTCGAGGTAATGTTTTAATTGTTTTGTTTTTGTTTAAATAGCCTGAAGCATGGAATAAATAAATTTCTTCGATGGTGGAAGTGTTTGAAGTCTTTTCGAGTTTTAAAAATTAGTATTAAAAATATTTGTCGTGTCGTTAGTTCGGTCAAATTTAGTTCAAAATAGCGGTAGTAACGAAATAGGGTGTCTTTCCAACATATTTTTTCAAAAAAAAACTTCCCTGACTTCTTTCGCGGGATCCTAGCGGGTGTGAAACAAAACCTAACCGAACCGAACTTAACCGAATCGAATTATCGGTTTAGTTCGGTTTGGTTTCACAACCTCTGGGATACCGGTTCGGTTCAGTTCCGTTCGGTTCGGTTCGGTTTTGTTTCACACCCGCTAGGATCCCGCGAAAGAAGCCAGGGAAGTTTTTTTTTTGAAAAAATATGTTAGAAAGACACCCTATTTCGTTACTAGCGCTATTTTGGACTAAATTTGACCGAACTAACGACACGACAAATATTTTTAATACTAATTTTTAAAACTCGAAAGGACTTCAAACACTTCCACCATCGAAGAAATTTATTTATTCCATGCTTCCAGGCTATTTAAACAAAAACAAAACAATTAAAACATAACCTCGAAATCGAAAGAGCCAGAGTGCATTTTAGTCTGTAGCCGCGAGTAATGTGAGTTGAAAAAATCAGCTGTTCTCCCGGGGCTGAATTTTACATTGGGTCTTATGGGAGGTCAGATGTTTTTTTATGATATTTTCAAAATATGGCACTACCGATTTCCGCAAAATTTCAGTGAAATATTCTCAGACACCATCCCGATATTCCACCAAAGGTTTGTAAGGAAGCAACATGATTAAAAGGTTAAAATCTTCAAGATTTAGCATTCCTTATTTTGAATTCAAATTACCCGCCATGTACCACATGCCAACTGTTATATTTGACATGTATTTAACTTTGTGCAAGGCCAACACAAAAATAGAGGGCACGACCCTGAAAAAATCAGCTGTTCTCCCGGGGCTGAATTTTACATTGGGTCTTATGGGAGGTGAGACGTTTTTTTATGATATTTTCAAAATGGCACTACAGATTTCCGCAAAATTTCACTGAAATATTCTCAGACACCATCCCGATATTCCACCAAAGGTTTGTAAAGAAGCAACATGATTAAAAGGTTAAAATCTTCAAGATTTAGCATTCCTTATTTTAAATTCAAATTACCCGCCATGCACCACATGCCAACTGTTATATTTGACATCTATTTGACTTTGTCATATGTGATTGTCACATTCGCTTCTGCTTTAAACTTAATTTTTGGGTGAGCTAATGAAGCGGCTATGAAAAATTAGGGATTACTATACATTAAAAAAAAATTGTTCTGCCAGAATAAAGTAAAAACAATCTCAAAAACGGCTTTATTAAAAAAAAATCAAATATCCATGAACCGTCATTCCAACTTCAATATTTTAAAGACAATCAGCTGTGTCGTAACGTGACCATCAAAAAAAAATCAGCCCCGGATGTGACGTCAACAAAGTGGAGGATCGTGGCCCGTCCATTTTGATAGCCCTGCTTTGTCATATGTGATTGTCACATTCGCTTCTGCTTTAAACTTAATTTTTGTGTGAGCTAATGAAGCGGCTATGAAAAATTAGGGCTTACTATACATTTAAAAAGAATTGTTCTGCCAGAATAAAGTAAAAACAATCTCAAAAACGGCTTTATTTAACAAAAAATCAAATATCCATGAACCGTCATTCCAACTTCAAAATTTTAAACACAATCAGCTGTGTCGTAACGTGACCATCAAAAAAAAATCAGCCCCGGATGTGACGTCAACAAAGTGGAGGATCGTGGCCCGTCCATTTTGATAGCCCTGGTTTGTTAAATGCTTGACTGGTGGCACATCTCTTAATATAATAATAATCTTAAACGGCAACGTTCAACATCAAAAAGTCAGCTGACTATTTCGACCAATAGCAAACGGAATGCAAGTTGTGAACTAGCCGCTTATCAGAAAACGGGTGAAATTGAAACCTTGCCCCATGCGGCGCTGCCGGCTTGTAATATTTACGCTAAACTTGCTGTCAACCACAGATAATAAAAAGTACTAGACAATCATATTGTTAGGGAAGATTTAACATTTTTTAAATAAATCAATTAAAAATACTGTTTGTTATCTAGTTTTGGAAGGGCACTGCCCCGTTCCCTCCCTGTAGCAGCCGCCACTGCTGTTATAGTGGGTTTACACATGCATGAATTTAGTGGCGCCAGTGTTCGCGCCAGTTCTATTTGCACGCCAGTAAAGGTTTACACTATTGTGCGAAAATTAAAAAGACTGGCACGCTAGCTTCATTTTTAAAGTGTACACGATACGCGATATGTCGGCTGAACTCTCGGAAGCCTGCAAAATACATAACATATTGACTCGTAAGCGGACCGAACCGTGGTCTTCTGTGGCAAAATAGTCGCTAAACTTTTATTGAAAAAAAAAATAAAAGAGATTAAGGAAAAGGAACAACGAAAAGGCCGTATCTGCATGGGTTAAAGCATGGATTGCTAGTCGATCTACTTTGGGTGCTTCCGAAAAACTTTTAGGAGATCTTGCAGCAGAAGATCCTGCAAGCTATAAAAACCATCTTCGAATGACAAAGCAACATTTTGATATTCTAGGGTTTCTCTTATTTAAACAACATTCTTTAAAATTCGGTCTGCTACTTTAAACCATGGTACTTTTGGGGTGTATACTTCATTTGCACCGGCTCCGGAACGTTGGCTTTTTTTAATTTTTGTCAATTCCAAAGCATATGTGTTTCTTATGGATCATATTTTTGCTTTTACTTCTGCAACTTCAAAGCCTTCAATAGTCATTATTTTACTAATTTTTTGGGAAGCATTATCTCGACTATCTTTGTTTTTATACGAACTACTGTGTACATCCCATAAACAAGGAAAACATTCATAGCCTTCAAGAAACTGTATGGTCAGTTCTGCTGACCACTTTTTTTAGCCATATTAAGCTATAAAAACAAAAATAAACAAAATTTTTAAGCTCAAACACAATGAAAATAAAAAATAATGTAAAATAATGAACATAAAACTGGCGAGCCGACGTGCAAGCACTTGTTTACACATGAAAATTTTCCTTTTCTGCGCGCATGCGTCACCACTGGCGCCAGCAAATTCAGTCAGCTGCAGACTTTTTTGATACATGCATGCAAAAAATAACTTGTGCGCAAGTCGGTGTTTACACTTGCAAATTTAACTTACTGGCGCGCCAGTTTTTATTGGCGCCAGCAAATCCATGCATGTGTAAACTCTCCTTTATTTAACACCAGGTTGAAATTAAATTTCAAATATTAAAATAAAATGTTTTGTTGTTTAAGAAATGTAACTAACTCCCTGACTCTGAAAACAGCCAGCATAGGGTCAGTCAGGGTAAATGTAAACAGGGGTAAATGTAAACGGTTCTATTTCTATTTACTATTAATTCTAATACCATGCTTCCTTGACAATTAGCGGCAAAATCCAGAGAGTTTAGGCATGTACTTGTTTACATTTGTACCTGATTATGTTTCCTTTAATGGGGTCCGAAATATCAGTTTACATTTACCCCAATTGGTTGGGGTAAATGTAAACATATGACAGTTTTTTAAACAATCTTTTGCATAAAAGCGCTTTTGTGTTTTTGTTCTTAGAACAAAGGATAATGTCCTAGTATTAGCACAAAATTTTTCAATAATTTTTTTTTATAAACAGGAGTGTCTATTTCTTGATTTCAAATCTGAAATTTCCCAAAACTGTCAAAATCATTCACATTTGCCCCAATTGACCATACCGTTCTAAGAAGCAATAGGTAATGGGTAAAGTTTTACCAATGGCCAATAAAGTGGGCCAATGGCCATTCCTACATTTGCTACCCTACTTAACTATGTCTACTTAAAAAACAAAAACAAAATAAAAGTTAAAAAGTTTTTATTTTTTTAAGTTTACAAGTGTATTTTGAACACCTTATTTTTGAATAAAGCCAAATTATTCTATTTTATTCACAACTAAAGCTATTGTTTTAAAATATTGATATTATTGTTTTTTGTAGATTGATAAAAAAAAACAACAAAAAGTACTTATATACCTAATCAAACTATTTTTTATAAAACTATCAAGAATACTTTAATTTATAATGAAAAAATAGTAGAAGTAATAATAATCAATAAGTAATAAAAAAAATAGAAAGAGAAACTTTAACATTAATTAGGTAACATTAAAGGTGAATAATTTTAAATTTTGAATATTTACTTTTTTCACCTCACATTTCTTATATTTTTGCAACCCTTTATTTTAAGTGTAACTTAAGTTAAACATATGTCTCTAGGTTAAACCCTTTTAAAGCTAAGAGTTTTCTTTTTTGCATGTGGGACAAATTTCTTTATTTTCGTTAATGATTTCATATGTGACATCCACCTTTAGTTTGAGGGGATACATAATGTCTCTATTAGAAAGGTATCCCAACAAAAATTGCCCCTGTTCTCCAAAAAAAGCTCTATGATTTTCATTTCCTGTCAAACAATCAGAAAACTCAATCTTATATTTTATGGCCAACTTGGGGCTTTGATCTTGGTTTTGATACTCACTTGATTGAAAAGTTTCATATTTAAAATAAAAATATGCCCCTCTCCAATCTCCCACATGAATAATAATAGTCCAGTTAAAATACTTTTGACAAACAATAAAATCACCATACCTTTCTTCACTATTTTTACTAGCTACACTGTGAAATGTAAAAGTAGCCGAAATACAATTTGAATTGGAAATTGGTAAGTTTGATACCAGTGAATTTGTATTTCCTTTTTTAGCAATAACCTTGGGCATATTTAGAACCATTCCTTTAATATCAAAGCTGCATACTGCTATTAACTTAAATATTTTTGGATTAATATCAAATTTAATAGTTTTAGCTTTTGAATCTTGCAGTATTAACTTACTCTTATGTATAACTTTTTTTCCTAGGGTGCTTACTCTAAAACTCAACAAAATGTCACAGTGTTTGTTCCCAGGAATGTCCAAATTTAGACACAGTTTGTTTTCATGGCTATCAAAATTATAAGTCAAAATACCAATCAAATTTTCCTTGATGAACCAATATATTTCTTGAATGTTCCCTTTGTCTAATTCGATGAAAAATTCTTGATGTAATAATAGATTAGTGGAGTGGTATCTTTCTAAATGTAGTTGCAAATGATAAGCTGTACCCTTAAACTCATTACAAAAGGTACAATCATAATCATCTCCATTAGTGCATTCTTTCTCGTGACCTTTAACATCTTCATAACTCAAAATTTATTTGCAACCCCCATAGCGGTTAATACAGGGCAACTCAAAATCTTTAATCACTAATTCATACAAATTAGAAACTACACCATGGTCATCTTTTTTAACACATCTTCCACATTTTACAAACCGATTCGGGTAAACTTTAACTGGAAGCACAGTTAAATATTCTTGGCATTCGCTGCATAAGAGAGTCTTGAGAATGTCTTCAGGAATCAGCATTTTTACTCAAGGAAAGCAAATGTGGTTGTTAAAGATAAAAACTTGTTTTAAAAGAATTTTTTTAATTTCTGAAAAAGTAAGGTTAAGGAGTTTAAAACATACTTATTTACCTAATTTGTGTTTAAAACGAACACCACACCCATAGATAAACGACCGCGGTTCATTTACCTAATCTGTGCGCGGTTCAGTCCAATGAAATTGAAGCTTCTTTTTCTCAGGGCTATCAAAACGGACGGGCCACGATCCTCCACTTTGTTGACGTCACATCCGGGGCTGATTTTTTTTTGATGGTTGCGTCACGACACAGCTGATTGTCTTTAAAATATTGAAGTTGGAATGACGGTTCAAGAATATTTGATTTTTAAAAAAATAAAGCCGGTTTTAAGATTGTTGTTACTATATTCTTGAAGAACAATTTTTTCAAATGTATAGTAATCCTTAATTTTTTAGAGCCGCTTCATAAGCTCACACTAAAATTAAATTTAAAACAGAAGCGAATGTGACAAACCCAAATGACAAAGTCAAATACATGTCAAATATAACAGTTGGCATGCGGTACATGGCGGGTAATTTGAATTCAAAATAAGGAATGCTAAATTTTGAAGATTTTAACCTTTTAATCTTTTTGCATCCTTACAAAAGTTTGGTGGAATATGGGGATGGGATCTGAGAATATTTCACTGAAATTTCGCCGAAATCTGTAGTGCCATTTTGAAAATATCACAAAAAAAACGTCTGACCTCCCATAAGACCCAATGTAAAAATCAGCCCCGGGAGAACAGCTGATTTTTTTCAGGGTCGTGGCCTCTATTTTTGTGTTGGCCTTGCGTGACCATCAAAAAAAAAATCAGCCCCGGATGTGACGTCAACAAAGTGGAGGATCGTGGCCCGTCCATTTTGATAGCCCTGGTCAATGGAATGCAAACACCGAGCCAGTTGTGTACTAGTGCTGCACTCATTTCCCCAATGGAATACGGCATAAGGTTCAGTCCGGTTAGTTTCACCACACCAATGAAATTGATCTTTCTCGGCTGTGAGTGGTAAAATAAAAATGGCGGTTCACGTAATCTTATCGTTCGCGCAGGTTACACAAGTCTTCTACCCACCCTTCTTTTCTAAGGTTTTTTACGATGTGTTTTTTAACGGGCTTTTAAGTAAGGGACGTTCAGTTCTATAGTAGTCCAAACGCACATCCTCACTGTCGTAAAGTAAACAGAAAAAGTAGCTTTTGCTGTGGGTCACTTGGTGTTCTGTGCTGTAGGTGCTCCCAGAATATTTTTTTCATAATTTTTATAAAAAAACAAGAAATTTTTTTAAGTGCAGTTTTTAATAAATTTAATAGAACCTTTTCAATTTACAAAGATATCCACATAAACTAAACAAAAATGCTGTAAACTGTATAAACTGCCTAAAAATACAAAAACAACTAATTTTTATAGAATGCATGAATTCCATTATGTAACAAATTATGAACCTCTTCCTGTTCTATTTTTTAACCACATTTTCGAAAAACTTACCCTCTTACAATAAAATCTAAGACTTGTTTACAAGACCACCTGTCTAATATAAAAAAATGGACGCTGTTTTGTTTAAAGGGTCTCAAAGGCTTGAGTGTATGCAGGTATGCATAAATGCAGCTTATTATATTAAGAGAAAAGTTAAAGTACATAGTATATCTTTAGTAATCCAAAATCAGTACAGCCCCAAATTGTTCAAATCTAAAACTAAATCATAAAATGTCCAATTTTTAAAAATTATCAATTTTAAAGAAACTTCTTAATTTTGCTAAGACATTACATATTTAATAGGTACTTATTTACTAACAACTACCCGAGGGGTGAACAGCTAACCCAAAATGTGTACACCGATTGTGAAAATCCACAATCTTTTGCTAAGATTGTGAGGGATTGTGGCAAGATTGTGAAAGATTGTGAGGGATTGTGGCAAGATTGTGAAAGATTGTGAGGGATTGTGGCAAGATTGTGAGGGATTGTGGTAAGATTGTGAAGGATTGTCCTAAGATTGTCCTAAGATTGTGAAGTATTAGGCATTTCGTTTCCCTAGTAATTTTTTGAAAAAGTGTTAGTCTAAACACGAAACGTCACCATAAAATCAATGGTTGTTTTTCTTCAACTTCCCAAAACCCACAAAACATACAATTAATTGTGAAGTATTGTGGTAAGATTGTGAAGGATTGTGAGAGATTGTGAAGGATTGTGACAGATTGTGGGTGATTGGGAGGGATTGTGTAAAAATTGTGATGGATTGTAAACAGATTGTGAGAAATGTGTACACCGATTGTGAGAGCTGTTCACCCCTCGCAACTACCTATCTAATAAAAATTATAATAATATAGTACATACCATAAAAATATTTCACTAGCAGTTACTAGAGACCTTGTATGTATGACATATTTTAATAATAAAGAGATGCGACAAACTCTTCAAAGTCAAATTTATTTAAGTCAAAATCAAAGGATGAAAATATTGGTCCTCTATACTCTAGTGATGTGAGTAAGATGCACCTTCTGTCCTTGTTAATTCATAGGCATTGGAAAATAAAAATAAACATTTTATAAAAAAACCTATACAGGGTATGACTGACAAACATGTTTGTTTATATGTTACAGCAAGGCCAACACAAAAATAGAGGCCACGACCCTGAAAAAATCAGCTGTTCTCCCAGGGCTGAATTTTACATTGGGTCTTATGGGAGGTCAGACATTTTTTTATGATATTTTCAAAATGGCACTACAGATTTCCGCAAAATTTCAGTGAAATATTCTCAGACACCATCCCAATATTCCATTAAAGGTTTGTAAGGAAGCAACATGATTAAAAGGTTAAAATCTTCAAGATTTAGCATTCCTTCTTTTGAATTCAAATTACCCGCCATGTACCACATGCCAACTGTTATATTTGACATGTATTTGACTTTGTCATATGTGATTGTCACATTCGCTTCTGCTTTAAACTTAATTTTTGTGTGAGCTAATGAAGCGGCTATGAAAAATTAGGGCTTACTATACATTTAAAAAAAATTGTTCTGCCAGAATAAAGTAAAAACAATCTCAAAAACGGCTTTATTTAACAAAAAATTTTATGTCATTCCAACTTCAAAATTTTAAAGACAATCAGCTGTGTGGTAACGTGACCATCAAAAAAAAATCAGCCCCGGATGTGACGTCAACAAAGTGGAGGATCGTGGCCCGTCCATTTTGATAGCCCTGGTTGCAGTTGCATGATGATTGATGTCACTCACCGCTGACCTTTTAAATGCCAATGAATTTGGCAAGAAAATTACAACCAAAAAATGTTAATTTCAGTGACTTTGATGGGCTTGTTGCGTCTCTCTTTAGTAAAAATATGTGATACATACAGGGTCTCTAGGAGTTACCAGTTATAAAATTTCAAGATGCTTGTCAATATACTAATACAAAAAAGTGTAGGGAGACACTCAATCATATTTACTTTCCCCACCACCTCAATTATATAGGTATGTTTAAAAAGAATTGAAATATTTGCGTTACATGTAGCATAAATTGATATTTTAATACATTGTTGGAAAGCTCTTAAAAAATGCTCAAAATAATGTTTTTACAACTTTTTTGATGACATTATCAGTTATTATTTAACCAAGAAATAATTTGTTTTAGTTGTACCTATCTTTGTGCCATATTAAGGATAAAGAGCATATTATTGTTAAGATTCCTAGATGATTTGTTTAAACAAATTATATCTTATTTTAGTTTTGGCCATTAACATATTAAATGTTTTTTTGTATTTTCAATGTTAATTTTATTTTCCATTTAACCTTAATCTGAGGGCACGGCAGTGCCTCGCCAAGTTCGCGCGCCGTAACCATCTTTTCTGGAAACATTTCAGCCGATATTTGACCTACCTAAAACTCTACTTCGGAATGAGCTACGAATCTCAAACTTTGCACAGTCGTAGATCTCCATGGAGTTAACAACCCCTCCAAGTTTCATGGAATTCCATAAAGTAGTAAAGTAGTTACGAAATTTCAAAAAACGCCGAAATTGCCACTCACTCACTGACTCACTCATGTATAGATCATCAATATTCTACTGTACTTCCAGACATGCTACAAAGCTGAAATTTGGCAGACTGATAGAAATTATGACCAAACCCCTGGAAAAAACCCCAAAATTTTAATTTACTCCCCTCCTCTATACATTTAAAGTTATGTAAAATTAGCATCACCCACTTCCAGAAATGCTAGAGAGTTGAGCTTTGTCAGACTGATAGGAACTATGATAAAACTATAGGAAAAAATCAAAAAACCCCAAAATTTTAATTTACTCCCCTCCCCTATACATTTAAAGTTATGTAAAAGTAGCATTGCCCACTTCCAGAAATGCTAGAGAGTTGAGCTTTGGCAGACTGATAGGAACTATGATGAAACTATAGGAAAAAATTAAAACACCCCAAAATTCTAATTTACTTCCTTCCCCTATTAAAGTAAAGTTATGTAAAAGTAACTCTGCCCACTTCCAGAAACACTAGAGAGCTGAACTTTTTAAGACTGAAAGACAATATATGAAAAAATTTAAAAACACCAACATTTTAATTTACTTCCCTCCCCTATAAATGTAAATTTATATAAAACTAACATTGCTCACTTCCAGAAATGGTAGAGAGCTGAGCATTGGAATGCTGATAGAAATTATGATAAAACCATGGGAAAAAATTTTAAAAGTCCAATATTTTCATTTACTCTCCTCCCCTATAAATGTAAAGTTATGTAAAAGTAACATTACCCACTTCCAGAAACGCTAGAGAGCTGAGCATTGGAAGACTGATAGGAACTATAGGACAAAATTTAAAAACACAATTTTAATTTATTTCCCTCCCCTATACATGTAAAGTTATGTAAAAGTAACATTGTGCACTTTCAGAAACGTTAGAGAGCTGAGCTTTGGAAGGCTGATAGGAACTACGATAAAACCATGGAAAAAAATTAAAAAATCTCAAAAATTTAAGTAAGGCATTGCAAAAGTTTTGAACAATATTCCGCATATTTTACTACTTTAAAAATTAAGTATTATCCAATTCCTTTAAAAAAGAAGTGAAATCATAACAAAAACATTTTACAATACAAATTTCAAAATGAAAGGTTCTTACTAGTTTGGAAATATTTTTCTAAACTTGGCTATTACGGCTGTAAATGACTCTTAGGCACAGTGCTAAATTCAACATAAAGAAGTTTGGCTGTAATAGCAAAGTTTAAAAAAAACATTTCCAAACTAGTAAGAACCTTTCATTTTGAAATTTGTATTGGAAAACTTGGCTTTACTTTTATCTCAATTCTTTTTACGGATTGCCATTTTCGCGTACTTGGCTTTTTTTACATGAAATGTTTTTGTTATGATAGTATTTCCCATTTTACCTGCACAATTAGGGTAAAATGGGAAACTGCAGTGGTCTAGATTTTTCCAAATAACAAATTATTTTTAAGTGTTTCAAGTACTTTTAAGTAAAATTTTGCTTCGCTATATAGCATACAAAGAAAAACTTCAATATCCTGAATATCATACAGTGACATCGAACAAAATTTAAATCTACAAACTTTAGCTAGATGTAGGGAGAATTTTGATGTACAGCGTGTCCCATTTTCGATGGGATTAAATGGGAAACTCGTTTATTATTAAAGATATTGATTTTCTGATTGCACCTTACCGTGCTCTTTTTTTGAGCCCTTAAAAATGGCGTAATCAGATTTTTGCTATACCCCGTAGTTTTGCTAATACAGGGAGTTTTTGAAAAAATTGTGTTTTTAATAATCCCTTGTATCTCGCTTATTTTGCGAGATATTTTTATTCTGTAAAAACCTTTTTATGGCAACTTTTTTAGAAGAAAATAATGACGTTGTCAACTTTTTAAAATATTGTTTAATTTTTGAGATATGGTATTTATCATAAAAATATTAAATACGGACCTGGATTTTTTTTATTACTATTTTGATTGGTTTCATGCTAGAATTATCATAATAAAAATTTTTTGTTTTAACGTAAAAAAATTAATATTTAAAAAAAATTAGTCCGAACCTGGATATGGATATTTTTAACATAAATATAAATTAAAAATTGCTAGATAAACAGTTTTTAGTTTAACTGTTTTGATACTTAGCATATTAAAATGGTTTTACGTTAATTTACAGATTTATTTGAAACAAAGTCTACGAAAAATACAAAACAAAACAAATTATAAAAAATAACTAATTTTTCTGATTACCATTATGTGTAAGACATTGTTGGCATTTTTGAGTAATTTTTCATAAAAATATTTCTGCCATTTAAATATTGGGATTTTGTTGCTTGAATGAAGCAGTCAAACATATGACATTTTTCAAAATCTGGATATGGTCAATTTCTAGCCAGTTTAAAATAATTGTAAGCCATTCACAAAAATGACAATGTCAATTCCACGCTTTTGTTTTGTAAATTTCACGACCTGCTGTGCTACCATCAAATAATTAGTATGATATTATTTTTGTAACTTTTTAACGTTTTTGACTTTATAAATTTTTTAGTATCATTTCACAACAGATAAACTAAAAATCGTTCAACTAGTGTGTCTTGCAATTTTTAATTTATAATTACGTTGGAAATTTCTAGGTTCGGACTATAATTTTTTTTTTCAAATATTAAATAGTTTTTTTAACCTTAAATCAAAAAAATTTTAAAGTTTTATCACTTGAAGGTAATAATAGCATGGAACCAATGAAAGTAGTAATAAAAAAAATCCAGGTCCGTATTTAATTTTTTTAAGATAAATACCATATCTCAAGAACTAAACAATATTTTAAAAAATTGACAACGTCATTATTTTGCTCTAAAAAAGTTGCCATAGAAAGGTTTTTACAGAATAAAAATATCTTGCAAAATAAGCGAGATACAAGGAATTAATTAATATGCAATTTTTTCAAAAACTCCCTGTATTAGCGAAACCACGGGGTATAGCAAAAATCTGATTACACCATTTTAAAGGGCTCCAAAAAACAGCACGGTAAGGTGCAATCAGATAATCGATATCTTTAATAATAACCGAGTTTCCCATTTAATCCCATCGAAAATGGGACACGCTGTACTAGTTTGTTATGGCATAATACATGGGTCTGTAGACAGTGCAGAAATTCTTAGCAGACTGAACTTTCATGTTCCTACTAGGAATACTAGAGAGAAATTGACTTTTTATGTGAACTTTCACTGAGTATTGTATGGTCAATGTACTGGGCTTGCCAGAATGATGACCAACACAAATAAAATTTTATGTGATATTTTTAGTATTTCAAAAGAGTCCCTAAGAAATCATTTAAGAAAACTGTAAGATAACAATATATATTGAATGTTTCTGTCTAATCGTTTGACAAGAACATCCAAAAAAGGTAAGGCCGAATCTTTTTCAATTTCTATGGTGTATTTGATTGTTGGTCGAATACCGTTCAGATGGTGTAGAAAATTCTGTAGTTCGTCATCATTTTCCGGTCATATAATAAATGTGTCATCCATGTATCGTAGCCATAGTTTTAGTTTGACTCTTGCTGTGTTGATCGCTTGGTCCTCGAACCACTCCATGTAGATGTTTGCTACCACTGGCGAAAGAGACGAACCAAAGAAATTCAAGTTGAATGTTTTTGAGACGAACCCATTGGGAATCCATCATTTTGCGCGTAAAACTGTAGTAAATCGTCAGAGTAATATATATTTTTATTACTCTAAGAATAAATCATATGTAGGTGAAACGAAACGCACTCTTCAGGTTAGAGTAAATGAACATCTAAAAAGTACCCAATTAGGGGATATTGAAGAATCCGGTTTAGGTCAGAAGCTAAAGTTTTGCATAAGTAGTCGCATTGGCGAAACCGAAAGTTTATTGAAGCTGCGTTTATAATGCAGGATAAAGTAGTTTTCAGTCAACCAAGCACGGACATACCAAACATAGGGAAACCACTCCTTAAGGAAAACAGGCGTCTTATGATTAAAAAGAGGGCGGGCCGTCACACCTGACTGCACACCTAGTAGTATAAGTAGTAGCCTAGAGACTAGATTGTTTAGTTTACACTTGAAAACGGTTAGAGATACTTACTAACCGAAACGTTGTGTTTACAATAAATAAAGATAATGGAAGTCCAAAATTTTATTTCTACTCATTGTCTATGAACCACAAATTTACTTTAAAGTGCTTCTTATGTAGAATTAAAATATTTTAGATAATTATAAGCCTAAACTTGTCATTTCTAATAACATGTAAATTTCAATAAAAAATCTTGGATCTTAAAAAAAATCTTGAATCTACGAATTTCCAACAAATATTATTTTATTGTATTATTTTTAGTGAGAAAATATATTTTTATTCCAAGCTTTTATTTAGCTTCAGTTGTTCTGTCTAACTAACTATCAAATCTTCTGAAGCGTTTTCGACACACTTTCCATTATCCGGTTTGGATGAAATTTGGTACATACATACATGACAATACAATATTAAGAAAAAATATCCTACCACCCCTACCCCCACCCCTTCTATAGAAAAATGTGTTTTTGACACACTTCCCATTATCCGATTTGGATAAAATTTTATATACATATAGTGGTCCGATGATAATACAACAATAAGAAAAAAATATCCACCCACCCCTACCCCCACCCCCATCTATAGAAAAATACGTTTTTGACACACTTCCTATTATCCGATTTGGAT
Source organism: Aspidapion aeneum (assembly GCA_963576565.1). Classification (NCBI taxonomy): domain Eukaryota; kingdom Metazoa; phylum Arthropoda; class Insecta; order Coleoptera; family Brentidae; genus Aspidapion; species Aspidapion aeneum. The sequence goes on along the minus strand of OY755038.1, from coordinate 220,517,796 downwards.
GAAATTTGGTATACGTATAGTGGTCCGATAACAATACAACAATAATGAAAAAATATCCTCCCACCCTTACCTCCCACCCCCTTCCATAAACAATGCGTTTTTGACACACTTCACTTCAAATGACTTTTATAAAATTTGGTATATGCATAAAGCTCCGATGGCAATACAGCCCAAACAAAAAATATATTTCTACCTCTACCCCCACCCTCTCCTACCCCCAATAGAAAAATGAGTTTCCAAACAACTCACGATCAGCGATTTCATTATAATCTAGAATAAACTCTTCTGTTATGTTATTGAACAAATATTTTCGTTTAATAGAGTAGATAGCTGAGACTAAAAAGTAGAAAATAAATTGGTAAAATTTTTTTTTAAGTCACAAGCTTTTATAAAATGCACTAAAAATTAAAAAATAATTTTCTAACATTCTAATATTATCAAAATAATAAAAGCGATGGCCACAAATCAAAGCATAAGTTAATCTAAATTTGTGATCTAAACACTTAAAGAATATTCAACATAGCAGGTCATCAAAGATATGTTTGATGTGCCGCAATGTTATGCCATTGCCATACCTATGTCAGAGAAATGCTAGGGTATCTTGGGTCGGGTTGGGTGGGTTTGCTACCTCTGCATTTTTCTGCTAGATTGATTCTTGCAAATAGTGATTTAATTGATACGGATATCTTATCGTGCTAACCTCGTCAAAATTTCCATCAGTCGGCCATCGCTTTTATTATTATGATAATATTAGAATGTTAGAAAATTATTTTTTAATTTTTAGTACATTTTATAAAAGCTTGTGACTTAAAAAAAAATTTACCAATTTATTTGAATTTTAGGTTCAAATCGAGATGATCAGCTCGAAAATGAAGGAACTCTTGCATATCTACTCGCAACAAAGCAGAGCTTTACTTCTTCAAACATGGAACAGTACCAAATTGGATCACATGAGGGAAAATATTCGAGAACTGATAGCCTACTTGGTAGATGTCACAAGGGAGTTCAAGACGAAGGTGTTTGATGTCATTGATTTCAAGAGAATGTATATTTTTCTCAGTAGTATGTTGGGAGGGAATTGTAAGTTAAACACCAAATACAGTAGACGATAAAGACCGGCCCGGGCGCGGAAATATCACGTGACCGTAGGAGTCCCACAAAAATGCGCCTCACGGCCCGCTGTCATTATAAAACATGTGTGTTCAGTTTTGGTATGTTTGTTTACGTCGATTTTTTTTAAATTCGGGCACGAATTTTATGCAAAGTTATTAAAATAACGCAGCCCACGTAAAAAACTGTAGTGGGCTGCGTTAAAATAATTAATGGCTAATGAGTAAATTATAAAGAAAATACCTATAAGATAAACAATGCCGCGAACGTGTAATTAGTGTTGTTCCTTGTCGGTCCAACTATAAAACTGAAACCTAATATGTTGTAAACGGGAAAGAAGTGGTAAAAGATAAGATCTTGGATAAGATTGATCAAGTAATAGACATCATTAGTGACATTTTCGATAGTGAGAGTGAAAAATGTGTTCAGTTGTCATTTCTTATTGAACAATTAGGTCTCTTGAAAAGGTAACCTGAGAATCGAAGATATGGTGGATACACTTTAATGTTGGCTTCATCTTTGTTTATCCAGTTATCCAGTGCATACACGTCAATTTACAATTCTAAGGTAATATGTCTTCCGCACCCTCGCAATATTAAAAAACTGATTTGTAAAATATTGTTAACAGATAGTAATCTCTCTGGTAGTGTGAAATATTTAAAAAGTAAGATACAGCTTTTAAAAGAACATGAGTTGGTAGTTAACTTACACTTTATTGAAATAGATATTAAACTTTGTGCTGGGTAATTTTTCAAAAAATTATTGACAAAATCACTTGTTTCTTTTTAATAAATTATTGTGAAATGTTTTATATTGAAAATTTTTCTTCAGATAACTCTAGCGAGTGTTTTTGTGGAGAAAAACTATTGTCAAAGCTTGAAAAAATTGGTTTAAAGGCATGTAAAGTTTTTTTAAATAATTTTATTAAAAAGCACAATGATTTAGTGTCTGCTAATAAATCTTTGAATAAGAACTCAAAGATGATGACAGTCAAAGAAAAATGAAAAAACTAAAAGCTTAGGTTTGATATGTCCAATTTTGAAAGACTTGTATAGATTTGAAGTTACTAACGATATTATGTACCTAATATTTGGACCTGAAGATATTAGAGTGCAAATTTTGTATAATTTTTTATTTTATTGATTCAGTTCTTTTATCCATAATAAACACATATATCAGCAATATATTTTTTTCAATTTTTGCCTATAAAAGAACAAAATTTTTTTGTTAATTTATTTAAATTGTGTAAAAACATATAATATATTAAGCAATACAATAAGAATCCTGGGACTCCTAAGATCACGTGACCGCCGACTTGCTTATAACGCGCCATGGCCGGTCTTTATCGTTGGCTGCGTAGAACCCCGATTATCCGTGCTCCACGGGACCGGACGAGGCACGGATAAGTGAAAAGCACGGATAATCCGAACATTCATTTATTACATGTTACATACATATTATGTATATATACTTAAAATATGACAGAAAAAAAAATCCCATAAGTTCAAACTAAGTTTATATGTATGTATTGCATAAAAAGATAACAGAACAAAAAATATAATTCTACATAAGGTTTTGGTCGAGTGATTTTCGGTAACGCTATTTCGATAGAACTTCAAAAACACAATTTCGATGGTGGGAAATCATAGCACGGATAATCCGCAGCCCGGATAATCCGTGCACGGATAATCGGGGTTCTACTGTACTATCGTATGGTTGGAGCCGCGGCCAATGATAAAGACCGGCCATGGCGCGGTATAAGCAAGTCGGCGGTCACGTGATCTTAGGAGTCCCAGGATTCTTATTGTATTGCTTAATATATTATAAGTTTTTACACAATTTAAATAAATTAACAAAAAATTTTTGTTCTTTTATAGGCAAAAATTGAAAAAAATATTTTGCTGATATATGTGTTTATTATGGATAAAAGAACTGAATCTATAAAATAAAAAATTATACAAAATTTGCACTCTAATATCTTCAGGTACATAATATCGTTAGTAACTTCAAATCTATACAAGTCTTTCAAAATTGGACATATCAAACCTAAGCTTTTAGTTTTTTAATTTTTCTTTGACATTCATCATCTTTGAGTTCTTATTCAAAGATTTATTAGCAGACACTAAATCATTGTGCTTTTTAATAAAATTATTTAAAAAAACTTTACATGCCCTTAAACTAATTTTTTCAAGCTTTGACAATAGTTTTTCTCCACAAAAACACTCGCTAGAGTTATCTGAAGAAAAATTTTCAATATAAAACATTTCACAATAATTTATTAAAAAGAAACAAGTGATTTTGTCAATAAGTGAGATGGTTTTCCCATTCAATGAACTGAATGTAGTGGTCGTCAATAATTTTTTGAAAAATTGCCCAGCACAAAGTTTAATATCGATTTCAATAAAGTGTAAGTTAACTACCAACTCATGTTCTTTTAAAAGCTGTATCTTACTTTTTAAATATTTCACACTACCAGAGAGATTACTATCTGTTAATAATATTTTACAAATCAGTTTTTTAATATTGCGAGGGTGCGGAAGACATATTACCTTAGAATTGTAAATTGACGTGTATGCACTGGATAACTGGATAAACAAAGATGAAGCCAACATTAAAGTGTATCCACCATATCTTCGATTCTCAGGTTACCTTTTCAAGAGACCTAATTGTTCAATAAGAAATGACAACTGAACACATTTTTCACTCTCACTATCGAAAATGTCACTAAGGATGTCTATTACTTGAACAATCTTATCCAAGATCTTATCTTTTACCACTTCTTTCCCGTTTGCAACATATTAGGTTTCAGTTTTATAGTTGGACCGACAAGGAACAACACTAATTACACGTTCGCGGCATTGTTTATCTTATAGGTATTTTCTTTATAATTTACTCATTAGCCATTAATTATTTTAACGCAGTCCACTACAGTCTTTTTCGTGGGCTGTGTTATTTTAATAACTTTGATAAAATTCACATAAAATTCGTGCCCGAATTAAAAAAAAATCGACGTAAACAAACATACAAAACTGAACACTCACATGTTTTATTATGACAGCGGGCCGTGAGGCGTTTTTGTGTGGGACTCCTACGGTCACGTGATACTTCCGCGCCCGGGCCGGTCTTTCTCGTGGGCTGCGGGTTGGAGCATAAATATGGGGCATTCCCATGCATTCTCACATGCGATACTTGAAGCCAGGATCCTCATTTAATTCTTAATGCTCTCTTTTCGGATAGACATGATTTCGGTTACTGCGCATGCGTCAGTTTTGGTGGTTTTGGCACCAAATATGTTGGAGCATGAATCAAAAAATCGAAAAGTGAAGCACTCATAGCTTGCTTTGGAAACAAGTGCGCATGCGTGTGTTTTGGCACTTAGACACACAGCTGCTGTGTGGATGGATCCCATATTTGTTGTTTGTTTATATTTTGCGGTGGTTTGTGTTTGTCGTGTAAAATTGTGTTTTTTTATGTAAAAAATGGGAAATAGTTCACGTAAAACATATATCGTTTGTGGAAAATGTCTGGGAGGCTGGCGTTATCTCAAAAATGTTTTTCCGTCTAAAATTTCTCTAGTCATTGCTGCGCGGGCTAGGAAGGTAAAAATTTGTGATTATATATATATTTTAACAATAAAAATATTTGGAGAAATAGTGGGAAAAGGATCATTTTCAAAAGTGGGCTATATGGATATAATTTTTGGTCATTGCCTTTAAATAACAGTACAGCACAGTAAATAATTTTGTTTTGTTAAATTTATGTAACTAATTAGGTGAAAGCTAAGAAACATTTATTTTCCCGAATTTTAGGAATTATTGCATAAAAATTCCAGAGGGATGAGTACCAGAGGAATGAGTTTTTTAATGGTTTTCCAATTTAAATCAAAATCTATTTAGACTACTTAACTTAAGTTTTATATAAACAAAGTTCCTATACTTATAATTTTAAAACAATCATCAAAAAAATTATACTATTAATATCAGTCGAATATTTACTTACCAGAGGAATGATAATTGAAGCGTTGATTTCTCCGAAAAAAACTAATTTTCTGCCGAAAATAAAAAGATCTATAACTTAAACCAAACTAAAGTTGACATTATCTATCACAACTTGTCACCCTCACCAGTAAATTAGATATCCAGGGCCATCTGTTTCTCTAGAAATTAACCGGTGGTAATCACAAATATTGTGTTATTAATAATGGAGCACGTTTAAAATTGTAAAATTTTCCGGGAAGATGTAAATTCGGATTTTCAAAAATATTACTGCAAACTTAAGTTTTATCAATTTTTTGATAAATAGTTAAGACTTAGTTAAATATTATTTATTAGGATATTTTTTTCAATCTGAGTTTTTAATATTTGGTTTGGGACTACACCAGAGGAATGAGGTTTGTAATAAAAAAAATTATAAACTTGCAATTTTTTTTATACATTAAACTCAAATGCTCCATAAAGAAAACATTTCGTTTTAAATCTTATAACTAAAACTATGCTTAATTTGCAGTCTGTGTTTGAAAAATATGCATTCCCACTCCACAGCACCATTTTTGTAGAATCATCCAAATACACAAAACTAACAATCTTGAGAAAAAACAACAGTTTACCAGTGTTACCCATGACTTCAAGGAAAAATATAAAATCGTAAAAAAAATGCCTAAAATATTTTTTATTTATTTATCAAAAATGTTTTTAATTTTTTTTGGAAGCCACTGTAAAGCAAGAATGAAATCGTATGCACTTTTAATTATAAATTAATGTTTTTTGGCAAGAGAACAGTTTTTGTTTACACTATGCCTATCATATGAGTCAATAAAAAATCATCTTGTGCTAAATAGGTTTTCTATGCTTAGAAAAGACTATTTTTAGTAAAGGTAATGAGCCAAAATTAGACAGCTATGTTGTAACAGTAAATATTGTTAAAAAATATTATAGTAGTGGAGATATTAGTTATTCGTTTTCTTTAAAAAAAATGTTTGTTTTAATAAACTGGTTATTAACAGTGCTGAAATTGTTTTAAAAATGATATTTTTAAAAATTTCGGATGGTAAGTCTATCTATTTAGCTTTCTTCCGTCCATCTTTGGCAACTATAGCTACATTCAAAAATACTCTGCCAATCTATGGGCACCTAAGCTCACACTAGGTACTATAGTTATAGTGTATGTGTGAGCTAATATAACTAAAAACTGAAATATATTTTATTCAACTCCAGACTCAATTACCTTTCGTTTGATACCACACAACTCTAATTTTTAAAATCTACCCCCACCCTTTTTTTAAACTAAAATGTATTTTGTTTAACTCCAGACTCATTTACCTATCGTTTGATATCACACACGCCATATTTTCAGTTAAACTCTAATTTTTGACATCTACCCCCACCCTTTTTTTTAAATAACTTAAAATTTATTTTGTTTAACTCCAGACTTAATTACCTTTCGTTCGATATCACACACGCCATATTTTCACATAAACTCTCATTTTTGAAATCTACCCCCACCCTTTTATGTGGCTTGCGTTCGGTGGATTTTGTTCATTTTTAAATGGGACCACTACGGCCCAAGACCCAGCCTAGGTACCAAATTTCAACAAGCGGTTTTTGAGTTATGCGGGTTGGTCGTTACAGACAGACATACAGACAGACAGACGGCGAGACAAAAAAGTTTCAAAATCATCTGAAACGCAAATATATATAAAAATTTTCGAAATCGGAGCAACTTTTTTTTTCTCGAAAAAATTAGGATCACCGTAGCTCACACTACTATAGTATAGTAGTAGTGTGAGCTAAAACATTCCTCACACTATCCTTAAAATTTGGAATACCCTTCCACTAACTGTAAGAGAACTTCCACCTAGACAAATTCAAAACAAAATAAAAATCTTTCTTAAAATGAGGGCCTATTATAGCTTAGATGATTTTTTTAGAGATGACAAAAGATTAATGTAGAAAATCTGTGATATAGAACTGTGATAAATACCTAAGCTAATTCTGTTTTCCTTTTAATGTGTTGGAGCTGTAAAATAGCACCTACTTATTAATTTTTAAATGTACCTATTGTAAAAATGTTGACGTGCAATCTTGTGTATTGTAAAACTTTTGTGTTGATTCTATTTTTTAGATCTATAAATGACGAGTTCTACACCTCATAGGTATACAGGGTGGGCCAAATTCGATATTTTTTGCTTGTTTTAGGTATTTCTAGCCGAGATACACAAAAACGAGTGGACATGTGCTGGGCTCGATTTTCGAGACATCTTCAAATATAAAAACCGCTTTTTGATAAACCTTGTAGTTTTTTAGCAACAAGGGGGTTTCGAAAAGTCTGCATTTATGGAGTTGGCCTATAACTTTTTTATTTATGAAAATTTCATTTTGGTGTAACAAGTTTTTTCACAGGTTTTTTTATGAAGAATCCAACTGTCAAACTAATTTTTATCTGTCACTTTTAGTTTTTGAGATATTAAAAAAAGTTTAAATTTTCTTATGGAATGACTAATTTTTTGTTGTTGTTTTGAAATCTACGTCAAATTTTCTGTTTAACGATATGTCATAAATGACAGTTCGTTACGCAGTTTTCAAGATATTTATGACATATTGTTAAACAGAAAATTGACGTAGATTTCTAAACAAAAGCAAAAAATGAGTCATTCAGTAAGAAAATTTAAACTTTTTGTAATATCTCAAAAACTAACAGTGACGCATAAAATTTAGTTTGACAGTTGGGTTCTCCATAAAAAAACCTGCAAAAAAGCATCTTACACCAAAATTAAATTTTCATAAATAAAAAAGTTATAGGCCACCCCCATAAATGCAGACTTTTCAAAATCCCCTTGTAGCTAAAAAACTACGAGGTTTCTCAAGAAGCGGTTTTGATATTTAAAGACGTCTCGAAAATCGAGCCAAGGACATGTCCACTCGTTTTTGTGTATCTCGGCTAGAAATACCTAAAACCAGCAAAAAACATCGAATTTAGCCCACCCTGTATAATATTATGTAAAATGAGAACGAAAAAATAAAATTCTATTCTATTTTGGACATAGGCCTCCCCCAATATCTTCCTTTTTGTCTGTCGCCGTGTTTATCCATCTAGTTTCCGCATGTTTCTTCAAATGGGCCGCCCATCTCATTTGAAATCTTTCCCTACTTCTTCTATTTTCCCAAGTTCTTCAGTTTACAATACATTTGTTCCATCGATCGTCTTTCTGATATTATGATCGGCAAATTTCCATTTTAATTTTGCTACCTCTCTATTTCTTATCCATTTATTCCTTAGTATGGTAAGTACCCTACAGAAAATACTCTGCCAATTTATGGGCACCTAAGCTCACACAATTATACTTCTACTCTTTTTTTTGGCTTATCTCCGGTGGATTTTATTAAATTTTAAATGGGACCATCTAGAGCCAACACCCAAACTATATATATATATATATATATATATATATATATATATATATATATATATTTATCCGTTTCACAACGTTTCTTCCGATACCCAATTTCCACTCGTTTCTGTTTGCCCATAATTCATCATATAGGCCTCTTATTCTTATTTCACTGTCTATTCCTTCTCTCCAGCTTCTCCTTGGCCGTCCTCGTTTCGTTCGGCCAGTTGGTTTCCATTGGAGTATTTGTCTAGGTAGTCTTTTATCATTCATTCTTTGTACATGTCTGTACCATACCAGTTGTTTTGTTCTTATATCATCCACTAAAGTACGTTCACCCACTGTCATAATTTCTCTTATTCTTTGATTTGTAATTCTTTATCTTTTTGATTTCCCTGCTGCTCTTCTCCAATAGTCCATCTCCGTAGCGGAAAGCATTTTTTCTGTTCTATCCTTGATTGGCCATACTTCTGAGCCGTATGTAATAATACTTTTTACAATGGTGTTATATATAAGCTTTTTGTTATGTTTTGATATACTTTGGTCCCAAATTATTCCATTTAATAAAGTTATTGCTTTTCTTCCTTGTAAGTTTCGATCTGTTATAGCTTTGTCTAGTGTTCCGTCAGCTGTAATTTTTAGACCTAAGTATTTATACTCATCACACGACTGGTATTTAAGATTAGATCCTGTTTCATTCCACCGATACACATATACTCTGTCTTATTGAGATTAACCTCTAGTCCCCACTTATTGTACTCTTCTATTAGTTTTCGTGTCATATATTCGAGGTCGTCATAATCCTGAGCCACTACTATCTGATCATCGGCGAAACATAAAGTATACAAGGTGGTTTCGTCCAACGGAATTCCCATATTTTGGCATTTTCTCTTCCATTCTTTAACGACTTGTTCCAAGTATATCTTGAAGAGCGTAGGCGAGATACAGCAACCTTGTTTAAGACCTTTATTTACTTGAAAGCCTTTGGTTAGTTTTGCTTTTATTTTAACTTTTGCCTTACTATTGCGGTATAACTCTTTGATGGCCTTAATTAGTTGTACGCTTATGTTTGTGTTTTCCAACGCTTTCCAAAGTAGATTTAGTGGTATACTATCATATGCCTTCTGCAAATCGACGTTAAAAGATGCAGCTCTTGTCCGTATGCCATTTTCTTTTTAATAACTTGGGTTATACAAAAGAGATGATCAGAAGTCGATCTACTATGTATCAAATTTCATTAAAATCGGTACATAAATATTGCTCCAAAAACGAACTGCACATTTTGAATATGGACTCTTTGAAAATGGCCGGCAAATTAATAGATTTTTTTGTTTAAGCGTATCTTCCTACCCATTAGTCCGATTTAAATTTATTAAAGCTTGTTTTACTCCTTTAAAGGCAAACAAATTTTGTAACTACATATTTTGTAATAAATCAAGTGGGTTTTGAGATATACCAACATTATTAGTATTTCCGCTCGCAAAAGAATTTTTGTCCGTAACGCGATAGCTTCGAAACCGCTAAACCGATTTTCATAAAATTTTCTAGTAAAATATTGTTCGACACTCTAACGAGCTGATTAGGTCAAAATCCATTAATGCAAATGACAGTTTTTTGACATTTAAAAATCTAAAATAATAGTAGACTACATTTTGCTTAAGAATTTGTGTTATAACCAAAAACTTCGTAAGAGCTTTAATTTTTAAGATATTTACAAAAAAACTGTTTTCTTAACATGAATGTTGTTAATTGTTATTTGTATGTGATTAACATATTCGCCACTTTGTGGTCCAACTGGGAACTTCGATGACTGCATCCTGACTGAAGCTTTTCTATGCATTCTTCAATAGATTTTTCTTACGTCAAGAAACCAGTATCATCGGCAAATGTTGCTAAGTGACAATTTTCTGGCTTTGGGATATCGCAAGTGAATAATAAGTATAAATAAGGGCCTAGTAGGCTACCCTGGGGCATGCCAGCTTGAATTTCTCTTAAATTTTACTTTTAAATGTTAAATAGTATGATTCCAAAATATCCGAATATTGTTTTCGCAGAAAACGTTTTAGTTTAAAATTAATTTATTTATGCCCCACTTTGTCAAATGCTTGTGCTATATCTAGAAAGACGTTTCTTATTGGTCTGAATATTTAGAGTTTAGATGACTACGTTTTTTTTTTCTTTATTCTTTACACGTGAATGTTTCTATCTCTCCCTCTTACGTCACTAATGTGTCGTGCATATTCGAAAAGCTATTTTTGATTGATTAGCTCCCCTGTCCTATCTGATTTCAACCCCCAAAAAGGAGGTTAATTTAAATACTCTGCCAATATATGGGCCCCTAAGCTCACACTAGGTACTACAGTTATATTGTACGTGAGAGCTAATATAACTAAAACCTGAAATATATTTTATACAACTCCAGACTAAATTACCTTTCGTTTGATACGACACAAGCCATGTTTTGACTTAAACTCAAGTTTTTAAAATACCCCCACCCTTAAAAAAAACAAAAACTAAAATGTATTTTGTTTAACTCCAGACTCAATTACCTTTCGTTTGATATCACACACGCCATATTTTTACGTAAACTCTAATTTTTAAAATCTACCCCCACCCTTTTTTTTAAACTAAAATGTATTTTGTTTAACTTCAGACTGAATTACCTTTTGTTTGATATCACACACGCCATATTTTCACATAAACTTTGAAGTCTACCCCTTTATTTGGCTTGTGTTCATTGGATTTTGTTCATTTTTAAATGGGACCATCTCGACTCAAGACCCAGCCTAGGTACCAAATTTTATTGAAATCGCGCAAGCAGTTTTTGAGTTATGCTCGTTGGTCGTTACAGACAGACAGACAGACAGACACCACAACAAAAAAGTTTCAAAATCATGTGAACCGCAAAGATATAGCAACTTTTTTTTTCTCGAAAAAATTAGAATCACCATAGCTCACATTACTATAGTATAGTAGATTTGTGAGCTAAAAATCGTCTTTGCTACATTAGTGACGAGAGGGAGAGAGAGGAAAACAATTTATATGAGAAGAAAAGTGAAAGAAAGCACAAGATCACCTAAATTTAAAATATCTGGACTAATAGAAAATTATATGCATAGGGAGAATTAGTCAGTCCATCATCAGGCCTCTTTTTTTTATGTGCAGGGTCAAAGAGAGACATCAGCTTAGCATGCGCAGGCTTCGTGGTGGGGAGTCTGGTGGGTGTGGCCGTTGGATTAGTCATTCGGAAGAGGGAACCTGCAATTCGATACATGGAAGCAATACAAGTCAGTCATTATCTGGGCATTGAGGTGAGTTTATGTGTTATTTGGGTGTATTTTGATTTGACCAATCTTAGCAATATCGTCGTGATGTCTGTCTGTGTGTGTGTGTGTGTGTGTCTGTCCGTAACACGATAGCTCCTAAACCGCTAAACCGATTTTCATAAAATTTTCAGGTAAAATAGTGTTCAACTTTTTAACAATTGAAATTTTTTAAAAATGATAACTTTTTAACGGAACATTTCATCAATATGGGATTTTTGAAGTCGTACATTTTGCTCAATAATTTGTGTTATAACCAAAAACTTCATAGGAGCTTTAGTTTCTGAGATATACAGAAATAACTGTTTTTAAGGCTGCTATATTATCATGGTTTCACTTGAACTGTGTTTCTAGACTGGCTAGAGTATCAGATCCGTCATGGATCCATGTATTTTTTAATTAATATGATCCTCATTTTTCTTAATTTAGGCAGCCTCTGTGGTTGAGGACGCCAGAGCCCCCTACGAATGTGGCGAATATGACGTATTAATAAATGTCAAAGCAGCCTCTGTTCAAATCGTTGATGCTCAGATTTGCTGCGGCTACGGCAGAAACTTCAGGAGGATTTTGAGAAGACTTTATAAGGTAAGGTTAGGTCACGTTATAACTCTACAGGGTGTTGTTAAGGAGGTAATACTTGGGTCCATTTTGAGAAAAACACTTTATATGAACACATGTCATGTACTTATATACCGGGTGGGCCAAAAAAAACCGGACAATTTTTTTTCATTATAACTTTTGAACTATACAAGCAATTTTAATGAGACAAACTGCACTTGGCAGAGAATTAATCAGAGTTTTGGATAAATATATTGTGTTGTGCGCCACCTTAAAATCCAAGATGGCGGACGAAATTAAATTGTACCCTTCAAAGGTGCTCGTTTATTCTTGTGTTGCGAACATGTTTCAATTATTTTTTTAAATCAGTAAAAAAGATGCATTCTTGCCACGCACAACAAGGTACAAATCAGCAAAATCGGTTCGGTGGTTCTAAAAAAAAATATTTTTGTTTCAACCATTGTTTTTGAGTATTATACGATTGCCTTGCGAATCATGTCTGCATTTATTTCTTTATAAATTCATTACTACTGAACCGATTTTATTGAAATTAAAACCATCCTGGTGAGAATTGATTGGTTTTTAAAGATCATGATCAAAATTTATCGATATCTTAAAATTTAAGATGGCGGATAGAATCATACTTGATTCTTCAAAATGGCGTGTTTATTCTTATTTTCTGAAAATGTTTTAGTTTTTATTTTAATTTATAAAAAAGTACTACTTCTCTCCCGCACAACGAGGTACAAATTAGTAGCATCGGGGCAGTTCTCAAAAAAATCTGTTTTTGTTTCAGCCATTGTTTTACAAATTATACGATTGCATTGCCAATAAACTCATTATTACTGAACCGATCTTAGTGAAATAAAAAAAATCATGGTGATTGATTGTTCTTTACAGATTACAATAGAAATTTGCCGCCATCTTAAAAGTTAAGTTAATTTTTCGAAAAGGTTTTAGTTTTTTTTAAATTTAAAGGTAAGCTCTACTTTTTTCCCGCTTAACAAGGTACAAAGTACTAAAATCGGTGAAGTGGTTCTTACAAAATCTGATTTTGTTTTAACCATTGTTTTACAAATTATACGGTTGCATTGCATCAAGTATGAATCTGTCCCACATCTTAAATTTTAAGATGGTGTAAAATTTTGATTACAATATTTAAAGAGTCAATTCAAATCAATTCTTACCATGATTTTTTTTATTTCACTAAAATCAATTTAGTAATAACGAATTTATAAGGAAATGAATGCAGACAGGATTGGCAATGCAATCGTATGAACGGTAAAACAATCGTCGAAATAAAAATAGATTTTTTGAGAACCATCGGACCGATTTTACTCATTTGCACCTCGTTGTGTCGGGGAAAAGTAGTGCTTTTCTATAAATTAAAAAAAAACTAAAACATTTTCGAAAAATAAGAATAAACACGTCATTTTGAAGAATCAAGTATGATTCTGTCCATGATCTTAAATTTTAAGATAAAGGCTTTGATCATGATCTTTAAAAAGAAGTCAATTCTAACCAGGAAGTTTTTTATTTCATGAAAATCGGTTCAATAGTAATACATTTATAAGGAAATAAATGCAGACATGATTGGCAAGGTAATCGTATAATATGCAAAACAATGGTTGAAACAATCATATATTTTTTTAAACCACCGAACCCATTTTTCTAATTCTTACCCTTTTGTGCGTGGCAAGAACGCAGCTTTTTTACCGATTTAAAAAATAATTAAAACATGTGCGCAACACAAGAATAAACGAGCATTTTTGAAGGGTACATTATAATTTCGTTCGCCATCTTGGATTTTGAGATGGCGGACAAAAAAATATATTTAGTTAATACTCTGATTAATTTTCTGCAAACTGCAGTTTGTCCCATTAAAATCGATTGTATAGTTCAAAAGTTATAATGAAAAAAAAATTGTCCGGCTTTTTTGGCCCACACGGTACATCTATACTGAAAAAAGGGACAGAAAACAATCGTTTTTTAAGCTTTGATTTTAAATAAACCCCAACTTATGGCTTGGCTAAATTAAGGCTACTGATAATAGGTGCCGCGCTCTCAGCGCCATCTGTTTTCTAAGCATAAAAACACCCATTATCAGTTACGTTACGATAAATACCTTTTAATTTGTTTAAAAAATTACAAATAAGAGGTTACTTTAATTCAAGATAATGGATTTGACCTCCAAAAGTTCCAAAATCCAAATAATTTTCTTAATTTTAAATCAATATTAAAAATTAATCTCAATTTTGACGTCACAGTTTTTGTATTGTATGGCGCGCATAGAATAGACCGGTGTTCGGATCTTGTATATATATGTAGAATTTTCCACGTCACTGGTGGTCCAGCTGATTTTTGTAAACAAAAGTTAGATCTGATATGAACAACGGAACAACTAATATTTTTTGAATTTTTTAAAATCAAGGCAATTTTCGTACTGTTTTCTAGTACATCCTTATAAAATGTAATTTTCTAGACGTATTGTCGTTATTTTTTTTTAGCCCGCTTTATTTTTTATTACACAAAACTTAAACTACAAGTCAAACTGAATGTGATCGTTTAGTATCAAAGGTGAACCGAGGACTATTGGGTAGTAAACAAAGATGTAGGTCAGCGGATGATTTTTGAAGCTGAAACAAACACATTATTTTCTTCGAATTTTAATTTTTGTGTAAAGAGAAATCAAGCGGGCTAAAAAAAATAACGACTGGTATGTCTGAAAAATATTATATTATAAGAATATACTAAAAAATAGTAGGAAAATTGCCTTAGTTTTCAAGAAATTCAAAAAATATTAGTTGTTCATATCATATCTAACTTTTGTTTATGAAAATCAGCTGGACCACCAGTGACGTGAAAATTCGACATATATTTAAAAGATCCGAACACCGGTCTATTCTATCCACCGTGGCGCGCATTTGGATTTTTCGTACAGTTTGAGTGTCCAATGTGATGATGGAACGGACTCAATATGTGGTTCACATCAACAGGGACACTTTTCCCATACAGTGATGACCCAACCGCCCCTTATTAATTTTCAGCAATCGGATTCTGATCTGCCAGTAGTTCTGGGCCGGGACTGTACCGGTATAGTGACAGATCTGGGCAGAAAAGTCAAGAGACTCGAAATTGGCGACGAGGTGTGGGTGACAGTTCCGTTCTGGTCTCAGGGCACTCTCAGTCAGAGTGTTATGGTCTCAGAAAACAGGGTAGGTGTCATGGTTACGTCTCAAAGAAAATATGGTTAAGGGTGAGTCACCAAAATCATATAATTTTTTTAATAGTTACCATTATAATTTTTAGCCAAACATACATAATATAAGTTGGAAAGACTATATGAGGTCTGGCTATTGAATAACGAGACTGGTTATGAAAAAGGGTTTTATTATAAAAATTATTCTACATTCGAATGCTCCCCTTCAATATACTCCCCTCCCCTCGCCACACACCTTTCCATACGTTTCTATTGATCGAAGCAGTGCTGGAAGTCCTCTTTGGTGAGGGCCTTTATGAGCTCTGCCGTTTTTTACAAGCTTTTATTTAACTTCACCTGTATGTATGTATGTATGTAATCAAATCTTGCAACTCATTTTTGAAGAACTTCCAAACATCCGATTGACTTCAAATTTCGCATAGCGTATTAGTTCCGGTGACAATACAATAATATGGTTTCATCGGGTACCTACCTCCCCCCTAACGTGGGGGGGTAAAGAGGGGGTAAAACTTTAGTTTGTCCGATTTCAACCAAAATTGGTAACTGGGGGTTTTTGAGGATGAGAATTACGAATTTTTTGATCAGATTACAAAAATTCAATATGGCGGATTCAAAATGGAGGATTTAATGTCAAGTTTTTCCGATTACTTTCAACTGACTTCCACGTATCCGATTCACTTCAAATTTTGCATACCGTTATAGTTCCGATGACAATCCAATAATGTGGTATCACTGACTGCCTACCTCACCCCTAACCTGGAGGGCGGAGAGGGGGTAAAATTTTAGTTTGTTGGATTTCCACCAAAATTGGTATCTAGGGGTTTTTGAGGATGAGGATTACGAATTTTTGATCAGATTACAAAAATTCAATATGGCGGATTCAAAATGGAGGATTTAATGTCAAGTTTTTCTGATTACTTTCAACTGACTTCCACGTATCCGATTCACTTCAAATTTTGCATACCGTTATAGTACCGATGACAATCCAATAATGTGGTATCACTGACTGCCTACGTCACCCCTAACCTGGAGGGCGGAGAGGGGGTAAAATTTTAGTTTGTTGGATTTCCACCAAAATTGGTATCTAGGGGTTTTTGAGGATGAGGATTACGAATTTTTGATCAGATTACAAAAATTCAATATGGCGGATTCAAAATGGAGGATTTAATGTCAAGTTTTTCTGATTACTTTCAGCTGAATTCCACGTATCCGATTAACTTCAAATTTTACATACCGTTATAATTCTGATGACAATCCAATAATGTGGTATCACTGACTGCCTACCTCCCCCCTAACGTGGAGGGCGGAGAGGGGGTAAAACTTTAGTTTGTCCGATTTCAACCAAAATTGGTATCTGGGGGTTTTTGAGGATGAAAATTACGAATTTTTGATCACATTACAAAAATTCAATATGGCGGATTCAAAATGGAGGATTTAATGTCAAGTTTTTCTGATTACTTTCAGCTGACTTCCACGTATCCGATTAACTTCAAATTTTACATACCGTTATAATTCTGATGACAATCCAATAATGTGGTATCACTGACTGCCTACCTCACCCCTAACCTGGAGGGCGGAGAGGGGGTAAAATTTTAGTTTGTTGGATTTCCACCAAAATTGGCATCTAGGGGTTTTTGAGGATGAGGATTACGAATTTTTGATCAGATTACAAAAATTCAATATGGCGGATTCAAAATGGACGATTTAATGTCAAGTTTTTCTGATTACTTTCAACTGACTTCCACGTATCCGATTCACTTCAAATTTTGCATACCGTTATAGTACCGATGACAATCCAATAATGTGGTATCACTGACTGCCTACCTCACCCCTAACCTGGAGGGCGGAGAGGGGGTAAAATTTTAGTTTGTTGGATTTCCACCAAAATTGGCATCTAGGGGTTTTTGAGGATGAGGATTACGAATTTTTGATCAGATTACAAAAATTCAATATGGCGGATTCAAAATGGACACTTTAATGTCAAGTTTTTCTGATTACTTTCCACTGACTTCCACGTATCCGATTAACTTAAAATTTTACATACCGTTATAGTTCTGATGACAATCCAATAATGTGGTATCACTGACTGCGTACCTCCCCCCTAACGTGGAGGGCGGAGAGGGGGTAAAACTTTAGTTTGTCCGATTTCAACCAAAATTGGTATCTGGGGGTTTTTGAGGGTGAGAATTACGAATTTTTGATCAGATTACAAAAATTCAATATGGTGGATTCAAAATGGACGATTTAATAACGAGTTTTTCTGATTACTTTCAACTGACTTCCACGTAGGTATCTGATTGATTTCAAAATTCACATGCTCTCCCACTAAAAAGAGGTAAGACTTTAGTTTGTTCGATCTCGACCAAAATTAGAAATGCATAGACCTAGACAAATCTAAAAATTAAAAAATAAATTTAGAAAAAAAAACTTTTTAAAAGCAAGCTTTTATAAAATGGACTAAAAAGCATAAAATAATTTTTTGAGTGATCTGATATAATAATAATAAAAGCGATGGGCGTATTAAAGGAAATTTACCCGTTTTTGTTTTAGCCTTGTTAACTCGAAGTTTAGTGAAAATCCAAATTCATTATATTATAGCAGAGAAATGTAAGGGTAGACAATTTAACCCAACCCAACCCTACTCAAGCTATCCTTACATTTTTCTGATATGGATGGACATTATTACGCCTGCTTCATATTAGGCAGATCATCCGCGACCGGCAGTGTGTCGATTTATTTTGTCACATTGAAAAAGAAGAGTCGCCCTATCATCGGTTGTGGACGATCCACCAAATGCGCATGGAAAGGCATTTACCTAATATTAAAATACGCCCATCGCTTTTATTATTATGATATCAGAACACTCAAAAAATTATTTTATGCTTTTTTAGTCCATTTTATAAAAGCTTGCTTTCAAAAAGTTTTTTTTTCCAAATTTATTGCTTTACCGCTTCCATCAACTCAAATCGGGTCTCTTTCAAAGCAGATTTTATCTTCGGAAACAAAAAAAAGTCGCACGGTGCCAAATCTGGTGAGTATGGCGGGTGTTCGAAGTGCACTTACTGGCCAAATACTGCTTTACAGATAGTGCGTTATGGGCAGGTGCGTTGTCGTGCTAAATCCACGAGTTGATCTTCCACAACTCGGGCCGTTTTTTACGAACTCGTTCTCGCAGTGTTGCCAAAACTGACAAATACTAAGTCTGGTTGACAGTCTGACCCTCTGGAACCCATTCAGTCATCACGATACCGTTAATGTCGAAAAAAACGATCAACATTGGAGTTGAAACAGTCATAGGGCGACCTGGGCGCTGGTCATCTTCGGTGGTGTCTCGGTCCTCACTAAAGCGCTTACACCACTCAAAAACACGCGCACGAGATGGAGCATTGTCCCCATAGGCCTCTTGCAGCAATTTATAGCACTCAGTCGGAATTTTGTTCAATTTAACGAGCAATTTGAGATTGATACGTTGCTCCTGTTTTTCGTCACACATGGTTTTCGGCACGAGAAAAAACACGTTCGTTTCAAACCGCTACTGCACAAATACTATAATAGTGACAAAAACGGGTAAATTTCCTTTAATACGCCCATCGCTTTTATTATTATGACATCAGAACACTCAAAAAATTATTTTATGCTTTTTTAGTCCATTTTATAAAAGCTTGCTTTCAAAAAGTTTTTTTTTCTAAATTTATTGCTTTATCGCTTCCATCAACTCAAATCGGGTCTCTTTCAAAGCAGATTTTATCTTCGGAATCAAAAAAAAGTCGCACGGTGCCAAGTCTGGTGAGTATGGCGGGTGTTCGAGCACTGAAGTGCACTTACTGGCCAAATACTGCTTCACAGATAGTGCGTTATGGGCAGGTGCGTTGTCCTGCAAAATCCACGAGTTGATCTTCCACAACTCGGGCCGTTTTTTACAAACTCGTTCTCGCAGTGTTGCCAAAACTGACAAATAGTAAGTCTGGTTGACAGTCTGACCCTCTAGAACCCATTCAGTCATCACGATACCGTTAATGTCGAAAAAAAACGATCAACATTGGAGTTGAAACAGTCACAGGGCGACCTGGGCGCTGGTCATCTTCGGTGGTATCTCGGCCCTCACTAAAGCGCTTACACCACTCAAAAACACGCGCACGAGATAGAGAATTGTCCCCATAGGCCTCTTGCAGCAATTTATAGCACTCAGTCGGAATTTTTTTCAATTTAACGAGCAATTTGAGATTGATACGTTGCTCCTGTTTTCCGTCACACATGGTTTTCGGCACGAGAAAAAAACACGTTCGTTTCAAACCGCTACTGCACAAATACTATAATAGTGACGGAAACGTGTTTTGGGACGTGCATAGACAAGATATCTAGATACCCAACGCACTATTCGTTTTCTACCCCATCCGTCTAGGGCGCCATCTAGGCGCGCATTCTCGTTATTTAATGGCCAGACCTCGTAAATGAATGGAAAAATTTCAACGTTAGTGCTGGGAATTCCCTATTCCCCTCCCGAGGGGAATAGAAGTTGATCTTTTTTTATGTATTTTAGCTCACACATATACTATACTATAGTAGTGTGAGCTATGGTGATCCTAATTTTTTCGAGAAAAAAAAGTTGCTCCGATTTCAAAAATTTTTATATATCTTTGCGTTTCAGATGATTTTGAAACTTTTTTGTTACGTCGTCTGTCTGTCTGTCTGTCTGTCTGTCTGTCTGTCTGTAACGACCAAAAAACCGCTTGCCCGATTTTAATGAAATTTGGTACCTAGGCTGGGTTTTGGGCCGAGATGGTCCCATTTAAAAATTAACAAAATCCTCCGAACACAAACCAAATAAAAGGGTGGGGGTATATTTCAAAAATTAGAGTTTATGGGAAAATATGGCGTGTGTGATATCAAACAAAAGGTAATTGAGTCTGGAGTTAAACAAAATACATTTTAATTTATTTAAAAAAAGGGTGGGGGTATATTTCAAAAATTAGAGTTTAAATGAAAATATGGCGTGTGTGATATCAAACGAAAGGTAATTGAGTCCGGCGTTTAACAAAATACATTTTAGTTTTTGTTTTTTTTTAAGGGTGGGGGTAGATTTCAAAAATTTGAGTTTAAGTCAAAACATGGCTTATGTGGTATCAAACAAAAGGTAATTTAGTCTGGAGTTGAATAAAATATATTTAAGTTTTTAGTTATATTAGCTCACACGTACACACACACCGTGTGAGCTTAGGGGCCCATATATTGGCAGAGTATTTTTTTATGTGATGTTTTTCGTGAAATTAAAAATAAAGATTTTTCTCTCCTCTTATTAATTACATGTTTCTTAATTTGATAAAACCCTGTACATTTAATCAAAGATTTTATTATGGTAATCTTAATTTTTTAAAAAGCAGAAGTTTTTTTCGTAAAATCAAAAATAAAGGACTTTTTTGTCTTGTCAACTCCATCCGGGGAGCGTATTTACGTTTCCGTGCTCATTTAACGTCGGCGCGGTTTTGAAATAGACACGGAAATGTTACAATATATTTGGGTTCAAATACGTGTTGATTTTAAGAGTTTTAATCTCGAAATGAGCACGGATCTGTAAGAGAACATCGCTCATTAAACTATTACAAAAGCGTATTCAACTGTCAGGTTAAAACGCTAACATAACGAAAGCTAATCAATCAAATCTAACCCAACCGAACCAAAGCAAACTAAACCAATAATTTTTTTCAAAAAAAAAACTTTCCTGACTTCCTACCCGGGATCCTAGAGGATGTGAATCCGAACCGAAACGAATTGAACCAAACCGGACCGAACCGAACCAAAAACTGAACCAACAATTAAAAAAAAAACTTCCCTGACTTCTTTCCCGGGATCCTAGAGGGTGTGAATAGTGTTGTAGTTTAGTTTGGTTAGGTTAGGTTTGGTCCGGTTTAGTTAGGATCGGTTCGGTTCGGATTCACATCCTCTAAGATCCCGGGTAGGAACTCTTTTTTTGAAAAAAATTATTGGTTCAGTTTGCTTTGGTTTGGTTCGGTTAGATTTGATTGATTAGCTTTCGTTAGGTTAGGTTTTTGAAACTTTCTATTTTCATGTGGTTAGAAATCAAGTGAAAATCAAATTTATTAATAACAGAACAACATCTGTCGTCGTAGTTGCCGGTGTAAGACAATGAACACTGAACTTTGCAGGTATAGTTAATGGAAGAGTGTTCTTCAAACATCAAAGAATTTCAAAATCTTGAGTAATATTAGTACAAATACTTTTAAACTGCTCCATAATTTTCATATTAACAAACATATAACCTCAAAATCAAACTAATAAACAACGTGAATCCAATTTAAGTTTCAAATGTGCACTAATAAGTAAACCCCTGCGCTGTGTAATTCAATACAAATCCTTGTTCGAGCCTTGGCGCCTTAAAATCAACACGCATTTGTAACCAAATATGTTGCAACATTTCCATGTCTATTTCAAAACAGCGCTGCCGTGAAATCAGCACGGAAACGTAAATACGCATCCGGGGACACACTGTATGTTTATTTCATGCCTAAGTCACAAAAGTGTAACTTTTTATAATACTACTACTAATAAATTTCGAAGAAGGACGGACTGTTAGGTTTCCCAGATTCTGGTGTTGGTTCTCTTAACACTTTGTATATTTTATTGACATTTTGACAGGTAGCTAGGAAACCAAAGAACGTAGGCTTCGAAGGAGCTTGCAGTATACCGTACGCGGGCAGTTTGGCACTGTCAGTTTTGACAGAAGCGAATGTGGACCCTCTCAGTGCACAGTACAAAAAGTAAGCATTTTTAGCTTATAATAAATTCCACATGGGCAAAAACGGGCAAAATATAATTATCAATTTCAACACCGCGTCATCAAAACCGTGATGGTCGGGAAGGGAGTAGAGGGGTACATACCGTGGCCCGCACTTCCTGTAATTTTTTTATTGGTATTGATTCCCAAAACGAGGCACTGCACTAATTAGTCATTAGCTTACTATTTTACTTGCTTTTTATTTATGTCTTCTTCTAAACGATTTTATTAGAAAGGAACATACTCTTGTCTGGTTGATACGAACATATTGATTTAGCCGGGCTATGACGTTTTCTATTCGTTGTTGTTTTGACTGTTGTAATGTCAAACAAATTGGGACCGACTTTTTACAAAACAAATTACCGTTTTTGCAACTAAATCAATATTTGTGCACATTTTAATATTATTTTGGATTTTCTTTTATGTTTCGGATCTTTACCTATTTGATATCTCCTTTAAAAGGTCTGGGTGTTTTATTATAGACATATAAAGCGGCACACTGCAGGTACAAAGTGAAACAACAATTTTTTGAGGCTTCTTTACATAGATTTTGCCGCAAAACTTGGTTTACCTTAGCTATGACGCGGTGTCACTTATATACATACTCAACTATAGAGGGATAATATTTTCACCCATATGTAGAGTCATGACATTCAGGGACATTCGACCCGGTTGCCTGTTTTATGGAAACCCGATGACGCAACTACAGTTGTCCAGTTAAGTTCACATGACTGGTCAAATTCTGTAGGCAAGCTGTGTAAAAATGTAAAGACCTTGGGTTGGAAGGTTCCCAAATTTCTCAAATGGATAATATGGGCTACAGGGCTCTCAGCACCTTTATGTTTTATGAAAATGTTCATATTTTTTTCAGACTTCATAAAACTTCATATTTTTAGAAAAACCTTTATATTGTCGCACCCCGCTTTGCAGAAGGATGCTTGCAATATTTTTTTATATTTCAACTTTCTCATTTAAAACAAAAAAGGAAATTTTACTATTACATGTATTAAACCAACACTGTTTTTATTTAACTCTAACACTAAAATATTTTAAATATTCTATCTTTAACTAAATAATATATTGGTAAGGTTGTTTGGAGACTGGCGATTCTCGTTTCCTCCAACAACCCTACCAATACTGCTCGCACCCCATAGACGCGAAAGCCGGGGTGCGACAATATTTTTCATATTTTCCCCAATGTACAAACTTCAGTCATAGAATAAATGGAAATTTTCTATATTTTTCCTATTCTTAAATTTTGAGTTTCTTTTAGTTTATTATTAGTTTGTTGCCTCTGAGAAAGTATGAATAAAGTGGGGCCTTTTTGACTTTTGTTTTATTATTCTTATGTTTGTTGCATTTTTTATGTTAATTAGTTGTTTTGGTCATCCATGGTTAGTTCTGAAAAAGTCTAATTGAGCAAGGCTTTTTCATGAATTTTATTCTTTTACTCTGTAATGTTGAGTTTTAGCTCACACATATACTATACTATAGTAGTAGTGTGAGCTATGGTGATCCTAATTTTTTCGAGAAAAAAAAGTTGCTCCGATTTCAAAAATTTTGATATATCTTTGCGTTTCAGATGATTTTGAAACTTTTTTGTTGCGCCGTCTGTCTGTCTGTCTGTATGTCTGTCTGTCTGTCTGTAACGACCAACGCGCATAACTCAAAAACCGCTTGACCGATTTTTATAAAATTTGGTACCTAGGCTGGGTCTTGGGTCGAGATGGCCCCATTTAAAAATGAACAAAATCCCTCGAACACAAGCCAAATAAAAGGGTGGGGGTAGATTTCAAAAATTAGAGTTTATGTGAAAATATGGCGTGTGTGATATTAAACGAAAGGTAATTGAGGCTGCAGTTAAACAAAATACATTTTAATTTATTTAAAAAAAAAGGGTGGGGGTATATTTTAAAAATTAGAGTTTAAGTGAAAATATGGCGTGTGTGATATCAAACGAAAGGTAATTGAGTCCGGACTTTAACAAAATACATTTTAGTTTTTGTTTTTTGTAAGGGTGGGGGTAGATTTCAAAAATTTGAGTTTAAGTCAAAACATGGCTTGTGTGGTATCAAACAAAAGGTAATTTAGTCTGGAGTTGAATGAAATATATTTCAGTTTTTAGTTATATTAGCTCACACGTACACTATAACTATAGTACCTAGTGTGAGCTTAGGGGCCCATATATTGGCAGAGTATTTTACTCTGTAATGTTGAGTTTTAGCTCACACATATATTATACTATAGTATAGTAGTAGTGTGAGCTATGGTGATCCTAATTTTTTCGAAAAAAAAAAGTTGCTCCGATTTCAAAATTTTTTATATATCTTTGCGTTTCAGATGATTTTGAAACTTTTTTGTTGCGCCGTCTGCCTGTCTGTCTGTATGTCTGTCTGTCTGTCTGTCTGTCTGTAACGACCAACGCGCATAACTCAAAAACCGCTTGACCGATTTTTATAAAATTTGGTACCTAGGCTGGGTCTTGGGTCGAGATGGTCCCATTTAAAAATGAACAAAATCCCTCGAACACAAGCCAAATAAACGGGTGGGGGTAGATTTCAAAAATTAGAGTTTATGTGAAAATATGGCGTGTGTGATGTCAAACGAAAGGTAATTGAGTCTGCAGTTAAACAAAATACATTTTAATTTATTTTAAAAAAAGGGTGGGGGTATATTTCCAAAATTAGAGTTTAAGTGAAAATATGGCGTGTGTGATATCAAACGAAAGGTAATTGAGTCCGGAGTTTAACAAAATACATTTTAGTTTTTGTTTTTTAAGGGTGGGGGTAGATTTCAAAAATTTGAGTTTAAGTCAAAACATGGCTTGTGTGATATCAAACAAAAGGTAATTTAGTCTGTAGTTGAATAAAATATATTTCAGTTTTTAGTTATATTAGCTCACACGTACACTATAACTATTATAGTACCTAGTGTGAGCTTAGTGGCCCATATATTGGCAGAGTATTTTTAAATGTTTGAGCTCGGAATAGGTGTTTAAAGTATCCCAAGTATATCATCGAGTATACTTAAGTTTTCTGTGTTACTAGATGTACAGGGTGTTTTGCTATATTTCCACAAAGGTCTACTGCACTTATTTCAAGAGATAGAAAATAGGGCACCTATTTTCAAGAAATGTAGAGTAGGCCCCAAACCGCTAGAAATTGTAGATGCTAATATTTTAACAGTGGCTTTACCAAATTGCAGTTTATCATATATTTTTGAGTTTAGAAAGAAAATATCAATTTTTTAAGTTAAATCATTAACATATTAATTTGTAGGATGTTCCGTAAGAGTTTGTGTTTTTTATAACTTTTTTTGATTGTATAGGATAAAGTCTACAACTTTTGCATTTATAATTTTTTTCTATTTCTTTGAATAATTGCAGTAGACCTTGGTTTAAAAATACGGAAACACTTTATACCTTATGCTTTAAAAAATGTGCCTTGTTTTTGTTCAGGCCGAATTCAACTTGAAAATGTTTGTTAATACTTTTCTTAATAAATAAAATTAAAAATATATATTTTTGCTTAGTAAATGAATTTTTCTAAAAAAAAGTTGGGTTTGACATAACATAAACCAAAAAAACTTAATTTTTTATTCATATTTCCTTCATATTTAGCTTTCTTAATTTCATATTTTTCATAATTTTATTTAAAAAGTTCATATTTTTCATATTATTTTGCTGTTTATCTGTTGAGAGCCCTAGGTCTGTAGGGCAGCCCTTCTTTTATATTTCCCTGAGTATGGCATGCCAAAGAAGCGCGTCTCTATTTAAACAAGAAGAAGAAGAAGAAGGAAGAGGGGCCCCACCTCTCTACCTCCTGAAGAGCGACAGAAGTGCCCATCGTTTAAAATTTGATAAACGCTTTTAGTCGCTTGCAATTATTTATTGAATGTTGCTCTGTTTTTTTTTTGTTTTAAAATAGTTCCTTCTTCTTTTTTTTACCTTCCTAGTCCCAGTGGCGCAGCCAATAATATGTCTTGGGGGGGGGGCGAGGCCTCATGATGTCCAATTTTAAGCTATTTTTTGTGTTTTTTCATGAAAAATGTGGAAAATGTGTAAAAATATCTAAGGCTTGGGGGGGACGCGCCCCCCCTGGGTGCGCTTATGCTAGTCCGCGCAGCAATGACTAGAGAAGGTATTATTTTCGACGATTTTTGTTTTGAGAACCGAACCGAAATTATCATGATGTCTGTCTGTGTGTCTGTCCGTAACACGATAGCTCCTAAACCGCTGAATCGATTTTCACAAAATTTGCAGGTAAAGTATTGCTCGAAACTGCAACGAGTTGATTAGATTTTGGTCAGAATTCATTATTGCTAATGACAGTTTTTTCACAATTAACATTTTTTAAAAAAGCTATTTTTTTGACGGAGCATCGCATCAATATGCGGTTTTCGGAATATAGTAGGTCACGTTTTTCTCAATAATTTTTGTTATAACCAAAATCTTCGTAGGAGCTTTCGTTTCTGAGATATTTACAAAAAACTATTTCCAAGGCTGATATCCCAAGTAACATTATTACCACTCAAGGTTTTATTAATTTGGTTCCAAGGTTATTTAGAGGGTGCTGTTATGGCTTTTAGGATCAATTTGGCTACAAAAAGGTAATTTATATTGCCAATTACCTAAAGAGATGTTATACAACCAAAAAGTGTTCTTCTGTTCCTTTTAGATACTTTTGGTTTTATTGATTTCTGATTTATAAAGATGGTCTTATAAAACCCTTTTACCTAAAGTTTTTAAAAAGAAGTAAATATAAACTTTGGTCTTTTAGTTTTTTTCATTACTTTACTTTACTTACTAAAAGGTTACCTTATATCCTTTTGTTTTTGTAGTTACCAGTAGTTTAATAGTAAATATGATTATATAGGCGGCCATATAGAACCTAGTTTCCTTAAGGTTTTTAAGAGTGGTAAATATAAACTTTAGACTTTTGGTTTTTGCCATTACTTTTAGGCATTTTAAACAGGTTTTAAAAGGAAAGCTTAAAGGTAAACTTAATTCTTTTGTATTTATGGTTACCCATAGCTGCATATTAAATATTATTTAAATAGGCGGTCATATAAAACTTTGTTTCCTTAAGGGTTCTAACAGAAGTAAATAAATACTTTCGTATTTTAGTTTTTACTAGTACTAGTACAGATTGGTACCTACCTATTGCAAGATTGATTATTTATTATCCTCCTGGGTAGGGCACCCAAGCCTAGATAAGGCCTGTTTAAACGGCCAATATAAGATGTTTCCCTCCAACCTGCAGGCACAACGGATATCATTGCACTGGCCCTCCTGATTGTGTGCAAATTGCACGATAAAAAACATTTAAATTTAACACAACACTTTAAAAAACAAATACAAAAAATTTAAGTGAGGTTATGTTCACTATGTTTACCTTCTCTTGTTTATTGGTTTCATAAGCGCACTCAAAAATCCTTGTTGCGATAGAGTAACAAATAAAACCAAGTGACCACTATAAAACGATAATGGCGTATACATATAGAATTATTTTAAAAATATTGTAAACAGAAAATATTTATCTAGTCGTTTTAGCAGTGTTTTTTAACAATAATTTTACTTTAATTTTGATTTATGTAAACCAAACAGACTTTTTTAATGGTGAATAGTGTAAATTATTTTTTTTTATTTTAAATATTTGTTATTCAGTTATCAAAAAACTATTAAAAAGCATTTGTGAACTGGCGCGCTTGTTTTGAGAGCTTTTCAGATACGATTTTATCAGAAAAATAAGTCTGGCAGGCAATTTGATGATCCACAAAACGACAAACTCCTCATATATAGGTATATTTTTATGTGATACAATAATTTTGGGACTCTGACATTTTTGGCAATTTTATGACTTAAATTATTTTATATAGCCATTGTGAATCTAAAATATCGCTAAAGCTTTTATAGAAAAAATTCTTTACTCTAAAGGTATTATGGTATTCAACAGAATTGCCAGGATACCAAATTACCAAATCTAGTTTTATAACAGGATAGAGGACGTTTCTGAGTTGCTTTTAGAACCTGGCATAATAGCTTTAGGCTCTAAAAGGTTCTATACTGGTGGAACCGCTAGAGGGCGAAGCTAGCGTTTATTTCTTATAGTTTTATAATGAGTTTAATACATAGGTTGCCACCACCAATTGGGGAGTCCCATTTAGGAGGTCTAAGGGGTATATAAGGGTAATGGGAACGTGCTAGCGACGAAACATTGAAACTAATGGTTTTAAGGAAAGGCGCTGGCAACCTTTTAGCTTCTGCTATAAATAAAGAAATGTTACTTGGGATATCATTTAGTTCACTTGAAGTGTGTTAATAGGCTAGCTAGGAAGGTATCAGATCCATCGTGGATCTATTTATTTTATTTTTACCTTCCTTGCCCGCGTAGCGATGGCTAGAGAAGGTATTATTTTTGACGAAAAATTTTTTTTGAGATAACGCAAAAAATTTATTATTTGGGTGTATTTTGACCTATCTTAGCAATAACGTCGTGATGTCTGTGTGTGTGTTTATAATATTTCTCTCCTTAACACGGTAGTTCCTAAACCGCTAAACCGATTTTCATAAAACTTTTAGGTAAAGTAGTGTTCGACACTCTAAATAGATTAGATTAGATTTTGGTGAATGACAATTAAAAAAATAAAAAAAAATTACCTTTTTGACTGACCATCGTATGAATATGCGGTTTTCGGAATATAGTAGACTACATTTTGTTCAATAATTTGTGTTATGACCAAAGACTTCGTAAACACTGTTTTCAAGGTTGATATATCATGGCTTCACTTGAAGTGTGCTAATAGGCTAGCTAGGAAAGTATCAGATCCGTCATGGATCCATTTATTTTTATTGACTATAAGGTTTTAACATTTTTTTTTCAAACGTTTAAAAGTTGATACAGGAAGATGCCTCTGCTAAAGTTGGACACAGTCCAGGAGGTACCGAAAACTCTCCGTATTTAAACACAAACCAAATTTTTAAGTATATTTAAAAATCAGATTAATTAATTAAAAATCAGCTTAATTTTAAAAACCTGTTTATTGATGGAGTAAGCAAATGCCTTAAAACAACGAAACTTAAAAAATATGCTGACGACATAAAATTAGAAGCATGCATTAACTCAATCGAAGACTGCCTGAATCTTCAGAATGACTCTCTCTTAGCATATGGTGTAATGAACATAAACTACTTTTAAACATTGCAAAATGTCAAGTAATGACTTTCACCCTAAAAACTAAACCGATCCCTTTTGACTATTCTATAAATGGAAAAGTACTAAATAGACCTGAGTTTGTTCGGGATCTTGGAATTACCTTCGACTCTAAGCTAACCTTTAATAAGCACATAGATACTATTATAGCTGAAACCACCAGAACATACGGATTTTTAGTAAGAGTTAGCAGAAACTTTGAAGACCTTGAAACCTTAAAACTTTTATATTATACTTTTATTAGATCAAGATTAGAATACGCCTCCGTAGTATGGTCACCACAACTACTTACTCAGAAAGAATCGCTAGAAAAGATCGAAAGACGTGTACTTAAGCTTTTGTACTTTAAATCAACCGGTAATTATCCTGCTCAAGGTCACCCCCACACTGACCTTATGCAACTGTTTAATATTCAGCTACTCGACACACGTAGGCAATCGGCCTCTCAAACATTTCTATATAAAATTCTCCATAACCAAATTGATAGCATAAATATTTTAGAGAGAATAAACTTTTCTATTCCACGGCTAAATTCAAGACAATCACCAGTTTTTTATCTTCCTACTCCTCGAGTCAATGCAATGCAATTCTCGCCAATCTATACAATTTGTGAGACTCATAATAAATATATGCAGGGTATCGATATCTTTAATTGCAGTATATCTGCAGTCAAACAATTCTTTAGACGTTAGAGTTCCTACTTTTTACTTAAGATATACTGTATACATGTATCTTTTTGTACTTATTTTTCTTATATTATTTATAGTTATTGTTAACATTTTTTTTTGTAAACTTCCTGCCCTGTAATTGGGTATTACCTGTTGGGCAGTGTAAATAAATAAAATTAAATAAAATCAAATAAAGATAGCTTTGTTTTATAGATTCTTTATCCAAGGTGCATGTACGCCAGTGGGTTGTGTTTTAGTACAACTCCTGCATCACTGGAAGGCAGAAGTAACCACTTCGTGTTACAAGAGGGCGCTGCCTGTTGCCAAGGCGTTGGGTAAGTAGTATACCGGGATTTGCAATACAGTTTGAATCCGCTATTTCCTGTGCCACTAGATTTTCTCCGTTATATAATAATTTATACCTAATACGCTAAAACTAACCTTTGTAGTCCACTTGTATTATGTATTTTTTCAGGTGCAAATGCCATAATAGGCATAGAAGACCCGGACAAACATCAAAGCGACAAAAACTCGATGGAAATTCAAACAGACGAAGAGTCGGAATGGAAGTCTTTGTTGAAAGAACTCGAACTCAGGGGCGACCAGTACGACGCCATATT
The DNA here is from genome assembly GCA_963576565.1 of Aspidapion aeneum. Lineage (NCBI taxonomy): Eukaryota > Metazoa > Arthropoda > Insecta > Coleoptera > Brentidae > Aspidapion > Aspidapion aeneum. The sequence continues at coordinate 220,486,906 of OY755038.1, read as the reverse complement.
TGTCACCCGAAATGACAAGTAAGTCTCACTCAAGGTCCCTAGAATAAACCGGTCTTGGATCTTATATATATGTCAAATTTTTACGTCACTAGTGGTCCAGCTGATTTTTGTAAACAAAAGATAGAATATCTCTATAATGAATTACTAATTAGACATCTGAGCCCTGAAGGGGAGAAAAACTAGAGATATCCCAAAAAAAATAACCCCAAGATTAAATTCGCCCCGCCTGGGAAAACAGAGTCTATTAAACTAAAAAACAAAGGAAAAAATCGGCAACACGCTAGAAGCTTACCTTCTGTAATTCTGTAGCAGTCTCAAAATTTCACTGGCGGTCGCGGCTCTTTCTTGCGACTGGAATTTCGGTCTTCAACCCGAAAACACGTGTGACTTCTTTTAGTTTTTTGGCGGAAGTGATTTCTTCATTCCCCTGTCACACACAGGGTGGCGCTTCAAACTCCCAGCGTGAGCAAACATGATCAGGTGATCAAAAAGAAAATAACTTTCAACAAAGAGAGAAATCATCACCTGATCGGAATTTTTCCCAAACAGGACTTTCTTTTTTGCAGAAAGCCCAAAAATATCAAAACAAACTTTAAGGTTAGGTTTTCCAAAAAATTCAAAATAAAACAATAAAGAAAAAATAACTGGCAGCATTAAACACTAATATTTTAGGAATTTTTTTGAAAACCAAGGCAATTTTTCTACTACGTTTTGGTATATCTTTATAAAATAATAATTTTTAGGTGTATAGTCCTTATATTAGCTCACACATATACTATACTATAGTAGTGTGAGCTATGGTGATCCTAATTTTTTTGAGAAAAAAAAAGTTGCTCCGATTTCAAATTTTTTTATATATCTTTGCGTTTCAGATGATTTTGAAACTTTTTTGTTGCGCCGTCTGTCTGTCTGTCTGTATGTCTGTCTGTCTGTATGTCTGTCTGTCTGTCTGTCTGTCTGTCTGTCTGTCTGTCTGTCTGTATGTCTGTCTGTAACGACCAACGCGCATAACTCAAAAACCGCTTGGCCGATTTCAATGAAATTTGATACCTAGGCTGGGTCTTGGGTCGAGATGGTCCCATTTAAAAATGAACAAAATCCACCGAACACAAACCAAATAAAAGGGTGGGGATAGATTTCAAAAATTAGAGTTTATGTGAAAATATGGCGTGTGTGATATCAAACGAAAGGTAATTGAGTCTGGAGTTAAACAAAATACATTTTAATTTATTTAAAAAAAAAGGGTGGGGGTGTATTTCAAAAATTAGAGTTTAAGTGAAAAAATGGCGTGTGTAATATCAAACGAAAGGTAATTGAGTCCGGAGTTTAACAAAATACATTTTAGTTTTTGTTTTTTTTAAGGGTGGGGGTGGATTTCAAAAATTTGAGTTTGAGTCAAAACATGGCTTGTGTGGTATCAAACAAAAGGTAATTTAGTGTGGAGTTGAATAAAATATATTTCAGTTGTTAGTTATATTAGCTCACACGTTCACTATAACTATAGTACCTAGTGTGAGCTTAGGGGCCCATATATTGGCAGAGTATTTTTTTAGCTCGCTTCATTGTTCTTTACACAAAGCTGTAAATACAGGCCAAACTGAGCGTGAATCGTTTGTATCAAAAGTAAACCGAGGACTTGGGAAGTAAACAAATGGGTATAGGTGAGCGGTTTACTTTTGATGCTGAAACGAACATATTATTTTCTTCAAATTGTAATTTTTGTGTAAAGAAAAATTAAGCTGGCTAAAAAAAATACTCTTGCAATATATGGGCCCCTGAGCTCACACTAGGTACTATAGTTATAGTGTACGTGTGAGCTAATATAACTAAAAACTAAAATATATTTTATTCAACTCCAGACTAAATTACCTTTTGTTTGATACCACACAAGCCATGTTTTGACTTAAACTCAAATTTTTGAAATCTACCCCCACCCTTAAAAAAAACAAAAACTAAAATGTATTTTGTTAAACTCCGGACTCAATTACCTTTCGTTTGATATCACACACTCCATATTTTCACTTAAACTCTAATTTTTGAAATATACCCCCACCCTTTTTTTTAAATAAATTAAAATGTATTTTGTTTAACTCCCGACTCAATTACCTTTCGTTTGATATCACACACGCCATATTTCCCCATAAACTCTAATTTTTGAAATCTACCCCCACCCTTTTATTTGGTTTGTGTTCGGTGGATTTTGTTCATTTTAGGTACCAAATTTCATTAAAATCGGCCAAGCGGTTTTTGAGTTATGCGCGTTGGTCGTTAGAGACAGACAGACAGACAGACAGACAGACAGACAGACCTACAGACAGACAGACGGCGCAACAAAAAAGTTTCAAAATCATCTGAAACGCAAAGATATATAAAAATTTTTGAAATCGGAGCAACTTTTTTTTTCTCGAAAAAATTAGGATCACCATAGCTCACACTACTATAGTATAGTATATGTGTGAGCTAAAATAACGACTATATGTCTCAAAAATATTATTTTATAAGGATGTACTACTAAAACAGTTGGAAAATTGCCTTTGGTTTAAAAAAATTACAAAAATATTGGTTGTTCCTTAATCTATCCTGGCTAAGATTTGTTTACAAAAATCAGCGTGACCACCAAAACGTAAATTTATATATATATATATATATATATATATATATATATATATATATATAATGTCAAAATGTGTCGGGCCAGAGCCTTTCCTGGGGCTCACAAGAGGGCAAGTGAAGTCGGCCCTAACAAAGTGGACCCAGAAAGAGATACAAAAGAAATGGACCAACACAGAAAACGCCAGACAGGCGAAGGAGTATGTGACAGGATACAGCAAGTCTCGTAGGGACTGGCTGCTCCCTAGAACACGAAAAGAGGTGGGAGTCCTAACCGGCGTCCTACAAGGACACTTGGCAAAGATGAGAGTGAAGGAGGACGCGACGTGCGAGCGATGTTGGGCCGAGGACGAAACCTCGGCGCATTTCCTCTCATCATGTGAACCATACAAGGAGGCAAGAAGAGAGTTATTATATTGTGGCCTTTGTACAGAAGACGGGCAGATTCCTTAGCGAAGGAAGGACGCAGTAGGGGGGATGCCCGGGGGTTGGCGAAAAGGGCGCTTCATGTGCCAAGTCGCCAGGCCTAGAGCCTACCCCACACTACTACTACTACTCACAGGCCGACTCTTTTTTTACATCTGTAAAACTATTTATAACAAACTCCCTGAAAATATAAAAGAAATACCCGCTAAAAAAATTTTACACTAAAAACTTACCTGTTGGAATTAGAAAATTATTCACTTGAACATGTTATTGAAAATCAAAACATATTTTTAAACCTAAAAGTGCCTGTCAGAACCAACTGAATGTAAAGTTTTAGGCATTTGCAGTAAATAAATTGTGATTGGATTTTGATTTATGTTGATTTGAAATTAAAAAACTTGTAGTGGGTGTGCTTTCGGGCTGTTCGGCCGTCGTCGTTGGAAATTCGTTCTCGACGTTTCGCCATCTCGAATGGATGGCATCTTCAGGAGATGTTGACTGTTTGTCGGCTTCTCGAAGACTGGTGGTTAGTCTGTCGCGGGCGCAGGTCATACACGCTATGGTGGGCGGGGCGTATATCAGAGCTGGTCGGTGATTGGTCACTTTCCCGAGATTCAGTTTTGTTATTGTAAGCGAGCCGTTTAGTGTTTTTAAGAACCGGTACCCATGTTCTGTTAATTTTAAGAGTTTCTTCAGATCTGTTGAAGTTCTGCTGGTGTTTATGAATTTCGATTGCTTCTCTATAGAGTCTTGGATAGTATGAAGAGGAGGCGCAGAGAACTTGTGTGTCTTCGAATTTTATTCGGTGGTCTTCATTGTTTAGTGTGTGGTCTGCAACTGCGGATTTTTCCGTATGTCCGAGTCGACAGTTGGCTTTGTGTTCTTTGATTCTTGTGTTTACGGACCGTTTGGTTGTTCCGATGTAGACACTTCCACAGGTACAGGGAATGCGGTATACCCCCGAAGAACTTAGTGGGTTCCTTATATCCTTCGCAGATCTGAGGTGGTTCTCGATCTTAGATGGCTTGAAGATCGTTTTTATGTTGTGTTTTCCCAGAATACGTCCGATCCTATCTGTCACTCTAGGGATGTAGGGCAGAAAGGCTCTTGAAGTAACTTCGCGGTTGCTCAGTCCACCGCTACTGTTACTTCTAGTGCTCGGCTTTGGTCGTATACATTTATCTTTATCGCCAGTGATTGCGAACTTTTTCATGGAGAAACTAGAAGAGAAGGCGTTGAATAATGCCCCTCATAAACCCAAAGTCTGGTTTCGATATGTAGATGACACTTTTGTCGTTTGGCCTTATGGTAGAGACAGCCTTAATGAATTTCTCAACCACATTAACAGCATACACACCAGTATACAATTTACAATGGAAACAGAGAACAACAGAGAATTAGCATTCCTTGACGTACTAGTAACGAGGAAAGAGGGACGACTAGGACATACCGTATACAGAAAACCTACTCACACAGACCGCTACCTAAACAACACATCTAACCACCACCCGTGCCAACGAAAAGGGGTAATAAGAACATTGGTAGAGAGGGCGAAAAGAATCTGCGAACCAGAGCATCTAGACAAAGAATTAAACCATCTTAAAAACGCCCTCGTAGCAAATGGATACACTCAAAGCGACCTAGATAAATGTATACGACCAAAGCCGAGCACTAGAAGGAACAGTAGCGGTGGACTGAGCAGCCGCGAAGTTACTTCAAGAGCCTTTCTGCCCTACATCCCTAGAGTGACAGATTGGATCGGACGTATTCTGGGAAAACACAACATAAAAACGATCTTCAAGCCATCTAAGAAGATCGAGAACCACCTCAGATCTGCGAAGGATATAAGGAACCCACTAAGTTCTTCGGGGGTATACCGCATTCCCTGTACCTGTGGAAGTGTCTACATCGGAACAACCAAACGGTCCGTAAACACAAGAATCAAAGAACACAAAGCCAACTGTCGACTCGGACATACGGAAAAATCCGCAGTTGCAGACCACACACTAAACAATGAAGACCACCGAATAAAATTCGAAGACACACAAGTTCTCTGCGCCTCCTCTTCATACTATCCAAGACTCTATAGAGAAGCAATCGAAATTCATAAACCCCAGCAGAACTTCAACAGATCTGAAGAAACTCTTAAAATTAACAGAACATGGGTACCGGTTCTTAAAAACACTAAACGGCTCGCTTACAATAACAAAACTGAAATGGAATGTGACCAATCACCGACCAGCTCTGATATACGCCCCGCCCACCATAGCGTATATAACCTGCGCCCGCGACAGACTAACCACCAGTCTTCGAGAATCTCCTGAAGATGCCATCCACTCGAGATGGCGAAACGTCGAGAACGAATTTCCAACGACGACGGCCGAACAGCCCGAAAGCACACCCACCATTGGACGATGGCCACGAAAGCCTTTCACAATTTGTAAAAAACTTGTTTTTGACAGTCCCAATCTGGATGGCTAAAAATAATATAAAATCTATAAATTATGTAATTTTTTGCAGTTATGACTGGCAGGAGCTACAAGCGTTCTGTACGCAGGAAGGCCGCGTGCTGTCGACTGTCCCTCCTGATTTGCTGTCAGATTCGTGTGGCCTAGGCAGCCGGATTGTTTTGACCTTTTTTATCACTTTGAGACATATGTTAAAGGTAGGGCAGAATTCTGCAATACGAATTTCGCAATACTGCGTGTCCCATTTTCGATAGGGTTATTAATAAAGAAATCTGCAGATTTTACCTTACCGTGCTGTTTTTGAGCTCTTTAAAATAGTGATTTTTGTCATGCCCCGTAGTTTTTATTATAACAAGGGATTTTTAATAAATTCATAATTTTAACAAATCATATGGATGATTCTACCAAAAGTGGGCTATATGGATATCATTTTTGGTCATTGCCTTTAAATAACAGTACAGCACAGTAAATAATTTTGTTTTTTTAAATTTATGTAACTAATTAGGTGTAAGCTAAAAAACATTTATTTTCCCGAATTTTGTGAATTATTGCGTACAAATTCCAGAGGGATGAGTACCAGAGGAATGAGTTTTTTAATGGTTTTCCAATTTAAATCAAAATCTTTTTGGACTACTTAACTTAAGTTTTGTATAAACAAAGTTCCTATACTTATAATTTTAAAACAATCAACAAAAAAATTATACTATTGATATCAGTGGAATATTTACTTACCAGAGGAATGATCATTGAAGCGTTCCTCTTGAATTTCTCTGAAAAAAACTAATTTTCTGCCGAAAATAAAAAGATCTATAACTTGAACCAAACTAAAGTTGACATTATCTGTCACAACTTGTCACCCTCACAAGTAAATTAGATATCCAGGGCCGTCTCTTTCTCTAAAATTGTAAAATTTTCCGGAGAAAATGTAAATTCGGATTTTCAAAAATATGACTGCAAACTTAAGTTTTATCAATTTTTTGATAAATAGTTAAGACTTGGTTAAATATTATTTATTAGGATATTTTTTTCAATCTGAGTTACACCAGAGGAATGAGGTATAAGCTTTGTAATAAAAAAAATTATAAACTTGCAATTTTTTTTATACATTAAACTCAATTGCTCCATAAAGAAAACATTTCGTTTTAAATCTTATAACTAAAACTATGCTTCATTTGCAGTCTGTGTTTGAAAAATATGCATTCCCACTCCACAGCACCATTTTTGTAGAATCATCCATAGCTTACTCATATTACAAGATATATTAATTCTGTAAAAACAGAGTTGGAGACAAGTCGCCGCCGGCCGATTCGCCGCGTGGGCAATTCGCCGCCGGCCGATTTGCCGCGTGGACAATTCGCCGCGAGAATTTGTGTTTAATTTTTATTTTAATCTAACTGAACACTTATTTTTTCTTAAATCATAGCTTCTTGGTGCTCTTGTTGGGAGATCAAAATCTGTGTTAAACCTAACCGTTGTCAATTTATTGAAAATATATCCTAACGGGTGTCCGGACCACCAACATTTTGAAGAAAAAAAAATGCTTATTTGAAAAAAATATGCTTTTTCAATAAGTGGTTTTTCAAAAAAACGAATTTATAAACAAAACTAATTTTTGTTTACAAAAATAGTTATTGAAATTCATACTTTTTTAAAAAGTAATTTTTTCAAAAACTAATTAATAAAAAAAAAACAAAAAAAATATATTTTTTTAATAATACATTTTCAAAAAGTGGTTTTTCGAAATATTAAATTATAAAAAAAAAATTCAAAAAAATGCAATTTCCATTCCCTTAAAAACATGTTCTCTGCGACTTTATTGTGAATCAAATTTTTGACAGAAGAGTTTTTGACATACGCCATTTTAAATAAAAAAGTTAAATACGGACCTGATAATTTTTTTCCATAGTAAAAATTGCTTTAAATTGATCAGTATGCTAAAATAATTCTTTAAAAAAATTTTAATTCTCTAAAAACAAGGCAACATTTTTTTAAGAAAAACATTACATTTTTAAAGAAAATAACTTTTTTAAATTTTTTGGCATAATCACCAATTTAAAGCAATTTCTTTTTTATTTAGTCGGTTTAGAACGTTTTTCTACATTGTCCGACGCCTATTCTCCACCTCCTTCGATCCTGACAATCATCTTCTGCCAGATTTTTTTGACTCATTGATCTTTGGATTGACTGTTGCCATTCTAGTTTAGGACGCCCTCTTTTTCTGCGCCCTGTTGGTTGCCATTCTAGGACCTGCTGTGGTAATCTTTCGTCGTTCATCCGTTGTACATGGCCGTACCATATCATATATTGTCTTTTAGTGATGATATTATGTGATCTGTTTTAGATATTCTCATTGATCTTCTTATTGCAATTTTTATTGTGTAAAAAATAGCCAGGTCCGTATTTAACTTTTTCCCTATGAATGACTTGTGTCAAAAATTAGACATCGTCAAGTTGCTATAACTATCTTTCTACTGAATTAAAATATCTTTTGAAATAAAAGATTTGTTGAAATTAAATTTTTTCAAAAAAACCTCGTATAATAAAAACTGCGGGTATAAGAAAAATCTTATAAAAAAAGACACGGCAAGGTAAAATCAGCAGATCGAGATCATTATTAACAACCGAGGTTCCCTTTTAATCCCATCAAAAATGGTACAAGCTAAATTTGCATAAATAGTTTTATTTTTCCGATTTTTTTCCTCTGCGATAATTCTTGAAAGTGGTTCCCAACAGAGTGCGCGGACGCCAAACCGATGCGACATCTTTCGAACGTGAGACTGACTAAAGCAAGCATACGATTTGTAGTACAAAGTTGCCATTTGCTTTTAACACACACCACGCGTAAAAAACTGCCGGTTACTAATTACTTTTTTCACCACTTTATATTGACATCTTTGGGGTAGGGACAACACGAAACACTAATAAAAGTTCTCAAATACCAAATTGCAAATAATGCAAGGACCTTAAACTATAAACAACAAGTGAAATTAAAGAAAGAAAAATAAGAAAAAAAAGTTTCCGCTTCGGTTGGGACTCGAACCCGGGATCTCTTGCTCTGTACGCAAACATTCTAAACATTGAACTACCGAAGCCATACATAAATTTTCGGAAAACTTTCATCTAGGCATGCTGCGGTACCTCAATACAAGAACGAGAGACTCTCAGGGTATTAACCCGACCAAGTCATCAAACTGATCTCTATAATTCTTCCTTCCCACTGTCAAAGGTCTTCAGGACTGTTTTCCTCAATATTTCCGAAACCGTCCATGCAAAAATCATGAAATTTCGTACAACGTATAAACTTTTAAAGCTGCATCAGAATTTCATCTCAGAATTGCAAAATTTTAACCAGGGGGGTTAAGGGTAAAAAGAATCCCATTTTTTCTATGGTAGTTTTTTCACATGGAGATTTTAGAATATGATACCTGAAGGTTTTTCACGTAAGAAAGGTGCTCTTAGTTCATATCGATAGGGCGAGTAGTTTTCGAGGAAATCACTATTTTTTTTTCAACACCTGCCCTCAAGATGAGTTTTCCTCAATAGTTTCGAAACCCCTCATAAAAACATCATGAAATTTGGTACACGGCATAAAATTTTGACGCCAAATTCGATTATGACCTCAAAATTGTAAAATTTCTCTGTGAGGAAAAACAGTCTTCAGGGTGCCCAAAGCATCTAATTTGTAGAAAAAAATAATAAAATCTTTAGATTTAAGCAAAAAATTCTTTGTTACTACTTAATGTGTTTTTACAGCCACTTACACAGTGTTAGGAATCACTATAAAGAATTTTCGCAAAGAAAAACTTAGGTGGCTCAGCAAAATGAAGCTATATCAAAATTCAACGTTACTCATCACTTAAAAAACAGGCCGGTGCACTTTGGCCTATTATAGGTATACGTGACAGATGTTAGTTAAAGACTAAAAACGTATATTTTAAAAACAAAAAATGTTTTTTTGAAAATATTGGTTTTTGTTTTTTTATTTGGCTGATTTGAAAGGATAACTAACCTATTTTTTTTATTTTAGTTAACAATTTTTGTTTTTAATTTTTAGAGGCTTTTGGGAACTAGCTCGAACCATGACTATGACGAATGTCATTTATGTCACGTGACACTAGATAAATTAGCTGAATATGTCGAGGATGGACACCTTCAAACGGTGAGTTTCCATGTTTTAAAAAATCTATACAGGGTCTTAAAATCGATGTTTTTGTGCGGTTTCAGGTATTTCTAGGGTAAATAGAAAAAACAACCCCCCCCCCCACTTGAGAACCTCGATTTTCTCAAATGAAAAAAATCTTGTTATTGCAAGCCATTTTTCAGCTAGAGTTTTTTAAAAGTTTGCAAAACTTTTTTATTTAGGGTAATTTAATTTTTCTTTTTTTATATTCCTTGTATTTTTTGTTTTTATTTTATATTTTGATTTATCTACTGTGTTTTAAATATTTTAATTATAAAATTAATTAAAAATAAGGAGGTAATTAAAAAATAACATAAAAGAAACAATAAAAGATTTAATGTGAAACTTTATTGTAAAGAAAATTTATGCTGATTTCAAAAAACGAATAACAAGAGGGATTTTTATTAATAAAAATTTTGTTTTGGTGTAAATTGCTTTTCTATACTCTTTTTTCATAAAAAATCCAACTTTTAAATGCAATTTTATCTGTCACTTTTAGGTTTTGTGATATTACATAAAGTTGGTATTTTTCTTAAAAATTTTATGTAATACCTAAAAAACTAAAAGTGACAGATGAAATTGAATTTGAGGATTTAATTTTAAATAAAAATACCTATCAAAATGAAATTGATACCAAAATTAAATTTTCATAAAAAAAAGTTATATGCTCTCTACTTAAGTGCAGACTTTTCGAAAACCATAAATATCAAGCCTCGCAAGTGCGGGTGAGTTTTTGCTATCTTCCCTAAAAACATCGAAAATATTAAAATAACTTATAGTTGAGTATGTATATAAGTGGCACCGCGTCATAGCTATGGTAAACCAAGTTTTGCGGCAAAATCTATGTAAAGAAGCCCCAAAAAATTGTTGTTTCACTTTGTACCTGCAGTGTGCCGCTTTATATGTCTATAATTAAACACCGAGACCTTTTAAGGGAGATATAAAATAGGTATTTACCTAATAAATAAAGATCCGAAACATAAAAGAGGATCCAAAATTATATTAAAATGTGCGCAAATATTGATTTAGTTGCAAAAACGGTAATTTGTTTTGTAAAAAGTAGGTCCCAATTTGTTTGACATTAAAACAGTCAAAACAACAACGAATAGAAAACGTCATAGCCCGGCTAAATCAATATGTTCGTAACAATCAGACAAGAGTATATATGTTCCTTTCTAATAAAATCGTTTAGAAGAAGACATAAATAATAAATTTAGAAAAAAAAACTTTTTGAAAACAAGCTTTTATAAAATGGACTAAAAAGCATAAAATAATTTTTTGAGTGTTCTGATATCATAATAATAAAAGCGATGGACGTATTTAATATTAGGAAAAAGCCTTTCCATGCGCATTTGGTGGATCTTCTACAACCGATGATGGGCCGACTCTTCTTTTTCAATGTGACAAATTAAATCGCCACACTGCCGGTCGCGGATGATCTGCCTAATATGAAGCAGGCGTAATAATGTCCATCCATATCAGAAAAATGTAAGGATAGTTTGAGTAGGGTTGGGTTGGGTTAAATTGTCTACCCTTACATTTCTCTGCTGTAATATAATGAATTTGGATTTTCACTAAACTTCGAGTTAACAAGGCTAAAACAAAAACGGGTAAATTTCCTTTAATACGCCCATCGCTTTTATTATTATAATATCAGAACACTCAAAAAATTATTTTATGCTTTTTAGTCCATTTTATAAAAGCTTGTTTTCAAAAAGTTTTTTTTTTCTAAATTTATTTTTAAATTTTTAGATTTGTCTAAGTCTATGCATTTCTAATTTTGGTCGAGATCGAACAAACTAAAGTCTTACCTCTTCTACGCCCCCCCCCACTTTTTAGTGGGAGAGCATGTGAATTTTGAAATCAATCAGATACCTACGTGGAAGTCAGTTGAAAGTAATCAGAAAAACTCGTTATTAAATCGTCCATTTTGAATCCACCATATTGAATTTTTGTAATCTAATCAAAAATTTGTAATCCTCATCTTCAAAAACCCCCAGATACCAATTTTGGTGGAAATCCGACAAACTAAAATTTTACCCCCTCTCCGCCCTCCAGGTTAGGGGTGAGGTAGGCAGTCAGTGATACCACATTATTAGATTGTCATCGGAACTATAACGGTGTGCAAAATTTGAAGTGAATCGGATACGTGGCAGTCAGTTGAAAGTAATCAGAAAAACTTGACATTAAATCCGCCATATTGAATTTTTGTAATCTGATCAAAAATTCGTAATTCTCATCCGCAAAAACCCCCAGATACCAATTTTGGTTGAAATCGGACAAACTAAAGTTTTACCCCCTCTCCACCACCCACGTTAGGGGGGAGGTAGGTAGTCAATCGGATGTTTGGAAGTTCTTCAAAAATGAGTTGCAAGATTTGATTACATACATACATACAGGTGAAGTTAAATAAAAACTTGTAATAAAAGCTTGTAAAAAGCAAGTAAAATAGTAAGCTATTGACTAATTAGTGCAGTGCCTCGTTTTGGGAATCAATACCAATAAAAAAATTACAGGAAGTGCGGGCTACTGTATGCACCCCTCTACTCCCTTCCCGACCATCAAGGTTTTGTTTTGATGACGCGGTGCCACTTTAATACAACATCAAGTATAGTTACACACCAAGTTTTAACCTAACCGCTTTTCGCCGCTCACACTAAAAAAATCCAACTATAAAACTTTTGATTTACACGTTAATATAATAATAGAGCCACAAAAGTGGTTGAGACACCTGGTACATTATTAATCCTATTTTAGCATTTATAATAATTGCAGGTGGTGGACAAAGTGTATCAGCCCAAGGACATCGAGATCGCCTTGCACCATATACAAAGTCACATGTCCATCGGCAGTACAGTTATTACTTTCAGATGACAAAGGTGAGATTAGGTTTCTGGATTTAATATGAATAGTGCAATATTTATACACATCTTTACTGGAAAAAGGCCTTTAAACACGACTGTTACGAATGTGTCGCATATTGGATTTCAAACAATGATCTCTATATAGGTATAGTCCAAATTATAGGCATTTGTAATGACGTCATTTTTGTTTATCTTTGTTTAGTATATTATAAACAGCGGTGGCAATAAACTTCTTCATTTTTTAAATAGGTAGGTAATTGATTATGTGAAGTATTCGTCACTGTTAATCAAAAACATGAGTTAATCAACTTGTCGAAAATTATTTTAAAAAGTTTTAAAATGCCGAGAAACAAATATAATAGGTATAATTAACAATCGCAGCTGATAATTTTAAATATATTGGCTCTTTTTCAACTGGAAAGGGAACAAGTCCGAAATGGAATCGCACTTCAATTTGAGAATGTGATACAGCGAGCCGCAAATGCAACAAAATTCAGCCCAACAACAATAGTATATATAAAAAATATCTACGCCATACGTTTTTTTCTCACCTGGTGACGTCATTACAAATGCGTATAATTTAGACTATATATATTCGTATATAATTCATTGATTTCCAATCAACCCCAACCACGTACGTCTTAAATATATCTGTACTGCTAAACCGTATTAAAACCATTAATGAAAAATGACCGCTACAAGCGTTCCGCCATAATGGCTTCAATTGAACCCAAGCGTATAGCTTGGATTAAAAAAGTAGAGCTTTTAATAAAATTTAAAATTGACTGCTGTCAATTGATGTTGAAAATTTGTCAGTACCGTGATTTGACGTCAAATTGGGGTTTACTTTTTATTTAAATTTAAGAAAATTCTTTGTATTTTGGAAGACACAGTCATTATTTTGTGTTGACGCAGCCGCTTGGCATTTTTTTTAAATAAATTAAAACGTATTTATCCTAAGGTAACTGATAATGGGTGTTTTTAAGCTTAGAAAAGAGATGGCGCTGAGAGCGCAGCACCCGTTATCAGTAGCCTGAATTTATCCAAATCATACGTTTGTCTTTATTTGAAATCTAACATGCCGGCACGCTTGTAGCAGTTATTTTTAGAGGCACTTTCCCAGTACAGATATATTTAAGACGTACGTGACCGCAACGCTTGGATAAATTAAGGCTACTGGTAATGGGTGCCGCGCTGTCAGCGCCATCTCTTTTCTAACCTTAAAAACACCCATTATCAGTTACTTTAGAATAAATACCTTTTAATTTCGTTTAAAATATGCCAGGTAAACGGCCACGTCGATTCAAGATAATAGCTTTCTCTTCCAAAATTAAATTCAAATCAAAAATAAAAATTAAACCCAGGGGCTCTAAATCCGCCCTGGGTGAGCAGGCCGCTTAAACTTGTTTTTTTTTCTGTACAATTTTTTGAAAATCTAAGTTTTGCCATGGTGACGTAATTACAAATGCGTATAATTTAGACTATATATATTCGTATATAATTCATTGATTTCCAATCAACCCCAACTACGTACGTCTTAAATATATCTGTACTGCTAAACCGTATTAAAACCATTAATGGAAAATGACCGCTACAAGCGTTCCGCCATAATGGATTCAATTGAACCCAAGCGTATAGCTTGGATTAAAAAAGTAGAGCTTTTAATAAAATTTAAAATTGACTGCTGTCAATTGATGTTGAAAATTTGTCAGTACCGTGATTTGACGTCAAAATTGGGGTTTACTTTTTATTTAAATTTAAGAAAATTCTTTTTATTTTGGAAGACACAGTCATTATTTTGTGTTGACGCAGCCGCTTGGCATTTTTTTTAAATAAATTAAAACGTATTTATCCTAAGGTAACTGATAATGGGTGTTTTTAAGCTTAGAAGAGATGGCGCTGAGAGCGCAGCACCCGTTATCAGTAGCCTGAATTTATCCAAATCATACGTTTGTCTTTATTTGAAATCTAACATGCCGGCACGCTTGTAGCAGTTATTTTTAGAGGCCCTTTCCCAGTACAGATATATTTAAGACGTACGTGACCGCAACGTATGGCTTGGATAAATTAAGGCTACTGGTAATGGGTGCCGCGCTGTCAGCGCCATCTCTTTTCTAACCTTAAAAACACCCATTATCAGTTACTTTAGGATAAATACCTTTTAATTTGTTTTAAAATATGCCAGGTAAGCGGCCACGTGGATTCAAGATAATAGCTTTCTCTTCCAAAATTAAATTCAAATCAAAAATAAAAATTAAACCCAGGGGCTCTAAATCCGCCCTGGGTGAGCAGGCCGCTTAAACTTGTTTTTTTTTTCTGTACAATTTTTTGAAAATCTAAGTTTTGCCATGGTGACGTAATTACAAATGCGTATAATTTAGACTATATATATTCGTATATAATTCATTGATTTCCAAATCAACCCCAACCATGTACGTCTTAAATATATCTGTACTGCTAAACCGTATTAAAACCATTAATGAAAAATGACCGCTACAAGCGTTCCGCCATAATGGCTTCAATTGAACCCAAGCGTATAGATTGGATTAAAAAAGTAGAGCTTTTAATAAAATTTAAAATTGACTGCTGTCAATTGATGTTGAAAATTTGTCAGTACCGTGATTTGACGTCAAATTGGGGTTTACTTTTTATTTAAATTTAAGAAAATTCTTTGTATTTTGGAAGACACAGTCATTATTTTGTGCTGACGCAGCCGCTTGGCATTTTTTTAAATAAATTAAAACGTATTTATTCTAAGGTAACTGATAATGGGTGTTTTTAAGCTTAGAAAAGAGATGGCGCTGAGAGCGCAGCACCCGTTATCAGTAGCCTGAATTTATCCAAATCATACATACGTTTGTCTTTATTTGAAATCTAACATGCCGGCACGCTTGTAGCAGTTATTTTTAGAGGCACTTTCCCAGTACAGATATATTTAAGACGTACGTGACCGCAACGTATGGCTTGGATAAATTAAGGCTACTGGTAATGGGTGCCGCGCTGTCAGCGCCATCTCTTTTCTAACCTTAAAAACACCCATTATCAGTTACTTTAGGATAAATACCTTTTAATTTGTTTTAAAATATGCTAAATAAGCGGCCACGTCGATTCAAGATAATAGCTTTCTCTTCCAAAATTAAATTCAAATCAAAAATAAAAATTAAACCCAGGGGCTCTAAATCCGCCCTGGGTGAGCAGGCCGCTTAAACTTGTTTTTTTTTCTGTACAATTTTTTGAAAATCTAAGTTTTGCCATGGTGACGTAATTACAAATGCGTATAATTTAGACTATATATATTCGTATATAATTCATTGATTTCCAATCAACCCCAACTACGTACGTCTTAAATATATCTGTACTGCTAAACCGTATTAAAACCATTAATGAAAAATGACCGCTACAAGCGTTCCGCCATAATGACTTCAATTGAACCCAAGCGTATAGCTTGGATTAAAAAAGTAGAGCTTTTAATAAAATTTAAAATTGACTGCTGTCAATTGATGTTGAAAATTTGTCAGTACCGTGATTTGACGTCAAATTGGGGTTTACTTTTTATTTAAATTTAAGAAAATTCTTTGTATTTTGGAAGACACAGTCATAATTTTGTGTTGACGCAGCCGCTTGGCATTTGTTTTAAATAAATTAAAACGTATTTATCCTAAGGTAACTGATAATGGGTGTTTTTAAGCTTAGAAAAGAGATGGCGCTGAGAGCGCAGCACCCGTTATCAGTAGTCTGAATTTATCCAAATCATACGTTTGTCTTTATTTGAAATCTAACATGCCGGCACGCTTGTAGCAGTTATTTTTAGAGGCCCTTTCCCAGTACAGATATATTTAAGACGTACGTGACCGCAACGTATGGCTTGGATAAATTAAGGCTACTGGTAACGGGTGCCGCGCTGTCAGCGCCATCTCTTTTCTAACCTTAAAAACACCCATTATCAGTTACTTTAGGATAAAGACCTTTTAATTTGGTTTAAAATATGCCAAATAAGTGGCCACGTCGATTCAAGATAATAGCTTTCTCTTCCAAAATTAAATTCAAATCAAAAATAAAAATTAAATCCAGGGGCTCTAAATCGGCCCTAGGTGAGCAGGCCGCTTAAACTTGTTTGTTTTTCTGTACAATTTTTTGAAAATCTAAGTTTTGCCATGGTGACGTAATTAATTACAAATGCGTATAATTTAGACTATATATATTCGTATATAATTCATTGATTTCCAATCAACCCCAACCACGTACGGCTTAAATATATCTGTACTGCTAAACCGTATTAAAACCATTAATGAAAAATGACCGCTACAAGCGTTCCGCCATAATGGCTTCAATTGAACCCAAGCGTATAGCTTGGATTAAAATAGTAGAGCTTTTAATAAAATTTAACATTGATTGCTGTCAATTGATGTTGAAAATTTGTCAGTACCGTGATTTGACGTCAAATTGGGGTTTACTTTTTATTTAAATTTAAGAAAATTCTTTGTATTTTGGAAGACACAGTCATTATTTTGTGTTGACGCAGCCGCTTGGCATTTTTTTAAATAAATTAAAACGCATTTATCCTAAGGTAACTGATAATGGGTGTTTTTAAGCTTAGAAAAGAGATGGCGCTGAGAGCGCAGCACCCGTTATCAGTAGCCTGAATTTATCCAAATCATACGTTTGTCTTTATTTGAAATCTAACATGCCGGCACGCTTGTAGCAGTTATTTTTAGAGGCACTTTCCCAGTACAGATATATTTAAGACGTACGTGACCGCAACGCTTGGATAAATTAAGGCTACTGGTAATGGGTGCCGCGCTGTCAGCGCCATCTCTTTTCTAACCTTAAAAACACCCATTATCAGTTACTTTAGAATAAATACCTTTTAATTTCGTTTAAAATATGCCAGGTAAACGGCCACGTCGATTCAAGATAATAGCTTTCTCTTCCAAAATTAAATTCAAATCAAAAATAAAAATTAAACCCAGGGGCTCTAAATCCGCCCTGGGTGAGCAGGCCGCTTAAACTTGTTTTTTTTTCTGTACAATTTTTTGAAAATCTAAGTTTTGCCATGGTGACGTAATTACAAATGCGTATAATTTAGACTATATATATTCGTATATAATTCATTGATTTCCAATCAACCCCAACTACGTACGTCTTAAATATATCTGTACTGCTAAACCGTATTAAAACCATTAATGGAAAATGACCGCTACAAGCGTTCCGCCATAATGGATTCAATTGAACCCAAGCGTATAGCTTGGATTAAAAAAGTAGAGCTTTTAATAAAATTTAAAATTGACTGCTGTCAATTGATGTTGAAAATTTGTCAGTACCGTGATTTGACGTCAAAATTGGGGTTTACTTTTTATTTAAATTTAAGAAAATTCTTTTTATTTTGGAAGACACAGTCATTATTTTGTGTTGACGCAGCCGCTTGGCATTTTTTTTAAATAAATTAAAACGTATTTATCCTAAGGTAACTGATAATGGGTGTTTTTAAGCTTAGAAGAGATGGCGCTGAGAGCGCAGCACCCGTTATCAGTAGCCTGAATTTATCCAAATCATACGTTTGTCTTTATTTGAAATCTAACATGCCGGCACGCTTGTAGCAGTTATTTTTAGAGGCCCTTTCCCAGTACAGATATATTTAAGACGTACGTGACCGCAACGTATGGCTTGGATAAATTAAGGCTACTGGTAATGGGTGCCGCGCTGTCAGCGCCATCTCTTTTCTAACCTTAAAAACACCCATTATCAGTTACTTTAGGATAAATACCTTTTAATTTGTTTTAAAATATGCCAGGTAAGCGGCCACGTGGATTCAAGATAATAGCTTTCTCTTCCAAAATTAAATTCAAATCAAAAATAAAAATTAAACCCAGGGGCTCTAAATCCGCCCTGGGTGAGCAGGCCGCTTAAACTTGTTTTTTTTTTCTGTACAATTTTTTGAAAATCTAAGTTTTGCCATGGTGACGTAATTACAAATGCGTATAATTTAGACTATATATATTCGTATATAATTCATTGATTTCCAAATCAACCCCAACCATGTACGTCTTAAATATATCTGTACTGCTAAACCGTATTAAAACCATTAATGAAAAATGACCGCTACAAGCGTTCCGCCATAATGGCTTCAATTGAACCCAAGCGTATAGATTGGATTAAAAAAGTAGAGCTTTTAATAAAATTTAAAATTGACTGCTGTCAATTGATGTTGAAAATTTGTCAGTACCGTGATTTGACGTCAAATTGGGGTTTACTTTTTATTTAAATTTAAGAAAATTCTTTGTATTTTGGAAGACACAGTCATTATTTTGTGCTGACGCAGCCGCTTGGCATTTTTTTAAATAAATTAAAACGTATTTATTCTAAGGTAACTGATAATGGGTGTTTTTAAGCTTAGAAAAGAGATGGCGCTGAGAGCGCAGCACCCGTTATCAGTAGCCTGAATTTATCCAAATCATACATACGTTTGTCTTTATTTGAAATCTAACATGCCGGCACGCTTGTAGCAGTTATTTTTAGAGGCACTTTCCCAGTACAGATATATTTAAGACGTACGTGACCGCAACGTATGGCTTGGATAAATTAAGGCTACTGGTAATGGGTGCCGCGCTGTCAGCGCCATCTCTTTTCTAACCTTAAAAACACCCATTATCAGTTACTTTAGGATAAATACCTTTTAATTTGTTTTAAAATATGCTAAATAAGCGGCCACGTCGATTCAAGATAATAGCTTTCTCTTCCAAAATTAAATTCAAATCAAAAATAAAAATTAAACCCAGGGGCTCTAAATCCGCCCTGGGTGAGCAGGCCGCTTAAACTTGTTTTTTTTTCTGTACAATTTTTTGAAAATCTAAGTTTTGCCATGGTGACGTAATTACAAATGCGTATAATTTAGACTATATATATTCGTATATAATTCATTGATTTCCAATCAACCCCAACTACGTACGTCTTAAATATATCTGTACTGCTAAACCGTATTAAAACCATTAATGAAAAATGACCGCTACAAGCGTTCCGCCATAATGACTTCAATTGAACCCAAGCGTATAGCTTGGATTAAAAAAGTAGAGCTTTTAATAAAATTTAAAATTGACTGCTGTCAATTGATGTTGAAAATTTGTCAGTACCGTGATTTGACGTCAAATTGGGGTTTACTTTTTATTTAAATTTAAGAAAATTCTTTGTATTTTGGAAGACACAGTCATAATTTTGTGTTGACGCAGCCGCTTGGCATTTGTTTTAAATAAATTAAAACGTATTTATCCTAAGGTAACTGATAATGGGTGTTTTTAAGCTTAGAAAAGAGATGGCGCTGAGAGCGCAGCACCCGTTATCAGTAGTCTGAATTTATCCAAATCATACGTTTGTCTTTATTTGAAATCTAACATGCCGGCACGCTTGTAGCAGTTATTTTTAGAGGCCCTTTCCCAGTACAGATATATTTAAGACGTACGTGACCGCAACGTATGGCTTGGATAAATTAAGGCTACTGGTAACGGGTGCCGCGCTGTCAGCGCCATCTCTTTTCTAACCTTAAAAACACCCATTATCAGTTACTTTAGGATAAAGACCTTTTAATTTGGTTTAAAATATGCCAAATAAGTGGCCACGTCGATTCAAGATAATAGCTTTCTCTTCCAAAATTAAATTCAAATCAAAAATAAAAATTAAATCCAGGGGCTCTAAATCGGCCCTAGGTGAGCAGGCCGCTTAAACTTGTTTGTTTTTCTGTACAATTTTTTGAAAATCTAAGTTTTGCCATGGTGACGTAATTAATTACAAATGCGTATAATTTAGACTATATATATTCGTATATAATTCATTGATTTCCAATCAACCCCAACCACGTACGGCTTAAATATATCTGTACTGCTAAACCGTATTAAAACCATTAATGAAAAATGACCGCTACAAGCGTTCCGCCATAATGGCTTCAATTGAACCCAAGCGTATAGCTTGGATTAAAATAGTAGAGCTTTTAATAAAATTTAACATTGATTGCTGTCAATTGATGTTGAAAATTTGTCAGTACCGTGATTTGACGTCAAATTGGGGTTTACTTTTTATTTAAATTTAAGAAAATTCTTTGTATTTTGGAAGACACAGTCATTATTTTGTGTTGACGCAGCCGCTTGGCATTTTTTTAAATAAATTAAAACGCATTTATCCTAAGGTAACTGATAATGGGTGTTTTTAAGCTTAGAAAAGAGATGGCGCTGAGAGCGCAGCACCCGTTATCAGTAGCCTGAATTTATCCAAATCATACGTTTGTCTTTATTTGAAATCTAACATGCCGGCACGCTTGTAGCAGTTATTTTTAGAGGCCCTTTCCCAGTACAGATATATTTAAGACGTACGTGACCGCAACGTATGGCTTGGATAAATTAAGGCTACTGGTAATGGGTGCCGCGCTGTCAGCGCCATCTCTTTTCTAACCTTAAAAACACCCATTATCAGTTTCTTTAGGATAAATACCTTTTAATTTGTTTTAAAATATGCCAAATAAGGGGCCACGTCGATTCAAGATAATAGCTTTCTCTTCCAAAATTAAATTCAAATCAAAAATAAAAATTAAACCCAGGGGCTCTAAATCGGCCCTGGGTGAGCAGGCCGCTTAAACTTGTTTTTTTTTTGTACAATTTTTTGAAAATCTAAGTTTTGCCATGACTGATACTTTATTTCATTAAAAAAACTAGTACAAAGTGTAGCGTCCGTTGCGTTGGAATGACTTACCTATTTTTTTTTGTACTTAGTACCTTTTAGTACATTTTTCTGTTGGAGTCTTTATAAATGTTATTTTCAAGAATTTCAGCCTTTTAGAGAAAGATGGCGTGACTTGAGCTTCAAGTTTTTGGGTTTAACCTAAAATGGTGCTATTTTTTAAGTAAGTTTTGAAAACAATAGTGGAAAAAAGACGAGTCGTTAAATACCGAGATGAATTCCAAGACGTGCGCAAGCGTTGTTCTGTCACTTCTGCCAACCAATCAACTGAGAGATATTTCAGTATGGTTTTATACAGCAAAACTTTATTAATTTCCAGTTCTTTTTTATGAAAATTCGTCGTTTTTGTGCTGCGAAAATGCCGGTGGCGTGCAAGTTGTGTGACAAATTATTTAGTGCCCAATTTAATTTGAATAAACACTGTCAAAGTAAACATGGCATACAAAAATAAAGGTATTCCTATGCAGAAAGTGTTTTTATGTTTAGATGCCTAGAATGTAAATGCTCCTTCCCAAAAAACTTGGATCTGTGTGATGATTTGAAATACAAACACAATCAAGAAATACTTCAAGAAACATTGGAGTTGAGAGTCAATACTCCCATGGCAAAACAAAATAAACGTGAAATGCATAAGATCATATAGAAGAAATACTGCATATACCTCAAAAAATATTAATCGCAGCACGTAGATATTGTATATTTTTGAAATCAGAAAGAAAAGACGAATCTTAAAATGCAAAAATATACAGGGTGTTCCCTCTCAAAAAATCGACTTCATTGTCACACCCTGTACAGGGTGTCCCAAATTCGTTGTTTTTTTGTGGTATCGGGTATTTCTAGGGGAGATAGAAAAAAACTGACCCCCCTTTGGTGGCTAAAGGTGAAAACCACATTTAGATATAGCAAGCCGTTTTTAAGCTACGGAGTGTTTTTGTCTGCATTTTGGGAGGGGGTCTATAACTTTTTTGTTTATGAAAATTTTGTTTTTGTGTAAATAGCTTTCTTATAGATCTTTTCTTGAAGAATTGACAGATGTAAACGGTTTTTATTTATCTCTTTTGGTTTTTAAATTATTGCATAAAGTTGTTATTTTTCTTACAGAATAACTCTTTTTTTATTCGATTTTTAAAATCAGCTTAAAATTTCCTTTAAAATGATGTATCACACTCAATTTTTTAATTTTTTTATTGTTTTCTTTATTTTTATTTTTTAATCACCTCTTTATTATTTTTTTATTATTATAATTTTATAATATTAAAATATTTTAAACCCATTAAGCAAACTAAAATATGTGGTAAAAAAAAAATACAAAAATGTAAAGAAATGAAGGGATCCTCCCATAAAGAAAAATTAATTTTATGTGATATCTCAAAAACTAAACGTGACAAATGAAATTTAATTTAACAGTTGAATTCCTCTTAAACAAGTGTCTTAAGAATGTTTTCACAGAAATAAAAAATATTAATAAATAAACAAGTTATAGACCCCTTCCCAAAATGCAGACTTTTTAAAAACACCCCGTAGTTTAAAAACGGCTTGCTATATCAAAATGCGATTTTCACCTTTAAGCTTCTTTTGAAATTTGAGTGTCGCAAAGGGGGATCAGTTTTTTTAGCCCCTCTAGAAATACCCGAAACCCCCCAAAAACATTGAATTTGGGACACTATGTACATGGTGACGGATAGAAAAAAATTATGTTGGCTTTTAAAGTTGTCATAATTAACCAAAAAATCTCAATTTATTTTCAATGATAAAGTTGCTGAGTGCTCCGGTTATAAAAAACCACCCGGTACCGACATAAAATCATACCTAAAAATTAGAATTGACCATTATTTTATACCTTGAATTTTTATTATACGTTAAGCTCTTCGATCTCGCGCCAATCACGGTATTCGCGCCAATAATTTAAATTAGACATTTTGACGTTAATTTTGGCGCATGCTCCTTTGATGGAATTCATCTCGGTATTTAACGACTCGTGAAAAAAGAGTTTACATTTTACAATGTTTTGAATTTCTATCCAAAAAGGTCTGTTTTTTAAACTGCCAATTTTTTTACTACATATTTTTAAAAAACAGGGATTATCTATAGTCTTTACTTAGTTGATATATGTATGTTATATCTTTAATTTTTCTGATCTTATATATGGATTTACTAATAAATGTTTTTGTTATAAAAAAATGTTTTTTTTTTAATTTTAGATCTGATAAGAAATTTTCTTCTTCATAATTAAAAAAACACAGTTATGTTTTAACATAAATCTGATTTTATTTTAAATAAAATTTTTAAAAAACAAAATACATAGAAACATCCTTACTGTGTAGAATTAAAGACAAAAATTATAACAACATTTTTGAAAATTCACGTTTTTTTGTGCCAATCCTGTTTACGTTTTTAAACTATCTACACAACGCTCATTATACACTAATATATTTTCAAACAAAGGACACAAAAATACATAAAATCTTTGATTATTTGTTTATACAATCAAAGATAAAATTCAAAAATGTTTAACAAAAAAAATACTTATTTTGACGGAGAATTACTGGTTTCTTGTAAATATATATTCTAGAATATAATAATCTAATACAATACAATCATTTTAAAAAGTGAAAAAAAAAACTTGAAAATTCTGATTTTTATGGGTTTGTGTTTAATTCTTTTTGTTCCTTTGTTTAATTGTTCAGGGAGAATTTTATTCCACTTTTTGTTAAATGATTATATTAGTATATTAAACAATAAAAAATGACTAAAATCTAAATTTATGATTAGTATTAAATAGCAAAGCTAAGTCAAAAAATTTTATAAAAAAAGACATCGTAAAAAAACTAAGTGAATATTATCTGTGCAAAAAATTTATATACTTTTTTGTTTTCAAAAAATTTAAGCTGCATTGTAGGTGCTAACATTAATATTTTTCCAGCTTAAAAACTAAGAAAAAAAGTTCTAAATTTAATTTTTTTATCATTGTCATCTTATGCTACATTTTTACCGAAAAAAATAGTTTTTCAATATTTTTTCTGTGAAAACATACACTTTCACGAACATCAAAACAGAGCTCTTTTTGGGTATTTAGTGTAGGAATTTGGAGAAACGCTCGGAAACGCCGATTTTGTTTCGCACTCTAAATATAGATTTCATGAAATTTTGCTTCATTCTGCCCTTCAAAAGATATACAAATTCATATAAAATCTTCCTGGTATAATTTCAACCCTACCGACAGAGAAAAGGCGCGGCTCTTTGCGGTCCGACCACAAAGTATTTGTTTTCCGACCGACCGAGCCCAGGTGGATGGACGGCACCTGATTGGCAGATTTTTTTGAGATGCGCTTTTAATTGCTTTCAGGTGTCCTTTTCGGGACCCCTTTAGTCGGCAGTATGCAGAGTTAGTTATAATAAATCAGTGTTGTTTCTGTAGGTGTAGGAATAGAGTTTTATTATCTATTTTTATTTTTTTAGTTTACGCCATAATTAAATGAAATAATTTTCATGAGTATATCTACCGCCGCCCATGTCACTTTCTTTAAAGGATATGCCGATGGTCGGCTTTTATCTTTGTTCAACTGACTTTGCAAAAACTATACCCAAAAAGGGCTCTGTCTCGATTTTCGTGAAACACTGTGTATGTAGCTTTAAATATTTTGCACCAATTTCAGAGAACATTTTTTTAAATTAATTGTCATGGACTTTAAACTCTATACACAACACATTTTATAGGGTTCTATTCAATCTACCTACATTACAAATGGCCCAATTATTTTTATTATCTGTTTATTAAGTGTTAAATAATATTTAGTGGGTTCCAAATCAGTTTTGGGAAGTTCAAATTATGTACAGTCGGGGACTTTTTAAATTGCCGCCCTCGAAAATAAAAAATATTCTTATTTGAAATTCGGAAAAGTAGTTGTGAACCAAAACAAAAAAATTGTGAACATTACCATTATCTGTATACACACATATTTAAAATTTTCTTTCTTTTGATTTCTTTAAATGATTAATTTTGACAGAAAAAAATACAATGGCAATTTAAAAAGTCCCCGACTGTACAAGTTGATCCAAATTGAGCACTTTTTCGAGGGGCGATAGTCAAAAACTTTCTTGGCGGCGAGGACAAATTTTAAGTTGAAATCTTTAAGTCGTTTTCAAGCTACGGGGATTTTTCAAATTGCTTTTTTATATTTTTTTAATAAAGAGTCTGTTAAACTGAATTTAATATTTCGCTTTTGGTTTATGTGATATTATATAGTTAATTTTTTTTATAGAATTAGATTTTTAAAATCTCATTATTTTGTTGTTTTTTTTATATATATTTTTTAATTAACTTCTTGACAGTAAATAATGAGTGTGATAGGGCATTTTAAAGGAAATTTTTCGCTTAAAGTAACAGCTGAAATGTATTTTTACAATATTGGATTCTTTATAAAAAGCAATTTAAACTAAAATGAAATTATCATAAATAAAAAAGTTCCCAAAATGAAAACTTTTTAAAAACACCCAGAACTGAAGCGAAGTACAAAGGGGGGTCGGCATCTTAAACCCCCTCTCCCAAAAGTGCCGAAATTAGATCACCCGTACGTACGATCTCCCACTTTTTTAATTTCATCTAAATCTTAACATCTTATTTCATTTGGCAAGCCTCAAATTGCAGTGGGCTTTAAAACTAACTAAAGAAAATCATCTATTTAATTATGATACTTATTTGAATCGATGCGGTGTTGCCAAACAACGTACTGTTTCTTTTTATTTTACAAAAGTGGAAAAAATATAATATACAGGGTGTCCCAGAACTAATGGTACATGGTTAAAGTGTAGATTCCTTGGGTCAAAATATTACGATTTAGCCATACTTACCTCAGTCCAAAAGTTCGTATTAACCGAGATACAGGGTGTTAAATTTTATTTTTTCAATTCGATTTTCTTTAATAACTTTTTTACTAATTAATATTTTTGCAAAAACTAACCAGCGTGTAAGTTTTTTTAAAATTGGCAAGACGATTCCGTTGAAAAATTTGATGTAAAGTGTACAGGGTGTTCCTTGGACCACTACCATTGCATAAAAATCAGTATATTTTTTTGTGCCTCAGTGTATACCAGTTTTTATGTAAAATAATGGTTTTCCCATCCTTTTTATGTAAAAAAGTTATACTGTTTTAAAGTCGCTCAGAGCAACGGTTTTTGAGTTTTTTGCATTTAAAGTTTTTATTGCATGTGAGTAATCTGCCTAATTTATGTATGATACTTTCTTCAATTCTTTCTACTAATTAATAATTTTGCACAAGAAATTGGGTTTGGTGATTTTTGGGCATGGACAATTTAATTTTGGTTAAAAAAAGTAAAAATATTATCCAGGGTGTTCTCTGGTTCGGTACCGTTACATTAAAATAGGTCTAACTTTTTTGTTCCTCGGTGTATACAAGATTCTATAAAAAAACATTAATTTTTTTATTTTTTTTAAGTGAAAAAGTTATAGCGTTTAGATGTCGCTTAGAGCAACGGTTTTTAAGATATTTAAATTATAAGTTTTTATTGTATGCGTAAAAGATTTTTGATTAAATTCTTACCTACTTCATACATATTAGCTATAATCAATAATTTTTTATAGCATTTTAAGATGGTTCTTGAATTATCAAAAGTGTGTTAAAACAATTGTAAGTTATTTTAATTTTAAAATGCAACTATTGTTTTATTGTTTTGAAAGAAAATTATAATTATTAATAAAATTAATATTTTATTATTTATTGAAAAAAATATAAAATTTCTTAAGCAACAAAGTTAAAATTTTAAAATTGACAAATAGTAAATCAAACTTAAAATTGTTTATTATAGTAGGCTTTGAAAATAAAAAACAAAATCCAATAAAGTTGCTGTCTGCGTCTATTCTGTCAAACTTTCTTAAAACTACAGAACTGTTTGTAAAATTACCTAATAATTAAAATCATATTCTGTTTAAAAACCTGCTTAAGTATACACCGAGGCACAAAAAAAATACACTGATGATTCTAATGCAATGGTAGTGGTCCGAAGAGCACCCTGTACATTGTACATCAACTTTTCATCGGAATCGTCTTGCAAATTTCAGAAAAACCTACTTGCTGGTTAGTGTTTGCAAAAATATTAATTACTAGAAAGAATTGAACAAAGTAACATAATTTAGGCATTTCACTCACATGCAATAAAAACTTTAAATGCAAAAATCTCAAAAACCGTTGCTCTGAGCGACTTTAAAACAGTATAACTTTTTTAGATAAAAAGGATGGAAAAACCATTATTTACATTAAAACTGGTATACACCGAGGCACAAAAAAATACAGTGATTTTAATGCAATGGTAGTGGTCCAAGGAACACTCTGTACATTGTACAATTTAAAAAAAAATTTACACGCTTAATATTTTTTGCAAAAATATTAATTAATAAAAAAGTTATTAAAGAAAATCAAATTGAAAAAATAAAGTTTAACACCCTGTATCTCGGTTAGTACGAACTTTTGGACTAAGATAAGTATGGCTAAATCGTAATATTTTGACCCAGGGAATCTACAGTTTAACTATGTACCATTAGTTCTGGGACACCCTGTATATAAGTGACATTAAAAAACTGGACGAGTGTACACAACGCCTCCAAATCTGTCCCGGTTGTGAATTAAAAACGAGAATTGAAGTGTTTAAATGGAATGCCTGCCGTAAACATTTTTGTCAACTTTTTTTTGAGATTCAAGTACAGCACCTGCGGTGATAATAATGGTTTGTGTTTGACACGAAAAAAAACTAATTATTACGAAATTAAATAATCTACCAAAAAACCAAAGAAAACCTATGTACAAGGTGCTTTGTCAAAATCAGTTATTGAATCAGTATAAATTATTGAATAAAAAAAATGTTTTTTTGTTAAATATTTAATATTTTACACAATGAAGTTTTCTGACCTAAAAACTATCAATTTTTTGGTCCAACTTCTTTAAGTTACGTTTTCGGTTATACAATTAAAAAAAATTAATATAAATGCCAAAATTTCTGCATAAGAGTGCTTTTTGTTGTTATTATTAAACGCTACCGTTTTTGAGAACATGGCCCAAGAACTATTTAGAAAAGTTAAATTACCAGATTTCAGGTAGGTATTCGTGGGTAGAGGACATACCAAAAAGAAACTAAGGTACCTTTGGCAACGTTTCGGATTTAATTAATCCTTTTTCAAGCCCTAAAAACAATGAACAGGTTCTATAGTTTTACATGGAAAAGAAATGTAACAAAATTTAATAACATTTTTTTGTCTTGAATTTTTTTTTATGTTTATATGTTCAACTTAGGATTATTCTCTATTATCTATCTATAGTCCAAAGTAAACTTACTCAGATAGAAATGTTTTTTGGGTCCATAAGTACAGCGAACAGAGGTGAGTGTTGATCGAAGAACCTTTTACTTTAAAATTTTATAAACAAATGAATTGTTATTATTATAAAAATATGAGGTTAAAATTTTCTACCATCTAAACGACAATGATCTTTAACCTGTCGAATCTAACAAAACATAAAAATAAAAATAAACACAATACTACACTTATGGTACCAATAAACACGTAAGGTTAAAACTATCATTCATAAAATCCTTTTGCTAAAAAAACAAAAATTTAAACTACATTAATTTTAAATTATAAAAGGACATTACTTAATATTTAACAAACTAAACATATATATCACAGTAGGTCAACACTATATTACAACATAAGCAATAGTAAGTAGAAACAATTTAGGAACTAGGTGTTTAAAGCTTGATTCCTGTACTTGTTCAATATATTCCTATAAATTCCACTTAATCCATCAGCATCCGTCTTGATGTTAACTGTGTCATGGATATTGATTTGAATCATACCTTTCAGTTTAATATAAAAGATTCTTTTCAATTTGCTGACATAATTAAAGACCACAAAGTTCCCCCTGACCACATTTTAATCTCCCTAGATGTTGTCAGTTTATTTACAAATATACCTAAGCAGTTAGTTAGGGATATTGTTAACAAACACTTTAAATTTATTTCCAGTTATACTAATATGACAAAATCTACTTTGTTAGATATCATTAGCTACTGTTTTGATACAAGTTATTTTGTGTATGACCAACAAATATATCTCCAAAAGGACGGATCTGCTATGGGTAATCCGGCATCTCCCATATTAGCGAATATTGTTATGGATCATCTCATTAATGAAGTTCTTAAAAAATTACCCTTTCCTGTTCCTTTTGTATATGTGTATGTGGATGATACAATGTTAGCATGCCCAAAGGATGGTTTAGATGTTTTGTTACAGACCTTTAATAGCCACCACCCATCCCTTCAATTTACTATTGAACTTGAATGTGACAAAAAAATCTGTTTTCTGGACATGGAGGTACATCGTAGACCCGATGGTACAATTGTCACAAATTGGTACAATAAACCCACAAGTTCAGGCAGACTTTTAAATTTCACTTCTAATCACCCTATGTCCAATAAAGTAGGTATTATTTATGGTTTGTTACATAGAGCGATACATCTGAGCCTTCCTGATTTTCATACAGAAAATATTCTTCGAGTTAAAAAAATTGTGAAAGACAACAATTATCCCGAAAACTTTATTAACAGGAATATTTCTAGATTTAAAAACAAAAACAAAAATCAACCAAAAAAGCAAAATAAATTTTTTAAATTTCCCTATATTGATGGCCTGTCACAAAAAATAAACTCTTGCTTTAAGGATCTTGATATAACAATGGCATTTTATAACACCAAAACCACCAAGTCATTATTTACGGCACTAAAAGACCAGATTCCTTTTGACAAGAGAAGCTCTTTAGTTTACAGTATCCCTTGTGAATGTGAGAAATTTTACATTGGTGAGACAATGCAATACTAATACTAAAAGAATACAACAGCATAAATATGACTGTAGAAATGACAGACAATATTATGACGATAAAACTGCACTCTCAAAACATCACTTTGAGACAGGCCATCGATTTCAGTTTGAAGAAGTCAAAATTCTAGACATGGAAACTCAATCCTATAAAAGAAAATTAAGTGAGATGATTCAAATCAATATCCATGACACAGTTAACATCAAGACGGATGCTGATGGATTAAGTGGAATTTATAGGAATATATTGAACAAGTACAGGAATCAAGCTTTAAACACCTAGTTCCTAAATTGTTTCTACTTACTATTGCTTATGTTGTAATATAGTGTTGACCTACTGTGATATATATGTTTAGTTTGTTAAATATTAAGTATTGTCCTTTTATAATTTAAAATTAATGTAGTTTAAATTTTTGTTTTTTTTTTAGCAACACGATTTTATGAATGATAGTTTTAACCTTACGTGTTTATTGGTACAATAAGTGTAGTATTTTGTTTATTTTTATTTTTATGTTTTGTTAGATTCGACATCATTGTCGTTTAGATGGTAGTAAATTTTAACCTCATATTTTTATAATAATAACCATTCATTTGTTTATAAAATTTTAAAGTAAAATGTTCTTCGATCAACACTCACCCCTGTTCGTTGTAGTTATGGACCCAAGAAACATTTCTATCTGAGTAAGTTTACTTTGGACTATAGATAGATAATAGAGAATAATCCTTGGTTGAACATATAAACATAAAAACAAAATTCAAGACAAAAAAATGTTATTAGATTTTGTTACATTTCTTTTCCATGTAAAACTATAGAACCTGTTCATTGTTTTTAGGGCTTGAAAAAGGATTAATTAAATCCGAAACGTTGCCAAAGGTACCTTAGTTTCTTATTGGTCTGTCCTCTACCCACGAATACCTACCTGATTCAATAATAGGACACAAAATGCACACAAATTACCAGATTTCGACAAAACACCTAATTCCAAAATTTTCAAAACTGAACAAAAAAGTGAGATCTTTGTTCCCACGTCAAAGTGTTTTAAAACTTAGCAACTACAAATAGACTGGGTTGAAACGGCGGATTTTATCGTGGCGGACAACAATAATTATACCGTTACGTCCGTGACTAAAGGCACGTTCACACATCATATATATTTCTTTTTCCGATTCTACTGTGTTGTTTTCATTTGACAAATTCGCTTAGGAATAAGTGAAATAATAGAAAGCCGTTTTGTGATATAATAAGGTAACTCCCCCTTTGAGAATTTTTGACACGTATATTTTTTGTTGCTACTCGAATTAAGTTTCAGGATTTTTTGCCACTTCCATCAATTACAGCACCCAAGGGGGGAGAGGGGGGGATCACATAGACAAAATTGGTCTAAGTAAAAAAACTCATTACCAAAACTTATAAATGATAATTTTTTTTAAGAAAATAGAATTTTCCATGAGTTTCTGTCATGAGTTTTTCACTTTGACTACTTTTGCCTGGGTGATCCCCCCTCTCCCCCCTTAAATACGTATATGCTGTAGTTGCACCTTGATCAAAGAGGCAAATAATTTATTAAATAACACAGATATTTTGAGAACAAAACTACCCGTGTAAACGCAATTTGACATAGATTTCTGTAAACGTCGTCGCCGCGGAAAAAAACGCCGTGTGTGAAACCAGCCTTAAAATTTTTTTTATACTTACAAAAAGCTTTAAAGTAGTGTGTTACTTTTAAGAGGGAAATAATACATATTTTTTACTAACACAGAGCAGTACGTAGAAAGCAAAAGGCTTGTAAGGTGAAGACGTTTGGGCCATAACTGAAAAAAAAAATTGAATCAAATAAATAATCCATTTCCAAGAGTACAGTTTGCAAAATAAATATGGTTTCAAGTTTTTAGGAACCGTAACGCCCTGGATAATACTATTAGTACCTCGTTTCTTTCTGATTTTAAAAATATATACAGTGTGTCCACGTAAGTTGGCGGCATATGGGAAACTTTTTTATTATTAGCTTTACGAAAAAAAGTTATTCTTCATAAAAAGTTCTGCATGGTCCAAAACCTAAAATGCAACCATCAGATGTTAAAATTTTTTAGTCATATTACGAGGTTTGTCAAAAAATATGATTTTTGCTCTAGAGTAAAGTACCTTTCTTTTTGACAATATCGAAAATTATTATAAAGAAAAGATGTTTAGAATTAAAAATAGCTTTCAAATATTCAACATTGTTTATTTACATTAAAAAAATATTTTTTTCTACATTTTCTTTGCGATTACGTTGGAAATTTAAGTTTGCACATTAATGCATAATTAATCTAGGATGCAAATAATAATAATGTAAATAAACAATGTTGAATATTTGAAAGCTATTGTTAATTCTAAATATCTTTTCTTTATAACACTTTTCGATATTGTCAAAAAGAAAGGTACTTTACCCTAGAGCAAAAATCACATTTTTTGACAAACCTCGTAATATGACTGAAAAAATTTTATATCTGATGGTTGCATTTTAGGTTTTGGACCATGCAGAACTTTTTATGAAGAATAACTTTTTTTCGTAAAGCTGATAATAAAAAAGTTTCCCATATGCCGCCAACTTACGTGGACACACTGTATTATACAGGGTCTCTATATGGTCTACACAAAATCTTACCAGATATCTCTCTCTCTCACCTTCGTGGGAAATTGCTTCGTCGAGATACAGGGTCGTAAAGTTCAAAAATAAAAAAGAATTTTTTAAAATTTAAGATTTTAAAATAATTTTTATTAATACAGGTTGTTCGGCACATGAACCGTCAAAATTTTTTGGGATATTGTTGGGGTCATTAGCTACCTTTTCAACCTTGGAACTTGGGTCCTTAGAGTCACGGCTAAAGAGATATGAATTTTTAATTTTTTTTCTCAAATTATCCAAAATCCCACCTTTAAACCCTCGTAAGCTTTTTATTAATGTCTGGAAAAGCACCATTTTTTAAAAATAATTCTGTAATCTTATGCTTCTTCAACTAATTAATAGATTTGTTAAAATTGATGTACCAAAGGGACATACGAGGCTTTTTATTGAAGAACATTAATGATTTTGTGAAAGAAAATCAATTTCAAAATTTAAAATCAAAAAAAGTATCGACAATTGAGAACTTCATTTTCTTTTAAAAACTTCTTTAGTTGATTACCTTTCTAACGGTATGCTACACATTGATAAAAAAAAACATTTCTGTTTTAAAATACGGATATTCCGTCAGAAGGGCGAGAATCGCTAGGAATTGGTAAGAAAAACAATTTGATATTTATGATCGTTTACCTACTTAAACAAAAGTTGAACTTTTAACAATAATGTATTGTGTTCTTTATTTATAAATTTTGTTCGAAACGATCATAAACATCAAATTGTTTTTCTTATCAAGTCCGAACGATTATTGCCCGTCTCACAGAATATCCGTATTTTAAAGCAGAATTGTTTTTTTAAATCAATGTGTAGCATACCGTTAGAAAGGTAATCAACTAGAGAAGTTTTTAAAAGAAAATAAAGTTCTCACGTGTCGATACTTTTTTTAATTTTTAATTTTGAAATTGATTTTCTTTCACAAAATCACTAACGTTCTTCAATAAAAAACCTCGTATGTCCCTTTGGTACATCAATTTTAACAAATCTATAAGGATCCCATAAGGTCGAAACAATTAACTGTCAACACTTATTAGGTGTCCATTAAGTCCATTCAAGCTACCCACGAAAAAATATGAGAGAAACAAAAACTCCTTTTCACCCGATTAGCCACGAAACTTGTTTGATTTTTAAATTCACGGGTATTAAATTTCATGGTTGTTAGTATTAGGGTTAAAAATTCCGCTGATTGAGGCTCACGTGTCTGATGGCGGGTAGAAACACAATCAGCGTTGATCTGGCCTGAAAGGCAGAAGAGGTGTCGTAGGCCACGGTTGGTTTGTTTCTTTTTATTTGCAATCGATCTTTTCATTGATCGATATGTATATGAATTTATTTTCGCCTGCTCTTGTTCTAGTTTCTCTCGTATCTCCGTAGATGGCGCTTCTTGCGAGAGTTTTCTCACTATTTACATAGGATTAGAGACAAAACCGTCTAATTAGCTTCGCAAGGGTGTCACATTGACCAAGCAGTGTTCTCAGGAGTCCCATAAGGACGAAACAGTTAACTGTCAACTAGGGATGGGCGGAACAGCGTATTTTTAGGAACAGGTACAAATTGTTCCGGTTCCAGAAAAAACCTTCCGAAACTTCTGCTCCTGTTCCGAACTAGACTGGTCAAAACAAAATAGCGTGGCGTGCCTTAAAGCGCGGGGGGTCGAATGCTGCAAAGGGTGTCCATAAAAATTTGGGACAAAAAAAAAGGTCATCAGGTCTTTACTTTTCTCTTTTTGTTCTTCGAAAGCCGATTTACCGCCCCCTCGAAAAAACTATTCCGACAAACGGAACCACTTGACAAACCTGTTCCGAGTAAAAACCTGTTCCGAAAAGAACAGGTACTGCTCCGAGAGCCCATCCCTACTGTCAACACGTATTAGGTGTCCATTAGAACTTGGACCCCCGTGAGGTTAAGCTTTCAAACTACCCACGGAAAAATATGAGAGAAACAAAAACTCCTTTTCACCCGATTAGCCACGAAACTTGTTTGATTTTTAAATTCACGGGTATTAAATTTCAACGGTTGCTAGTATTATTTGGGTTAAAAATTCCGCTGATTGACGCTCACGTGTCTGATGGCGGGTAGAAACGCAATCAGCGTTGATCTGGCCTGAAAGGCAGAACAGGTGTCGTAGGTCACGGATGGTTTGTTTCTTTTTATTTGCAATCGATCTTTTCATTGGCCGATATGTATAGGAATTAATTTTCGCCTTCTCTTGTTTTAGTTTCTCTCGTATCTCGGTAGATGGCGCTTCTTACGAGAGTTTTCTCACTATTTACATAGGATTAGAGACAAAACCGTCTAATTAGCTTCGCAAGGGTGTCACATTGACCAAGCAGTGTTCTCAGGAGTCCCATAAGGACGAAACAGTTAACTGTCAACTAGGGATGGGCGGAACAGCGTATTTTTAGGAACAGGTACAAATTGTTCCGGTTCCAGAAAAAACCTTCCGAAAATTCTGCTCCTGTTCCGAACTGGACTGGTCAAAAGAAAATAGCGTGGCGTGCCTTAAAGCGCGGGGGGGTCGAATGCTGCAAAGGGTGTCCATAAAAATTTGGGACAAAAAAAAAGGTCATCAGGTCTTTACTTTTCTCTTTTTGTTCTTCGAAAGCCGATTTACCGCCCCCTCGAAAAAACTGTTCCGACAAACGGAACAACTTGACAAACCTGTTCCGAGTAAAAACCTGTTCCGAAAAGAACAGGTACTGCTCCGAGAGCCCATCCCTACTGTCAACACGTATTAGGTGTCCATTAGATCTTGGACCCCCGTGAGGTTAAGCTTTCAAGCTACCCACGGAAAAATATGAGAGAAACAAAAACTCCTTTTCACCCGATTAGTCACGAAACTTGTTTGATTTTTAAATTCACGGGT
Source organism: Aspidapion aeneum (assembly GCA_963576565.1). Classification (NCBI taxonomy): domain Eukaryota; kingdom Metazoa; phylum Arthropoda; class Insecta; order Coleoptera; family Brentidae; genus Aspidapion; species Aspidapion aeneum. Next base: position 220,451,224 of record OY755038.1, on the reverse strand, counting down.
ATTAAATTTCACGGTTGTTAGTATTATTTGGGTTAAAAATTCCGCTGATTGACGCTCACGTGTCTGATGGCGGGTAGAAACGCAATCAGCGTTGATCTGGCCTGAAAGGCAGAAGAGGTGTCGTAGGCCACGGATGGTTTGTTTCTTTTTATTTGCAATCGATCTTTTCATTGGCCGATATGTATAGGAATTTATTTTCGCCTGCTCTTGTTCTAGTTTCTCTCGTATCTCCGTAGATGGCGCTTCTTACGAGAGTTTTCTCACTATTTACATAGGATTAGAGACAAAACCGTCTAATTAGCTTCGCAAGGGTGTTACATTGACCAAGCAGTGTTCTGAGGAGTCCCATAAGGACGAAACAGTTAACTGTCAACTAGGAATGGGCGGAACAGCGTATTTTTAGAAACAGGTACAAATTGTTCCGGTTCCAGAAAAAACCTTCCGAAAATTCTGCTCCTGTTCCGAACTGGACTAGTCAAAACAAAATAGCGTGGCGTGCCTTAAAGCGCGGGGGGTCGAATGCTGCAAAGGGTGTCCATAAAAATTTGGGACAAAAAAAAAAGGTCATCAGGTCTTTACTTTTCTCTTTTTGTTCTTCGAAAGCCGATTTACCGCCCCCTCGAAAAAACTATTCCGACAAACGGAACAACTTGACAAACCTGTTCCGAGTAAAAACCTGTTCCGAAAAGAACAGGTACTGCTCCGAGAGCCCATCCCTACTGTCAACACGTATTAGGTGTCCATTAGAACTTGGACACCCGTGAGGTTAAGCTTTCAAGCGACCCACGGAAAAATATAAGGGAAACAAAAAACTCCTTTTTGCCCGATTAGCCATGAAACTTGTTTGATTTTTAAATTCACGGATATGAAATTTCACGTTTGTTAGTATTATTTGGCTTAAAAATTCCGTTGATCCGGCCTGAAAAGACAAAGAGCTGTCGTAGGTCACGGACTATAGTTGTTTTCTTTTATTTGCATTCGATCTTTTCATTGATCGATATTGTATAGCAGTGTTTTTCCCTGCTTTTGGTTTTTTGTTTCTCTCGTATCTCGGTAGATGGCGCCTCTTGCTATAGTTCGCTCACTAATTACATTTAATTAGAGACAAAACCGTCTGATTAACTTCGCAAGATTTGTCACTTGACCAGCAGTGTTCTGAGGAGTCCCATAAGGACGAAACGGTTAACTGTCAACACTTATTAGGTGTCCATTAGATCTTGGACCCCCGTGAGGTTAAGCTTTCAAACTACCCACGGAAAACTATGAGAGAAATAAAAACTCCTTTTTACCCGATTAGCCACGAAACTTGTTTGATTTTTAAATTCACGGGTACTAAATTTCATGATTATTATTATTAGTCTTGAAAAAAGAGGTGAAGTAGCGCTTCATCTACGTCATTTGGCGGGCTGCCACTGATATTGTCTTATAGTCCTTTCATTTCAAAAAGCCGCCAAAAAAACCATAATAAAATTTGAAGTGTGAAACCCATTACAGAATCCTAAACAAATAAAAGATAATATGGGCCGGACTGGGAACTGTTTATAGTATATAGTCAAGTAAAATAAAACGTTTAATAAAAGTTGCTGCTTAATGCGTATAATAATCATTAATAGATTACTATATACTATGTAGCTTGCCCCTGTAATATGTGTAATACGTTCGTATATTCTGGAACGATTTCCGTAATTTTCTACTGAGAGTTGCGCATACATATCAAAAATAATATCTTGAGTTTTCCTCGTACAATGTGTTTTTAAAAGTTTTGCGTTGCCCTTTGGATATTTTTACCTTCCTAGCCCGCGTAGCAATGACTAGAGAGAAGGTATTATTTTCGACGATTTAAGATAACGCCAAAAATATGTTATATGGATGTATTTTGACCTATCCTAGCAATATCGTCGTAATGTCTGTCTGCGTGTGTATATTTTATATATATAGGTAAAATAGTGTTCGATACTTTTACGAGCTTATTAGATTTTGGTCAAAATCCATTAATGTGAATGACAGTTTTTTGATAATTAAAAACTCAAAAAAATGCTAACTTTTCAATGGAGCATCGTCTTAATACACTGTTTACAAAATGTAGTAGACTATATTTTCTTTAATAATTCGTGTTATTACCAAAAACTTCGTAGGAGCTTTAGTTTCTGAGATATGTAAAAAAAACTGTTTTCAAGGCTAATATATTATCATGGCTTCACTTGAAGTTTGATAATAGGCTAGCCAGGAAGGTGTCAGTTCCGTCATGGATCCATTTATTTTTTAGGGTTAAGATTTGGTTTCTGTAAAACCGCAGACTCTAATGGTACCACTATTTCTTTTCCTCCTTGGTCCTCAAATGGTCTCAAAAATTTGTTTGTGTTGTTTCAAATGGCCGCCAAAACGCCATTATGAATATCACTTACTAGGCCCTCACTTATAAAAACAAACTAAAATATACAGGTTCATAATTGTTATTATTCACAATAATAATGAAAATGTCACTATAATAATGACATGAATTCAAATCCGTACTATAAACACAACCGCTAACAATTTTAAAATGAGTTTGCCCTGTATCAAAGAATGCAGGTGGTACCTTTCGAAAGCCTTTGTTATATTTCGAGAAGGAATTAGGTACTTATAGAATGGTATAAGGTATGTTCGAAACTTTAACTTTAAAGAATGATGTATACCTAGCTGTGCTTAAAACACAGAAATTCGTCCCAAAATTTGAAAATACATTTTCAATGTTTGCAGACTCCTGCAAATTCCAAAATGGTTATTAGGATTAGGGTGGCACGCGCCAGTTTTTTGTGCGGCTTTTTGAAATGACAGAACTTTACCTTATATTGGTTCCTGTTGCTGCGCGCTCTGCTTCTGAATCTCAATCTTCTCGACTGTCATGTCGGGATTGAGTTTGGTCGCCTCCTTGATAGCTTCGGCTAGCGCGGCGTCGTGATCGATCGGGTCGCCGTCGGATTGAATCGTAATTTTCTGCTCGACTCGAGTCTCCACTATTCCGTCTCGTTCCGTCTTATACTGAAAAACGAAAACAAAACTTAAATCAATATTTTTTTATACGACTGTCTTGTAAAAGGGGGTTTTGCTCACGGAGAACACGATCTGTGTGCAAAACGTTTTGCACACGCTTATGTCATTTTTGCGCACGCCTATGTCATTTCTGCATACGGGTCTCCCGTCATTGTGATTTTTGTTGTTGTCACCCATCAATATAAGTTGGCCACCAAAAGAAATATTAACAGAAATCAAAAATATTAATTCGAAAAATACCCCAGGGTATGATCTTATTAACGGGGTAGTCATAAAACAACTCCCCAGAAAAGCTATCGTAAAACTATGCAACCTAATTAATGCGTCTTTTAGGCTTAGGTATGTACCTAAACTGTGGAAAGTTGCAGAAGTTATCATGATTCCAAAACCGGGAAAACCACTCCATGACGTGTCATCTTACAGGCCAATATCTTTGCTGCCAATTATATCCAAGCTCTATGAAAAATTATTGCTTAAAAGAATAAAACCCATCATAGAAAGACAAGAAATTATTCCGTCTCATCAATTTGGTTTTCGAGACAAGCATTCCACGATAGATCAAGTACACAGAATTACTAATATAATAGAAAAAGCACTAGAAGAGGGAAAAGTTTGTTCTGCAGTTTTTCTAGATGTAGCACAAGCATTTGACAAAGTGTGGCATGAAGGCCTTAATTTTAAACTAAAACGGTTTCTGCCAAAACAATATTCGGATATTTTGGAATCATACATATCTGATAGACATTTTAGAGTAAAACAGGAAGACTCATACTCAAATTTAAGAGAAATTCAAGCAGGCGTGCCCCAGGGTAGCGTACTAGGCCCTTATCTATACTTATTATTCACTTGTGATATCCCAAAGCCAGAAAATTGTCACTTAGCAACATTTGCCGATGATACTGGTTTATTGACGGTAGAAAAATCTATTGAAAAATGCATAGAAAAACTTCAGGATGCAGTCACCCAAGTTCACAGTTGGACCACAAAGTGGCGAATAAAATTAAATGAAACCAAATCAATTCATGTTGGTTTTACAAACAAAAATATAAATCACATACAAATAACAATTAACAACATTCCAGTACCATATTCGAATCAGGCAAAATATCTAGGTATGACACTTGATGCCAAATTGCGCTGGAAAGCACATGTTAAGAAAAAAAAAGAAGAACTTGAGATAAGGTATAGAAAAATGAACTGGCTAATTGGAAGGAAGTCCAATTTAACAATTCATAATAAGTTACTGCTTTATAGACAAATACTGAAACCAGTATGAACATATGGTATTCAACTATGGGGTTGTGCTAAAGAGAATAACATTCTAGTTGTACAGAGATTTCAAAATAAAGTATTAAGAAACATTGTGAATGCACCTTGGTACGTTCGAAATAGTGACCTTCATCGAGATCTAAAAATCGAAACTGTAGCAGAGACTATAAAAAAGTACGTAAAAAGCCATGAAGATAGACTCCATCGGCATGTGAATGTGGAAGCAATTCAGCTTCTAGACAATACTATGCTAGTTCGAAGACTAAAAAGAGTGAAGCCGTTTGAGCTAGTAAACTAAGTGAATTACACATAAAACAAAATAATGCTATAAACACAACACAATTGTGAGTTACAGACTAAACAAAGCGGGGAGAACTGTTGAGTGAACCCTAAGTTTAAATCTGACTTTTCTAGTAAAGTAAAGTTAAAACAAAATTGCTAATTAGTCTTACTGACTAGATTGTAATAAAAAAAAACACAGTGTGTTTGACAAATAAAAAAAATAAAAAAATATAAGTTGGCTTAGTTCCGTAGCAACCGTCACTGCTCGTATGTTTTGTTGATTAGATACGTCAAAAAATTGTTGAATTTTTAAAGTTTTGTAAAAATGTTGGAAATAAAAACAAGTTAAATTAAAATTTGATTTTTTTTCTTTATTAGCAGTCGTATAAAAAATATTGTAAAAAACTCGTTTGAAAACCTCTTTGCACACTCCCTCGACTACCAAACTGTCTCGATCGTGTGCAAAGAGTCGTTTTCAAACCTTGTTGTTTAAATAACTATTACCTTACTAGCCCACGTAGCAATCGTTAGTGAAGGTATTGTTTTCAACGAAAAAAGTTATTTTGAGATAACGCCGAACATGTGTTATTTGACGTGTGTCCGGCCCACGATACCTCAACCGCTAAACCGATCTTCTTTTTACTTTTTTGCTCATTATTAATGAACCGATCTTAGTGAAACAAAATAAATCATGGTGACAATTGATTGTTGTTTAAAGATTATAATCGAAATTTGTTTTTTTGAGGTAACATCGTTGTGTGCGGGAAAAGTAATGCTATTCTATATATTTAAAAAAAACTAAAACATTTTCGGAAAATTAGAATAAACACGCCGTTTTGAAAAATCAAGTTTGATTCTGTCCGCCATATTAAATTTTAAGATGGCGATAAACTTTGATTATGATCTTTAAAAAGCAATCAATTCTAGGATATTTTTTATTTCATTAAAATCGGTTTGGTAGTAATGAATTTATAAGGAAATAAATGCAGACATGATTGGCAGGGCAATCGTATAATATGCAAAACAATGGTTGAAACAAAAATACTTTGTTTAGAACCACTAAACCGATTTTGCTGATTCGTACCTTGTTGTGCGTAGCAAAAATGCGGCTTTTTTACTAGTTTAAAAAAATAATTAAAACATGTTCGCAACATAAGAATAAACGAGCATCTTTGAAGGGTAGGAAGGTATCAGATCCGTCATGGATCAATTTAAGTTAAAACTAAAAAAATACTCTGCCAATATATGGGCCCCTAAGCTCACACTAGGTACTATAGTTATAGTGTACGTGTGAGCTAATATAACTAAAAACTGAAATATATTTTATTTAACTCCAGACTAAATTAACTTTTGTTTGATACCACACAAGCCATGTTTTGACTTAAACTCAAATTTTTGAAATCTACCCCCACCCTTAAAAAAAACAAAAAACTAAAATGTATTTTGTTAAACGCCGGACTCAATTACCTTTCGTTTGATATCACACACGCCATATTTTTACTTAAACTCTAATTTTTAAAATATACCCCCTTCCTTTTTTTTTAAATAAATTAAAATGTATTTTGTTTAACTGCAGACTCAATTACCTTTCGTTTGATATCACACACGCCATATTTTCACATAAACTCTAATTTTTGAAATCTACCCCCACCCTTTTATTTGGTTTCTGTTCGGTGGATTTTGTTCATTTTTAAATGGGACCATTTCCACCCAAGACCCAGCCTAGGTACCAAATTTCATTAAAATCGGCCAAGCGGTTTTTGAGTTATGCGCGTTGGTCGTTACAGACATACAGACAGACAGACAGACGGCGCAACAAAAAAGTTTCGAAATCATCTGAAACGCAAAGATATATAAAAATTTTTGAAATCGGAGCAATTTTTTTTTTCTCGAAAAAATTAGGATCATTATAGCTCACACTACTATAGTATAGTATATGTGTGAGCTAAAATTAAGCTTAAAACCCATACTGCGTAAAACTCGAAATTAATAAAAGTAAAAATCAGGAAAGTGAATTTATAAAAAGGGAATGGGACAATTCGCCGCGGGGACAATTCGCCGCCGGCCGATTCGCCGCGGGGACAATTCGCCGCGAGATTTTTTGTTTTATGATATTATTATTTATTATTTAGCTTGACTTCATAAAATATACTTTTTATTTGTCTGATCATAACTTTTTTCAAACTTTTCCAACTAGGTATTTGGTGGTTAGTAAAATGGTGGATTTTCCCATTTATGAACTAATATGCATCAAACTCGAAAGTTTGCGATCTTTCAGGTCGCTGATTATTATTTTTAACTTAAACTAAAAAAAATCAAAATGGCGGATAAAAAATGGCGGACTTTCCCATTTATGAACCAATATGCATGAAATTCGGCACTTTAGATTGTTTTAGGTCGCTGATTGTGACTTCTAACTTAAACTTTAAAAAAATCAAAATGGCGGATTCAAAATGGCGGACTTTCCCATTTATGAACCAATATGCATCAAATTCAGAACTTTGGGGCGCTTCAGGTCGCTGATTATGATTTCTAACTTAAACTTTTTAAAAAATCAAAATGGCGGTTCCAAAATGGCGGATTTTTCCATTTATAAACCGATTTGCATCAAACTCGGAACTTGCGATCTTTAAGGTCGCTGATTATTATTTCTAACTTAAACTAGAAAAAATCAAAATGGCGGATCCAAAATGGCCAAATTTCTAACTTAAACTTTTTAAAAAATCAAAATGGCGGTTCCAAAATGGCGGATTTTTCCATTTATAAACCGATTTGCATCAAACTCGGAACTTGCGATCTTTAAGGTCGCTGATTATTATTTCTAACTTAAACTAGAAAAAATCAAAATGGCGGATCCAAAATGGCCGATTTTTCCATTTATGAACGGATTTGCATCAAACTCGGAGCAATGTATTTTCTTTATTTTTTTAGTACAAAACATTTTAAAACTTTGTTTACAAAAAAATCTTTACTTTTAATGGAAAATATTTTATAAATTTTTTTAGTACAAAAAAACTGTACTTTTATTATAAATATTGTAAGGACATTATGTCACTCACTCAGCTACCTAAAACACCCTAAAGTTTTGAATTTGAAGCATATTGGTTCATAAATGAAAAAGTCCGCCATTTAGATTTTTTTGATGCATATTAGTTCATAAATGGGAAAATCCACCATTTTGGATCCGCCATTTTATTTATTTTTCAAAAAAAATAAAAAATTTTAATTGAATACTAACCACCAAATACCTAGTTGGAAAAGTTTGAAAAAAGTTATGATCAGACAAATAAAAAATTTATTATATGAAGTCAAGCTAAATAAAAAATGATAATATCATAAAACAAAAAATCTTGCGGCGAATTATCCCTGCGGCGAATCGACCCGCGACGAATCGGCCGCGGCGTATTGTCCCCTACCCTATAAAAAAGTTATTTATAGAAATGTAAAAAGAAAAAATCCGTAAAGTGTAGAATTCGTTCACTGATCTACCGGTAGAGGGGCTGACAGCTGCGTCAGCCGTAGGGTCACTGCTTCCTGGAAGCCTGCTACGAGACGCACAAGACGCTAGCGCTACCAAGTCCACTTCCAATCCCTGGCTTCGCATGGGTAGATCTACCAATATTATTTACCTCATGTATTAGAATCGATGTACAGGGTGATTTTCACTTGAATGATTCTAACCACATGATAATAGACAGTTTCAAAAACCTAACCTTACGAAACCTATTCAGATCTAACCGAACCGAACCAAAGCAAACTAAACCAATATTTTTTTTCAAAAAAAAAAACTTTCCTGACTTCCTACCCGGGATCCTAGAGGATGTGAATCCGAACCGGACCGTACCGAACCGAACCTATCCAAACCTAACCCTACCCAACTAAACCTAATTAGCAGTACGTGTTGTAGTTTAGTTTGGTTAGGTTAGGTTTGGTTCAGTTTAGTTAGGTTCGGTTCGGATTCACATCCTCTAGGATCCCGGGCAAGAAGTCAGGAAAGTTTTTTTTGAAAAAAATTATTGGTTCAGTTTCCTTTGGTTCGGTTCGGTTAGATTTGATTAGGTTTTGTTAGGTTAGGTTTTTGAAACTTTCTATTTTCATGTGGTTAGAATCATTCAAGTGAAAATCACCCTGTATGCATCAATTCTAAGACATGAGGTAAATAATATTGGTAGATCTGCGCTTGCGAAGCCAGGGATTGAAAGTGGACTTGGTAGCGCTAGCGTCTTGTTACGAGACGCTAGGCTTCCAGGATGCAGTGACCCTACGTCAGTCGTGTTCTTAGATAAATAAAGGAATGGGAGACAGTTTTATCTGGGTTTCGACTTAAAACCTAGCCTAACTAATCCTATCCTATTCTAACTTATTTTTACTTAAATTGGCTTTCGCTCCTCGGACTTGAACCTGTAGAAAACTGAATTTATTAAAAAAAACTATAGAAATGGATAAAGCAAAAACCGTAAAGTGTAGAAATGGTTCACTGATCTACCGGCAGAAGGCGCTGTCAGCTTCAGCTATGGTCTTAAATAAAGAAGAAATGGGAGACTGGGTTTTAACTTATTATAGTTACTTATTTTTACTTAAATTGACTTAGCCGTCCTCGGCCGTGAGGGTGAAAATCAGGTTTAAGCTAACACTGTCTCAAAACCTTATTCTAACTTATTTTTACTTAAATTAGCTCTTCCATCCTCGGCTTTGAGGGTAAAAATCAGGTAGAGAAAATTAGCTGAGGGCAAAAAGTTGCCGAAAATACCTAAAAAAACAACCTTTTTCAGATGAGATATCCCAAAAACCGGAATATAATTTTCGGATTCTAGAGCTTGGTATACAGGAATTTTATTAAATTTGTTAAAGATAGCGTCAAATTTTTCTAAAAAAAAAAAAAGAATTTTAATTTTTGATCGATATTTTAAAAACCCCTGTGTTTTTTTAATTTTGGATTGAGGCCTATAACTTTTTTAGTTCTCAAATTTACTTTTTGGTTTAAATGGCTGGTTTGTAGGGTTTTTAAAACCTAATGTAATTATGAAACTGTTTTTTTATCTTTTTTTACTTGGTTTTCGAAATCAACCTAAAATATATGTTAAAATGATGTGTCACACTTCTTTTTGTATTTTTTTTTTATATTTTTGTAATTTTACTATCCAAATTTTACTTGCTATTTACAATGCAGTTTACTCATTATTAACAAGTGAAATTAAAGAAAGAAAAATAAGAAAAAAGTTTTCTGCTTTGGCCGGGGATCGAACCCGGGATCTCTTGCTATCTAGGCAAACATTCTACCACTGAACTACCGAAGCCATACATAAATTATTCGGAAAACTTCCATCTAGGCAGACTGCGGTGTCTCAATACAGTTTGTCGGTATATTTTTGGGACACCCTGTATTTGCGTCCGATCTAAAAACGTTTGACTTACCGTAATAGTTTCTACGGTCCTAGTCTTCGAACTGATTGTCTGAGAGCTGACGATTTCGCCTGTTTTGACGTAAGAACCATCCTCGGACTGCAACTCGACTTTTCGGGCTTCCGTCGCCACTATCGGTACTCCGGTGGTACTGGTAGTGTAGGCTGGGTCTGGACTATACAGGAGGCTTTCGGTTTTCACTATTCCGCCGGGTATTTCGTCCTGAAAAAATCGATATATTAATTTGAACAAGACATCTTTTGTGAAAGCGACATTATTAGTAGTTCAACGACCAATCGATATTTTAATTTGAACAAGACACCTTTTGTGAAAGCGATATTATTGGTAGTTCGCCGACCAATCGACAGGAAGCGCACTTTGTTTCTAGCCAGTGTTGCCAACCCTACGGATTTATCTGTACATCTACGGATTTTGGATTTCAATCTCCGATATCCGATTTTGGATCCAAATCTACAGATTTTTGGCAATTTTACTAAAAAACGATAAACATTGAAACACAACGGCGGCCGCGCCTCATTCCTCCTTATCAGTCCTCAGTTATCTTTTTTTCCTACATTTTAATCATTTTGTAAAAAGGTTTTGCTTAAATCAGTGACCATATTTTTCTAGACATCTAGCGGACGGTCGTTGCAACATTATTTAGAACGAATTGTATTACTTCGCGCGTTGTTTGATGGGGAGTCAAACAACGCTTCGCGCCACAAAAGTTAAACTATGTTTTACGTTATGTATGTTGCACTAGAAAATATTAGTGTTTGTACGTACCTTAACTAAATAAAAAAGGTTAAAAAGTACGTACTTTTTATTTCTTCTAATTATAACGGTTTATCCGTTTAAAAAATTGGCGGCACTGCAAAAAAAGTTTATTTGGATCCGTTGGAACGGAGCAGTAGGTACCGTACCGTTCTCGTGCAATTCCGAACCAAAAAAGTTGTGCACTCCTTTCACTGTCAAAAAAAGAAAAAAATAAAACCAATATAAACTTTTTAATTGTAAAAAAAGCACCTTTTTTGTTTTCTTTGAACCTACGGATTTCTACAGATTTTTCGCGTTCACGCTACGTATTTTCGCTTTCCAATAGTTGGCAACACTGTTTCTAGCTGATAGTAAGGCCCTTACAAACGGGCAAAGTGTCCGAAATATGCCTCAGAAAAAATATATTTTAATTTTTATAAAATTGTTTTAAATACAGTTAAAAACTACTTACAAATTCAAAAGCAACAAACATGCTTAAAAAATTGTTTTTATCAAAAACATGCGTTATACTTACTTCGCCCTTAAAATGCCTAAAATATGAATGAAATTAATGAAACGTAAGTGAATAAACAAAAATCAATCTTAAACTTCAAATTTGTTATTGAAAAAAAATTTCGACTTATTATTATATATTATTATATTTATAATTTTTTTTTACAAAATTTATAGCAGTAGGATCAAAAACTATTTTGTGCTTCTTTTCACATCTTTTGTAATGTTTTCCATAAAATAATTATGAAAAATCTTGTAATACTGAAAACCACATAAGTAAAAAGCAAGTGGATAAAAATTAAAACAAAACTTTTTTTGACAAAATATTAATAAATAGTAAATTTTTGGTTTTTGACCCTGTTCTGCATTTCAAAAAAGAGGATAAAAGAACATTGTTCATCTCTTATTTTCACGTATTAAAAACAGCGATGAAAATTAAGAATTTTATTTAATTCTTATTCTTGATTTGCCAAAAGATTTTTACTACCCTTACATACCTACTACTTGCTCAAAAATTATCCATAATAACCTAGAGCTCCTTAAAACAAATTTTATTTTAATATTTACTTCATAGATTTGCTTTTCATTTCTGAATGTGCAAAACAACTTTCTTTTTTAACTGCTAGTGCCATCTTTGCAAAAAACGCCCAACTAAGACCAATCGAATTAGCACCACGCCTAGTAGATGCAGTGTTGTAAAAACTAGAGGCCCTCGATGCATTTTGAGAGGAGACACACATCAGTCAAACGTATCCAGGGCCTCTAATAAAAATGAGAAAGCTGAAAATGAAAGTGTGCAAAACTTACGGTATAGATGGCGCTGTTGTAGTACGGATGGTTGGGGTCGTCGGGTGGATCGATTGGCGTGCCGGAATCACCCGAACTGGTCGAACTATAGCTGTCTCGCCTGCCAAGCTAGAATAAAGCCATGCCGTGGCGTGTGTTAGAGACAAGGTAGGCGTTAGGTTTTGTTTTTAAGAGCAGTTTGCATGAGTTCGTTTTATTAAAAATGTGTGAGTGTGCTCCCACATGTAGCGATTTATGTGCAATAATTATTGGATTAAAAAACAAATGAAAAACAGTCAGTTATGTAACAATAGGTTAAAAAAAAAAGGTCAAAACATATAAAAATTATTATAAAAAATGATAAATTAAAAAAATATTAGAAAATCGAATAGATTAAAAGTCGCATATTCTAAAAAACAGACAGGTTCTTGGGTTCAATAAGTGGTGCAGTGTCTCTATTTTGTAATATAATGGTGTATTCATAGAGATTAAGAGATTTTGTGAACACCTACACTGAAATCATTTTCTTTTTCGGATTTTTAGCTGTGTTATTGATAGTTGTATGATCAAATTTTCAGAATTTATTTTAGTTTATCAACTGCTCTAATATTTCCCATGAAAAAAAAACATATTTCATATTATTTTTAGGCTTTGTAAAAACGCCACATGACCTTTAAAATAGGTTGAACCTTTTTAATCTTGTCGAAAAGGAAATGAATAAGACAGAAAATATTTTTAGAGAAAAAGATAAATAAAACGAAAAAAAATCCACAAAAAGACTACAAAATATTAAGTTTTTAAGTAAATTGTTCCCCGCCCTCGAAAAATTTTTCACTGTAAAAACTAATAAAAAACAGTCTAATTAACTATACATTTTGTGAGGTTGAAGTTGGTGTTAGCTTAACCGTCCAATGCTCGCAAACGGATCCTAACCGGTCCAGGCACGACCCGGTTAGGATACGTTTGCGATCAATTGACCAACGTCCTAACCCTTCAAAAACAAAAAAATTTCAGTGGACACTTGAAATATCTTTATCGCGCTTCTAGCACTGATTAGATAAATTATTAATAATTAGTCTTTTTGTAAAATACAAAGTGTTCAAAAGAAAAATACTTAAAACCATAAAAAAATTAAAAACAAATACCTGATCTCCGCTGACAACAGTGCTAGTCGTCTTAACCTCCTGTGTTACAGTTCTCTGCTCCTGTCTAGTGGCACTACTGGTCATAGAGTGCGCCACAGTCTTTTCCTCGAGCTGCTGCGTTTTCGCGTTCGTTCCCAAATCTTCGTGCGTAGTCGCTGTGCGCGTGGTAACTGCGCGCGCAGTTATAAACGGCGATTTGTCCTCGAGGTTCGGTAAGTTGGGTGCGTCGGCCTTTTTTTGCGTTGGTGAAAAGGAGGGGAAGAAAGGTGAAAACAAAAAATAACAAATTAAAACGATAAAAAACTAAAATTTGGTAATAATGCCGTTATTTATAATACAAAAGTATAAATGTATATTTAAGTATTTATAGATAATTTGGTGCTGATTTTATAACAAGACGCTAGCGCTACCAAGTCCACTTCCAATCCGTGGCTTCGCATGCGTAGATCTACCAATATTATTTACCTCATGTCTTAGAATTGATGTACAGGGTGATTTTCACTTGAATGATTCTAACCACATGAAAATAGAAAGTTTCAAAAACCTAACCTAACGAAACCTAATCAGATCTAACCGAACCGAACCAAAGCAAACTAAACCAATATTTTTTTTCAAAAAAAAAACTTTCCTGACTTCCTACCTGGGATGCTAGAGGATGTGAATCCGAACCGGACCGTACCGAACCGAACCTATCCAAACCTAACCCTACCCAACTAAACCTAATTAGCAGTACGTGTTGTAGTTTAGTTTGGTTAGGTTAGGTTTGGTTCAGTTTAGTTAGGTTCGGTTTGGTTCGGTTCGGATTCACATCCTCTAGGATCCCGGCAGGAAGTCAGGAAAGTTTTTTTTTTTTGAAAAAAATTATTGGTTCAGTTTCCTTCGGTTCGGTTAGATTTGATTAGGTTTTGTTAGGTTAGGTTTTTGAAACTTTCTATTTTCATGTGGTTAGAATCATTCAAGTGAAAATCACCCTGTATGCATCTATTCTAAGACATGAGGTAAATAATATTGGTAGGTCTGCGCTTGCGAAGCCAGGGATTGAAAGTGGACTTGGTAGCGCTAGCGTCTTGTGATTTTATATCGATATGCTTGTGTACAGAGTGGTCCAAATTGGATTTTGATAGAAAACTCCCGTTTCTAGAGGAGCTAGAAAAAAAACTAACAAACATGTTACGGGCTCGATTTTCATAAAAAAATGAATGCCGAAAACCGCACATCGATATCTTAAACCATTTGGAAGATATAGGGTGGTTTTAAATTTGATGCATTTTCGACCCACCTCCGTAACTTGTGTATTTATGAATATTTTTTATTTTTGTAAAACCATTTTTTTAAGAGGAATTTAGTGGTGAATTTACTTTTTTACAAAAAATTATGGTTTTGAAGTTATGATATAAACTTGTATTTTTTCTTATGGACCGCCCCCCGTATTTTTACATATTCTGTTTCGAAATTAAATTCGCTTTCTAAATATATGTAACACTTGATGACTTTGTTTTCAAACTTTGATTTTATTGCTGTTTTAAAATTCTTTTGATGAATTTTTTATCAAGTGTGCCATGCTTGAGAGAAAAACAAAAACCCCGTTTACGAATTTTTAAATAAATACATTCAAAAATAGGGACTTATTGCAATAGTGCCAGGCACTAATTGTGCCGGGCACTATATTGACAGTTTCACATTATAAGAACAGCTGTCTTCTTTCAAAATTCGGCCTTTGTGTATCATGCCCACTCACATATGAATCATCATAAGAGACGCTATAAAAGGAAAATTAACGACTGAATTTATAAATTCGATTTTGGTATGTCAATTATGATGATTTTTTATATAAAAAGGAATATTTTTTTTTTACATAAGTGATTTCTATAATCACTTTTAAAATACCTAGTTTAAATTATTTGTAACAAATGAATTGTTGTGACTTACCATATTTATACAATTTGTAGTTGCATTTTTAATAAGTTGTATAAATATCTATCTATCTATCTAACTAATTTTAAAAGATCAACTGTCAGTTTTCAATGGGAAAATGTCAGAATAGTGCCCGGTACAATTATTGCCTGGCCGTATTGGAATAAGTCCCTAGTGTCTAAACTTAAAAAAATTCGATTTTTATTTTTAAACTTTTCCACCATATATCTCCAAAACGGAGCAATTTCGAACTAAGGTAAGTTTCTTTACGACGTATTTTGAAACTTTAGGAATATGTGGTAGGTAAGATTTGTACAGACCTTTACGAGACCTACATCTGTTTTTTTTTTAAATATTTTTATATGTTTTTTGCAAGATACCTTGTTTCTGAGATACCATGTGACATAGGAAAACTATAAAAATAGCCAGCATTATCACCAAAAAAAAAATATTATTATAAAAAAAAACCTAATAAAATCTGTGGATGGATAATTTCAATATATACACACATGTTACTTTAAATTAAATCAAATTTTAAAAAAATAATAAAATTAATAAACTCCAGTAAATGTATAACAAAAATAAATCAAAATTAGAAAAAGTAGAGTGCACAACTGTAATAAAAAATAATTAGCGTGTCAACATTTGAATTTTGGGTGTTGATAAATGCAAACAATATTAATAACATAATCAGGGGAGTTGGCCAACCTCTACGAGGGGATTGTTAAAAGTAATTTCTTTGGTCATTTGTAAAAATTAATTTAATTTACGGACGCCTGTAAAGTTTTATTCTGCAGATAAATTTTAACTTGTTATACAGTGTTTAAAAGAAAATTTCACTGTCTACAATCAACTATAGGGCACATTTTTTGATAGAGGTTTTTAAGAAAATCGGGTAAAACATGTGGTTTTTAAAATATTTTTACATCTTCTCAATAAACGGACGCCGCTGGAGAGTTTTTCATTAGTCTGACCCCACTGACTTAAATATTGTTAAAAAGAACATTTTAATATTCAGTGTAAAATATTTTTTTTCCAATGAGCTTAGTTTCTGTAAAAATTCGATAAAAAAAAATATTATTATAAAAAAAACCTAATAAAATCTGTGGATGGATAAATTCAATATATACACACATGTTACTTTGAATTAAACCAAATTTAAAAAAAATAATAAAATTAATAAACTCCAGTAAAAGTATAACAAAAATAAATCAAAATTAGAAAAAGTAGAGTGCACAACTGTAATAAAAAATAATTAGCGTGTCAACATTTGAATTTTGGGTGTTGATAAATGCAAACAATATTAATAACATAATCAGGGGAGTTGGCCAACCTCTACGAGGGGATTGTTAGAAGTAATTTCTTTGGTCATTTGTAAAAATTGATTTAATTTACGGACGCCTGTGAAGTTTTATTCTGCAGATAAATTTTTACTTGTTATACAGTGTTTAAAAGAAAATTTCACTGTCTACAATCAACTATAGGGCACATTTTTTGATAGAGGTTTTTAAGAAAATCGGGTAAAACATGTGGTTTTTAAAATATTTTTACATCTTCTCAATAAACGGACGCCGCTGGAGAGTTTTTCATTAGTCTGACTCCACTGACTTAAACATTGTTAAAAAGAAAATTTTAATATTCAGTGTAAAATATTTTTTTTCCAATGAGCTTAGTTTCTGTGAAAATTCGATAAAAAAAAAATATTATTATAAAAAAAAACCTAATAAAATCTGTGGATGGATAATTTCAATATATACACACATGTTACTTTAAATTAAATCAAATTTAAAAAAAATAATAAAATTAATAAACTCCAGTAAAAGTATAACAAAAATAAATCAAAATCAGAAAAAGTAGATTGCACAACTGTAATAAAAAATAATTAGCGTGTCAACATTTGAATTTTGGGTGTTGATAAATGCAAACAATATTAATAACATAATCAGGGGAGTTGGCCAACCTCTACGAGGGGATTGTTAAAAGTAATTTCTTTGGTCATTTGTAAAAATTGATTTAATTTACGGACACCTGTGAAGTTTTATTCTGCAGATAAATTTTAACTTATTAGACAGTGTTTAAAAGAAAATTTAACTGTCTACCATCAACTATAGGGCACATTTTTTGATAGAGGTTTTTAAAAAAATCGGGTAAAACATGTGGTTTTTAAAATATTTTTACATCTTCTCAATAAACGGACGCCGCTGGAGAGTTTTTCATTAGTCTGACTCCACTGACTTAAACATTGTTAAAAAGAAAATTTTAATATTCAGTGTAAAATATTTTTTTTTCCACTGAGCTTAGTTTCTGTAAAAATTCGATAAAAAAAAATATTATTATAAAAAAAACCTAATAAAATCTGTGGATGGATAAATTCAATATATACACACATGTTACTTTAAATTAAATCAAATTTTAAAAAAATAATAAAATTAATAAACTCCAGTAAAAGTATAACAAAAATAAATCAAAATCAGAAAAAGTAGAGTGCACAACTGTAATAAAAAATAATTAGCGTGTCAACATTTGAATTTTGGGTGTTGATAAATGCAAACAATATTAATAACATAATCAGGGGAGTTGGCCAACCTCTACGAGGGGATTGTTAAAAGTAATTTCTTTGGTCATTTGTAAAAATTGATTTAATTTACGGACGCCTGTGAAGTTTTATTCTGCAGATAAATTTTAACTTGTTATACAGTGTTTAAAAGAAAATTTCACTGTCTACAATCAACTATAGGGCACATTTTTTGATAGAGGTTTTTAAGAAAATCGGGTAAAACATGTGGTTTTTAAAAAATTTTAACATCTTCTCAATAAACGGACGCCGCTGGAGAGTTTTTCATTAGTCTGACTCCACTGACTTAAACATTGTTAAAAAGAAAATTTTAATATTCAGTGTAAAATATTTTTTTTTCCACTGAGCTTAGTTTCTGTAAAAATTCGATAAAAAAAAATATTATTATAAAAAAAACCTAATAAAATCTGTGGATGGATAAATTCAATATATACACACATGTTACTTTAAATTAAATCAAATTTTAAAAAAATAATAAAATTAATAAACTCCAGTAAAAGTATAACAAAAATAAATCAAAATCAGAAAAAGTAGAGTGCACAACTGTAATAAAAAATAATTAGCGTGTCAACATTTGAATTTTGGGTGTTGATAAATGCAAACAATATTAATAACATAATCAGGGGAGTTGGCCAACCTCTACGAGGGGATTGTTAAAAGTAATTTCTTTGGTCATTTGTAAAAATTGATTTAATTTACGGACGCCTGTGAAGTTTTATTCTGCAGATAAATTTTAACTTGTTATACAGTGTTTAAAAGAAAATTTCACTGTCTACAATCAACTATAGGGCACATTTTTTGATAGAGGTTTTTAAGAAAATCGGGTAAAACATGTGGTTTTTAAAATATTTTTACATCTTCTCAATAAACGGACGCCGCTGGAGAGTTTTTCATTAGTCTGGCCCCACTGACTTAAATATTGTTAAAAAGAAAATTTTAATATTCAGTGTAAAATATTTTTTTCCAATAAGCTTAGTTTCTGTGAAAATTCGATAAAACTTGTAGAAAAAAATGGTAATTTTATTGATTCTTAAAAATTGATTTAATTTACGGACGCCCCTAAATTGCTGTTCTTCGTTTAAAAGGAAATTTTATTGTCAACAATAAAGTATAAATCACGTTTTTTGATGTAAAGGTTTTTAAGAAAATCAGGTAAAAAATGTGACAAACATGTTTCTTTTTAAAAAAAATTTACATTACCTCAATAAACGGACGCCGCTGGCGAGTTTGACATTTTTTGTGATATTTCTAAAGCGTTTGATTGTGTTAATCATGAAATCCGTCTTAAAAAATTATTTATTTATGGAATAAGAAACAACGCTTTAAGTTGGTTTAAATCATACTTATCTAATCGCCTTCAATTTGTGTCAATAAAAAATTTAAATTCAAATAAAAATAATATTCAATGTGGTGTTCCTCAAGGTTCAGCACTAGGACCAATACTTTTTTTAATTTACATTAATGGTTTACTAAATATTAAAATTTCTGGTCATCTTACAATATTTGCAGATGATACTACTATTCTTTGGAAAAATAAAAATATAGATGTTCTCTGGAATAATATAAAAAATGATATTATTTGTATAAAAACTTGGTTTGAATTAAACCAACTTAATTTTTCAAAAACATATGTAATTGGTTTTAAAGAAATATCTCAACAAATTATAAATATAAATAATAATAAAATTAATACTACAGATAATATTAAATTTTTAGGACTTAACATAGACGAAAATTTAAAATTTCAAAACCATATTCATAGTTTAAATAAAAAATTAAGTTTAGGTTGTTATTGTGTAAAAATTATTACAAATGAATTAGGTAAATCAATAGGCAGAAATGTATACTTTTCTTTAATTGAATCAAACTTACGATATGGCATTCCTTTCTGGGGTACATGTTCAATGTATTTATTTAGATCAGTGTTTATTCTTCAAAAAAGAGCAATTAGGTATTTATGCAATGTAAATTCTAGATATCACTGCAAAGACTTGTTCTTAAAAAATAATATTTTGACTCTTCCTTGTTTAAATATTCTTGAAACAATTTGTCTGATAAATAAACATCTAAATTACTTTGAAATAAACCAAAATACTTATTCAACAAGACAAGTTAATAATCTTACATTACCTATACCACATTCATTTTTATTTAAAAAATCCATAATTTATAACGGTATAAAATTGTATAATAATTTGCCAAACAATATAAAACTTAATAATAACTATATCATATTTAGAAATAAGTGCAAGGATTTTCTTATCACTAAAGCTTTTTATTCAATTAACGAATTTCTTGATCAGAGTTACAATTAAGGAATAATTTTAAACTGAAAATTTTCAATTATTATAAAAAAAAAACAAGTAAATAATCAATCAATAATCAAACAACATAATTAAACCACTTATTGGATGAATTTATATATTTTATATTTTTTAAATGATTTTTTCTATTATTATTATTAGTTATTTATTTGCTTTGTCTACAAAGTTTTATACTTTATATAAGACAATAAAACTTACTTATATATCGTTGAAAAGGAAATTTTATTCTCTACATATGGGTTCGGTTTGGTTCAACATGTTTGTCTCCAAGAAGCTTAGTTTTCGAGAAAATTTCGAAAAACTTAAAAATTTCAGGGATTGGGGGTCTGGGGTTTTTTTTGCAGCTAAAATTTAAAAAACTAATAGGATTATACTTTTAGGTTAGATTTTACACATTTTTGTCATTGTGGCTTTAAAGCGTCAGTTTATTTAAACATTCGAACACTACTATAAGAAAAAGAGGGATAAAAAAAATTGTACAAAAAGCTGGTCCGGTAATATCTGGATCATTAATCTGTGACCTAATCTCAGCTAGAATCCATTGTCAAACTGCGGTCTTCATATTTTTTGTACTCAACTACATCTAGCGCCTGCACTAATAACTTAATTAAATAAAAATTTAGATTAAAAAAATTACCTTGTTAACTTGCGTAGACACGGTCACTTCACCAGTTCGTCCATCCATCACTCTCTCTTCAATGTTCTGCGTCAAACCGTCTCTATCTTTCGTCACGATCTGCTTCGTGGTTGTCTTGACAACCACCGGAGTGGTAGGCGACGTCACGCCTTTACCCTTTGGCGACTTTAAGTTCATATTTTCAGTTGCGTATTGGTTCAAGTCGTCATCGCTGCTATCTCCCGAGGTGTCGCCGTCTTTCATGTATGTTTTCACTCGTACTTTAGTGTCTTTGAGGTCTTCAAAGTGACTGGGATCGATTTGAGCGTAGTTTAGTATCAACTCCCCGGTTACCGGGTCCCTACGAGCCGTTTTTGGATCGATGTCTCCAGTTTGAGGGTCGATGTGACCCCATTCTGTGTGGATTTTTCCAGTTACTGGGTCTATTTCTCCAGATAAAGTCAATACTTGTGTCACCTTGGTGTTAGCACTTTTAACTAGAGGGTCGTTTGGATCAACTTGTACAACCTTGCCTGTTTTTGGATCGACCATACTGTAAATATACACGGTTTGAGTCGTCACGTTGATAATTTTTCCAGTCTTTTCGTCAAATTGACAATCCTTCGGATCGATTTCTTTGACTTTACCAGTAGGATCGTTCTGGGTAATTAAATATATCTTAATAATTACCAATTTTCCAGTTTTCGGATCGATTTTACCATATTTCGTGTAGATTTGTCCACTTCTAGGATCGATTTCTGAAGCAGAATAAATCGGGTTACCTAACTCGTCTATCTGACTAGTTCTGGTAAATACTTGATTACTCTCTGGATCAATCTTCGCATTGTTGGCGTCTACCTTGACAACTCTGTGAACAACTTGACTCTTAGGGTCAATGTATCCATAAACAGCGGTTACATATCCAGTAGTAGCATCTATGTTACCAGCGGTATAAACGTCTTCCTTTGTGATAGGATCGTTGTAATCGAATACCCAGATTTGGTTTGATTTGGTATCTATTCTTACAGATTTCGGATCTCTTTTAACAATTTCACCTTTTTCGTTTACTTTCGGATCGGTCATCAAGATACCAACCAATCTTCCGAACGTCGGATCGCTCTTGCCAGATTTTGGGTTAACACATCCACCTTTGAACAAAATCTGTCCAGTGTTTGGATCGAAAACGCCCTGCTTGATTTCATGTTTACCAGTTTTTACATCTGTGTGCGTTAATGTACCTTTTACGGGATCAATCTGACCATATTTCGTATCAATTTTGTGGGTAGAAGGATTGTACAAACCGCTAGTTACCTCCGCAACTGCGTTTTTGGAGTCTATGATGTTTTTCTTGGGATCTACTTTACCAACAAATGTCAAAACTTGGACTTCAGGATCAACTTCTTGACCCAATTTGATTACTTGACATAATTCTGGGTTGATAGTGTCGGTTTTTGGATCTCTTACACCCGTGGGTATAATTATGTTGCCTTCTGCATCCAGCTGAACCGGCCTGGATTCCATTTTTCCAGTCTTCGGATCTTTTGTAGTTATTCTCATCAATTTTAGATTAATAACACCATATTTGGTTTCGATCTCTCCAGTAGCTGATCGTTTTTTAGCTTTCGAGTTGTCCATTTGTCCATTATTTAAGTCTAGAGTACCGGTTTTTGGGTCTATTTTCGCTACGATACTTGTGATTTCAATCACAGGATCAGTTTGTCCTGCAATACTTATTATCTGGTTTAGATGACTGTCGACTTTGCCAGTCTTTGGATCAACGATTCCCGAAGCTAAAACAATTTGACCGTTAGCTTCATTTAGCTTGGCAGATTTGGCGTTTACTTTTCCGGTTTTTATATCGTTGACAATTACTTTTCCATTCTTTGGGTCTATTAAACCATATTTGGATTCGATCAGACCAGTATCGGGGTTCAATAATGCAGTAGACTGCTCAATTTGGCCTTTTTCTGGATCAATTTGTCCAGTTTTAGGATCGACTTTTGTCGTAATCACGGTTATTTTAATGATTCTCTTTCGAGGGATGGGTGCTGCGTTTGGATCTTGCGCTTGCTTAAGTCCAACGATTGAGAACACCTGACCTAAGGTGGGATCAGGTTTTCCAGTGTTTGGATCGACCACAGCGCCCCCGTTTATTATTATATGTCCCGTAGAATTATCGACTTTGCCTGGAATTATTTCTCTTTGTCCAGTTGAATCCAAAGAAATCAGAGAACCTGTGGTTGGGTCTAATTGTCCATATTTAGTTTCGATAAGACCAGTTCCAGGGTCTAAAACTCCAGTTATGTGCTCGACTGTACCGTGTTCAACATCAACGTTGCCAGATTTAGGGTCTTTCTTCGCTGTGATTACCATAATTTTCACAATCCTGTGTTTAGCTAAGGGATGTAGCACACCAGTAACCACTTCCTTAATTGGGGTGGCTACAGGAGCAGGGGCAACAGGTTTCTGAACAGGAGCTGAAAGTTGTTCGTTTGTAACTTTCTGGACATCTTTCTCACAGGGCTGTTGCGCAGCAATGGTGTCAATTTGTGGCTCGGTAATGTGTACAGAAATAGCTCTACCGAGATCTTTGTCATGTTTGCCTGTTTTGGGATTAACAAAACCACCTTTAAACAAAATCTCACCAGTGTTCGGTTCGATATGGCCAACTCGAGTCTCAGACTTGCCTGTTTTAGGGTCAATAATAGTCAAAGTCTCTGTTACAGGATCCAAATGACCATATTTGGTATAGATTTTGTTTCTGTCTGGATCATAAAGCCCTGGCGTTTTGTCTGGCACAGCGTTTTTACTGTCGATAGTATTCTTTTTGGAATCAACTTTGCCTACGTATGTTCTAATCTCAATTTCTGGATCGACTTCAGGTCCCACTTGGATTAACTGTACCAAATTCGAGTCCACTTTGTTTGTGCGTGGATCAACAACACCTGAGGAAATAACAATGTTGTCATCTTTGTCGACTTGAATTGGACGATCCACTACTTTGTTGGTTTTGGGATCGCGTGTTGAAATTCTCATTAGTTTTAAATTAATTGTTCCCTGTTTGGTGACAATCTCACCAGTTTCAGGAATGATTTTACCGTTAGAGTCTTCAGTCCTGCCATTTTGAATATCGATAAGTCCTGTCCTAGGATCTTTCTTGGCTGTTACCGTGGTTATTATAACTGCAGGGTGTTGAGGATCGACCACATTTATGACTTGGGATAGGTTCGGATCGACTTTGCCTGTTTTTTGATCGACTATATTGTCATTGATGTAAATTTGCCCAGTGCCGTCGTCAATTTTGATTGGCGTTACTGTAGATTTGCCAGATTTATCTTTCTGTATTACTTTTTGATTTTGTGGATCAATTTTTCCATATTTAGATTCAATAATACCACTAACTGGATCAATAGTGGCTGTTAATTTTTCAACAGTACCTTTTTCTGTATCGATTTTACCAGTTTTGGGATCTTTTTTGCTAGTTATTACTAAAATCTTAACTACACGCTTCTTTGGTGTTGGGTGAGATGGCAAAGCATATTTAACAGGAGTCATCGTATCTTTAGCGGCATATTCTCCTACTACTGTTATCACCTGTCCCAGATTAACATCTTTCTTACCAGTCCTTGGATCTATAACAGGTCCGTTCGACAACATAATCTGACCTGAACTGGGATCGATTTTTCCTTGAACGACTTCTTGCTTGCCTGTAGCAGGGTCGGTTATAGTTACTGTGCCTTTCTTTGGGTCGATAAGGCCATATTTCGAATCAATTTCGCCTGATGGGTGTAAAATACCAGCGGATTGATCTACATGGCCATTTTCAAGATCCAAATGGCCCGTTTTTGGGTCTCTCTTCGCTGTTATTACCAAAAGTTTGATAACTTTATTTTTGTCCTTTAACACAACCGCTACTGGAGTTTCTGGGAGTTTTACAGGCGATACCGGTACTGGTTTCTTCGGGGTTTGAGCTGGACTTACAGTTCCTGATATACTCGAATCAACGATAGGTTCTTTAAGGTCCACTTTAAGCGTTCGTCCGAAATTGTTGTCAATTTTGTTAGTTTTGGGGTTAACGAGACCCTTGAATAATATTTCACCTGTTTTAGGGTCTCTGTGACCTTGTTTGATTTCAGTTTTTCCAGTTTTTGGATCAGTTACAGTCAGTGTTTCGTGAACGGGATCAAACACACCATATTTTGTGTACATTTTATTAGTTTTAGGATCGTATAAGCCAGTTGATTTTTCTGATTGTGACACAGACTTGGGATCAAAACCTTTTTTATCAATTTTGCCACAAACTGAGGTTATAACCACTTCGGGATCGATTTCTGAGTCAATTTGCAATATTTGACTGAGATTTTTATCCCTTTGTTTAGTTTTTGGATCAACCACGCCAGAAAGAACGACAATATTATCATTCGAGTCCAACTGAACTGGGTGTTCTTCAATTTTACCCTGAGAATCTTTGGTGGAAATCTTTTTATCTTTAAGGTTAATGGTTCCATATTTACTGAAAATAACTCCTGTTTTCGGATCGATTTTTCCATTCGTAGTTTCTTTGTGAGCTTGTGTGGGGTCAATCTGACTTGTTTTAGGATCTCTTTTAGCGGTGACAGCCGTGATTGGCACAATGGAATCACCGAATTCTGAAATTTTAATAAGTTGACCAAGAGTCTGGTCCACTTTGTTGGTTTTCGGGTCTACTACACCTTCTTCTATGATAAATTGACCCAAATCGTCATCGATTTTAACTTTGCGAGTGTCCAATTTACCAGTTTTGGGATCTTTGTGCGTGATGGTTCCTTTTGAAGGGTCTAAAGTGCCATATTTAGTTTCAACAACGCTGGTCGACGGGTCCAAGATCGCTTCAAGTAATTCGCTACTGCCTTTCTCTGCTTCGATCCTGCCGGTTTTTGGATCTTTTTTAGCTGTTGTAACAGTAATTTTGATAATTCTCTTTTTCGGCATTGTATTTAAAAGTGACGAAGATTTTACATCTGGATCACAGATCGAAATAGTTTGACTTAAAGCTGAAGACTTCTTGCCTGTTTTTGGATCTATGACTGATCCAGAAGTGATAACAATTTGTTTTGTTATAGGATCAATATAGCCTTGGACTACTTCCTTTTGTCCGTTTGTAGGATCGGTTATGATCACTGTACCATTTGAAGGATCAATAAGGCCATATTTACAATCAATCAAACCCGTATCAATATTTTGCTGTCCTGTACTAATATCCGTAGTAGCTCGCTCTTGGTCGAGACGGCCAGTTTTGGGATCTCTTGGTCCTGTGACAACAAACAATTTAACTGTGCGTTTTTTGCCTGAAGGTATGAACCCGATCGGGGCAGCAGTGGCTGCCTTAGCCTTTTCGGGATCTTTGTTATACTGTTCGTTAGCCAAAAAGGCAGCCGTGTCATGTTTTGCGTCTGATTTTTTTGCAAGTTTGGCAACATCTCCAGGAGCGTAGTTAAAGGCAGTTGCTGTAGCACGTTTTGTTGACGGAGATTGTTGCGAATCACGGTCGCTTTTAAGGCTCGTAGGGGATTTTTGGTTTTCGTAACTGAAACCTTGAGCATAAGGTTTTCTTGGGGTCACATCATCCTCTTCTGCGGTTTCGTAATCGTATTCCCTTGTATAGCCGGGTAGTTGGGGTGACCCTAGAGGCGGACCACCTTTCGATTGGGGTTTCTCGTTGGGAGAAGCAGCGAGTTTTTCTTTCTCTTTTTTTTCTTTAGGCGATTTTTCTTTTTTCCCGCCAAACAAGAAGGCTGGGCTCTACATACGAGGAAAAGAAACAAAAAAACGCAAAATAAAAAAACATGCTTACATGCACTAAGAATAAAATAAACGGGGTTTACTTGTTAAAAAAAAAGATCTGAGATAGTCATATGAATCAGAAAATATGTAAAAGAACACACAGTAGCAAAAATTGCATGATAACTGATGCTGCAACAAGTATCCAACAACTAGTGATATATTTAAAATTCTTTCTTCGATTTTTTTTCTTTAAAAGAAAATTTGTTCTAAAACATTTTATTCAAACAGAAATTTCTTTGAAAACATTTTCTTCAGAAAAATTTTCTTCGAAACTATAAAAAAATCAAATGACATATTTTTCGAAAAATTATTTTCTTAAATCAGCTTTTCTGTCCTCCTTTTGGGTGGTCGAACCCGGTGTTATCCTAATCTGTCGAGACACGTCCCCAGACTTTTTTCCACAAAAAAAAAAATGTCCCCGTTTGCGAGCAATTGACAAAGGTTGGGATAACACCGATTCCGACTTTGCAAAAGGAGGGCCAGGGAGCTAATTTAAGTAAATAATTTTTCGAAAATATGTAATTTAAAATGTTTTTTTTAGAAAAAAATGTTTTTGGTGAAAATGTTGTTGAACAAATTTTCGTTTGAGGAAAATGTTTTCGAATAAATTTCCGTTCGAAGAAAACGTTTTCAAACAAATTTCCGTTTGAAGAAAATGTTTTCCTACAATTTTTCGTTGATTGATTGAAAATATTTTCGAATAATTTTGCTTTTGAAGAAAATTTTTCAAACTTTTTTTTAGTTTTACTGGCCCAAAACTGTGTAGACACCAAATCTAAGATCTTTTTTTGAATCATTTGAGGCTTAAATTGAAAAAGAAACTTTAGGCAATATGCAGCAGTAAATAAAAAAGTACTGCCTATAAAAAAAACACAATATACGTATCTACCTAGGCATACCTAGCAAAATATTTTCGGTAAACTAATTTGCAAAATGGGGTCAAAATGCCTACAACATCAACATTTTTACATAATATTACAAGAAAAATGTAAGAAAAAATTATGTCCTAATCCTAATATTTTATCAAGACTTATAGAAGTAGAAACAAAATTTTGGACTTTCATTGTCTATTTATTTCAAACTCGACGTTTTGGTTAGAAAGTATCTCTAACCGTTTTTAAGTAAAAATTAAACAATCCAGGTTTCTACTTACACTACTTGGTGTGCAGTCAGGTGTAACGACCCGCCCCCTTTTTTAATCCTAAAAGACTTGTTTTCCATTAGTAGTAGTTTCCATATATTTGGTATATTCGTGCTTGGTTGATTGAAAACTTCTGGCAGCTTCAATATACTTTCGTTTTCGCCAATGTGACTCCTTATGCAAAACTTTACGCATGATCCGCAAACCGGAGTGTCTTGAAGCTGCATTTATAATGCAGAACAAATAAATATCGGTTTCACAACGTTCTACGTCTTCCGATACCCAATCTCCACTCGTTTCTGTTTGCCCATAATTCATCATCTAAGCCTCTTATTCTTATTTCACTGTCTATTCCTTCTCTCCAGCTTCTCCTTGGCCGTCCTCGTTTTCTTCGGCCAGTTGGTTTCCATTGTAGTATTTGTTTAGGTAGTCTTTCATCATTCATTCTTTGTACATGTTCGTGCCACACCAGTTGTTTTGTTCTTATATCATCCACTAAAGTACATTCACCCACTGTCATAATTTCTCTTATTCTTTGATTTGTAACTTTCTCTTTTTGATTTCCCTGCTGCTGTTCTCCAATAGTCCATCTTCGTAGCGGAAAGCATTTTTTCTGTTCTATCCTTGATTGGCCATACTTCTGAGCCGTATGTAATAATACTTTTTACAATGGTGTTATATATAAGCTTTTTGTTATGTTTTGATATACTTTAGTCCCAAATTATTCCATTTAATAAAGTTATTGCTTTTCTTCCTTGTATGTTTTGATCTTTTATAGCTTTGTCTAGTGTTCCGTCAGCTGTAATTTTTAGACCTAAGTATTTATACTCATCACAGGACTGAATTCGCTGTCTGGTATTTAAGATTAGATCCTGTTTCATTCCACCGATACACATATACTCTGTCTTATTGAGATTAACCTCTAGTCCCCACTTATTGTGTTTTTGTTAGTTTTCGTGTCATATATTCGAGGTCGTCATAATCCTGAGCCACTACTATCTGATCATCGGCGAAACATAAAGTATACAAGGTGGTTTCGTCCAACGGAATTCCTATGTTTTGGCATTTTCTCTTCCATACTTTAAGGACTTGTTCCAAGTATATCTTGAAGAGCGTAGGCGAGATACAGCAACCTTGTTTAAGACCTTTATTTACTTGAAAGCCTTTGGTTAGTTTTGCTTTTATTTTAACTTTTGCCTTACTATTGCGGTATAACTCTTTGACGGCCTTAATTAGTTGTACGCTTATGTTTGTGTTTTCCAACGCTTTCCAAAGTAGATTTAGTGGTATACTATCATATCTGCACACCAAGTAGTATAAATATAAGTAGTAGCCTGTAGACTGGTTTGTTTAGTTACACTTGAAAACGGTTAGAGATACTTACTAACCGAAAGGTCGTGTTTAAAACAAATAAAGACAATGGACTTACAAGTCCGAAATTTTGTTTCTACTCAATCATTGTCTACGAGGTTCAAACAAAGACTTATAGACGTATAGTAATAGCCTTTTATGTCAAAAAGACAACTAATACTAATACAAGACTAAAAACGAATGCCGGGATCATACAGGAAATAAAATTAAGATTTTTCAAAAACTAGAAAAAAATTGAAATATCGTCGCCATTTTGTAAACAAATTTAATAAAAAATCGTCATTTTTTCTATACTTGATATTGTATTAAAGTGTCATAGCTATGGTAAACCAAATTTTGCGGCAAAATCTAAGTAAAGATGCCTTAAAAAATTAGTGTTTCACTTTGTATATGCAGTGTGCCGCTCGGGGTTTAATGTTCGAAGGATAAAATATATAGATAAGAAATTTGATACGCACAGAAAAAAATGAAATGTTCGAGCGCAAGTGCCACGACATAAATACACACGTAGGAGGTAGGCAGAGTTCTGAAGTATGGAAATTCATTTCTACAGTAAAAAACCCAACAAAAGAAAAAGTAAACATCCAGATAATCAAACCAGAACAATGGACAGAACACTACAAGGGACTGCTGCAGGAGGCGAGACCCGAATATCTGGCAGCCTCTCCGAGAAGAGACATAAAAGTACATGGAGAGGAAGTAATCATCGAAAAAGAAATGATAAAGAATAATATTAAAAAGCTTAAATCCGGAAAAGCTAGCGGACCTGGGGGAATATAGGCTGAAATGCTCAAATATGGATCAGAGAAACTAGTCGAAAATCTCACATATATTATTAACCAATGCATAAACGGACATCCAGTACCTAATGATTGGAAACTTGCATTCATATCCTCAATACATAAAAAAGGAAACAAGCTGGATTGCAACAATTACAGAGGAATTTCAGTAACCAGTACTCTAAGTAGATTGTACGGTAGGATTCTTAGAGATCTAATAGAGAATGATTTTCATGAACAAGAAGAAGAAGAGCAAAGTGGGTTTCGCGCAGGCAGATCTTGTAGTGATAATGTTTTTTGTCTTAAACAAGTAATTGAGAAAAGAAGCGCCAGAAATATAGAGACTCATGTTACCTTTGTAGACCTAAAAAAAGCATATGATACCGTTCCAGTAGAAAAATTATGGACATTGTTAGAGCAAACTAATATCAATCATACATACATAAAAGCGATAAAAGAACTATACAAAGGGTCAAAATCTAAAATTAAAATTGGAAATCGACTCTCAAAAGGTAACAAAAGGCTTAAGACAGGGATGTTGTATCTCTCCAACTCTTTTTAAAATATATATCGCAGTAGCTCTAAAAACTGGAAACGTAAAGTGCACGGCATGGGAATACAACTTAATGACCGATTTACCATATACACACTACAGTTTGCTGACGACCAGGTAATTGTGGCTAATGATAAAGAAGACATGGAGTATATGATGAGAAAGTTAGCAGAAGAATACCAAAAGTGGGGATTAACAGTGAACGTGGACAAGACACAGTACTTATGTATTGGAAACGAATCCAGTGAGTTAGTACTAGAAAATGGACAAAGAATATCTCCATGCAATGCGTATGTATACTTGGGTGTCACATTTGATAAGACAGGTACAGACTGTAAAGAATTGGAAAAAAGAATAGTAAAAGCAAAAAAAGTTATTGGATGTCTTAACAGTATTTTATGGAGCAGAGAGATAAAAAAGAATGTAAAATTTAACATATATGAAACAATGGTCAAAAGCACGCTGTTGTATGGAATAGAGACTTGTCGCGTAACAGAAAAGTACAAAACAAAAATGGAAAGTGTCGAAATGGATGCAATAAGAAGATCAATGAGAATATCTTGAATAGATCACATAAGAAATGAGATCATAAAAGAAAGAATGGGAATCGAGGGAAGCATAACGGATGACATCACTAGAAGGCAACTGATATGGTACGGCCATGTACAACGGATGAACGAGGAAAGATTACCAAAGCAGGTCCTAGAATGGCAACCAATAGGGCGCAGAAAAAGAGGGCGTCCTAAACTAGAATGGCAACAGTCAATCCAAAGATCAATGAGTCAAGAAAATCTGACTTAGGATGATTGTGAGGATCGAAGGAGATGGAGAATAGGCGTCGGACAACGTAGAAAAACGTTCTAAACCGACATAGTAGTAGTAGGATAAAACACTAAGACCTTTTAAAGGAGAGATCAAATAGGTACTTACCTAATAAATAAAGATCCGAAACATAAAAGAGGATCCAAAATTATATTAAAATGTGCGCAAATATTGATTTAGTTACAAAAACCGTAATTTGTTTTGTAAAAAGCTCCGTCATAATTTGTTTGACATAAACAGTCAAAACAACAACGAATAGAAAACGTCAATGCCCGGCTAAATCAATAATATGTTCGTAACAACCAGATAAGAGTATATATGTTCCTTTCTAATGAAATCGTTTAGAAGAAGACATCAATAAAAAGCAAGTAAAATAGTAAGCTAATGACTAATTAGTACAGTGCCTCACTTTGGGAATCAATATCAATAAAAAAATTAAAGGAAGTGCGTGCCACTGTATGTACCCCTCTACTCCCTTCCCGCCCATCAAGGTTTTGATGACGCGGTGTCACTGTAATACAATATCAACTATAGGCGTTATATGTTTTTTTTGGAACCCCATTCCGAAATCCCCATGTAGTTTTATCTGGCACACCCTGTATGAGCCCGATATTTTCTGTCTAAGTCATACCTTCGATTTATCCTTGGGTGTTTTTTCGCTCTCATTGCTGGTATTCAAACTCGTATCGATATCGCCGCCATTTTGTTCAATGTTGTTTGACTTGTTTTCTTTATCTTTTTCCTTGTCCTCCTTGTCTTTCTTTTTGCCAAAGAGTCCTCCAGCCGGGAGCACTGCGATGCCTCCGATGGGTTTCTAAAAAAATTGATTTTTTTAATAATTTGTTTTAGTAAGCTTATTATTCAATTATATTCTTTAATTGAACAAATAGTCCATTTCTTAAAGTTAAATTCACAAAAAAAAATTAAGAAAAAGTTATCTACGTCCTTTCCTAAGTCTTTAATAATGCGGGTTTTTAGGACATGTTTCGAGTGTAAAGCTTTTAAAAACCATTAAAAGACACAAGCAAGCCAGTGAGAGGGATCAAAACTGAAAATCAAGAAAACTCTTTAAAAAAACACTTTAGACTCAAAAATGCAAAATAAAACCCGAAAGAGAAAAGACTTGATATAAAAACTTTAACAAATACTGTCCAAAAAAGCAATAACTTGTTTTCATTTTTGAAACTATTAAAGGCTAACTTATTTACAAAAAAATAAAACAAAATGGTTAATTTTTATGAAATCAACCAAAAAAAATAGGTTTAGCAGACCACCTAGCCGATTTTGATGATTTTTGGACAATTTCTTCTCTCCGTTAAAGAGTAAAAAAAATTAAAATATTCCTGTACAGCAGTTTTTTTTCAATAAATTTTTTTAAACAAAAAAGTTTTGCTAGATTATGTACTAAAAGAAATATTGTTAAAAATATCAAAATCGATTAGACGGTCTGCCAAAACTCTGGTCTAATTGATTTTACATAAAATGGCCAAAAACAAGAATTAAATACGCAGTCAAAAAGCTGACATCCACCACCAAGAAGAAAGCATCAAGAAAAACAGTAAAAAAACACATCAAGTTCTTTTTGTACACACAATAAGTAGAAAGCAAGTACCTATGCGGATGTAAAAATTTCAAAAACAATTAAAATTATAGAGCAGTCAAATCACACACAAAAAAATTATTAACAGGACTTAAAGCATTGAAAATTGTAGACCGGCGAAAAACGAAGTTAAAGAAATAAATGCGTGAGGGGCGTTGCGGGTTAGGTTTGGGGGGGGGGTAAAAAGGGGCAGGGAATCGTATTATTGCGCAAAATTATGCACAGTTTTCAAAATTATTTTCAAACTTATAAAATAACTAAAATAACATAAAAAAATATTGTGGAAATTTTTTTAAAAGTTTTTTCTCTTTTCGGACATATTTTTAAATGATGACTATTATCCTTTTTCATTTCGCCAAAATGTATATCTTAGTGCCAAAAACTGAGTACCAGCAGAACTAGATACGATGATTTTCTGAAAGAGAAATTTCATTTAAAAATAAAGTGTTTTTGAGCGGAAAAAACAAATATCTTAGAAACTTCTTAGTTTTTTGTTTGAAAAATATTGTACGCATTTAGCACCCAAAGGGCTCTACTCTTACCAAGTTTTGTTCAACTGACATTATTTTTGCAAAAAAAAAATTGCGGTTTTTTTAAACTTTTCTCGAACATTTTGAGGTTATGTAAAAAATGACATTTACAAAAGTTTTAGAAATTTTCATGGCCTATGACTTTTCTGTATGTCACTTTTTTCTTCGACGTCAACTTTCGCCGGAAATCGCAATAAAACGATTCCCTGCCCCTTTTTACCCCCAATAGTAGCGTTTAAAAGCGCGTAAAAGGCTTCTAGAACCGATTTTCGTGTGCACTTCATTGCTAAAATGTAAGACACAATTTAAATCATTTCTTACACCCTAAGAATGCAAAATCGACTGGTCGTCCAAAAATCGTCGTGTGCAGGGGTGGTGGGGGTAGTTTTTCCAAAAATTTGGAAAAATTTTTTTTTACATTTTTTGAATCTATAAAGTGTGCTCATGACTCCACCAAAAGCATATAGTAATATTACTATCAGAAACATTTATTTTTCAATGTTGACAATATCGTTCCCAATGCTTTTAAATGGAGTTCCCTATTAAACAAGTGCTCGCCCTGAAAACGCGTATTTATAATAATTTATAACTTGTTATAACTCGAGAACCCTTTGCTTAATCAAAAAAACACCTTCTGTAAACTTTGTGTATCAAAGATCAGGGATCACAATGTTTTTTGAAAAATGTCAATCGGACGCATAGTTTTTTTTAAAGTAGCAAAGAGTGATGCCATGACGCGACGAACGCGGCAGACACTGACATGCGACGAATGGTCAGATATTTTACAATTGCACGGCGCGCCAGGCAAAACGCGACTCTATGTCTTGAGACACACATAAGTTCGTTTTTCGTTTAACTCTCGCGGTTACAGATGTTTAAGTTACTTACTTGGTTTTTTGCTTGTGAATTGCGTTATGTATAAATGTTGTGCTTGTGTGATTTGGCCGTGAAGGGCCAAATATCAAAGGCTAGGCCTGAAGAAAAGGGAAATTTAGTTCTATATTAGAATGTGACTCTCGGCCCTACGGGCCTCCAATTTATTTCTATATTAGTATGTGACTATTCACTATATTAGTATGTGACTCTCGGGCCTACGGGCCTCCGGGAATCCATATTTGAAAGGGAAACTACCCGCCTCTAGTTTAGTTCTATATTATAATGTGCCTCTCGGCCCTACGGGCCTCCAATTTCTGTCTATATTAGTATGGGACTCTCGGCCCTACGGGTGCTACTTAAAAAAAAAAAACTACGCGTCCGGTTGACATTTTTCAAAAATCATTGTGATCCCTGATCTTTGATATATAAAGTTTACAGAAGGTGTTTTTTTGATTAAGCAAAGGGTTCTCGAGTTATAACAAATTATAAATTATTATAAATACGCGTTTTCAGGGCGAGCACTTGTTTAATAGGGAACTCCATATAAAAGCATTGGGAACGATATTTTCAACATTGAAAAATAAATGTTTCTAATAGTAATATTACTATATGCTTTTGGTGGAGTCATGAGCACACTTTATAGAATCAAAAAATCCAAAAAAAATTTTTCACAATTCTTGGAAAAACTACCCCCACCACCCCCTGCACACGACGATTTTTGGACGACCAGTCGATTTTGCATTCTTAGGGTGTAAGAAATGATTTAAATTGTGTCTTACATTTTAGCAATGAAGTGCACACGGGGTGACACTCTACTACAACCCCAAACCTAATCCGCAACGCCCCTGCTCAGGCATTTATTTTTTTAACTTCATTTTTCGCCGCTCTACAATTTCCAATGCTTCAAATCCCATTAATATTTTTTTTCTCCTTATAATATGGTAATTCCACTGGCCTATTAATGCTAAGTATTATTTATTTTTACTTGAAATTCGATCTATTGTTTTTCTCTATCTAAATTGTAGGACTGTTGGTACACCCGTGCGTGGACCTTCATTTTACGTGTGTGCCTACATACTTGTGTTATACGAGGATGAGATGAAAAGTTTCCGGCCTAACATAGAACGCAACACCATAGTGACTCAATAATAATTTATTTTTCTACATAGTCCCCTTATAAGGTAATACATTTGGCCCAATGATGTTCAACTGATTCTGAAGTCTGATTTATCCAACTCGTCAAAATACGCGTTTGTAGCTGCAATGGAATGGTTTGGAAACAAATAAAAGTCTGACGGGGCTAGGTCTGGCGATTAAGGTGGATGGTTTAACAGTTCAAAGCCTAGCTGATGGATTTTAGCCATTACAAGAGCGGACTTGTGGCAAGGTGCATTGTCCCGATGAAACAAAATTTTCTTTTTTGCTAAACCAGGGCGTTTTTCGCTTATATTCTGCTTGAGCTGGCCCAGTAAGTCGCTGTAGTACTCTGAATTTATTGTTCTTCCTTTTTCGAGATAATCTATGAGGAGTATCCCTTTAGCGTCCCAAAAGACCGTTGTTCGTGCAACTTTAATTTTAAATTCAAATTTTGCGCCAAATTCCCGTATTCGGAAAACCCACACAATTTCAATTTTGATTGGCACAAGCAAAACGCCAGCGCCATCTACGAAAAATGAATCTGCGCAAAAAGGCGTAACCAAGAAAAGATTCGTCTGTCGTATTCTATCGAGATCACCACGCAGCATGGTGATAAAATTCTATTAACCAAAAAATCCAATAACATTCTTAGAAAATCAAACTAAACCATTACACAAACAAGTGATTCTAGTGTGGATCGACTGCAACGACTGGGCCAGCGAGAGGAGCTCCTCTGGACGACGGAAACAACTAAAAAGGTAAGTGCCAATCCTCTATATTGTCTTTGTGTGGCTCGGAAAAATTAATATTTTTACATCGTCCTTTTAAGGATTTTTGCACCCAGATTTTATAAAACAACCAGCGCGTTTACAGTCCCGCGGCTCTACCAAACCTCAAATCACCAACAACCGTTGCCATGACCTTTCCAGCAGACGGTACTGCCTTTGCCTTCTTTGGAACTGGTTCGTCCTTTGCCGTCCATTGTTTGGACTGTTGCTTAGTTTCAGGGGTATAATGATGAGCCCATGTTTCATCAACCGTAATAAATCTACGCAAAAAGTCCCCTGAATCGCACGAGCTTTTGATCTGGCGTGAGCAAACGCGGCACCCATCGGGCGGATAGCTTTCTCATACCTAAACCTTTACATAAAATATGGTGAACTCGCTTTTTTGATATGCACACAGCCTCAGCTACCTCTTCCAGTCTTAATCTGCGATCTTTTGGAATTAGTTTGTGAATGGTTTGCACCATTTCTTTAGAAGTTGCCGTTTTTGGCCTGCCAGAACGCGGAGCATCATCAGCGCTCGTACGACCACGTTTAAAGTCCGATACCCAGGTTTTAACTGTGGTATAGGAAGGAGCAGATTTCCCTAGTGTAGCATCTAGTTCAGCTTTTATTTCCGTCGGCGATAACCCTTTGATATGAAAATATTTTATAACGGCTCTTATCTCGTTTTTTTCCATCTTTTAAAACTGACACACTGTATAAACTTTCAAAATAAACACGACACAAACTACTTGACGCACTCGCTTTAAGCTTCGAGCGTATACTGATCACAAGCAAGGCACAAACACGTTGGAACAAGAACGCAAATCGGGCCTGCTATAGGCTAGGTCGGAAACTTTTCATCCTATCCTCGTAAATCCTTTAGTCACAATGAATTCTTTTACAACAATTTTGAAATTAGTACATCCGACAAACCCATTAATATCAGTCAAGCAAAGAAAATTTAGTATGTTATTAAACACCTCGTTAGTAGCGGACTTTTCTGCAGTGCTGTAGTCTCCCTCTGCTGAACTGGCGGAGTTGACAGACTGCACAGAGGCGGCGCTTGCCTTTCTCGAATGCTGCTGTGGGGGTGAAATGATGGTGTGGGGTTAGGTTAGGTTAAAAAAAAAAGTGCGTTAAAAACTACATACAGTACAATCCCGATTATCCGAATCGCGATTTTCCGAAATCCGGTTTATCCGAAACAAACTTTAAAAACAAAAATCCCGATTAACCGAAAAAATTCGCATTATACGAAACGCGTCTGGGATTCACCTATACTGCTAGGTGGTTCCCCTCGGGATTTCACGGCAATACGACGCACAGAGGGGCCAAATGGAGCTAATGTCGGAAATAATTATTTAAACACCCAAAATATTAGAAACAAAAATAATGTGTATTGGTTATTGTGATATAGGTTAAAATGCACCTGTTTAATATTTTATAAAGCTTTAATATTTGTTTTTTTACAGGGTGATTTAAAAAAAGATTTTTTTAAAAGAAATTTAAGTACTTTTACACAAAAAAGTAATTAAGACTTAAACATTTATTAAAAATGAGTTTAAAAATTGTACATTTTATAATACTTCTGTTTAAGTTATTTAACCTGGCTCATAATATACAGTATGTTCCAAAAGTCTGGAATCACCTGTTTTTTTAAACTTGGAGATAATATCATGGACACGTCAATTTTGAAATAGGAAGAGGAATCACGTAAAAATACTATATTGTACAGAGTGTCCTCAATAAGACATGCATGCATGCATATTTTTTTACTTATATTGCATCTAAAAACTAATTTTAACATTTTCTAAAAAAAAAGGAATTTAATGTAAAGGCTTTTTGGATAAAAGTTGTTTATTTTTTGGTTGCATTTTGTTATTCTCTACATACAAAATTAGGTTTTGTATTAAAGATCATTGTAAAAAAATGACATAAGGGCAAAATTTATGTTAAAATAAGACCTATTAATATTATTTTGTTTTATTAATATTAACTTTAAACAACAAGTAAAATTAAAGAAAGAAAAATTATAAAAAAGTTTCTCTTTGGCCGAGACTCGAACCTGGAACCTCTTGCTCTGTATGCAAACGATCTTTCATTAAGCTACCAAAGATCATACATAAATTTTCCGAAAACTTCCACCTATGCATGTGTGTGGTGTCTCAATACAAGAACGAGAAATTCTCAGGGTATTAACTCGACCAAGCCAATCAACTGATTTCTATAATTCTTCTTTCTCACTGTCAAGATGTAAGAGTTAATATTATTAAAACATACAAGAAAATGACCATTTCACGAATTTTGACCGTTTATATTTCAAAAACTGTACAAAGAAAAACTTAACTTTACTTACATTTTTTTTTGTTACATACCCCACTATAACATACTAAAATTATAGCCAGTTCGACCGAGACAAAAATTCCCCATAAGGCCTGTGTAAACTAGTGCGTGGTCCTTTGATAATACACTTAACCCTTTCCAAAACAAAGATCTGTCAAAATGATATTTTTGAAAAATTTGCGGGCACCTTGCCTAAGTTAAAAATGCGAAAACGGCAAGTTTGTAAAAGTTTTGGTTTAAAATTTGACTTTCGAAGATTTACCCTCCCCCCACTCCTTTTAACTAAAGTAACTGTAACCGCTACCATAATTCACTAGGCTTTTTACAGACCTAAAAAGTTGTTTATATCAATTTGATTTAAATCCTTTATTTTAAATTTTTTTTGAACGATGCTTTTCCTAATTTTTACGCGTCCGCCATTTTTAAATTTAATGAGTTAATCAAATTTATGTTAAAAAACTATCAATCAAATTTTTAGTGAATTAAACACTTTTTATTTAATAAAAATTCGTTAATACACAAACAAGTTTTATATTTAAGATATATAGTTTAATTTCTTTCACTTGGGTCGTATGTAGGCACTTTATTTTTAATATTAAAAATCTCAAAAAGGCGCAAGAAAGCGCAGCCATTTTTTTTTTTCATTTTGTTAAGAAACATTCAATTAACAAAAAAGTGACAATAGTTTTGCTTAACAAAATTTTATCACACACTAAATTATATTTTTTATATTTCTTTAAGGTAAATTCTAATAATAATTGACTTCTTAGTTTAAAAAATATGATTACTCTATGACAACCTACAGCTAGATATTGGTATTTAGTGTTTTTTGGTTAAATTACCTGTGCTGGATGTCTCCATCGTAAAAAAATTTTTAATGTTTTAAATATAACACTTCATATAATTAGAGAAAGTAATACATAATTATTCAATAATTTGTATGTAATTATCATAAAAATTAAACAGACGCCTTTTAAAGTGTCAAACTCACGTCATACTAAAAAACAAGTGAAAATACTCTGTTGCATTTTCAGCGCCCACTAGTTTGCTACATAATTCGAGTTCCAGATATTGTATATGTCTATTTGTGTTTTTTTAGTTTCTTCCACTTTTACACCCGATTGGCCCCTTTGTGCGACGGTGTAAAACGCGAATTGTTTTAGTTAGCCGACAGAGTGTTACAAATGTTTTTAAGTCGATCTAATGATATACGCATCCTAAACTCCTATTTTCCAAAAAAAAAATCGGATTAACCGAAATTTCGATTATCCGAAATCACTTTGGTCCACATTATTTCGGATAATCGGAACTGTACTGTATTAACAAATTAGGCACCTTCAACTGAGATACACGATTTTAAGAGAAAATTACAATCCCAACTCACGTATCTTAAGGAAACACACTAAAATGAAAAAAAAATTTTCCGCATAACCAGAATAAGTGAGGGTCTTTTGATCTACAGTGTCCACGGATTGAGTTCGGGTAAGGTATAAATGACAAAAAATTTTCGATTTAGATTCTAATTTTCTGGGAATCGCTCCTGCTTGGTCTTAAACTAACATGTTAAGAAAATGAGCCAAATCAATTAATATACAGGGTGGTTTAGTAGGTTGATTTGATAAAAAGTGTTAAGAGTAAAGTACCTTTGTTTTAAGAGATATCAAAAAAGGTTATTAAGAAAAGTTGATTAGAATTAAAAGTTACGACTGACTCTTAATTTTCATAAAAATCAGCTTAAAATAGTCAAAACAAAATTTTCAAAATCGACTTATAAATTCATCAAATACCAAATTGCGAAGACAGAAAAACTTTTATCTTAATTTTCTTTCTTTAATTTCACTTGTTGTTTAAAGGTATTTTACTCTTAACAATTTTTATCAAATCAGCCTACTAAACCACCCTGTAGATTAATTGATTTGACCCATTTTTTTAACATCTTAGTTTAAGACCAAGCAGGCGTAATTCCCAGAAAATCAGAATCTACTTCTTACCCGAACTCAATCCGTGAACACACTGTATATATCTCTCTGTATGTGCTGTAATAGTTCCGAAACTACCGAACCGATTTTTATGAAATTATTAGAGATCCAAAAGCCCCGTTAAACAGTTTAAAAGGTTTAATTGCATAAACATTTACACCAGTATTTATTAAGACCTTAAGACTTAGCATTGTAGACCGGGTTTAAGTATCAAGTCTATAGACTTGATACCGACCAGTTTAAGTGTATTTTTTTAATACTCACAGGTCAAATACCTGCAATGATTTAGTTCACCCTAATGTGCAATATGATAGTAAGCATTTCTCAGTGAGTTTCATCTCATATAAATTCAAATTAACTTCAGAAATAAAGAAAAACCACATAAAAATTTTGTAACCAAATGTAATTTTTTGGAAACTTAGTCCGTGCAGTCGTAGGATTCCCGTTAAAAATAGTCTCAAATTGTAGTACCAACCCTGAGGGGTGGTTTAAAGTTCGAAAAACAATAGAAATAATCCATGATTGACAAGAAAACTTACATACAAAAATATTCAAAGCTAAATAATACATAAATAACTTAAAACTATATCTGTAGATGCATTACCGTATTAAATACGTATCAATATTTAAATACTGTAAAAAGCACGAGATATATTAGAATCCCTTTTCAATTACTCATTCACTAAAACAATCGACCATCGGTTTAATCGTCGCTAACTTGTCTAAAAAATTAACATGTAAAATATAGCGGACAGCTGACACTGACTTACACCGTTTTTATTCGACATTTCCTAGTGACATTTGGAGGTTAAATATGGCTACCATTGTTAAACTAAAATATTTCATTATTTCTAATTATTTATAACCTTTGTGTGGAAATAATGTCTTTGTTACAATGAAAAAAGATGACCCATATCCGAAGGTATTTATGAACAATTTATATAAATAATAAAAACTATTGCTTTCACGGGAAAAATAAGTTAAACCTTCAACCAAAATGTAGACTTTTAAACCTAGGATTGTAGCACTTAGCACTGTAGACCCTTTAGTAAATACTGGTGTTAAATTTTTAAAGCACAAAAAATAAAAATGCGGTTTTCAGTTTTTATAAAATAACTTTTTTTTAAATAAATCTTGTAGAAGCTGTGTGAAAGGCTTTCGCGGCCATCGTCCAATGGTGGGTGTGCTTTCGGGCTGTTCGGCCGTCGTCGTTGGAAATTCGTTCTCGACGTTTCGCCATCTCGAGTGGATGGCATCTTCAGGAGATGTTAACTGTTTGTCGGCTTCTCGAAGACTGGCCGACAAACAGTCAACATCTTCTGAAGATGCCATCCACTCGAGATGGCGAAACGTCGAGAACGAATTTCCAACGACGACGGCCGAACAGCCCGAAAGCACACCCACCTTGTAGAAGCTGTTGTTGTTGCAAAAGCTTCGGTTTTCCAGGTATATGATATATCGTTGTTGTGCCCCTTCTCTTTGAAAAAAATGACTTAAGAGGTATAGTTTCTAACCTCACTTATGAGACTATTTGACATATGGGAGCCAGATCTACCCAGTATCTAAGTTTTAGTCGCTTAGCCAAAAGATAATTTATGACAAATGAAAGTGCCTAATTAGTTGAAACATTAATAAATTTTAAAAAAATCGTGCACTTAAGGTTTGTGTCCACTAGCAAGTAAAATTGCCATAACTACTCTTACAAATCATTTGCAGCACTAGATAAAATACTCTGCCAATGGGCACCTAAGCTCACACTAGGTACTATAGTTATAGTGTGAGCTAATATAATCAAAAACTGAAATATATTTTATTCAACTCCAGACTCAATTACCTTTCGTTTGATACCACACAAGCCATGTTTTGACTTAAACTCAAATTTTTTAAATCTACCCCCACCCTTTAAAAAAAACCTAAAATGTATTTTGTTTAACTCCAGACTCAATTACCTTTCGTTTGATATCACACCCGCCATATTTTCACTTAAACTCTAATTTTTGACATCTACCCCCACCCTTTTTTTTTAAATAAACTAAAATTCATTTTGTTTAACTCCAGACTTAATTACCTTTCGTTTGATATCACACACGCCATATTTTCACATAAACTCTAATTTTTGGAATCTACCCCCACCATTTTATTTGGCTTGCGTGCGGTGGATTTTGTTCATTTTTAAATGGGACCATCACGGCCCATGACCCAACTTAGGTACCAAATTTCATTAAAATCGGACAAGCGGTTTTTGAGTTAGGCGGGTTGGTCGTTACAGACAGACATACAGACAGACAGACAGACAGACATACAGACAGACAGACAGACAGACAGACAGCAAAACAAAAAAGTTTCAAAATCATCTGAAACGCAAAGATATATAAAAAATTTTGAAATCGGAGCAACTTTTTTTTTCTCGAAAAAATTAGGATCACCATAGCTCACACTACTTATATAGTAGTAGTGTGAGCTAAAATAGGAAAGTTTAGTTTTAAGTGAAGACATGGCTTAAATAATGATGTATTATTTTGTTTGTTAGTTTATTTTAATTGGATCGGCTAATTTAGGGCCGTTTATCGATGTTCAGGCAGCGGCGTAGCGTGCCCGAAAGGGCGGGGTGGGGGGGCGACAGCTAAAAAGGGCGCCTCTGAAAACTGATGAAAAATCTTGTGACAAAAAAAAAGGTCAAAAGGGCGCCTCTCACAAATCTTGCGACAAAAAAAAAAAGGTCATCATGTGTGAGGGGGCGGCCGATAAGTCACAAGGGCGCCTCTCACGAATCTTGCGACCAAAAAAAAAAACAAAAAAAAAAGGTCTTCATGTCGTTAGTTTCCTTTGGCACCCACTCAATTGCCCGTTACCGGCCCGACTTAATAAAGCTGAGGGCGCTTCGGCCACTACCCTTGGGGCGGGGGGGGGGGGGGACGAACCCCCCGCGCCCCCCCCCACGCTACGCCGCTGTGTTCAGGTAAATAACTTATCTGCAGATTCTAGAACAGCAAAACAGAGATTGGATTTCGAAGCTAACCGAAATAAAACGTGGGTACATCATGTGTTTGACATTACCATTAAAAAA
Organism: Aspidapion aeneum; assembly: GCA_963576565.1. NCBI lineage: Eukaryota > Metazoa > Arthropoda > Insecta > Coleoptera > Brentidae > Aspidapion > Aspidapion aeneum. Next base: position 220,407,817 of record OY755038.1, on the reverse strand, counting down.
GCTGTAATACAGATAAAAAAAAAGATGGGGACTCGTATGCAAGCCCAACCAAACTTACTCAATATGGAGTGCGTTCGAGTAGGCAACCCGGGCACTGCGAGGTTCATTTTTCCGTTCGAGTTGACGCTCGGAGCACGCCCTTTTGCGTTCGAGATGCCACCGAGCGAAACCTCGGGGCACGCTCGATATGACCCGAGCTTGAGGATGGAAAAAAGCGGGCGTTTTACATAACCCTACTTTTTTATACTTTTAAACTTTTGTTTACATTTTTTTACGACTGTTTTCTGTTTCTTTGTCAAATAAAATACATGGACGCAGTTCAGTTTGCTGTAGAATTATGTTTCCAAGATTCTGCAGTAGAGCAAATTATCGGTAATTTGCACTAAAACAAATTATCGGTAATTTGCACTAGAGTATTCTTCCATAAAAAGCCCATTTTATTTACACTCATTTTTCAAACCTTTGTCGCTTTTTTTCATTTATGTACAAAGTGATCCAAATTTGACACTTTTGATAGGAAACGCCCATTTCCAGAGGAGCTAGAAAAAAACTAACTTATTGTTATGAGCCCGAATTTTGTAAAAAAATTAATGCCGAAAACCGCACATCGATATCTTGAACTACTTACAAGATATACGGAAAAAATTAAAGATAATAAAGAAATATTCTAAAAATTATTTTATTTTTATCTGTATAAACCCAGCATAAAACCCCCATAAAAAAAGAAAAACTTGGAAGAGTCCAAATGTGCAAAAAATACCCTATTAATAAACCGTGATCAAAGTGTCTTTTTATCCCTCAACAAATTGTAGCCTTGCTACGCTCGGGTATAAACTTAAAAGCGATTTTAATCTACGGTTTTTTAGTTACAAACAGTTTTAAACTGCAAAAATAAACTAAAGTTAGAAATTTGTAACCGGTGAACGCCTTTTCCGTTCGAGTTGAACCGCGAAAACCAGGGCGTTCAGTTCGTGACGTTACTACGCCCTGCTCGCTCGACGGGTTTTCTACTCGAACGCACTCTTACTCAATATGATTTTATCGCGGCCTTAGCAAAATGGCGAAGACTGTCAGCTGTTATTTTTGTCGAAAAAGAAAGAAAATCTTGAACTTTCCCTACTCTAATGGAAAGTTATATATTGAGACCCTGAACAGTTTTTGACAGTTAGATTTTATCCCAAATTTAATTTAAAAAACTGGCAAAAACAAAAAATAAATAAAGAAAAATAAAGGTTGACAATCACTTGACATTTTTAAACCAGGAAACGGAAATGTCGAACTCAAACAGTAGCGGAACGACGGCCATTTTAGATTTTCACTTTAAGTTTGGTTAAATCCAATCCGTTAATATTGTACAGTTAATTTCATAATTTTTTAGACTTTTTGACGGTTATCATAATAAAAAGCATAGGTCAGCAAAAAAGGTTCTCAAAAATTATGAAATTAACTGTATAATCCGTGCTTATCTGGCGGTTAAAGTTATCTGGGCATTGATAAACCAGCCCTCAATTAAAATGAACTTGTTATTTTTTCTAGGCCAAGTTTAATATTGACCTAACCTTACCTTTTCTTTTTTCTCCTTGACAGGCTTGACCTTGGCAGGACTTTGACTGTTAATGTCGGGAATAGAGTCAGGCGGCATGGTGTGTCTCTTGTTGGTCTCGTTATATTCGTCCTCGGGCAGCATTCCTCCGAGAGCTAACAAAAATACAAACTTCAAGGCTCGCTCGGTAACAATTTTCTCACAATCAACCTTAAGTAAGATTTATAAATCTTTATTTAGCTTAAAGGTAAGCGGAACTGCACTGCAGCGAAACGACGCGACTCTTAACCACTAAGGTCACAGGTTTATTTTTCTTTTTGATCGATCATTTCATCGATCGATATATAACAGTTTATCACTCTCCTGTTCTTGTTCTAGTTTATCTCGTATTTTGGTAGATGGCGCTTCTTGCGGGTTAGACTGTTTGGTTTTCTCACTATAAACGTAGGATGAGAGACTAATTAACTTTGCAAGGGTGTCAAATTGACCAAGCAGTGTTTTGAGGACGTAAGTCAACTGTCACACTTATTAGGTGTTCATTAGATCTTGGACACCCGTCAGGATAAGCTTTCGAGCTACTCACGGAAAAATACGAGAGAAACAAAAACTTCTTTTCACACGATTAGCCACGAAAACTTGTTAGATTTTTAAATTTACGGGTACTAAAATTTACGTTTGTTCCGGTTCATATTTAGTGATGGGCCATCCGGGTCTTCTTTGAGATCCGGCTAAACGGATCCGGGTCAGTACAAAGAGCCGACTCACTGAACCGGCTCGCGGATACGGATCTCTCTCATTTATGACGTTCGTGATTTCTGCATTCGGTTCTCCGCTTCGCTGTCAATTTGCGCTCTTGGTCTATGAGCGGCTAGTTCACAACTTGCATTCCGTTTGCTATTGGTCGAAATAGTCAGCTGACGTTTTGATGTTGAAGGAGCGGCTACGTTGCCGTTTAAGATTATTATTATATTATATTAAGAGATGGTGCCACCAGTCAAGCATTTAACAAACATTATGTTTACAGCTTTCGGCGTAAAATACGAATATATACTAGTTGTAAGTGATTAAAAAGTGTAGTGGTTTGTGCAGTAGAAACCTATTGAATTTAACTAAATCTATGCATATACCGATGAGTTTTTTTTTATTGTTTTTTAAAAACATATGATCTTTTAAATTAGCTTCCCTATCCTGTGTTAACTGTCGAAATCGGTGTTAACCTAACCCTGATAAATTATTCGGCAACGTATCCTAACCTGTCCAGACACGTCCCGGTTAGGATACGTTTCCCATCAATTGACCACGGTTAGGTTTTGTTTCAGTTTGGTTTAACACCGATCTCAACCTCCCAAAACGAGGACAGGAGAGTTTTAATTTTAAAAATCCCGCCTGACTATGTCAACCAATAGCAAATGGAATGCAAGTTGTGAACTATCCGCTCCTCTTGGCCTGGGCTTTTGCCGCTCGCCGCAAATGGGATACGTGGCGCTATCTGTGAATTCTATGCTGAACTGCAGTATTCAGATTATTGATCAAGCAAGCTACAAAACTATAACGTATAAATGGATAAATAAGCCAAATAATATTTGTAAATAGCAATTTATAGTTTTTATATCTGAATTAAATACAGTTCCTTGTCTTTGTTTACTTTGGAGCAGTAAAAAAAAATTGAAAAATACACATTTTTACTATTTTTTAATTATACTCAAAGAATAGACTCCCTTATTAACCTTAAGAATAGACCTCTGGAGTCCACGGGGTTGAGAGGTGGCGCCACCAAACCTTTGGCGGGACATAAGAAAACTATTACAACGCCATTGTAGTTATGGATCATCTAATCATTTATATTATATTCTATAATCTTTGATCTGATCTGATGTTTCCAAGTAATTAAGTAAATAAATTATCATAAAATTGTGCCGTAAAACATAAAGTTTTTAAATAAAAGTTGTCAACGTTCAACATGCTTTTTACGCAGCCTCCTTCAGTATTCTGTGTCTGCGATTCGTGCGATTCAACGGATCTCGGATCTCAACGGATCTCTTCGGTCGCTTCATCTTTTGGAGCGGTTTGAACTGATGAGCGGCTAGTTCACAACTTGCATTCCGTTTGCTATTGGTCGAAATAGTCAGCTAACTTTTTGATGTTGAACGTTGCCGTTTAAGATTATTATTATATTATATTAAGAGATGGTGCCACCAGTCAAGCATTTAACAAACATTATGTTTACAGCTTTCGGCGTAAAATACGAATATATACTAGTTGTAAGTGATTAAAAAGTGTAGTTGTTTGTGCAGTACATACCTGAATTTAACTAAATCTATGCATATGCCGATGAGTTTTTTTTTATTGTTTTTTAAAAACATATTATATTCTTTTACAGTTCATGTCATTATTTTTGGGACAACTTTTTACAACTTTTTTTTGTTGGCCTATGCTTTTTGTTATGGTAAACAACTGATAACGGTCAAAAAGTTATCTCAAAAATTATGATATATAGTTTAAATTAGCTTCCCTATCCTGTTTTCCTGTCGAAATCGGTGTTAACCTAACCCTGATAAATCATTCGACAACGTAACCTAACCTGTCCAGACACGCCCCGGTTAGGATACGTTTCCCATCAATTGACCACGGTTAGGTTTTGTTTCAGTTTGGTTTAACACCGATTTCAACCTTCCAAAGGACAGGAAAGTTTTAATTTTAAAAATCCCGCCTGACTATGTCAACCAATAGCAAATGGAATGCAAGTTGTGAACTATCCGCTCGTTTGAACTGAGGCTCAGTTGGGAGTTCTGTGGTCGGAAGAGTTCGTGAATATTCGGACGCTTTCTCAATCGTCAGATCCTCACAGATCGCGAATCCGCGAACCGGATCTTTGAAAATCCGAGAGTCGGTTCTCACGGCTCAGTATAAAGATCCGGATCTTTGAACCGGTTCATTCGCGAACGACCCATCACTATTCATATTTGATTCAGCCTCTTATCTTTTGACAGTCTAATTTCTAATGTCAAATTTTAGTAGCAAGGAAAGAGCCTGAAATATCCAAAAAATTCTCTATTTAGCAAAAAATTATATGGATCATGGATCTAAAGGTCTTTAAAATAACTATCATGAATTAAAATTTTAGGAATGGAACAGATAACTTTACATAGAGGGAAATTACACCGGACAGCATATTTTGTATTGTAAGTAGTGGCAGGCGCTACTAAGCCCTACCGGATCTCTATTAAGACCTATGTATTATTATCTATGGACAGCGTGTTCCATATAATTTAAGTTGCTGCCAAAATCCGACATTTTAGAAAATATATTTGTGTTCGGTCTCCACGTTCCCTTCTTATTTTTATTTTATTTTTGAAGAATTTTAGTTTTTTTTTAGTTTTATATTTTTTGACAATTTGGGAAAAATTGTCCTTATATCTACTTATGTCTAATATGTACATGTACTTTGCCTGTAGAAGGGCGCGAAAACAATTCAAATTTAAATCTATATTCATTTTTACCAATACTAATCTGCTTTTTGAAAGGCTCGACTTGTTTATATTTTACCTTACTTTCTTTCTTACACTATATATCCTATTGTCCTTTTCCAAAAGACTCTCCAAAATCTCACCTACATACCTTGCGAATACCACGCTACTCCCCCCTAGGGGCAAAGAGGGAATTTTTGGAGAAACAATAAAGACCAGTCTAGACCCGGAAGCAATTTGCTACGTATGTGCGCTCGTCTGGCTCCCACAGCAGTGCGAATTTACTTATCTGTTCTGCGAATTAGTGATAAAAAAATCAATACTTTACTAAATAATTACAAGCGGCCGCGCAAACCCATAAAATTCACCAACAATGGACTGTTTCTGGATGAAGGACGCTATCTACTGGATTTCCCTTTCTCCACGTCCGGTTAATTACTGAGGTAAGTCGAGCCATACTTTTATTACTTACATTACGCGTTACGTAACACCGGTTACGTAACTATTTACTTTACTACTTTTACGCAATACATTAAAAGGGTGTTTTACATCTCCTTCCACTGTCCATCGCGGAAACCTGTTTGTTCGTGACCGGATTAGCTTCTTCTATTTATGTGAGGGTTTCTGGATGCCTGACGGTGTTACCCTGTGACGCAACCAGCCCTTAACAATTTGAAAATTCATTGAATCATTAAAACCAAACCGAAACTCCTTATTGCAACATGACGGATCTGATACCTTCCTAGCTAGCCTATTAGCACACTTCAAGTGAAGCCATGATAATATATCAACCTTGAAAACAGTTTTCTGTAAACATCTGAGAAACTAAAGCTCTTACGAAGTTTTTGGTGTTAACACAAATTAGGAAGGAAAGAGCCTGAAATATCCAAAAAATTCTCTATTTAGCAAAAAATTATATGGATCATGGATCTAAAGGTCTTTAAGATAACTATCATGAATTAAAATTTTAGGAATGGAACAGATAACTTTACATAGAGGGAAATTACACCGGACAGCATATTTTGTATTGTAAGTGGTGGCAGGCGCCTACCGGATCTCCATTAAGGCCTATGTATTATTATATATGGACAGCGTGTTCCATATAATTTAAGTTGCTGCCAAAATCTGATATTTTAGAAAATATATTTGTGTTTGGTCTTATTTTTATTTTATTTTTGAAGAATTTTACTTTTTTTTAGTTTTATATTTTTTGGCAATTTGGGAAAAATTGTCCTTATATCTATTTATGTCTAATATGTATATGTACTATGCCTGTAGAAGGGCGCGAAAACAATTCAAATTTAAATCTATATTCATTTTTACTAATACTAATCTGCTTTTTGAAAGGCTCGACTTGTTTATATTTTACCTTACTTTCTTTCTTACACTATATATCCTATTGTCCTTTTCCAAAAGGCTCTCCAAAATCTCACCTACATACCTTGCGAATACCACGCTACTCCCCCCTAGGGGCAAAGAGGGAATTTTAGGGAATACATTACGCGTTACGTAACACCGGTTACGTAACTATTTACTTTACTACTTTTACGCAATACATTAAAAGGGTGTTTTACATCTCCTTCCACTATCCATCGCGGAAACCTGTTTGTTCGTGGCCGGATTAGCTTCTTCTATTTATGTGAGGTTTTCTGGATGCCTGACGGTGTTACCCTGTGACGCAACCAGCCCTTAACAATTTGAAAATTCATTGAATCATTAAAACCAAACCGAAACTCCTTAATGCAACATGACGGATCTGATACCTGCCTAGCTAGCCTATTAGCACACTTCAAGTGAAGCCATGATAATATATCAACCTTGAAAACAGTTTTCTGTAAACATCTGAGAAACTAAAGCTCTTACGAAGTTTTTGGTGTTAACACAAATTAGGAAGGAAAGAGCCTGAAATATCCAAAAAATTGTCTATCTAGCAAAAAATTATATGGATCATGGATCTAAAGGTCTTTAAGATAACTATCATGGCTCTCCAAAATCTCACCTACATACCTTGCGAATACCACGCTACTCCCCCCTAGGGGCAAAGAGGGAATTTTAGGGAATACATTACGCGTTATGTAACACCGGTTACGTAACTATTTACTTTACTACTTTTACGCAATACATTAAAAGGGTGTTTTACATCTCCTTCCACTATCCATCGCGGAAACCTGTTTGTTCGTGACCGGATTAGCTTCTTCTATTTATGTGAGGTTTTCTGGATGCCTGACGGTGTTACCCTGTGACGCAACCAGCCCTTAACAATTTGAAAATTCATTGAATCATTAAAACCAAACCGAAACTCCTTAATGCAACATGTCGGATCTGATACCTTCCTAACTAGCCTATTAGCACACTTTAAGTGAAGCTATGATAATATATCAATCTTGAAAACAGTTTTCTGTAAACATCTGAGAAACTAAAGCTCTTACAAATTATTGAACAAAATTCAGTCTACTATATTCCGAAAACTGTATATTGATACGATGCTCCGTTAAAAAGTTAGCATTTTTTCAAGTATTTAATTGTCAAAAAACTTAGCATTAATGAATTTCAACCAAAATAAACTATTTTATCTGAAAATTTTATAAAAATGGGTTTAGCGATTTAGGAGCTATCGTGTTATGGACAGAAATAATACATACACATACACACACAGACAGACATCACGACGACATCAAAATACACCCAAATAACAAATTTTCGGCGTTATCTGAAAAAAGAAAATTTCGTCGAAAATAATACCTTCTCTAGCCATCGCTACGCGGGCTAGGAAGGTAAATAAATTATACTTACGATCCATGCTGCGAGTCGTCAGCCTTTTGCCTGTCAGAGATCTTTCAAATTGCGGTGCCGGCCTGTCAATGGGCGTCTTCTTGGTTTCGTAATGCGTGCGCCCCGAATACCTGTCAAAATAATGTCACTATGGCAATATCGCATTTACTCCAGTGTAGCAATTTTGCAAACTAGGGAGGAACGAGAAATTTCCTTCTATTACTTTCGATACTAATGACATAATTTTGGATAAAAATGTTTATTTCAGTTTCTCTTACTATTTACCAGAAGAACAATTTGCATAAAAAATAATGGCATCTGAGTCAAAACTGAGAAAAATAAGCTGCAAATCATTCAGGTATGTGTATTTCAGAGAGATATTTCCAGATATTTCGTTTCTTCATAATTCGAGGAACAGCTACACTAAGGACACTCATCGTAACGGCAAGCTTCATCTTTACGATGAGTGACCTTAAGCTACACAGATTGCATATACAGGGTGTTTCCTAATTGAATATCAATATTTATGGGGGTGATTTTTGGGCCCATTTTAAGAAAAAAAACTTTATATGAACATGTCCTAAACGTCTTACCTTTTAAGATAGATGAAGTGGTATTGTAGATTTTAACATTAAATGATTTATTTTTAAAAACTTTACCACCCTGTATCTCAAAAGGTAAGACGTGTATCTTTCAAATTGCGGTGCCGGCCTGTCAATGGGCGTCTTCTTGGTTTCGTAATGCGTGCGCCCCGAATACCTGTCAAAATTATGTCACTGTGGCAACATCGCATTTACTCTAGTGTAGTTATTTTGCAAACTAGGGAGGAATGAGAAATTTCCTTCTGTTACTTTCGATACTAATGACATAATTTGGGATAAAAATGTTTATTTCAGTTTCTCTTACTATTTACCAGAAGAACAATTTGCATAAAAAATAATGGCATCTGAGTCAAAACTGAGAAAAATAAGCTGCAAATCATTCAGGTATGTGTATTTCAGAGAGATATTTCCAGATATTTCGTTTCTTCATAATTCGAGGAACAGCTACACTAAGGACACTCATCGTAACGGCAAGCTTCATCTTTACGATGAGTGACCTTAAGCTACACAGATTGCATATACAGGGTGTTTCCTAATTGAATATCAATATTTATGGGGGTGATTTTTGGGCCCATTTTAAGAAAAAAAACTTCATATGAACATGTCCTAAACGTCTTACCTTTTAAGATAGATGAAGTGGTATTGTAGATTTTAATAATAAATGATTTATTTTTAAAAACTTTACCACCCTGTATCTCAAAAGGTAAGACGTGTATCTTTCAAATTGCGGTGCCGGCCTGTCAATGGGCGTCTTCTTGGTTTCGTAATGCGTGCGCCCCGAATACCTGTCAAAATTATGTCACTGTGGCAATATCGCATTTACTCCAGTGTGGCTATTTTGCAAACTAGGGAGGAACGAGAAATTTACTTCTGTTACTTTCGATACTAATGACATAATTTTGGATAAAAATGTTTATTTCAGTTTCTCTTACTATTTACCAGAAGAACAATTTGCATAAAAAATAATTGCATCTGAGTCAAAACTGAGAAAAATAAGCTGCAAATCATTCAGGTATGTGTATTTCAGAGAGATATTTCCAGATATTTCGTTTCTTCATAATTCGAGGAACAGCTACACTAAGGACACTCATCGTAACGGCAAGCTTCATCTTTACGATGAGTGACCTTAAGCTACACAGATTGCATATACAGGGTGTTTCGTAATTGAATGTCAATATTTATGGGGGTGATTTTTGGGCCCATTTTAAGAAAAAAACTTCATATGAACATGTTCTAAACGTCTTACCTTTTAAGATAGATGAAGTGGTATTGTGGATTTTAATAATAAATGATTTATTTTTAAAAACTTTACCACCCTGTATCTCAAAAGGTAAGACGTGTATCTTTCAAATTGCGGTGCCGGCCTGTCAATGGGCGTCTTCTTGGTTTCGTAATGCGTGCGCCCCGAATACCTGTCAAAATAATGTCACTGTGGCAACATCGCATTTACTCCAGTGTAGCTATTTTGCAAACTAGGGAGGAACGAGAAATTTCCTTCTGTTACTTTCGATACTAATGACATAATTTTGGATAAAAATGTTTATTTCAGTTTCTCTTACTATTTACCAGAAGAACAATTTGCATAAAAAAGAATGGCATCTGAGTCAAAACTGAGAAAAATAAGCTGCAAATCATTCAGGTATGTGTATTTCAGAGAGATATTTCCAGATATTTCGTTTCTTCATAATTCGAGGAACAGCTACACTAAGGACACTCATCGTAACGGCAAGCTTCATCTTTACGATGAGTGACCTTAAGCTACACAGATTGCATATACAGGGTGTTTCCTAATTGAATATCAATATTTATGGGGGTGATTTTTGGGCCCATTTTAAGAAAAAAAACTTTATATGAACATGTCCTAAACGTCTTACCTTTTAAGATAGATGAAGTGGTATTGTAGATTTTAACATTAAATGATTTATTTTTAAAAACTTTACCACCCTGTATCTCAAAAGGTAAGACGTGTATCTTTCAAATTGCGGTGCCGGCCTGTCAATGGGCGTCTTCTTGGTTTCGTAATGCGTGCGCCCCGAATACCTGTCAAAATTATGTCACTGTGGCAACATCGCATTTACTCTAGTGTAGTTATTTTGCAAACTAGGGAGGAATGAGAAATTTCCTTCTGTTACTTTCGATACTAATGACATAATTTGGGATAAAAATGTTTATTTCAGTTTCTCTTACTATTTACCAGAAGAACAATTTGCATAAAAAATAATGGCATCTGAGTCAAAACTGAGAAAAATAAGCTGCAAATCATTCAGGTATGTGTATTTCAGAGAGATATTTCCAGATATTTCGTTTCTTCATAATTCGAGGAACAGCTACACTAAGGACACTCATCGTAACGGCAAGCTTCATCTTTACGATGAGTGACCTTAAGCTACACAGATTGCATATACAGGGTGTTTCCTAATTGAATATCAATATTTATGGGGGTGATTTTTGGGCCCATTTTAAGAAAAAAAACTTCATATGAACATGTCCTAAACGTCTTACCTTTTAAGATAGATGAAGTGGTATTGTAGATTTTAATAATAAATGATTTATTTTTAAAAACTTTACCACCCTGTATCTCAAAAGGTAAGACGTGTATCTTTCAAATTGCGGTGCCGGCCTGTCAATGGGCGTCTTCTTGGTTTCGTAATGCGTGCGCCCCGAATACCTGTCAAAATTATGTCACTGTGGCAATATCGCATTTACTCCAGTGTGGCTATTTTGCAAACTAGGGAGGAACGAGAAATTTACTTCTGTTACTTTCGATACTAATGACATAATTTTGGATAAAAATGTTTATTTCAGTTTCTCTTACTATTTACCAGAAGAACAATTTGCATAAAAAATAATTGCATCTGAGTCAAAACTGAGAAAAATAAGCTGCAAATCATTCAGGTATGTGTATTTCAGAGAGATATTTCCAGATATTTCGTTTCTTCATAATTCGAGGAACAGCTACACTAAGGACACTCATCGTAACGGCAAGCTTCATCTTTACGATGAGTGACCTTAAGCTACACAGATTGCATATACAGGGTGTTTCGTAATTGAATGTCAATATTTATGGGGGTGATTTTTGGGCCCATTTTAAGAAAAAAACTTCATATGAACATGTTCTAAACGTCTTACCTTTTAAGATAGATGAAGTGGTATTGTGGATTTTAATAATAAATGATTTATTTTTAAAAACTTTACCACCCTGTATCTCAAAAGGTAAGACGTGTATCTTTCAAATTGCGGTGCCGGCCTGTCAATGGGCGTCTTCTTGGTTTCGTAATGCGTGCGCCCCGAATACCTGTCAAAATAATGTCACTGTGGCAACATCGCATTTACTCCAGTGTAGCTATTTTGCAAACTAGGGAGGAACGAGAAATTTCCTTCTGTTACTTTCGATACTAATGACATAATTTTGGATAAAAATGTTTATTTCAGTTTCTCTTACTATTTACCAGAAGAACAATTTGCATAAAAAAGAATGGCATCTGAGTCAAAACTGAGAAAAATAAGCTGCAAATCATTCAGGTATGTGTATTTCAGAGAGATATTTCCAGATATTTCGTTTCTTCATAATTCGAGGAAGAGCTACACTAAGGACACTTATCGTAAAGGCAAGCTTTATCTTTATGATGAGTGACCTTAAGCTACACAGATTGCATATACAGGGTGTTTCGTAATTGAATGTCAATATTTATGGGGGTGATTTTTGGGCCCATTTTAAGAAAAAAAACTTCATATGAACATATGTCCTAAACGTCTTACCTTTTAAGATAGATGAAGTGGTATTGTAGATTTTAATAATAAATGATTTATTTTTAAAAACTTTACCACCCTGTATCTCAAAAGGTAAGACGTGTATCTTTCAAATTGCGGTGCCGGCCTGTCAATGGGCGTCTTCTTGGTTTCGTAATGCGTGCGCCCCGAATACCTGTCAAAATTATGTCACTGTGGCAATATCGCATTTAGTCCAGTGTAGCTATTTTGCAAACTAGGGAGGAACGAGAAATTTCCTTCTGTTACTTTCGATACTAATGACATAATTTTGGATAAAAATGTTTATTTCAGTTTCTCTTACTATTTACCAGAAGAACAATTTGCATAAAAAAGAATGGCATCTGAGTCAAAACTGAGAAAAATAAGCTGCAAATCATTCAGGTATGTGTATTTCAGAGAGATATTTCCAGATATTTTGTTTCTTCATAATTCGAGGAAGAGCTACACTAAGGACACTCATCGTAACGGCAAGCTTCATCTTTACGATGAGTGACCTTAAGCTACACAGATTGCATATACAGGGTGTTTCGTAATTGAATGTCAATATTTATGGGGGTGATTTTTGGGCCCATTTTAAGAAAAAAACTTCATATGAACATGTTCTAAACGTCTTACCTTTTGAGATAGATGAAGTGGTATTGTAGATTTTAATAATAAATGATTTATTTTTAAAAACTTTACCACCCTGTATCTCAAAAGGTAAGACGTGTAGGACATATGTTCATATGGAGTTTTTTTCTTAAAATGGGTCCAAAAATCACCCTCAGGAAATCTACAGGGTAAGCCGCAGTAAAGAAGTTTATCATAGACTTTCTTATTTACCTAAATTTAGAGCCCAAATGTGGAAATAGTCCCGACTTTTTCTGATTTTCTGGCGACATCAATCGGAAGAAAGTGTGGTGTTCCACGCATGTTTTCCATAGTTTTTTCGCCGCTCGGTGATTGGCCAATTTAAACCCTGCAAAAAAAAATTATATCAATAATTAACTAGAAACAAAATTTTGGACTGTAACAACAATCCAGTCTCCAGACTACTACTTATACAACTTGGCAGTGGCGTATATAGAAAAATGTTTCGGGGGGGCCGAACAGTTTCGGGGGGGGGGGGCGAACAGTTTCGGGGGGGGGGGGGGCAAACAGTTTCGGGGGGGCCGAACAGTTTCGGGGGGCCGAACAGTTTCGGGGGGCCCGAACAGTTTCAGGGGGCCGAACAGTTTCGGGGGGGCGCGAACAGTTTCGGGGGGGCGCGAACAGTTTCGGGGGGGCGCGAACAGTTTCGGGGGGGCGCGAACAGTTTCGGGGGGGGGGCGCGAACAGTTTCGGGGGGCCCGAGACCCCATGAGTCCGTATTTTATGCTATTTTATGTTTGTATTCATGAAATATGTGGAAAATATCCAAAAAAAACCTTAGCTTCGGTTCGGTTCGGTTTCCCCCCCCCCCCCCCTTATATACGCCACTGCTACTTGGAGTGCAGTCAGGTGTGACGGCCCGCCCCCTTTTTAATCCTAAGACGCCTGTTTTCCTTAAGGAGTGGTTTCTTTATTCTGCGTTATAAATGTAGCTTCAATAAACATAAGACGAATCGCCAAATACTATAATATAAAAACAGTATTTTCATCGGGAAATACGATAAGGAGTTTTGTAACTAAAACAAAACTAGAAAGTCCCTCAAATAATAAGGAATGTATTTACCAAATTCCGTGTGAGTGTGGTAAATCATATGTAGGTGAAACGAAACGCCCTTTTCAGGTAAGAGTAAATAAACATTTAAAAAGTGCCCAATTGGGGATATTGAAAAATACGGTTTAGCGGATCATGCAGGGTCAAATAATCACAATGGTCTAAAGCTAAAGTTTTGCATAAGGAGTCGCATTGGCGAAAACGAAAGTTTATTGAAGCTGCATTTATATTGCAAAATAAAGAAGTTTTCAGTCAACCAAGCACGGACATACCAAACATATGGAAACCACTCCTTAAGGAAAAAAGCGTCTTAGAATTAAAAAAGGGAACGGGCCGTCACACCTGACCGCACACCAAGTAATATATTCTTTTTTATGAAACAATTATTAAACAGTATTAATGATACCGAACATGCGGCTGCAATTTTTTGTGATATTTCTAAAGCTTTTGATTGTGTTAATCATGAAATTCTTCTTAAAAAATAATTTATTTATGGAATAAGAAACAACGCTTTAAGTTGGTTTAAATCATACTTATCTAATCGCCTTCAATTTGTGTCAATAAACAATTTAAATTCAAATAAAAATAATATTCAATGTGGTGTTCCTCAAGGTTCAGTACTAGGACCAATACTTTTTTTAATTTACATTAATGATTTACTAAATATTAAAATTTCTGGTTATTTTACAATATTTGCAGATGATACTACTATTCTTTGGAAAAATAAAAATATAGATGTTCTCTGGAATAATATAAAAAATGATATTATTTGTATAAAAACTTGGTTTGAATCAAACCAACTATCCCTTAATTTTTCAAAAACATATGTAATTGGTTTTAAAGAAATATCTCAACAAATTATAAATATAAATAATAATAAAATTAATACTACAGATAATATAAAATTTTTAGGACTTAACATAGACGAAAATTTAAAATTTCAAAACCATATTCATAATTTAAATAAAAAATTAAGTTCGGGTTGTTATTGTGTAAAAATTATTACAAATGAATTAGGTAAATCAATAGGCAGAAATGTATACTTTTCTTTAATTGAATCAAACTTACGATATGGCATTTCTTTCTGGGGTACATGTTCAATGTATTTATTTAGATCAGTGTTTATTCTTCAAAAAAGAGCAATTAGGTATTTATGCAATGTAAATTCTAGATATCACTGCAAAGACTTGTTTATCAAAAATATTATTTTGACTCTTCCTTGTTTATATATTCTTGAAACAATTTGTCTGATAAATAAACATCTAAATTACTTTGAAATAAACCAAAATACTTATTCAACGAGACAAGTTAATAATCTTACATTACCTATACCACATTCATTTTTATTTAAAAAATCCATAATTTATAACGGTATAAAATTGTATAATAATTTGCCAAACAATATAAAACTTAATAATAACTATAACATATTTAGAAATAAGTGCAAGGATTTTCTTATCACTAAAGCTTTTTATTCAATTAACGAATTTCTTGATCAGAGTTACAATTAAGGAATAATTTTAAACTTAAAATTCTCAATTATTATAAAAAAAACAAGTAAATTAAAAAAAAAAATATATATATATATATATATATATATATATATATATATATATATATATATATAATCAAACAACATAATTAAACCACTTATTGGATGGATTTATATATTTTATATTTTTTAAATGATTTTTTCTATTATTATTATTGGTTATGTATTTGCTTTGTCTACAAAGTTTTATACTTTATATAAGACAATAAAGCTTGATTTGATTTGATTTGATAGTAGCCTGCAGACTGGATTGTTTAGTTTACACCTGAAGACGGTTAGGGATACTTACAAACTGAAACGTCGGGTTTAAAATAAATAAAAACAAGTCCAAAATGTTGTTTCTTGTGATTGTTCATGTGATGCATTAAAATAGGGAGTGCAATAGTGTTATTCCTTACAAACGTGGAATTTCGTACCCGTGAATTTAAAATTCAAACAAGTTTCGGGCTAATCGGGCAAAAAGGAGTTTTTGTTTCTCTCATATATTTTTCCGTGGGTAGCTAAGCTTAACCTCACGGGGTTCCAAGATCTAATGAACACCTAATAAGTGTTGACAGTTAACTGTTTCGTCCTTATGGGATTCCTCAGAATACGGCTTGGTCAGTTTGACAATTCTTGCGAAGTTAATTAGACGGTTTTGTCTCTAATCAAATGTAAATAGTGAGAAAACTATCGCAAGAAGCGCCATCTACCGAGATACGAGAGAAGCAAACAACAAAAGCAGGCGAAAAACTGATATCATAACGATCAATGAAAAGATAGAAAACAAACAAAAGAAAACAAACTATAGTCCGTGACCTACAACAGCTCTTCTGTCTTTCAGGCCGGTTCAACGAAATTCCACGTTTGTTAGTATTATTTGGGTTAAAAATTCCGTTGATTGAGCTGTCGTAGGTCACGGACTATAGTTTGTTTTCTTTTGTTTGTTTTAGATCTTTTCATTGATCGATATGATAGCAGTTTTTCGCCTGCTTTTGTTTTTTGTTTCTCTCGTATCTCCGTAGATGGCGCTTCATGCGATAGTTTTCTCACTATTTACTTTTGATTAGAGACAAAACCGTCTAATTAACTTCGCAAGAATTGTCAAACTGACCAAGCAGTGTTGTGAGGAGTCCCATAAGGACGAAACAGTTAACTGTCAACACTTATTAGGTGTCCATTAGATCTTGGACCCCCGTGAGGTTAAGCTTAGGTACCCACGGAAAAATATATGAGAGAAAGGTCACGGACTATAGTTTGTTTTCTTTTGTTTGTTTTAGATCTTTTCATTGATCGATATGATAGCAGTTTTTCGCCTGCTTGTTTTTTGTTTCTCTCGTATCTCCGTAGATGGCGCTTCTTGCGATAGTTTTCTCACTATTTACTTTTGATTAGAGACAAAACCGTCTAATTAACTTCGCAAGAATTGTCAAACTGACCAAGCAGTGTTGTGAGGAGTCCCATAAGGACGAAACAGTTAACTGTCAACACTTATTAGGTGTCCATTAGATCTTGGACCCCCGTGAGGTTAAGCTTAGCTACCCACGGAAAAATATATGAGAGAAACAAAAACTCCTTTTTGCCCGATTAGCCACGAAACTTGTTTGAAGTTATTCCTTAGTTGACATGATAATCACTAATAATTTAGGACAAAACAAAATAGCTAATTGGTCTATGTAAATGATGTGACACTTTCTATTTAAAAAAATTCTTATTATTCCTTGTTCTTATGCCACTAACCCTATAATATGATAATGCCTGAAAGTCCAAGATGTTTAACAATTTTGATTCTGTGTGAAACTAACAGAAACAACTACTCTAAGGGAAAATACCCCTACCGGCATTAAATTACACTGATGGTTTGATGCTTTCGTTGGGAACTTGTAAAAATGTTGATTCTGTTTAAAATTTACTGATTGCTTACCTATTGTCGACTCAAATTGCTCGAATTCGCCAGGTCGAATTTTGATGTAGAAATTGTGACGCTTGTAGCTGATTTTTAAAATTTTCGGCCACGCGAAACGGTTTATTCTAAGCCGGGCCCTGTAGACTAGAAGACCTGAAGCGCAAACACCTACAAAAAGTATTACTATTGAGAAAAATTATTATTATAGTTTTTGCAAAGTCACTTGAATAACTCCTAATACGGGGTTCTATCGATTTCATGAAATTTTGCTTTATTCTGCCCTTCAAAAGTTATCCAAATTCATATAAAATCTTCCTGGTATAATTTCAACCCTACCGACAGAGAAGAGGCGCAGCTCTTTGCGGTCCGAGCACAAAGTATTTGTTTTCCGACCGACCGAGCCCAGGTGGATAGACGGCACCTGATTGGCAGATTTTTTTGGGATGCGCTTTTAATTGCTTTCGGGTGTGCTTTTCGGAACCCCTTTACACGGCAGTATGCAGAGTTAGAAAATAAATCAGTGTCGTTCCTGTAGGTGTAGGAATAGAAAGTTTTTTATCTATTTTTATTTCTTTAGTTTACGCCATAATTAAATTAAATAATTTTCATGGTTATATCTACCTCCGCCCATGTCACTTTCTATAAGGATGATTCTACCAAAAGTAAGTAACAGTACAGCACAGTAAATAATTTTGTTTTGTTAAATTTATGTAACTAATTAGGTGTAAGCTAAGAAACATTTATTTTCCCAAATATTAGGAATTATTGCATAAAAATGCCAGAGGAATGAGTACCAGAGGAATGAGTTTTTTAATGGTTTTTCAATTTAAATCAAAATCTATTTAGACTACTTAACTTAAGTTTGATATAAACAAAGTTCCTATACTTATAATTTTAAAAAAATCAACAAAAAAATTATACTATTGATATCAGTCGAATATTTACTTACCAGAGGAATGATAATGGAAGCGTTCCTTTTTGATTTCTCCGAAAAAAACTAATTTTCTGCCGAAAATAAAAACATCTATAACTTAAACCACACTAAAGTTGACATTATCTGTCAAAACTTGTCATCCTCACAAGTAAATTAGATATCCAGGGCCGTCTCTTTCTCTAGAAATTAACCGGTGGTAAAATTGTAAAATTTTCCGGGAAGATGTAAATTCGGATTTTCAAAAATATGACTGCAAACTTAAGTTTTATCAATATTTTGATAAATAGTTAAGACTTGGTTAAATATTATTTATTAGGATATTTTTTTCAATCTGAATTTTTAATATTTGGTTTGGGACTACACCAGAGGAATGAGGTATTTGCTTTGTAATAAAAAAAATTATAAACTTGCAATTTTTTTTATACATTAAACTCAAATGCTCCATAAAGAAAACATTTCGTTTTAAATCTTATAACTAAAACTATGCTTCATTTGCAGTCTGTGTTTGAAAAAATATGCATTCCCACTCCACAGCACCATTTTTGTAGAATCATCCATAAAGGATATGCCGATGGTCGGCTTTTATCTTTGTTCAACTGACTTTGCAAAAACTATACCAGCAGCGTCATTTTCTCCAGTCTACGCAGGTCTGACAAGCGTTCTATCTATTTTTCTATTCCTATGATTTTTAGCCGATACGTTTATGCAACTTGACTGTACCTAAAGTAATGTCCACTCCTTCAGAATCTTTGGCAGGATGAAGATCAACGCCGTACATCGCTAATTTTTTGGCGTTTTCTAAGTAGTGCAGTTCAGCCTCGGCTGGACTTTGGCCCCTGTGAAAAATGCGAGCATAATAACAAACACTTTTCAACAAAGAATCTAAAGGAAAACTTGGAAAACTATCGTTGAGTGTGACTAACTCATCTAAGCATGAATTGATAAAATTCCCATCTATTTTATAGAAATTACACAGGGTTATTAGGCCTGGAACTTGCATAGGAGAAGGACGTGTATTTGAGTATAGATAGAGAAAAAAAAGACGGGTATAAGCCGATGTTGGCACTATAATTTTGTATTAACAAACGTGAAATTTCGTACCCGTGAATTTAAAAATCAAACAAGTTTCATGGCTAATCGGGCAAAAAGGAGTTTTTTGTTTCCCTTATATTTTTCCGTGGGTAGCTTGAAAGCTTAACCTCACGGGGGTCCAAGATCTAATGGACACCTAATAAGTGTTGACAGTTAACCGTTTCGTCCTTATGGGACTCCTCAGAACACTGCTGGTCAAGTGACAAATCTTGCGAAGTTAATCAGACGGTTTTGTCTCTAATTAAATGTAATTAGTGAGCGAACTATAGCAAGAGGCGCCATCTACCGAGATACGCGAGAAACAAAAAACCAAAAGCAGGGAAAACACTGCTATACAATATCGATCAATGAAAAGATCGAATGCAAATAAAAGAGCTGTCGTAGGTCACGGACTATAGTTGTTTTCTTTTATTTGCATTCGATCTTTTCATTGATCGATATTGTATAGCAGTGTTTTTCCCTGCTTTTGGTTTTTTGTTTCTCTCGTATCTCGGTAGATGGCGCCTCTTGCTATAGTTCGCTCACTAATTACATTTAATTAGAGACAAAACCGTCTGATTAACTTCGCAAGATTTGTCACTTGACCAGCAGTGTTCTGAGGAGTCCCATAAGGACGAAACGGTTAACTGTCAACACTTATTAGGTGTCCATTAGATCTTGGACCCCCGTGAGGTTAAGCTTTCAAGCTACCCACGGAAAAATATAAGGGAAACAAAAAACTCCTTTTTGCCCGATTAGCCATGAAACTTGTTTGATAATTTTGTATTTTTACACGTTTTACGTTTGAGTAAAAAAATGTTTAATTTTCGATTTTTCTATGAAAATTATGAAAGCCATATTAAAAATTGTTTGATGAAATTTCCATCCAAGGTTAATACTCTTCAAACGCGGAATTTGGTTTTGACCCTTAAAGTATCAATGACTTTCAGGATCGAGAAAAATGACATGGAGGTTTTTCCCATCAGCCGTAGGAAACATTTGGATTGGCTCTACCTGTAGCATTGATTTCTTTAACTTGTCGTCGTATCGCTAAGGTGGCGATAGCAGTACAGAGAACTTTAAATTACAAGGTCTCTTTCATCTCTGTGTATGTTCCTCTCGTCTCTGGTATGTTCAGTACAAAAATAGAAGAATTTTTTAAAACTTTTCTGAATCTGTAAAATGTTTTTTTTGAAAAAAAATATTTTCTTAAAAAAAAAACATTCTTTTACAAATGCGGAATTTGGTCTTGCACCGAAGTATCAATGACTTTCAGGATCGAAAAAAATGACATGAAAGTTTTTCCCTTCGAGAGTAGAAAATATTTGGACTGGCTTTACAACTTTTAAAAAAATTCCTAAAGACAACCTAAAGATTTTTCTTTTTAGGATCAATTTAAAAAAAAACGCGTTGAAAAAAAATTGGCCTAAAGTTTGCCGCCACAACAGTCTCATATCAAATTTGTGACAATTTTGTGCCGCCACCTACCAATGGTTTCTCGTATTAACGATACGTGTGAGACTTTCATTTTATTAATTTAAAATTAATTTGCACAACTTACTGATTAACTGTTTCCCTAAACTGTCACTCATTTTTGGTAATATATTTCCTTGATTTTTTATCTATTTTAAGGAGGGTATTAGAAAATTAGTATATACAACTCGTTGCTAAAACCCTGATTAAAGACTGTGAGATAAAAAAAAATTGTTTACTTGATTTGGTAATTAATTAATCAATTTAAATCAAACATGGTATTTCAAAAATGTCTCTTACCTATGTGTTTTGTGCAACTCGCAAACCTTATCTTCTAGATCTTGGTTTTGGTTTGGTGCGATTTTGAACTCCTTGAGGTAGTCTTTGCCCATAGTTTCTGGGTCGTAATCTCCTAGTTCTGACTGAAATTTAAAAATCAAAATTATGTGGTTGGTATGGTTTTAATAATTTTGGTTACATTTTTCCAAAGTTGTATCAAAAAAAGTTTACATACACATTTATTTAATATCAATCAAATCAGTCGAATCGACAAAATCAATCAAATCAATAAAAGCGATAAAATCAATGAAATCAATAAATAAACTAGACGAGACGACCGTTTAAGCATACCTGTGCCAAGTAAGATCCCAGCAGCGCATGCGTAACAAACGAGCATGGCAATCGCCCGCTCAATATGTCATTTCTGATCTGAAGACATAGGTGGTATCTGGTGATGTCTTCCTGCAACTGAGCAGGATCGGGCGGGTAGAACTTCACTTCAAAGTTGAATTTCCATGGTTCAGCTAAATACAAGAAATCCTATTAATGTGTAGCTTAACCTACGTTTTAAATTTAAGCTAAACATTTTAAAAACTGCAGGCGCACAATGGGTTATATGAGAGGACTAGCGCGACACTCAATTTTAACTCAGTTTTAACCCACTTCTAGACATCGGATCAAGTATTATGAAGTTCACAGCTCCCCCCTTTGAAAATGCTGGAGGGCGGGCTACTATCTAAGTATGTCCGATATCGTTCAAAATTGGTATGCAGGGACTTTTGGGGATGTGGATCAAGAATTTTTAATTAGATTTTTAAAATTGTAAAAGTAACGCCCCCCTCCCCCTTAGACAATTTTGACCATCTTGTACATATCCGATTAACATCAAAATTGTTGTGGACTTATAACTATTATAAGTTACAGTGCCAATACAATACAATATTATAATGCTTTAAAGTTTGCAACCCCTCACCCCTTTGAAGAGGGTGGAAGGTAGGATTACCAGACGTCCGGATTAATCCGGACATGTCCGGATTTTTACTACGTCCGGGTGGGTCCGGGCAGATTTTTCATAAACGTCCGGATTTTAAAGTAGCCAACTTTATAAACATCAAATAATGCAAAATAAACTAGTTTCAAAAAATGTAATTAAACAATAATCGTCGATAAATTTAGCAGTGTGAATTCACCTTTAAGCGGGGTCTTCACATAACGTTTTACCTTACATCTTGCCTGTTCAGTCAAAACGCATCAAGTAAAACTTTGTGTGTAGACGGAAAAACGGACTTTTTACTTGAACTGATTTAAGACGGAAGACCGCCTAGAGAACTGACCGGATCACGCATTGTTTTTCAATAAAACCATCGTTTTGTATCAAAAACTGATCTAAAAACGTACGTTAAAACTATCAAGTGTCTACACTAGTCTTTCAACCGTCATACTTGACCCTTTTGACTGAGAGGCAAGACGTAAGGTAAAACGTTATGTTAAGACCCCGCTTAAAGTAGTATTATTAATTTCGCATTGTTGAATTACACTTCTGCCGTGTGGTCTTAAGCACACACAATTTTTTTGATGAAGTTTGTAATCTAAAAAAGTACATATCAGACAATTTTACTTCTGATGACCTCAATCTGCCTACCCACGAAAAATGGGCAAAATATTTTAATGCAAGTATTTCTACCCAGTGGACCAAAGAAAGAAATAGGCTGCTTTTATCTTCTGTAAAAGGAATACTCATGACTTTATACAATTAAAGAAATATGAGCTGCTCAGAATTTTACGATTTTGTACTTCTGCCTAAAAATTCAACGCTGTTGAATAAAATACAAAGCAGTGAAAAGTACCTATAAAATAGTAGGTATATTATGTTATTTATTATTGTTTCAATAAAAAAAAAGTTGATTTTTTGTGTGTGGCATCGAAAAAATTTTGACGTCCAGATTTTGTCCGGATTTTCTTGACGGCTGGTCCTGGTTAGAGACGTTTTCATCTGGTAACCCTAGTGGAAGGGGACCATCTAAGTATGTCCGATTTTGTTCAAAATTGGTATGTAGGGACTTTTGGGGATAGGGATCACGAATTTTTAATTATATTTTTAAAATTGTAAAATTGACGCCGCTCTTGTCCCTATTGTAAGTCAATTTTGACCAACTTGTACATATCCGATCAACATCAAATTTGGTATGAACTTATAGTTACAGCGACAATATAATATTATAATGCTTTAAAGTTGGAAACTCTCCACCTTTAAGGATAGTGGAGGGGTTTAGGATCACGCACCATATTTTATCTTATTTAATAAGCTTTCGAACAAGTTTTCACAAGTTGAGTCTACCAGTTGCAAAAGAGGTTGGATCTTACTAACTTTTTACTTAAGTTTTTAATTAAATTATAAATTTTACTTAAAAGGATATTTTTTATTGTCTAAAAATGGCAAAAAAGTAAAGGTTAGCGTTTTTTAATATTTGATAGTTGTCAAAAAAAAGTAGTTTATCGTTTTTCTTTTTTGATAAGCTTTCGAGCAAGGGGTTATCTAATTTGAAATTAGTTTTATGCGAGTAGACCCCTTTGCAGGGGGTCTATACAAAAAAAAACCGAACAAAAAAAAATTTTGAACAGAAATATTGCTCGTTAAAAATCTTAGTCGAAGTACTTTTGAATTTTTCATGGCTGATTATATAAAGACCACGTACATGGCAGTGTTTAGGGCTACCCCCAAAAAACAGGGGCAGCGAGGGGCAGCAAATTTTTTGTTTTTTAGTCAAATAGACCCCCCTCTCTCTAATATTCTAGTGGAGATTTTACTAAGCCTTGCTAAGCTTGTTTCTGCAGGCTTTACAAAGAAAAATAGACACGAATATAAACGTAATATATTTCAAAAAATTTTAACCATAAAAAGGGTTTTGGAATTAGGAAATTACTAGTAGTTTTTAAAAGTGCAGTTACTGCTTATGCCTACTTTATACCCATATACCCAAAAAGTGCTGTTGGTATTGTCATTTTTTTTATTTAAAAATACTGTAAAAATACATGCATTTTTCTCCCAAAATATTTTTCAACTTTGGCGCTCTGTTACAGAGAAATACATCAAGACTTTTTTTATCAGTTGCATTTTTTTTTATTAACTGGACTATCTGCAATACATTTGGGTGGGTTTGGTTATCATAATTTAAAAAACATATACAGGGCTAATGTCGTGCTAGCTCCGCCATATAACCCATTGTGAGGCGGCAGAAAAAACAAAAAGAACCTTAAAATGCCAAAATCGGTTTCTTTTGTCACAAAGGCACCACATATCTGCAGGTGAAATTATGACAAATCTTCTTGTAAGCCACGGCTTTGGTTCTTACATTTTTTAAAATATTTTTTGGTATTTCAGTAGCCGAAGGATTTTAGTTTGTAACCAAACATCGAAAAACAAAATTGTTTTGTATAAATCCTTAATAAACAACAAAAATGATCAAAAATGGCACAAAGTCATCACATAGTAAATGTATAAAATTGTTTCTCCAAAAGTATAAAAAGTAGAACTATTGAAACACTTACTTTTCATAAACTTGGCTATCCTCTTGTCTAACTCCAACCAATTTCTGGGATCATGCCTATCCGAGTAAGTCAGACCGAAATAGTCCTTTTCGACCAGGTTGATGGCTTCACACACTTTGTCAAGTAGATCTTTACCTTTCGATTTTCTCTGCAAGAAAAATTACTTAGATAAACAAAATGTAACATTAAACAAACTAAAATATACGAGGATGGAATGAAAAGTTTCTGGCCTAGCCTATAGCAGGCCCGATTTGCTTTCGTGTTCCGACGTGTTTGTGTAGCCTTGCTTGTGATCAGTATACGCTTGAAGTTTAAAGAAGTAGCGTCAAGTAGTTTGTGTCCTGCTTATTTTGAAAGTTTATACAGTGTGTCAAAACGACATAAGAATCGTGATAAAATATTTTCAAATCAAAGGGTTATCGCCGACGGAAATAAAAGCTGAACTAGATGTTACACTAGGGGAATCTGCTCCTTCCTATACCACAGTTAAAACCTGGGTATCGGACTTTAAACGTGGTCCTACTAGCACTGATGATGCTCCGTGTTCTGGCAGGCCAAAAACTGCAACTTCTGAAGAAATGGTGCAAACCATTCACAAACTAATTCTAAAAGATCGCAGATTAAGACTGGAAGAGGTAGCTGAGGCTGTGGGCATATCAAAAGAGCGAGTTCACCATATTTTATGTGAAGTTTTAGGTATGAGAAAGCTATCCGCCCGTTAGGTGCCGCGTTTGCTCACGCCAGATCAAAAGCTCGTGCGTCTAACCGTTTCAGAGGAGAATTTGGCACTGTTTAGACGTGATTTCGGTGACCTTTTGCGTAGAGTTATTAAGGTTGATGAAACATGGGTTCATCATTATACCCCTGAAACTAAGCAACCGTTAAAACAATGGACGTCTAAAGGACGAACCAGTTCCAAAGAAGGCCAACGCAGTACTGTCTGCTGGAAAGGTCATGGCAACGGTATTTTGGGACGCTAACGGGATATTCCTCATAGATTATCTCGAAAAAGGAAGAACAATAAATTCAGAGTACTACAGCGACTTATTGGACCAGCTCAAGCAGAATATAAGCAAAAAACAACCTAGTTCATCAAAAAAGAAAATTTTATTTCATCAGGACAATGCACCTTGCCACAAGTCCACTCTTGTAATGGCTAAAATCCATCAGCTAGGCTTTGAACTGTTAAACCATCCACCTTATTCGCCAGACCTAGCCCCGTTAGACTTTGTTTTGAAACCCAAAAAAATTTCTTGCTCGAAAAAAATTTTCCTCAGATTTAGAAGTCATTGCAGCTACAAACGCCTATTTTGACGAGTTGGATAAATCAGACTACAGTGATGGCATCAAATCAGTTGATTGGTCCTGGAAGATCCCCCACTGCCTAGTAGGTTTTTTTTTCTCAATAAAGGAATTAAATATGCCTAAAACTCTTTGTCGAGTCCAAGATTCTTTATTGTGTTATAACCATCTACAATTTCATCACGGGACCATTCTCCAATTGTCAATTCTTGTATTAACATTACCTTTGCCTAATTTGCTGATGTTCATACTTCAAACAAAACCGGCGTTTCCTCTACTTCCTATGGATATGTATTGATATGGATAGTTAAGTGTTAAATTTTTCATGTATATAAAGTATAAGCGGCCAGTTTCAGAGGTCGCTGTGGTGAACAATCATAGTACAAGCAGCCACCCCTAGAGGTCGTGACGAAGAAGCAGCCGAATTTCTCCAGCGCATTCGCCAAGATTAAAATTCAACTGTTCTCTTTGATTGATGTCAATGGTTCCATTCAAATAATGGTTTATCATGAGTTTAGTTCATGTACTTATATACATCTGTACTGGGAAAGGGCCTCAGGATATCAAATGAACCCCAAACATCTCTTTTCTTAGCTTAAGAACACCCATTACCAGTTACCTTCTCTAAAGATAATGCATTTCTCTTCCAAAAGTTCCAAAATCCAAAGAGTTTGCTTAAATTTAAATCAAAAATAGAAATTAACCACAATTTGTACAACCGTACAACGTCAAATCATCACATGACGCTTTTAATAAAATTTGAAAGGGACTGCTTTCATAAGACGTTGACAATTTGTTAATGCGGTAATTTGACGTTGTCAAAATTGGGGTTTATTTCTATTTTTGATTTAAACTTAAGTAAATTCTCTGGATTGTGGAACCATTGGAAGACAAAGCCATTATCTTGAGTTGACGTAGTCGCCTACTTGGCATTTTTTTAAACAAATTAAATGGTATTTATCCTAAGGTAACTGATAATGGGTGTTTTTAAGCTTAGCCAAGGCCAACAAAAAAATACAGGCCACGACCCTGAAAAAATCAGCTGTTATGGTGGCCTGAATTTTACATTGGGTCTGATGGGAGAACAGAGGTTTATTTGTGATATTTTTGAAATGGCACTACAGATTTTCGTGAAATTTCAGTAAAATATTCCCAGACACTATTCCGATATTTCACCAAAGTTTTGTAAGGATGTGAAATGATTAAAATCTTCAAGAATTAGCATTCCTTATTTTGAATTTAAATTTCCCGCCACGTTCCGCACGCCAACTGTTATATTTGACATGTATTTGACTTTGTCATTTGTTTGTATTGTATTATAATCTATAATCTTTGTGTAAAACTTTTTCGATTTTTTAATGATATTTTACAATAAAGTTTATTTAGAATCCAAAAATACCAATGTTAATACCATTTTTTGATGTTGTAATTTTTATAAACACATGTAAATAACTATATTAGGTTTTAAAAATCTGCCGAATATAAACAAATATATGTAGGTGAGCTGATTACTTTCCACGAAGAAAACACTCGCTTCTGCTTTAAATTTAATTTTTGTGAGCTACTGAAGCGGCTCTGAAAAATTAAGTAATACTATACATTTAAAAAAAATTGTTCCACAAGAATGTAGTAAAAACAATAAAATATTCATGAACCGTTATTCCAACTTCAATATTTTAAAGACAATCAGCTGTGTCGTAACGTGATCCAAGGCCAACACAAAAATAGAGGCCACGACTCTGAAAAAATCAGCTGTTCTCCCGGGGCTGAAATTTACATTGGGTCTTATGGAAGGTCAGACGTTTTTTTATGATATTTTCAAAATGGCACTACAGATTTCCGCAAAATTTCAGTGAAACATTCTCAGACACCAACCCGATATTCCACCAAAGGTTTGTAAGGAAGCAACATGATTAAAAGGTTAAAATCTTCAAGATTTAGCATTCCTTATTTTGAATTCAAATTACCCGCCATGTACCACATGCCAACTGTTATATTTGACATGTATTTGACTTTGTCATATGTGATTGTCACATTCGCTTCTGCTTTAAACTTAATTTTTGTGTGAGCTAATGAAGCGGCTATGAAAAATTAGGGCTTACTATACATTTAAAAAAAATTGTTCTGCCAGAATAAAGTAAAAACAATCTCAAAAACGGCTTTATTTAAAAAAAAATCAAATATCCATGAACCGTCATTCCAACTTCAATATTTTAAAGACAATCAGCTGTGTCGTAACGTGACCATCAAAAAAAAATCAGCCCCGGATGTGACGTCAACAAAGTGGAGGATCGTGGCCCGTCCATTTTGATAGCCCTGCGTGATCAACAAAAAGAAAATCAGCCTTCGCTGTGACGTCAACAAAGTTGTAGATCGTGGCCCGTTCGTTTTGATAGCCCTGGCTTAGCTAAGAAGTGGCGCTGAAAGCGCGGCTCCCATAACCAGTAGCCTTAATTTATCCAAGCCATACGTTGGAGTTCATTTCAAATTAAACGGGCCGGCGGCGCGTGCTCTTGTAACAGTCATTTTGACAGATTTCCGCGCAGGTTTAAAAGTGTTCCATTATTTTTCTCTTGTATTTTTATATATTTGGTCATGTGATCCTACTTACGTCAATGGTAATGTTTAACACCGATCCGTCCAGCATGATCACGTGGACCTGGGCATTGCCACCACCGCCATGACCGGCAGTGATGTTGCTTTTCAATGATCCAATGGACTTTTTGGCCGGAGAGGTGTCGCTCTCGATCGCCATTTTCTTTTCTTCTGGCATTGCCTAGACGCCTCGTTTCTGAAAACAAAATAATAAAATGACGTAAACCAATATAGCTAATAGCTTAGAAATACAGACTATGCGTTTGCATTCTTTTACACCATTTTTAAAGCAATCATCCCCGATTCTTAGCTAGGTTCTAACGCATTTGGTTACCACGCACGCGTAAGACTTAGCGTTAGCGTACCGAGAAGTCAGCTATGGAAAGGGGTTTAAGCAGATAATAGCCAGGGGGGGGGGGGGGTAACCTAGCCTAAACCCCCTAAGTTTTAGTGATTTTTAAGCCCTTGGTTAACTCAATCGATTGAATTCAATCCTCACTAAACAGGACGGAAGTATAAGATTCTGTATCAATTACAGGAAGCTTAACGCAGTGACCAAGGAAGATGATTATCCGCTACCTGGAATTGATGACTCACTAACATTTGGTCTATGCAAAGCTCTCGCAAAACTTGAAAGGGTTATAAACGTCGTTTTGCAACTCTCCTGGGAGACTTGTCTAGTATACCTAGATAATGCCATGGCAATGGGAAAAGATTTGAGAAACATATGAATAAGCATTAAGCTAAAAGAATTATTATTTTCTAAATTATAAATGCAAATTTTAAGTTAAAACCACCACCAACCAAAGTGTTTCTTATTTTAAGAAATTCTTTTAATTCCTATGTCGCGTTGATTCAGGAGAAAGAAAACATAATAAACCTCAAGACAAACATGAACCGAAGGAGGGCTTTCTTACACTCCCGCAGTCGGTAAGTCATTTTAAGGGAAAAAAGGACCGGATAAAAAATACTCTGTCTCATACAGGGGTTTCAAATGTGCCGAAGAATCGCACCTCTCATTGGCGGCCTCAGTCACGGTCACGGTTAACAAAAATAAAAAACAAAATATTTCGTCGACATGCTTGAAATGGCCCTTTATTTGATCAATATTTAACCAATAAAAAGCTTAAGTTTGTTGACTTTAGTCCTACTTCTAGTTTGTTTTAGGTTTTCCCTTTCAATTCTCGTTTATCTTTAAATGTATAAAAATTTGATTTTTCCACTGACAAATCGTTTTTATCTACAAATCGATAAGGCGTTTCGTATGTGCACATGGCCGCACAAAAAAAACCGGAAATTGATAGTCATATAAAAAGGAAAAGTGTGTCAGACACACCTAAAAAAAAACCTCGAAAAAAAAAGCAATTATATACCTACGACTTTAGAAAAAAAAGTAAAACTACGTAGGAATCTATAAAATAAGTTTTATATTTATTTAGGTTGCTGTATCTCGCCTCCGCTCTTCAAGATATACTTGGAACAAGTCCTTAAAGTATGGAACAGAAAATGCCAAAACATGGGAATTCGTTGGACGAAACCACCGTGTATACTTTATGTTTCGCCGATGATCAGATAGTAGTGGCTCAGGATTATGACGACCTCGAATATATGACACGAAAACTAATAGAAGAGTACAATAAGTGGGGACTAGAGGTTAATCTCAATAAGATATGTGTATCGGTGGAATGAAACAGGATCTAATCTTAAATACCAGGCAGCAAATTCAGTCCTGTGATGAGTATAAATACTTAGGTCTAAAAATTACAGCTGACGGAACACTAGACGAAGCTATAAAAGATCGAAACGTACAAGGAAGAAAAGCAATAACTTTATTAAATGGAATAATTTGGGACCAAAGTATATCAAAACATAACAAAAAGCATATAACACCATTGTAAAAAGTATGGCCAATCAAGGATAGAACAGAAAAAATGCTTTCCGCTACGGAGATGGACTATTGGAGAAGAGCAGCAGGGAAATCCAAAAGAGAAAGAGTTACAAATCAAAGAATAAGAGAAATTATGACAGTGGGGGAACGTATTTTAGTGGATGATATAAGAACAAAGCAACTGGTGCGGTACGGACATGTACAAAGAATGAATGATGAAAGACTACCTAAACAAATACTACAATGGAAACCAACTGGCCGAAGAAAACGAGGACGGCCAAGGAGAAGCTGGAGAGAAGGAATAGACAGTGAAATAAGAATAAGAGGCCTAGATGATGAATTATGGGCAAACAGAAACGAGTGGAGATTGGGTATCGGAAAACGTAGAACGTTGTGAAACCGATATATATATATATATATATATATATATATATATATATATATATATATATATATATATATATATATATATATATATATATATATATATATATATATATTATATTTATTTATGAAACATATCAGGATGAAATTTGTTGAGTAAGTTTAATTGTCTCTCGAGGTGAGGTTGATAATAGTATATTATATCATAACAAAAACATTTCATGTAAAAAAAGCCAAGTACTCGAAAATGGCATTCCGTAAAAAGAATTGAGATAAAAGTAAAGCCAAGTTCTCCAATACAAATTTCAAAATGAAAGGTTCTTACTAGTTTGGAAATGTTTTTTTAAACTTTGCTATTACAGCCAAACTTCTTTATGTTCAATTTAGCACTGTGGCTAAGAGGCATTTACAGCCGTAATAGCCAAGTTTAGAAAAACATTTCCAAACTAGTAAGAACCTTTCATTTTGAAATTTGTATTGGAGAACTTGGCTTTACTTTTATCTCAATTCTTTTTACGGAATGCCATTTTCGCGTACTTGGCTATTTTTACATGAAATGTTTTTGTTATGATTTTACTTCTTTTTTAAAGGAATTGGATAATATTTAATTTTTAAAGTAGTAAAATATGCGGAATATTGTTCAAAACTTTTGCTATACCTTGCTTAAAATTTTTGAGGTTTTTTAATTTTTTTCTATGGTTTTATCATAGTTCCTTCAGCCTTCCAAAGCTCAGCTCTCTAGCGTTTCTGAAAGTGGACAATGTTTCTTTTACATAATTTTACATGTATAGGGGTGCGAAGTAAATTAAAATTTTCGTGTTTTTAAATTTTTTCCTATAGTTTTATCATAGTTCCTATCAGTCTGCCAAAGGTAAGCTCTCTAGCATTTCTGGAAGTGGGCAATGTTATTTTTACATAACTTTACATGTATAGGGGAGGGAAGTAAATTAAAATTTTGGGATTTTTTTATGTTTTTCAGGGGTTTGGTAATAATTTCTATCAGTCTGCCAAATTTCAGCTTTGTAGCATGTCTGGAAGTACAGTAGAATTTTCATGATCTATACATGAGTGAGTGAGTCAGTGAGTGGCAATTCCTACGTTTTTTGAAATTTCATAACTATTTTACTACTTTGTAGAAGTCCATGAAACTTGGAGGAGTTGTTAAGTCTATGAAGATCTACGAATGTGCAAAGTTTCGTAGCTCATTTCGAAGTAGAGTTTTAGATTTTTTAGGGCAAATATGGGCTGAAATGTTTCAAGAAAGGATGGTACGGCAGCGCGAACTTGGCGAGGCACTGCCGTGCCCTCAGATACCAAAGGACAAAAGTGTCACCTTTTATTCCGAGGTGAAGAGAAAAAAATTTTGAAAGATAAAAATTTTTCGAGCTTTTTTCGTTTGTTTTATTTCTGATTAGTCAATTTCTATCCTAATTTTTACATTTTATCGCGGGGATAAAAACACTTTTATCCGTAAAATCCGGGATATAAAGTGCACTTTTATATAGGTTTATACGCTATTTTTTGCATTTTTTAATTTATTTTTCGAGGTTTTTTCTTTTGTTTTATTTCTGATTAGTCAATTTTTATCCTGATTTTTACATTTTATCCCTAACATGTTACTTTTTATCGCGGGAAAAAAACACTTTTATCCGTAAAATCCGGGATATAAAGTGCACTTTTATAAAGGTTTATACGCTATTTTTTGCATTTTTTAATTTATTTTTCGAGGTTTTTTCTTTTGTTTTATTTCTGATTAGTCAATTTTTATCCTGATTTTTACATTTTATCCCTAACATGTTACTTTTTATCGCGGGAAAAAAAACACTTTTATCCGTAAAATCCGGGATATAAAGTGCACTTTTATATAGGTTTATACGCTATTTTTTGCATTTTTTAATTTATTTTCCGAGGTTTTTTCTTTTGTTTTATTTCTGATTAGTCAATTTTTATCCTGATTTTTACATTTTATCCCTAACATGTTACTTTTTATCGCGGGAAAAAAACACTTTTATCCGTAAAATCCGGGATATAAAGTGCACTTTTATATAGGTTTATACGCTATTTTTTGCATTTTTTAATTTATTTTCCGAGGTTTTTTCTTTTGTTTTATTTCTGATTAGTCAATTTTTATCCTGATTTTTACATTTTATCCCTAACATGTTACTTTTTATCGCTGGAAAAAAAAAACACTTTTATCCGTAAAATCCGGGATATAAAGTGCACTTTTATATAGGTTTATACGCTATTTTTTGCATTTTTTAATTTATTTTTCGAGGTTTTTTCTTTTGTTTTATTTCTGATTAGTCAATTTTTATCCTGATTTTTACATTTTATCCCTAACATGTTACTTTTTATCGCGGAAAAAAAAAACACTTTTATCCGTAAAATCCGGGATATAAAGTGCACTTTTATATAGGTTTATACGCTATTTTTTGCATTTTTTAATTTATTTTCCGAGGTTTTTTCTTTTGTTTTATTTCTGATTAGTCAATTTTTATCCTGATTTTTACATTTTATCCCTAACATGTTACTTTTTATCGCGGGAAAAAAACACTTTTATCCGTAAAATCCGGGATATAAAGTGCACTTTTATATAGGTTTATACGCTATTTTTTGCATTTTTTAATTTATTTTCCGAGGTTTTTTCTTTTGTTTTATTTCTGATTAGTCAATTTTTATCCTGATTTTTACATTTTATCCCTAACATGTTACTTTTTATCGCGGGAAAAAAAAAACACTTTTATCCGTAAAATCCGGGATATAAAGTGCACTTTTATATAGGTTTATACGCTATTTTTTGCATTTTTTAATTTATTTTTCGAGGTTTTTTCTTTTGTTTTATTTCTGATTAGTCAATTTTTATCCTGATTTTTACATTTTATCCCTAACATGTTACTTTTTATCGCGGGAAAAAAAAAAACACTTTTATCCGTAAAATCCGGGATATAAAGTGCACTTTTATATAGGTTTATACGCTATTTTTTGCATTTTTTAATTTATTTTCCGAGGTTTTTTCTTTTGTTTTATTTCTGATTAGTCAATTTTTATCCTGATTTTTACATTCTATCCCTGACATGTTACTTTTCATCGCGGGAATAAAAACCCTTTTATTCGCAAAATCCGGGATAAAAAGTGCACTTTTTATTACAAAAATTCCAAAAAGATTTTATCTAATACCCTGTATTATCTCACACATATACTATACTATAGTAGTGTGAGCTATGGTAATCCTAATTTTTTCGAGAAAAAAAAGTTGCTCCGATTTCAAAAATTTTTATATATCTTTGCGTTTCAGATGATTTTGAAACTTTTTTGTTGCGCCGTCTGTCTGTCTGTATGTCTGTCTGTAACGACCAACGCGCATAACTCAAAAACCGCTTGGCCGATTTCAATGAAATTTGGTACCTAGGCTGGGTCTTGGATCGAGATGGTCCCATTTCAAAATGAACAAAATCCACCGAACACAAACCAAATAAAAGGGTGGGGATAGATTTCAAAAATTAGAGTTTATGTGAAAATATGGCGTGTGTGATATCAAACGAAAGGTAATTGAGTGTGGAGTTAAACAAAATACATTTTAATTTATTTTAAAAAAGGGTGGGGGGATATTTCAAAAATTAGAGTTTAAGTGAAAATATGGCGTGTGATATCAAACGGAAGGTAATTGAGTCCGGAGTTTAATAAAATATATTTTAGTTTTTTTTTTAAGGGTGGGGGTGGATTTCAAAATTTTGAGTTTAAGTCAAAACATAGCTTGTGTGGTATTAAACAAAAGGTAATTTAGTGTGGAGTTGAATAAAATATATTTCAGTTTTTAGTTATATTAGCTCACACGTACACTATAACTATAGTACCTAGTGTGAGCTTAGGGGCCCATATATTGGCAGAGTATTTTTTTAGCAACCGGTAGTAATACATACTATTATTAAAACTGTTTTGTACCTTCTAAAACTTCTATTGGCTATTCCTGAAATTCGTACTAGTCACGCAATACCTTTCGCCGCAAATTTTTTACTTTTCTGTTAACTGGAGTAAAGTTTGAGTTTTCTACGTTTCATTTCCTTAATTTATTCATGAAACTTTATAAGGTTTATATATTAACTATATAATTTTTAAAAGTCATGAAACTTTACAAGGTTTATAGATTACCTATATAATTTTTTTAAAAATCAATTTTTACTGAAATTGTTTGGTTTTCATATCGCTGTGACATTTTTGCAAAGTCACTTGAATAACTCCTAATACGGGGTTCTATCGATTTCATGAAATTTTGCTTCATTCTGCCCTTCAAAAGTTATCCAAATTCATATAAAATCTTCCTGGTATAATTTCAACCCTACCGACAGAGAAGAGGCGCGACTCTTTGCGGTCCGACCACAAAGTATTTGTTTTCGGACCGACCGAGCACAGGTGAATAGACGGCACCTGATTGGCAGATTTTTTATATCTACCGTCGCCCATGTCACTTTCTATAAAGGATATGCCGATGGTCGGCTTTTATCTTTGTTCAACTGACTTTGCAAAAACTATACTTTGATTTGGTTTTCGTGGCCTTGATTGAGAAAAAAAAGACAATTTTACCTTGGGACGTTTTGTTAATATTCTAACTTTTCCAACATTTGGAATATCTCTATGGTGCCTGGAAAGTATGATCAAGCGTCGATCTAACTTTTTTAACCTTTGGAATCTGTCAATGACGATGAAAATGTATTACTTGGGTGTATTTGAACCGCAGCCCACGAGAAAGACCGGCCCGGGCGCGGAAATATCACGTGACCGTAGGAGGGTCACAAAAGAACGCCTCCCGGCCAGCTGTCATTATAAAACATGTGTATTTTCAGTTTTGGTATGATTGTTTACGTCGATTTTTTTTTAATTCGGGCATGAATTTTATGTGAAATTAAAATAACGCAGCCCACGAAAAAGACAACAATGCTGCGAACGTGAAGTGTTGTTGGTTGTCGGTCCAACTATAAAACTGAAACCGAATATGTGTCAACTTTTAATTTGCCAGTGGATAAACAAATGCACAAAATTTGGTTGCGAAAAATTCCTAATGATTTAAGTATCTTAAAACGTCCACAAGTTTGCATCAAACATTTTCCTAATGAGCAGGTTATTTGGTTTGATAAGTGTGTTGTAAATGGAGAGTGTTGAAAATGTTCCGAAATACCTAAGTAGACAACCTGTATCTACTGTTCGATTTGCTGATGTCGAGAGGCAACAACTGGAAACTGCAATACAAGAAAATCTTGAAACACTTTGAGCTCATAAGAAATCAAAAGTTTTATCAAATATTGAGGACATTTCAAAATTTTATTGTTCTAATATACTAAAATAAACAAAAATTGGATTTTTACCCAAGAACGTGACACAGTCTGCCTGTGCCTGATGACATTTTTGAACAAAAATCCATCAGTTAGCATCTCTAGTGGTTGAGGGAAATCTGTCATTTTTTGTAAATGTTAACAATGTGTCCATACCAAAAAACAAACTACCAAAAAAAGTTGGAGTTTTATTTTTGGACAGCACCGATACACTTGAAGAGGTAATGCAGTTTATTGAAATGAAAGTTGCAAACGAGAAAGAAGTGGTAAAAGATAAGATTAATCAAGTAATAGACATCCTTAGTGATATTTTCGATAGTGAGAGTGAAAAATGTGTTCAATTGTCATTTCTTATTGAACAATTAAGTCTCTTGAAAAGGTCACCTAAGAATCGAAGATATTGTGGATACACTTTAATGTTGGCTTCATATTTGTTTATCCAGTCATCCAGTGCATACATGTCAATTTACAAAACTAAGATAATATGCCTTCTGCACCCTCGCAATATTAAAAAACCGATTTGTAAAATATCGCTACCAGATAGGAATCTCTCCGGTAGTTTGCAATATTTAAAAAGTTAGATACAGCTTTTTAAAGAACATGAGTTGGTAGTTAACTTACGCATTGATGAAATATATATATTAAACTCTGTGCTGGGTAATTTTTCAAAAAATTATTGACGACCAATACATTTAGTTTATTGAACGTGAAAACCATCTCACTTATTCACAAAATCACTTGTTTCTTTTTAATAAATTATTGTGAAATGTTTTATATAAAAAAATTTTCTTTAGATAACTTTGGGGAGTGCTTTTGTGGAGAAAAACTATTGTCAAATCTTGAAAAAATTAGTTTAAGGGCATGTAAAGTTTTTTTAAATAATTTTATTAAAAAGCATAATGATTTAGGGTCTGCTAATAAATCTTTGAATAAGAACACAGACAAAGATGATGACACTCAAAGAAAAATTAAAAAACTTAAAGCTTAGGTTTGTTATGTCCAATTTTAAAAGACTTGTATAGATTTGAAGTAACTAACGATATTATGTACCTAATATACCTGAAAATATTAGAGTGCAAATTTTATATTTTATATAATTTTTTATTTTATAGATTCAGTTCTTTTTTCTATAATAAATACATACATCAGCAAAATATTTTTTTCAATTTTTGCCTAAACAAAAAATTTTTGTCAATTTATTTAAATTGTGTAAAAACAGATAATATATTAAGCAATACAATAAGAATCCTGGAACTCCTAAGATCACGTGACCGTCGACTTGCTTATAACGCGCCATGGCCGGTCTTTATCGTTGGCTGCAGATCCATCATGGTCCAATTTGTTTTGTTTGATTTCATATGAATTGATCCAATGGGGAAAATTCCAGTCGTCTAGGGACTTTTTTGACTCCGGATTCGGATTCAGCGTGGAAAAACACATAGAAATATCATGTCTATCTTACGGATCTCGGAAAACAATGTTTTTTGTGGGGTTGTGTTAGTTTGACTTATTTGACTTTTATACCAAAAAGCCTCTATATTAATTAAGGTTGCTTTAAAGTTGGCCTGGTTGGCTCTTATTTATTGCTAGATTTATAAAAAAAACATGCAAGTAGTGCAAAAAACCTGATTTTCTGCATTCTATTTAGCGGTAGATAAGTGACAAAATAGTACACTACTATCCACCTCATGGTTACGTATTAGAAAAAAAAAATAGTGAAAAAATGACACCGAAAATGTGTTTTTTAAGTATGGTGCGTCCTCTAGATAGAATTTCGTTCTTGAAGTTATTGTTTGTCCTCCTCACTTGAATCGTTTCCAATACATAAGTACTGTGTCTTGTCCACGTTCACTGTTAACCACTTTTGGTATTCTTTCGTTAACTTTCTCATCATATACTCCATGTCTTCTTTATCATTAGCTACAATAACTTGGTCGTCAGCACATTGTAGTGTGTATATGGTAAATCGGTCGTTAAGTTGTATTCCCTTGCCGTGTAATTTACGTTTCCAGTTTTTTAGAGCCACTGCGATATATATTTTAAAAAAAGTTGGAGAAATACAACAGCCTTTCGTTAACAGGAATTCTTTTGAAAATAGATTTCTAATTTTAATTATAGATTTTGACCCTTTCTTTAGTTCTTTTATCGCTTTTATGTATGTATGATGATGATATTATATTAACATGAACATAAAAAAAAACTACTGATCAGAAAATTTTGAAAGATGTTCTGTTACCTCCTTTTTTTTGGTTTATTTCATATGAATTGACCCACTGGGAAAAATTCCAGACGTCTAGAAACGTTTTGGACCCCGGATTCTGAATCAACGTCGAAAAATACAGGGGAATCAAAAAGCCTTACGTATCTCGAAAAAAAAATTCTTGTGTGGTTGTGTTATTGGTAAGTAATGATACTATTTGATAGTATCACTGGATTTAGAAAAAGAAATTCATTACTATTTTAAAAAATCTACCGGGTAGGTCAAAATACAAAAGTTTACTGAAATTTTTAACATTTGCAAATACTTACACCAAAATTAAATTTTTATAAATAAAAAAATTATAGACCCCTTTCCAATCCACAGACATTTGCAAATATCTGAAAAATTAAAAATTACATAAAATTTATCGATTAAAAAAAAGGTAAATAAGCAAATTACAGCAAAATTAAATTTTTAAGATACGGTTTTGACATGTTCTCTTTGTTTAAAAATTGAGCATGTGCAAGGGAGAGTTAATTTTTTCTCCTTCCCCTTGAACTACCTTAACCCCCCCCCCCCCCCCCCCCCCAATTGCCCAATTTGCATCACCCTGTATAAGAATGGAACTGTGAGCTGGATGGATTTATCATTTAATTACTTAATTGCAAGGTGCAGCCATTCATTAAAACAATTTAATGATGATGGGATTAAAAATAACATCGAAGCAAAAAAAAGCTTTGAAAATACTCTGTGAAATGAGGGGCACCTCAACAACACAACCCCACAAGAAAAAAAAATTCGACTTCAGTAAAGCATATCAAAAGTGGGCGTGTAAAGTGCGACTTTTGCGCCACTTTTACGCCTGCAAATATGTCGATATTTTATTTATTCTACAGGTCAAGGGGATGAAAAATCTCAAATTTCAAACTTTTTGGATAGGTAGTTTTGTTTTTGAAAAGCAAAAATTGACAAAAATAAGAAATTAAAATTGCTGCATTTACACAAATTTTCCTAAATTTAATTTGAAACTTTTCAAGCCTTTTCAACGGCCCTGTCCAGAAAAGAACTAAAATGTCGATATTTTTAACTCCAGACTCAATTATCATTAATCTAAAAAAAAAAAGAAAAACAAACAGCTGAAATCAAGAGACAAGTAAGATGGGCAGAATTCGGTAAATTAAGGTACATAATAAAAAATAAAAAATATCCTCAGTATCTTGAAAAAAATGTATAACCAATGTATCATTCCTCTACTCACCTATGAATGCCCGGCCTGGACACAAAATCAAACATGGATAAGTTAAAAAAAGCCTCAAGATCAATGTAAAGAAAAATGTTACATATAAAGCTAACAGATGAATGGATCAGAAGTAAAACAAATGTAAGCGATGCAAGAGGAGAGTTAAGCAAAATTAAAATCAGAAGTAAAACAAATGTAAGCGATGGAAGAGGAGAGTTAAACAAAATCGATGGAACAAATGTATTGTAAAGTGGAGACCTTGGGAAAATAAACGAAGTACCCCAAAAGAGAACATTTACCATATACCAGGGTTCCGCGGATATATATCATGATATATATCACGATATATCACTATATATATATATCCGATATAGTCAATAATTTTACTTGTTAAACTAAAAATGTTTCTACCATTCTAAATATCAGAAAATTTGTGAGTACGCCCCTGTACAAAAGTATAAGCATCTGTTAAGGTGTAGTATCGATCGATTCGGCTGCCGCATAGGCATCGCGGAGCTGACTGGGAATCCCCTATTTCACATCTTCTATTTTCCCAGGTTAGAGCAGTTACTGTGTTTTCCATCTGGGTGTACTTTTGATTTATTAGGAAGTAGTGATTTTTATTTAATATGCCAAAACCAAAGCATTCAGTTTGATAATGATATATATCAGATATATATCTGATATATATCCGATATATATCATGTGATATGATATTTATATAAATATCATGATATTTTCAAACCCTGCCATATACACACTACAGTTTGCTGATGACCAAGTAATTGTAGCTAATGATAAAGAAGACATGGACTATATGATGATAAAGTTAACCGAAGAATACCAAAAGAGGGGGTTAACAGTGAACGTGAACAAGATATAGTACTTATGTATTGGAAACGAATCAAGTGAGTTTGAACTAGACAATGGACAAACAATATCTCCATGCAATGAGTATGTATACTTGGGTGTCACATTTGATAAGACAGGAACAGACTATAAAGAACTGGAAAAAAGAATAGTAATAGCAAAAAAGGTTATTGCATGTCTTAACAGTATTTTATGGAGCAGAGAGATAAAAAAGAATGTAAAACTTAACACATATGAAACAATGGTGAAAAGCACGCTGTTGTATGGAATAGAGACGCGTAATAGAAAAATACAAAGCAAAAATGGAAAGTGTCGAAATGGATGCAATAAGAAGATCAATGAAAATATCTAGAACAGATCATATAAGAAATGAGATCATAAAAGAAAGAATGGGAATCGAGGGAAGCATAAGGGAATCGAGGGAAGCATAACGGATGACATCACTAAAAGACAACTGATATGGTACCGCCATGTACAACGGATGAACGACCAAGGCCAACACAAAAATAGAGGCCACGACCCTGAAAAAAATCAGCTGTTCTCCCGGGGCTGAATTTTACATTGGGTCTTATGGGAGGTCAGACGTTTTTTTATGATATTTTCAAAATGGCACTACAGATTTCCGCAAAATTTCAGTGAAATATTCTCAGACACCATCCCGATATTCCACCAAAGGTTTGTAAGGAAGCAACATGATTAAAAGGTTAAAATCTTCAAGATTTAGCATTCCTTATTTTGAATTCAAATTACCCGCCATGTACCACATGCCAACTGTTATATTTGACATGTATTTGACTTTGTCATATGTGACTGTCACATTCGCTTCTGCTATTTAAATTTTTGTGTGAGCTAATGAAGCGGCTATGAAAAATTAGGGCTTACTATACATTTTAAAAAAATTGTTCTGCCAGAATAAAGTAAAAACAATCTCAAAAACGGCTTTATTTAACAAAAAATCAAATATCCATGAACCGTCATTCCAACTTCAAAATTTTAAAGACAATCAGCTGTGTCGTAACGTGACCATCAAAAAAAAATCAGCCCCGGATGTGACGTCAACAAAGTGGAGGATCGTGGCCCGTCCATTTTGATAGCCCTGGAACGACGAAAGATTACAAAGCAGGTCCTGGAATGGCAACTAATAAGGCGCAGAAAAAAAGGGCGTCCTAAACTGGAATGGCAACAGTCAATCCAAAGATCAATGAGTCAAAAAAACCTGACAAAAGATGATTGTCAGGATAAGGAGGTGGAGAATAGGCGTCGGACAACATAGAAAAACGTTCTAAACCGACATAGTACTAGTAGTGATCGTTATGGTTGTTCGAAAGGTAAAAATAGTTTATATTTTATTTATTATTATTAAAAGTAGTTAAGTATATAAAATAAAGGCGTGGGTCTGATGTTCACCTAAAACCAGGTGTAATATTTATATTCACAATATGTGTAATAAGTCTGAAGGTTGTTAACCTGTGTGTATGACTGTAAGGTATATCATTTGTATGTATGTATAGCTATTTATTTTGATTTTCCAGGTCACCATGAAAAACGGGGTCCCCGCATAAATTTTGCAAGTGGTTTTTTAGCAATATAGTATATAATAATAGGCGGTTTTTGTACCAACAAAAAATAATTTAAAGCCAAACAACAATAAATTTACCGAAAACGTTTCACGGGCAAGTCCTCAGAGGTAACGTGTCCCCGAGCTACCTTTACTTCTGAGGACTTGCCTGTGAAACTTTTTCGTTATCTGAGGGCACGGCAGTGCCTCGCCAAGTTCGCGCTGCCGTACCATCTTTTCTTGAAACATTTCAGCCCATATTTGACCTATCTAAAACTCTACTTCGGAATAAGCTACGAATCTCAAACTTTGCACAGTCATAGATCTTCATAGAGTTGACAACCCCTCCAAGTTTTATGAACTTCCATAAAGTAGTAAAGTCGTTACGAAATTTCAAAAAACGTCGAAATTGCCACTCACTGACTCACTCACTCATGTATAGATCATCAAAATTCTACTGTACTTCCAGACATGCTACAAAGCTGAAATTTGGCAAACTAATAGAAATTATGACCAAACCCCTGGAAAAATCAAAAAACCCCAAAATTCTAATTTACTCCCCTCCCCTATACATGTAAAGTTATGTAAAAAGTAACTTTGTCAACTTGCAGAAACGCTAGAGAGCTGAGCTTTGGAAGACTGATAGGAACTATGATAAAACCATGGAAAAGAATTAAAATACCTCAAAATGTTAAATAGGGCATTGCAAAATTTTTTAACAATATTCCGCATATTTTACTACTTTAAAAATTTTAAATTATCTAAATCCTTTAAAAAAGAAGTTAAATCATAACAAAAACATTGCATGTGAAAAAAAGCCAAGTACGCTAAAATGGTATTGCGTAAAAAGAATTGAGATAAAAGTAAAGCCAAGTTCTCCAATACAAATTTCAAAATGAAAGGTTCTTACTAGTTTTGAAATGTTTTTCTAAACTTGGCTATTACGGCTGTAAATCACTGTTGGGCACAGTGCTAAATTGAACATAAAGAAGTTTGGCTGTAATAGCAAAGTTTAAAAAAACATTTCCAAACTAGTATGAACCTTTCATTTTGAAATTTGTATTGGAGAACTTGGCTTTACTTTTATCTCAATTCTTTTTACACAATACCATTTTAGCGTACTTGGCTTTTTTTTACATGCAATGTTTTTGTTATTATTACTTTTTACCTCGTGAATTTCCTTCAAATTTTAAAAATAAAATTGCATTTTTAA
This sequence comes from Aspidapion aeneum, assembly GCA_963576565.1. Taxonomy (NCBI): domain Eukaryota; kingdom Metazoa; phylum Arthropoda; class Insecta; order Coleoptera; family Brentidae; genus Aspidapion; species Aspidapion aeneum. The sequence goes on along the minus strand of OY755038.1, from coordinate 220,364,661 downwards.
ACCATCATCATAGTTAGATTTGATATCGCACTTGTTACATATGAAATCAACCAACAAAATGTGAGTAGACTATTGTTACAAATTTAAGTTATTTAAATTTTATAGTTAGAACTTATTTAGGTTTAGTGTAGTATTAGGTTGATTTATCTTATGGTTGTATTCTTAGTCTAGGTTTTAGTTGCGTTATTTGTGACACTTGTGCTCGAACGGTCCGCGGTCTAGAAAAGACTACAATAAGCGAGAATCGAAAAAGGATGGAATATTCTCGAATAGTAGACAGACCCTATATATAGGGCCGGAGTCGCGCATCGAGGCAGTCACAGATAACGTACTGTAGTGGTCGTGAGATATTAACACGAAGTTAATAGACCGATTATAGTAGTGACAGTGGCGTATATAAAAAAAAGTTTCGGGGTGGGCCCGCGACAGTTTTGGGGGGGGGGGAGGCCAAGACCTCATGAGGCTGTATTTTATGCTATTTTATGTTTGTATTCATGGAATATGTGGAAAATATCCAAAAAAATCTTAGCTTTGGGGGGGGGGCGGGTCCCCCAGGCCCCCCTGTATATACGCCACTGAGTAGTGAATTATCAGCAAGTTATTAGTAAGTTTAAGTGCGTGTTTTTGTACATAATTGTCGAAATAAATTGACATATCGTTTTTGACGTTTGCGAGTTTTATTTGAAGAAGTGAACCCGTAACACTATCATACCGATTTTGGCAATTTTTGGAACATTTATTCTAGCCATAAAGAGGATGCAATATCCCAAATTTAAAACAAACATTCTTAAACTTCGTAAAAAATGATGAAACTTGTGTATTTATCATATTTTGATATCTATTCAAATAAACGTTTTAGATATACCGTAAAACCTCTCCTTGCAGACACCTCTATTAAGCGGACACTCCCTTTAACCGGACAGATTTTGGATTTTGGAACGAAGCTTTTCCCTATTTCTTTATATGTAAAATTTACTCCTATAACCGGACACTCTAATAACCGGACGCAGACAATTTTTTTGGTTAAAAAATTTTAAAACCTCTCTTAACCGGACGCGAACCTCTGACAACGGGACGGAGCGCTGCACGAAATGGGCATAAATATTATGTAGTATGATATGTAGCCGAGGAATAACCTCTTTCCGTTTTAATGCGGAGACGAAATACTTCTGTAGTATTTACAACATATTTTATTCGGCGGGACTGCTGTGTTTTATTTTTATTGTTCAGTTGGGTAGTAATCTCTTTGAACTGGCGCCTAGTAAAAAACTCCTTAGTTTACGTGAAAAAATGGAAGTTGTTAACGATTCGGAGAAGGAATATCTATCAACACGAAAGATCGCTGAAGAATTTAATATCGAAAAAACTCAAGCAGCGGAAATTGTTAATAAATATATATTAGAATTTCGCAGTTCTCTCCCATAAGCGGATACCTCCAATAAGCGGACAAAATCGACGAAACCGTGAGTGTCCGCTTATAGGAGGTTTCACTGTAATGTAAAAATATACGGGAAAACTCTGCATCAAAAATCGATGAAATACTGTAATAAAGCTTATACCATACTAGTATTACAAATAACTATTAAATTCAATTAATTAGCTACATAATTTTCCAAAACGTATACAGTGCGGACACCTCTATTAAGCGGACACTCCCTTTAGGCGGACAAATTTGTTGGAACCAAGCTTTTGCCTACGTCATTACATGTCAAATTCCCTCGTATAACCGGACACTCTAAAAACCGGACGCGGACAATTTTTTTTGGTTAAAAATTTTTAAAACTTCTCTTAACCGGACGCGAACCTCAGACAACGGGACGGAGCGCTGCACGAAATGGGCATAAATATTATGTAGTATGTTGGCAACAATGCACTTTGCAGCCGGGGAATAACCTTTTTCCGTTTTAATGCGGAGACTAAATACTTCTGTAGTATTTACAACATATTTTATTCGGCGGGACTGCTGTGTTTTATTTTTATTGTTCAGTTCGGTAGTAATCTCTTTGAACTGGCGCCTCGTAAAAAACTCCTTAGTTTACGTGAAAAAATGGAAGTTTTGTGCAGACACCTCTATTAAGCGGACACTCCCTTTAGGCGGACAATTTTGTTGGAACCAAGCTTTTGCCTACGTCATTACATGTAAAATTCCCTCGTATAACCCGGACACTCTAATAACCGGACGCGAACAATTTTTTTTGGTTAAAAAATTTTAAAACCTCTCTTAACCGGAAGCGGACCTCTGACAACGGGACGGAGCGCTGCACGACATGGGCATAAATATTATGTAGTATGTTGGCAACAACGCACTCTGCAGCCGGGGAATTACTTCTTTCCGTTTTAATGCGGAGACGAAATACTTCTGAAGTATTTACAACATATTTTATTCGGCGGGACTGCTGTGTTTTATTCTTATTGTTCAGTTGGGTAGTAATCTCTTTAAACTGGCGCCTAGTAAAAAACTCCTTAATTTACGTGAAAAAATGGAAGTTGTTAACGTTTCGGAGAAGGAATATCTATCAACACGAAAGATCGCTGAAGAATTTAATATCGGAAAAACTCAAGCAGCGGAAATTGTTAATAAATATATATCAAAATTTCGCAGTTCCCTCTCTTAAGCGGACACCTCCAATAAGCGCACAAAATCGACGGAACCGTGAGTGTCCGCTTATAGGAGGTTTCACTGTAATGTAAAAATATACGGGAAAACTCTGTACCAAAAATCGATGAAATACAGTAATAAAGCTCATACCATACTAATATTATAAATAACTATTAAATTCAGTTAATTAGCTACATAATTTTCCAAAACATATACAGTGCGGACACCTCTATTAAGCGGACACTCCCTTTAGGCGGACAAATTTGTTGGAACCAAGCTTTTGCCTACGTCATTACATGTAAAATTCCCTCCTATAACCGGACACTCTAATAACCGGACGCGGACAATTTTTTTTGGTTAAAAAATTTTAAAACCTCTCTTAACCGAACGCAAACCTCTGACAACGGGACGGAGCGCTGCACGACATGGGCATAAATATTATGTAGTATGTTGGCAACAACGCACTCTGCAGCCAGGGAATTACTTATTTCCGTTTTAATGCGGAGACTAAATACTTCTGTAGTATTTACAACATATTTTATTCGGCGGGACTGCTGTGTTTTATTTTTATTGTTCAGTTCGGTAGTAATCTCTTTGAACTGGCGCCTAGTAAAAAACTCCTTAGTTTACGTGAAAAAATGGAAGTTGTTAACGTTTCGGAGAAGGAATATCTATCAACACGAAAAATCGCTGAAGAATTTAATATCGGAAAAACTCAAGCAGCGGAAATTGTTAATAAATATATATCAAAATTTCGCAGTTCCCTCTCTTAAGCGGACACCTCCAATAAGCGGACAAAATCGACGGAACCGTGAGTGTCCGCTTATAGGAGGTTTTACTGTAATGTAAAAATATACGGGAAAACTCTGTACCAAAAATCGATGAAATACTGTAATAAAGCTCATACCATACTAATATTATATATAACTATTAAATTCAGTTAATTAGCTACATAATTTTCCAAAACATATACAGTGCGGACACCTCTATTAAGCGGACACTCCCTTTAGGCGGACAAATTTGTTGGAAACAAGCTTTTGCCTACGTCATTACATGTAAAATTCCCTCCTATAACCGGACACTCTAATAACCGGACGGGGACAATTTTTTTTGGTTAAAAAATTTTAAAACCTCTCTTAACCGGACGCGAACCTCTGACAACGGGACGGAGCGCTGCACGACATGGGCATAAATATTATGTAGTATGTTGGCAACAACGCACTCTGCAGCCGGGGAATTACTTCTTTCCGTTTTAATGCGGAGACGAAATACTTCTGTAGTATTTACAACATATTTTATTCGACGGGACTGCTGTGTTTTATTCTTATTGTTCAGTTGGGTAGTAATCTCTTTAAACTGGCGCCTAGTAAAATACTCCTTAATTTACGTGAAAAAATGGAAGTTGTTAACGTTTCGGAGAAGGAATATCTATCAAGATCGCTGAAGAATTTAATATCGGAAAAACTCAAGCAGCGGAAATTGTTAATAAATATATATCAAAATTTCGCAGTTCCCTCTCTTAAGCGGACACCTCCAATAAGCGGACAAAATCGACGAAACCGTGAGTGTCCGCTTATAGGTTTCACTGTAATGTAAAAATATACGGGAAAACTCTGTACCAAAAATCGATGAAATACTGTAATAAAGCTCATACCATACTAATATTATAAATAACTATTAAATTCAGTTAATTAGCTACATAATTTTCCAAAACATATACAGTGAAACCTCTCCTTCCGGACACCTCTATTAAGCGGACACTCCCTTTAGGCGGACAATTTTGTTGGAACCAAACTTTTGCCTACGTCATTACATGTAAAATTCCCTTCTATAACCGGACGCGGACAATTTTTTTTGGTTAAAAAATTTTAAAACCTCTCCTAACCGGACGCGAACCTCTGACAACGGGACGGAGCGCTGCACGACATGGGCATAAATATTATCTAGTATGTTGGCAACAACGCACTCTGCAGCCGGGGAATTACTTCTTTCCGTTTTAATGCGGAGACTAAATACTTCTGTAGTATTTACAACATATTTTATTCGGCGGGACTGCTCACAAAATCGATGAAATACTGTAATAAAGCTCATACCATACTAGTATTATAAATAACTATTAAATTCAATTAATTAGCTTCATAATTTTCCAGAAAATAAAATGTATTTATTTTAATGAACATATATCAAAATAAACGGAGCATGTTAAATTTTATTTTCGATGCGAACTGGAAATTGATGTAATATTTATTTTTGTAAAACGTCTGTTTTCTCTGTGAACTTGAAAATTTGTAAAGATAAAGTCAATTTTTTTCTTGTGTGCAATCAGTTGAAACACAAACAATAATTTATCTATCAAATCCTGACATATTTAAATTGTTATGTACAGGGTAATGTTTTTCGATTGTGGTATGTATGTAAGTAAATCTGTTTATGTCACGCTAGAGGTTAAACGGCTGAACCGATTTTGTCAAAAAAGGTGTCGCTGAATTGCTACTGATCCCGAAGGTGCTATAGGCTATATTTTTTTTTAAACAGGAGTCAATATGGCGGTCTTTAGACGCCATTTTGTCACATGATGTAGGCTTTAAGGCATACAAATTATCTAAATTTTAGGCGATTTTATTGAAATTCCTTTGATTACCCATTGCAAATGTCCTCTAATTTGCTGTAGTTACTTTGTAGTCCTCCCTGATCCCACCCATCTCCCCTCCTGTTATTCCCCTCACCCTATTCAAAAACCATATTCGCATAATTTTATTAAATATAGAGCGATTTCAAAAATTCTTTCTGCATACGCTTTCAGATTTTTTCTCCAACAACATTTTGCTATTCCCCCCCCTGCCTCTCCCTCTCTCCTCCCCGCCATCCTTATTAGTAATAGTTGTAGCTATACCTTTCACAAAGCGATTTCAAAAATTCTTTCGGTATATGTTTTAAAAAAATTTTCAACAACATTTTCCTAGTTTCCTCCTCCCTCTCTCCTCCACCACCTTCACTCAATGGAAGATAACACTGTTCGCGTCCGTAGAAAATCTACACGTACTTTTTGGATAAAGGAGAGTTTACACATGCATGGATTTGCTGGCGCCAATAAAAACTGGCGCGCCAGTAAATTAAATTTGCAAGTGTAAACACCGACTTGCACACAAGTTATTTTTTTGCATGCATGTATCAAAAAAGTCTGCAGCTGACTGAATTTGCTGGCGCCAGTGATGACGCATGCGCGCAGAAAAGGAAAATTTTCATGTGTAAACAAGTGCTTGCACGTCGGCTCGCCAGTTTTAAGTTCATTATTTTACATTATTTTTTATTTTCATTGTGTTTGAGCTTAAAAATTTTGTTTATTTTTGTTTTTATAGCTTAATATGGCTAAAAAAAGTAGTCAGCAGAACTGACCATACAGTTTCTTGAAGGCTATGAATGTTTTCCTTGTTTATGGGATGTACACAGTAGTTCGTATAAAAACAAAGATAGTCGAGATAATGCTTCCCAAAAAATTAGAAAAATAATGACTATTGAAGGCTTTGAAGTTGCAGAAGTAAAAGCAAAAATATGATCCATAAGAAACACATAAAAAGTAAAAAAAGCCAACGTTCCGGAGCCGGTGCAAATGAAGTATACACCCCAAAAGTACCATGGTTTAAAGTAGCAGACCGAATTTTAAAGAATGTTGTTTAAATAAGAGCAACTCTAGAAGAATATCAAAATGTTGCTTTGTCATTTGAAGATGGTTTTTATAGCTCGCAGGATCTTCTGCTGCAAGTTCTCCTAAAAGTTATTCGGAAGCACCCAAAGTAGATCGACTAGCAATCCATGCTTTAACCCATGCAGATACGGCCTTTTCGTTGTTCCTTTTCCTGAATCTCTTTTATTTTTTTTTTCAATAAAAGTTTAGCGACTATTTTGCAGGCTTCCGAGAGTTCAGCCGACATATCGCGTATCGTGCACACTTTAAAAATGAAACTGGCGTGCGCCAGTCTTTTTAATTTTCGCACAATAGTGTAAACCTTTACTGCCGTGCAAATAGAACTGGCGCGAACACTGGCGCCACTAAATTCATGCATGTGTAAACCCACTATAAAGCTAAATGAATTGTAAATGGCTGAATAAGAATTAAACCTAAAGTTTTTAAATAAAAAAAAATTTAAATAAAAAAAACACCAAAGCACTTTTATCAAAACTATCAATCACTTGCATTTTTACTATTTCTACGCCTAGAAAAAAAATATTTTCTACATTATGGTTTTTTTCATGCTTTTTGACTTTTTCGGAGTAACTAAAAAATATGTGCATTAACAATATGTATTCCTAGTGGGTACCATTTTTACCATGAAAGGTACTCGAATAATATTCAAAAAACTAGGAGCCCGGGAGAACCCCTAAACCTTAAAATTGTACTTTTTCTAAAAAAATTGGAATATGGAAAAAATCTCCTTTTAAATAATTTGTATTGTATTTAAAAAAGTCAATATCCTGTCACATATGGCGGCTTACATATGGCCGATCCGTGATTTTTCATCATGACAAAAACTTATACCGCGTGGCCAGTCTTCTATCTAGGGGTAGGATTTTTGTATGGGCCATAAGGATTGCATGGGAGAATAGACAAACGTTGCCAGTTTAGCGAAAAAGTCAGTATAACCCGCTACTTGGTTCGCGAAAGGTCAACTTTTCAGTTTTATGTAAGTGCATTTATCAAATAGGGTGATAAACAACCAGAATAATACCTTGAAATTCTGCTTGTTCCTAAATGTAAATATTTCACTTACTTTTACAAACAAACAGAATTTTAAAGTGATATTATTGATTTTCATTGCACATTCACCAAAGTCAATATTTTTGTGTGTGTTTGTGCATTTTTAGTCTAAACCTAACAAAGGTAATGGTAGACCACAGTGAACCAGCGTTGCCACCTCTACCGATTTTTCGGTAGATCTACCGATTTTTTTTTCGATAAAACTTGTTTTTTTTGATACGTCTTGTAATCGCCATTAAAAAAAAACACCATAAATAAAATATTCTTTTTATGTAAGATCATTTGTAGAATAAAATTTTTATTTCCATCCATTGTTTTTAAAAGTGTATTTATGGCGCCATCTCTTGGATTTTGCGATATACTCATCCAGCAGCCGCATTAAAGATCACGCTATTATAAACCCTGAGGTTTTTTTTATAATATTATCTACCTAATATGTATAGTTTTTGCAAAGTCACCTGAAATGCTCCTAATACAGAGTTCTTCGATTTCATGAAATTTTGCTTCATTCTGCCCTTCAAAAGTTATCCAAATTCATATAAAATCTTCCTGGTATAATTTCAACCCTACCGACAGAGAAAAGACGCGGTCTTTGCGGTCCGAGCACAAAGTATTTGTTTTCCGACCGACCGAACACAGGTGGATAGACGGCACCTGATTAGCAGATTTTTTTGAGATGCGCTTTTAATTGCTTTCAGGTGTTCGTTTCGGGACCCCTTTAGTCGGCAGAATGCAGAGTTAGAAAATAAATCAGTGTCGTTTCTGTAGGTGTAGGAATAGAAAGTTTTATTATCTATTTTTATTTCTTTAGTTTACGCCATAATTAAATGAAATAATTTTCATGAGTATATCTACCGTCGCCCATGTCACTTTCTTTAAAGGATATGCCGATGGTCGGCTTTAACCTTGGTTCAACTGACTTTGCAAAAACTATACCTACCTATTTTTGTTATTTAATTCTTAATTTTGGTATTTTGTCAGTAAAAACAAATCGTAGAAATACAATTTACCTACTAAATCAATCCAAACTATCGATAGTTCTCCAGCACTGCTTGCTAAGATGATTAAAAAACCTACCGAAATCTACCGATTTTTCTCGAAGCCTTCTACCGAAGACCTCAAGGTCGAGGAGGGTGGCAACACTGCAGTGAACGCAGCGTGGTTATAGGTCGCGGGAGGGTGGTCGATATCTTAGGGGGCGGCAGAGGTGATATTAAGCCTCAAAAGTAGTTCCGCGGAGCCCATTTAGTACTTTTTCAAGACAAATATCATAATTATGAGTAGTAATATCTTTTAAACTAAAAACGAAAATTTTCAGAAAATATTGAAGTAATGTTACTTTAACTGCTCGCAGGCGACATGCGCCACAGGCAAAAATGTTTTAAATACAAAAGAAACATTTTAAAAAAAAATCGATACCAGAAAAGTTATTAGTAAAGTTGATTGTTTTAAGGCAAAATTGGTTAAATAATACTTTTAACTAACCCTTTTTTTAACTAAAATCTAATGCCGACATAAAACTTGTGTATCGTATTGGGTTAAAATCGTTTAAGGTGTTCTTGAGTGATCGTGTATTGAGAAAGACAATTTATGTTATGATCCGATCTAGGTGTTTTAGGAACTAAATAACTCACATTTAATAAAAATTTAAAAATAAAATGTTCACGTTTTTAATATTCCACTATTTCCCATTTATTTGACTCCCATACCTATATTTGCGCCCCTTAAGGTCTTAGCCATTGGCGTAGCTCTATCTTGAACAAAAAGCAAACATAGGTTTTAAAGAGTCGTGAAAAGTGTGCAATGAATAAAAAAAAATACGCGCATTAAATGTTCTAATATTTTGATATAACAAATTTAATAATACATTTACCAACTTATTTATATGTATAGACAGCAAGTATGTAATTCAGCAATTCTACAAAGAAAGTTTTCTACGTCGCTGACTGAAAGCGTCTACCACACTGTCTAAGTCAACCTCAACATCTCTTTCTATGAATAACAATGACAAACCTGAGTGTCTCTCTTGAGTCATAGTTGTTCTAAGCCAATTAAAAACTCTCCTCATGGCAGAGAAAGACATCTCGCAAGTTGCACTTGAAATTGGAAGAATACTCGCAACTTTAAAAAGTTGGTAGAGGTTTGGATAGGTGTTTTCTGCTATATGTTGTTTGATAGAATCATGACCAACAGTTTGATTTAACCGAAAAATACAATTCTTTAAAACGGTCATTTCTGCTCTTAGAGCAAAAGTATTAATATTAAAAATTTCCCGTATTGCTCGACGAATTTATTCCATTTAACGACGTGGGAAAACTTAATATGAAAATGGTTATGAAATTGTCACCAAAATCGGAAAATTTTCATAAGACACTAAACGCTAACCTTAAAAAACTAAAAAGATTATTATATTTATTTTAGAAAAACAGTTTAAAAAGGTCTTTTATAACCTTACGACATCTACAACCGGATTTCGGAAACAGAGGGGCAAAGGTCGCTGTCTTTATTAAATGCGAAATTTAACTTACACATCTATATCAGTGGCGCACCCAGGAATGTGTCTTGGGGGGGGCCCCGACAGCTACAAAGCGCTCCCTCAAAAAAGTGGCGGCCAAAAAAAAAAAACAAAAAAAAAAAAAAAAACAAAGGTCGTCATGTCTTTTCGCAACTACGCCACAGCTTGGGCTTGGGAGGGGCCCGAAGCCTCCTGATGTCAAATTTTAAGGTATTTTTCATGTTTTATCATCAAATATGTGGAAAATATATTAAAAATCTAAGGCTTGGGGGGGGGCCCGGGCCCCGGGGCCCCCCCCTGGGTGCGCCCTTGTCTATATTATTTTACAAGATGTCGCCAATATGTATGAAATATTCAATATGCATAATTATGTTTAAATTTAAAAAATATTTTCGGGAAATTGCATAAGTGCAGAAAAGTTACCGATAATTTAAAGAGAAAAAGCCTAATTCCGCAAGACAAGGGCTTTTTCCTGAAATGTAAACATTATCTGAATGATTTTAAATTTTAATGCACCTATTTTATTTGAATATTTCCCGAATAATAATAGAAATAGTAGTCGGTAGGGGAGGCCTAAAATACCTTAGGGGGGCCTGAGGGACTTCAGGGGGGGGGCCAGGCCCCCCCTGGCCCCCCCTAGCTACGCCAATGGTCTTAGCCCCCCCCGCTCTTTTAACCACGACACGCTACTGGGGTAAATTTATAAAAAACTACAATTTACAATAATTAATCACACTGTAAAATTTTAAGTGTGTTATTTATGTTATTTCTTTATGATTTTTGGTTTTTATTCACATAAATAAATATTAAGTATTGCTTTTATTTTCAACTATCGCCTGGGCTATAATCAGCTAAAAATAGTCACTTACTCCATAATAAACTGGAAGTAGGTACCTACACATACATATTCAAGAATTTTTTATTTGAATGCCACAAGACATAAACAAAATTCAAAAATAAATGTTAATGGTGTGTATAAGCATACTATGCAGTGTGTAATATTTGCACATTTTTTATTTGAAAATTATTTATAGATTAAAATTTTCTTTTCTTTTCTATTTCTTTTGTAAAATTTTTAAGGAACCTTTTTGTGACATTTAAAAACAAGCTTGAAAATAAACCTTTTCCTGTGTAGCTTAAGAAAAAAATGAATGGATCCATGACGGATCGGATATTTTCCTAGGGGCGATTCCATGCACATTGAAAATTTTCTTATAAAAATTAACTTAAAAATTTTGAATAAAAACTATGCACATATTTTTAATTAAGGACCATTTTTACCATATAAACTAAAAAAGCCATTTGACGGTACTATTTTTGTAAAGAAAATAATTAGTAAAACTTTTAGTTTTCCTCCGTGTATATTTGTATAAGAATTTCCTAGTTTTAACAAGTTGACTGTGATTTAAACAAATTACTAGCGCTGTCAAAATTGATTTATTATTGATGGTGTCACTTTTGGTGACACATCGTGTATCGTGGTTTTTCTGTCAGGTAAGTTAGCACAAATTTATTTTATTTTTTAGTATTTAGGATTTTATGTCCCGTCAGTAATCAAAAAATACATAATCTTCTAATAACGCGTGCACTCCTGACTACATACTTCTACATAAATGTTAACTGTAAACTCATCTGTTACTCTGTTATTTGCCATTTTTATTTTCCTCAATAAGCTTCACAATTTTAAAAAAAATCTTTTTCAAATTTGTCCCGCCAGTAATCAAAATTATAGAAATAACCATATACTTAGTTTCTTGTTAATTATTCCTGTGTAATAATTCTAAACCATTTGGGGTTATTTTATACATAGTTTACTAAAATTTCCTTGTCCGCTTTTAGGATGGCAAAAGTAAACACCCGTCGCAGAGAAAAACTTAGAGAGAATGTTAGAAACTACCGCATAAAAATTTTTGCAAATAAAACGACGAAGCAAAGCTACCTAACTAAATGACCGCACTGGATCAAATTCCGTTTAAATCTGCTCAATCTTTAGGTAAAGCTGTGAAAAGAGTTAACAAATCTTTACCGCAGCATACAGAAAAGAAAATGGCTGTTATTTCCAAGCGCTTTAACATCAATAGATCCCAATTTAAAAATTGCAAAATCTGATGATGATTTATTGCATCCAACATACTATTTGGAACCAAACGTTTTTGGAGATATCGATTTCAATCATTCTTATAGTAGAAGCAGATGAAATAAACTACGTAAAACCTTTCTTAAATAAAATGTGGGAAACTGGAAAAGCCATTCCAGAAATAAGCAGGTCACATCATTTTAAATACATTGAGGGCAAGTCTATTGAAATAAGAAAGACGCGGCAATTTTTTGAAAAGTTGACAAAAATTGTCCCGTCAGTAATCTCCCATCAGTAATCATTATATCAATTTTTATAAGCTAAACAAGTAATTAAATATAATTACTATTATGTTTTATAAACTTGTTTAGAGTACAGTTATTGACTATAATTTAGAAATATTTTGTTACATGTTTAATTTCAGAGAACTAAAGAATCAAACTTTTGCAAAAAATCTCTGCCCGAATTTCTGTCCCGTCAGTAATCACACTTTAAAAAATTATATCTTTTAAACTATCATAAGCTAAGATAAATTTTTCTTTGCATAAAAATTGCCTGCATTGATGTTTACCTGTAAACCAAAAATTATTGATTAATGATTACTTCTACTATAGAAAAAATGATATAAATGCCTGTAAATATGTGCGATTTGTCCCGTCAGTAATCATGGAACGTTCGAAATAGTGACCTTCATCGAGATCTAAAAATCGAAACTGTAGCAAAGACTATAAAAAAGTACGCAAAAAGCCATGAAGATAGACTCCATCGGCATGTGAATGTGGAAGCAATTCAGCTTCTAGACAATACTATGCTAGTTCGACGACTAAAAAGAGTGAAGCCGTTTGAGCTAGTAAACTAAGTGAATTACACATAAAACAAAATAATGCTATAAACACAACACAATTGTGAGTTACAGACTAAACAAAGCGGGGAGAACTGTTGAGTGAACCCTAAGTTTAAATCTGACTTTTCTAGTAAATTAAGTTAAAGCAAAATTGCTAATTAGTCTTACTGACTAGATTGTAATAAAAAAAACACAGTGTGTTTGGCAAATAAAAAAATAAAATAAAAAAGTAATCATGGAATCGCCCCTAGCAAGCCTATTAGCACACTTCAATTATGATTCAATGATATATCAGCCTTGAAAACAGTTTTTTGTAAATATCTCAGAAACTAAAGCGCTTACGAGGTGTTTTCTTATAACAAAAATTATTGAACAAAATGTAGTCTACTATATTCCGAAAGCCGCATATTCATACGATGCTCCGTTAAAGTTAGCATTTTTTTAAAAAATTAATCGTCAAAAAAGATTAATTAATGGATTTTGACCAATATCTAATCAGCTGGTTAGAGTGTCGAACAATATTTTACCAAAAAATTTTATGAAAATCGGTTCAGCGGTTTAGGAGCTATCGTGTTACAGACAGAAATAATACACACACCTCGACACACACACACACACACACACACACACACACACACACACACACAGACTGACATCACGACGATATTGCAAAATACACCCAAATAACACATTTTCGGCGTTATTTAAAAAAAAATCGTCGAATAATACCTTCTCTAGCCATTGTTACGCGGGCTAGAAAAGTAATAAGGGAGGTGCATTTTTAAACTATTTAACTTTTTTGTTTTTGAAGATATTATAGTGATTTTTACAAAGTGAAATATGAAAAGGATTAAAAAATACTGTTTTTGCATTTCTATCATAATTTTATTTTATATACCCTAAGGGGTAGGACCGAGGGGTCATCAGCTTTCAACAGTACTGTACAAATTTCACAACAGTACCCGACAGTACCACGACAGGATCCAACAGTACTCGACAGTACACGACAGTACCCAACAGTACTCGACAGTACCACGACAGGACCCAACAGTACTCGACAGTACCCAACAGTACTCGACAGTACACGACAGGACACGACAGTACCCAACAGTACACGACAGGACCCAACAGTACCCGACAGTACCCAACAGTACTCGACAGTACACGACACGACAGTACCCAACAGTACACGATAGTACGTAACAGTACTCAACAGTACACGATAGAATCCAACAGTACTCGACAGTACTCGGACACAACCCTCTGCGAAAAGACAGGATGACCTTTTTTTTTTTTGTTTTTTTTTTTTTTTTTTTTTTTTTGGTCGCCAGTGTTTTGAGGACGCGCTAAGGCCCTGTCGGCCTTCCCCAGGATGACCTTTTTTTTTTTTTTTTTTGCTCGCATGTTTTTTGAGGGCGCGCTTTGTCCCTGTCGGACCCCCCCCAAGGCACGACGACAGTACTCAACAGGACCCAACAGTACTCGACAGTACCCAACAGTAAGTACACCGACAGGACCCAACAGTACTCGACAATACACGACAGTACCCAACAGTACTCGACAGTACACGACAGTACCCAACAGTACTCAACAGGACCCAACAGTACACGTCAGGACCCAAGTCCTGTTGGACGCTGTACAAAATTTTAGGGTGCCGATGACCCCTCGGGTAGGACACTTTCCAAAATTTGTACACCTATTTCTGAAATACATGTATTTCACTGTTTTTTGTTATTTTAAACTATTTCAAAGTATTTTAAAGTATATGTCTTCCGATACCCAATCTCCACTTGTTTCTGTTTGCCCATAATTCATCATCTAGGCCTCTTATTCTTATTTCACTGTCTATTCCTTCTCTCCAGCTTCTTCTCGGCCTTTCTCGTTTTCTGCGGCCAGTTGGTTTTCATTGTAATATTTGTTTAGGTAGTCTTCCATCATCCATTCTTTGTACATGTCCGTACCACACCAGTTGTTTTGTTCTTATATCATCCACTAAAGTACGTTCACCCACTGTCATAATTTCTCTTATTCTTTGATTTGTAACTCTTTCTCTTTTTGATTTCCCTGCTGCTCTTCTCCAATAGTCCATCTCCGTAGCGGAAAGCATTTTTTATGTTCTATCTTTGATTGGCCATACTTCTGAGCCATATGTAATAATACTCTTTACAATGGTGTTATATATAAGCTTTTTGTTATGTTTTGATATACTTTGGTCCCAAATTATTCCATTTAATAAAGTTATTGCTTTTCTTCCTTGTACGTTTCTATCTTTTATAGCTTTGTCTAGTGTTCCATCAGCTGTAATTTTTAGACCTAAGTATTTATACTCATCACAGGACTGAATTCGCTGCCCAGTATTTAAGATTAGATCCTGTTTCGTTCCACCAATACACATATACTCTGTCTTATTGATATTATCCTCTAGTCCCTACTTATTGTACTCTTCTATTAGTTTTCGTGTCATATATTCGAGGTCATCATAATCCTGAGCCACTACTATCTGATCATCGGCGAAACATAAAGTATACAAGGTGGTTTCGTCCAACGGAATTCCCATGTTTTGGCATTTTCTCTTCCAGACTTTAAGGACCTGTTCCAAATATATCTTGAAGAGCGTAGGCGAGATACAGCAACCTTGTTTAAGACCTTTATTTACTTGAAAATAAGAATTTAATCAGATTTTTATTTTTTTTCGGATTTAATTTTTATTTTATGATTCCATGTTAAATTTGAAAAAAAAATATCTCAAAAACTAATCGATGGATTTTCAAAATTTTTACACAGTTGTAAAGATATTTAAGAGAACTTCAAAATAAGGTATCACTAGACCCACTTTCCCTATTCTAAATATAGAGGTTAAGTATACCCCCTGAAGATGGTGTGTGATCAAAATTTCAAGGTAGCCAAAAAGTATCCCACTCGCAAAGAAAATCGACGTGTCCGAGCGTTTCTCCAAATTCGCACGAAAAATACACAAAACACCTCTGTTACCTTTTAATTGGGACACCCTGTATGTGCCAACTACACTCAATTTTTTTTGTTAAATTTAATTTAAAAATCAAAACTTAATTTCCTTTAATCCATAGTTTCTAAAAGTAAAAAAAAACACTAGAAACCAGAGAAAAACAGGTGAAAAATTAAAATACATGTACCTAAACCTGAGTGTAAAACTTCTTTTATTTTAGTATTATTCTCAAATAAAAGGTCAAGTGGTCAAACAACATTCATATAAAAGTCAATTGTATAATTTGTATAATGTTGATGTTTTTTAAATGATTTAAATTAGTGAAACAATTTTCATAGCTATATTTAGCCATATTATCTCATCATTTTTTCATTAGAAATAAATGTGAGAAAAAATTTCTTTTATGATTGAACAATAAGGGGTGGATCCATTGTGCAATGAGGATGTACAGGGTGTCCCAAATTCGATGTTTTTGAGGGGTTTCAGCTTTCTAGGCATATAAAACCACATTTTATGACAATTTTTAGAGAAGGAGGGAGTGTTTAGCCTTGCGTTACACTTAATGCTTTTTAATCTATTTTTTCTTGCAAATTAGTTACAAAGGGGGGGTCAAAAATTCTGAATGTCGGTGTTACATAATTTATGAATGATCCTTTTGATGCAGCCTTCTGTTTGTAGGCTATGAAGGCATTTTAAAAGTCTGCATTTAGGAGGCCTTTATATATATCTCCTGAACATCAAGTCTGGTAAGTGGTGGTCAGATTTTTTCTATCTTCTTTAGAAATACCTGAAACAGGGCATTAAATCTGGAGCAAACATGGGTCTTGTCTACATACATCTTACCAAATATACCTTCTCGAAGGATAGTGTCCAAATGATCATAGCAAATCAAAACTTGTTTTCTGCTGCTCTAAATAGTTGAATTGATGTCTAGCTGCACCAGTCTCTTAAATTTTGAAGCCAAAATTGAGACCCAGATGTTCTTCTTTTCCTTGGGGCTCAACTTGCCTTTAATTTTTCCAAGAATATTTTAAAAAGCTCAGTGTAACCCAAGCGGGTAACAACTAGCCTGAAGTAACCCAAAATTTGTACATGTATTGCCAGTAAAGCCATGTAAATCTTGGGGTGATGTGAGGGGTGATCAGCTGCCCACAGTAAGTGTACAAAACTTGTCTACAGGACTATACAGGACACCACAGGGCACTATACAGGACACTACAAGACCAAGAATTACCACCAAGTCCTGTAGGATCATGTACTTTGGTTCAGCTGATCACCCCTTGGTATAACCCCATGACATCATCAGAAGGAAAAAAGACAGAGAAAATCAGTCAATCTGTTTGTGCATTTACATTGCTGTGTCTCCTTTTAGTCGTTTTTACTTCTTATAAAAACAAAAAGATAAAAAATTATGAAATATGAATATAACAACCAACCTTTTAAGAGAAAGGAAAAGGTACACTTAGTCCTAGCTAATAGAAGCATAGTGAAGATATAGAGGAAGAATAAACTTTTCCTCTAAGCTTTTTAATAAAATTAGGTTTTGGTTTTTTGTGTCAATGATCCCACTCCCAAATGACACACTTGCCCTTATTTTTGTCCCAAAGTTCCGCAATGCTTACCTTATCAGCAGGGAAGGAAATAATCCATAAAATATGCAGTGAAATGTTCAGTTTTTTGAGGTGTTTACAATGGACACGGCACACACATTCACAGACGAACTGGGATGGGCCAGCCACATAAACAACAACAACTCAAAGACACACAACACTCCTCTATGACTACGCGATATGAACTGAAACAAAAAATGCACAAACTTTACTTCGGTACGGTTGCATACGAGGTCAAACCAAATTCAACATCTGAAAACCCCAGGGTGCAGAGCCCACGATCCTCGACTTTGGGGACGTTATAGCTAGGGTTACCAGACGTCCGGATTAATCCGGACATGTCCGGATTTTTACTACGTCCGGGTGGGTCCGGGCGGATTTTTCATAAACGTCCGGATTTTAAAGTAGCCGCCTTTATAAACATCAAATAATGCAAAATAAACTAGTTTCAAAAAATGTAATTAAACAATAATCGTCGATAAATTTAGCAGTGTGAATTCACCTTTAAGCGGGGTCTTCACATAACGTTTTACTTTACATCTTGCCTGTTCAGTCAAAACGCATCAAGTAAAACTTTGTGTGTAGACGGAAAAACAGACGTTTTACTTGAACTGATTTAAGACGGAAGACCGCCTTCGAATAAAACCATCGTTTTGTATCAAAAACTGATCTAAAAACGTACGTTAAAACTATCAAGTGTCTACGCTAGTCTTTCAACCGTCATACTTGACCCTTTTGACTGACAGGCAAGACGTAAGGTAAAACGTTATGTTAAGACCCCGCTTAAAGTAGTATTATTAATTTCGCCTTGTTGAAGTTTACACTTCTGCCGTGTGGTCTTAAGCACACACAATTTTTTTGATGAAGTTTGTAATCTAAAAAAGTACATATCAGACAATTTTACTTCTGATGACCACAATCTGCCTACCCACGAAAAATGGGCAAAATATTTTAATGCAAGTATTTCTACCCAGTGGACCAAAGAAAGAAATAGGCTGCTTTTATCTTCTGTAAAAGGAATACTCATGACTTCATACAATTTAAGAAATATGAGCTGCTCAGAATTTTACGATTTTGTACTTCTGCCTAAAAATTCAACGCTGTTGAATAAAATACAAAGCAGTGAAAAGTACCTATAATATAGTGGGTATATTATGTTATTTATTAGTTATTGTTTCAATAAAAAAAAAGTTGATTTTTTGTGTGTGGCATCGAAAAAATTTTGACGTCCGGATTTTGTCCGGATTTTCTTGACGGCTGGTCCTGGTTAGAGACGTTTTCATCTGGTAACCCTAGTTATAGCCGTCATAGATAAGCGTCTATAATCGGCCGGTGACTAATCTACGAAACAATAAAAAAGCGGCAATACCAGAGATCACCGATTAACATATTCTTGCTTTCCTTAAACCATTTTTACATTCCTAGCCCGCGCAGCAATGGGTAGAGAAGGTATTATTTTCTAAGGTCACTATATAACAAAATTTCTTACTTCGTTTTATAGTAACCTTATTATTTTCGAGGAATTTTTTTTTTCAGATAACGCCGAAAATGTGTTATTTCGATGTATTTTTACCTATTTTAGCAATATCATCGTGACGTCAGTCTGTATGTGTGTGTGTGTCTGTCTGTCCGTAACACGATAACTCCTAAACCGCTGAACCGATTTTCACAAAATGTTCAGGTAAAATAGTGTTCGACGCTGTAACGCGAGCTGATTAGATTTTGGTCAAAATCCATTAATGCTAATAACAGTTTTTTGACAATTAAAATTTTTTAAAAATGCTAACTTTTTAACGGAACATCGCAACAATATACAGTTCTCGGACAATATGGACAATAAAAAAATCAAAAAATGTATATTTGAAAATAGTTTTCGAAAAAATTTCGGCGTTCCCTCGGTGTTGAGAGTAAAAATCAGGGCAATACTAACCTGTGTTGTCGATATATTGACTATATTGATTGGTAGAAATAAAGCGACCAGCCTACTTTCTACACAGAATTTTTTTTAAAACAAGTTTGACATGACTCAACGCAGACGACGCACATTGTGTTCTTTTTATGATTTAGGGGGATTTAATTAAAACAATGACCCAAATATATTTTGAAACACATTGCTTCAATGTGCGACGTCTGCTTTCCAAAAACATTTAATTTTTTTTGAGATCTAGCTTTAAAGAGAGAGTATTTAAAACATAAAACTGTGTTTTTCTAATTAAAGTATGAATATTATTAAATATATTATTGATTTACATGAAGCAAAAAACCATTCCTAATATATTAAATAAAGAATTACTCAACTAAAACAGTATTAAAGTATATTGAAGCAGTGGCGCACTCAGGAATATGTCTTGGGTGGGCCAAAACTTTTGGGGGGGGCGAGTCCCCATTTTTTTATTCATGAAATATGTCAAAAATACTTTTAAAAAAGCTTGGGGGAGGAAACGCCTTCACCCACCCCTGGGTGCGCCCATGATTGAAAAAATCCTAATTTTCATTATAAAGCAAAAATAAATACTAATTTTCAAATAAAATGATTTGGTTTAGATTGTCTTGACTCCCCATGCAACCGAACTCTAACCTGAAAGGCGAGCTGTAAACAAACGGATTGTGCCACTTTTTATTTAAAGAATAAATTTTTGAAATTTTGTGAAAATTCAGCTCAGTTTTGACATCAAAATTCAACAATTTTTTTTTTTATACGGTTAACTTTAAATTCCCAAGAAATCCCGTAAAGAACTTGGGACTAGTTTTCGATCGCGTAGCAATATTTGACACAAAGGACGCGGTGATTTAAATCAGATGACGTCATCCCTATTTTTAAAAAAAATCTTTTTGTATGGTTTAAAATTTTTTTTAAATCCATATTTGTTACCTACGTAGTACAGTGGGCAATGATTTATTTTGTCTTTGTTAAATTAAGTTTCTTCTCTACAAATGATTTACGAAAACTGTTTAAAAAACGACATAAAAATTTAGGAATCACGTGATGTAAACAAGCGCTTGGTGTAGTGATGGGTTCACTCGAGTGAAAAATCCTCGGTCATTCGAGGATCGATATCCTCGGTATGTTTCGAGGATTTTTCTCGATCCTCGATGATTTCCGTGACATGAAACATGAAACCACCTAAGACATTTCGTGTGTGCCGTCTGCCGGGCATTTTGTTTTGTTTTGTATAGAGGACTGAGGAAAGGATAACCTTTTAATTATTTTAAATCGCTTCGAGTTTCCTCAATTCTCAATTACACTTAAAATAGGTATTTTATATAGAATAATTTTTATCATTATTTATATCTAGGGTAAAAATTAAAAATAAAGCGATTAGCCTAAAACCGCCTTTGTAACGTGTAGTTTGTAGTTCCCAGAAATTTCATTTTAGCTTGAAACCTTGCCAAGTTGCCACAAAACAAAAAAACTCAAAATCCTTAAACTCAGAAACCCACAAAACCACGTTTTTCAAATATTCTTATGGGAAATAAAGAAACGAAAAACCAAACCTTCAAAATGTTATTTATATAGCAATTAAATCAATTATTAATTGTTTACACACCATTATGTTTTCCAGAAGACAACTATTGGCAACAATGCACTGAAAGCAAATCTCCGGGCTATGTTACACAACCACACAGCCGAAAGTAAACATCAAAAACAAAACATTCATTAAGTAATGGCCGAGGATTCCTCGAACGAATGATCATCCGATTATTAAAATCCTCGAGGATCGATACTCGAGGATTGAAATTATCCGATTATGCCCATCACTAGCTTGGTGTTCTGTGAACAAGCGTATGAACTAATGCGTAGCTTTGAGGAAAGTAAAGCTTCATTTTAATTTATTTTTAGCTATTTTCCAGATTTGCAGATGTACTTTTTTAATTTATTTATATAGATTTCACAAAAATAGTTTAGCAAAATATTTTTAAGAGTTGTAAAAAATTTTAAAATTAACTTATACCCTGTTTCCACCAATGCATACCCATCCCGATTCAAAACACGCATCACGTGATGGGCCATGGATTTGCATCGGTTTTAAATGCAGCATCACCTGATGCGTTTTTTGAATCGGGGTGGGCATGCATTGGTGGAAACAGGGTTTTATATTTACTGTGTGAACGAACTAATTTAGGACTGTGACGTTAATTCTAGCCATAACCTAATTTTCTCGATCTCTTTCGCAAGCAACTGTTAGCACGTGTGAAGCTGGTTCAGCGCTGATCTTGGGATTATCTCGACCAGACACCTTTAAAAAAAATGGTAGGTGACTTAAATGAAAAGAAACATAATGGGCTTTATAAGGAATATCAAATTTTGTTTTTGACTTTTTTAGTTTTTCAGATATTAGGCTTCAAAGTTTAGCATATGTTAGGTTGCTTTATTTTTCTTTCAGTCGGCCACTAAAGAAGTCAACCCCGAAAAACCCGCACAGGAGGTTGCTCCGATCCATCACATCAGGATCACTTTGACTTCCCGCATTGTCAGGTCACTGGAGAAGGTCTGCTCAGACCTCATCGGTGCTGCCAAGAAGCAGAAACTGAGGGTCAAGGGACCAGTGCGTATGCCGACCAAGATTCTGCGTATTACCACTCGTAAAACTCCGTGTGGTGAAGGTTCCAAGACTTGGGATAGGTAAGTTCTTGTGTCTTGTGAGATTTTGTTAAAAAAAAAAACTATAAAACTTCAGTCATGTATAATTTATTTTTATTTTCTAGATTCCAAATGAGAATCCACAAGAGAGTGATTGATCTACATTCTCCCTCAGAAATTGTAAAGCAAATCACATCTATAAACATTGAACCTGGTGTGGAAGTTGAAGTTACCATTGCCGATGCTTAGGCTTGCTTCAACTTAAGTTTTTTAGGTTTTGTACATCTAAATTTTTAAGGTTTTTAGGTTTTAAGAAAATAAAAATACATATATGTCCCACCAATATATATTTAACCTATGAGCATTATCGCAGTTGTTTTATTTTTGGTGGTAAATCAGTTTACCATTATTACCTATGAGTATTTACCTTACACTCTTATTTATAAACTTGATACTGATTATATTAAAATGATTTGGTATTAAGAAGTGTGTAGGTATCTAAAAAGAGGGATTTAAATATTAACTGTCAGTTCAAGTTTTCAGTGTCAACTTACTTTTAGTTCTGGTTTTTCTAATTTAAAAGAAGCAAGGAATAGATGGAATGCTAAAATAACAAATTTTTTCTTCAACTTTATCTTATTTTCAAGAAGTTCCAAAAAGTTTGTTTCTATTTTTAAAATTTTTCCCTTATTGAGTCAAAGTACTGCTACAATTTCAATGAGATGTCAAGCTTGCTTGACAATGAGTACCCATAGGTGCATTTTTGTTTGGTCACATGCTTGAACTCATGGTCGTTTGGCCGCCAAATTGATAGATTTTTTGTTAGTGTATCTCCCTACCCAGTCATCCGATTTTAATTTTTAAAGGCTTGTTATACTCCTTTGTTAAAGGCAAATGAATTTTGTAATTACACATTTTTTAATAAATCAAGTAGTCTTTGAGATATACCAAGATTATTAGTATTTCTGCTCGCAAAAGAATTAAAATAATAACCATGCCATCGAAGAATTATTTATTCCATCACCATGCTCATTTTACTGTATCTACAATATTATTGACATTTGTTTTTTCTTTTTTACATAGAAGGCTTTAAACCTTTCATAAAAGAGGAAATTGACTTTATGTTTTTAAAGTTCGATGGATGGTACCCAGACTGCCTTAAAGAGGGTGGTTTCTAAAACTGTTCACAAGATTATACAAAAAGTGAATTTGCAGTGAAACGATGCATCGTAGCGAAAAACGTTAAGAATAATTTTTTATAGTACTTTTAATTCCGCTTCTTCTGACCATTGTCATATCTTACAATTAAAAAAAATATATCAATTTTGGAGCGAAAACCTGGAATTTTTACTAAATTGTATATTTTAGCTGGCTTGTACAGCTAACTATCAAAGCTAGGATGCTAAGTGATACATCGGAAGAAGCGAAATTAAAAGTACTACAAAAAACTAATTTTAACGTTTCTCGCTAGGATGCATCGTTTCGCTGCAAATTCACTGTTTCTATAAAATTGTGAACAGTTTCAGAAACCATCCTCTTTAAGGCAGTCTTTAGGGGTACCATCCAACGAACTTTAAAAACATATAGTCAATATCCTTGTCCGTGTAACAAAAAAAAACAAATGTCAATAATATTGTAGCTACAATAAAATGAGCATGGGTATTATTTTAACTCTTTTGCGAGCGGAAATACTAATAATCTTGGTATATCTCAAAAACTACGTAATTTATCAAAAAATGTGTTTGCCTTTCAAAAAGAAGTAAAACAAGCTTTACAAAATTAAAATAGGACCACTGGGTAGGCAGATACACTTAAACAAAAAATCTTTTAATTTGGAGGCCATTTTTAAAGATGGCGGCCAAACGATCATGAGTTCGACCACGCGACCAAACTTTTTTTATACTGCTATGGGTGCTTAACAAAGCCCCGCAGTCAAACTGAACGCAGACTAACTAGAAAAATGTCAAAAATTTTAAGAAGAGGATCAGCTAGGATTTATATGAATATGGCTCTGAAGTCAGGAGAGTCCATATTGAAAATGTGAAATTAGTTTTTGGAACCATTTTTTGTAACCTATACTTCATCCAGGCACACTGTGTAATATTTATTCAGAGAGAAATAAATTTTTCTATGGTTTTTTAATCAAGCCTAATTGGTTATAGCAGGCAAGTTTGTGTCTTCTTTGTTTGGAAAATAATGTATTACAGTCAATCATAAAAAATTTTTTTAATGTTAAATATAGACAAAATTGTGTTCTTGTAAAATGATACATTGCAGAAAATAATACTCTGCCAATCTATGGGCACCTAAGCTCACACTAGGTACTATAGTTATAGTGTGAGCTAATATAATCAAAAACTGAAATATATTTTATTCAACTCCAGACTCAATTACCTTTCGTTTGATACCACACAAGCCATGTTTTGACTTAAACTCAATTTTTTTAAATCTATCCCCCACCCTTTTGAAAAAACTAAAATGTATTTTGTTTAACTCCAGACTCAATTACCTTTTCACTTAAACTCTAATTTTTGACATCTACCCCCACCCTTTTTTTTAAAATAAACTAAAATTCATTTTTTTTAACTCCAGACTTAATTACCTTTCGTTTGATATCACACACGCAATATTTTCACATAAACTCTAATTTTTGGAATCTACCCCCACCCTTTTATTTGGCTTGCGTTCGGTGGATTTTGTTCATTTTTAAATGGGACCATCACGGCCGGTACTTAGGTACCAAATTTCATTAAAATCGGACAAGCGGTTTTTGAGTTATGCGGGTTGGTCGTTACAGACAGACAGACAGACAGCAAAACAAAAAAGTTTCAAAATCATCTGAAACGCAAAGATATATAAATATTTTTGAAATCGGAGCAACTTTTTTTTTCTCGAAAAAATTAGGATCACCATAGCTCACACTACTTATAGTAGTAGTGTGAGCTAATATATTTTTTTATCTAATTTAGTTTTAAATATATTTTTAATATAAGAATTAAAATGTTGCACAAATATATAGCAAAAAAATTATGTCATTTAAAGGAAAATTTTACTTTAATTTCAAAAATACAAATGGTTTTGGTTAAAAACTTTTTTAAGTATTTCAAGATTTTCTAATTCTGCAAGCTTTTGAACCATTTGAAGGCTTTAAGTTTTTTAAGTATTCCAACTTTTATAAATTCTTTTCAAGTTTTTAAACTTTTTACCTTTGTTAAGTTTTACAAGGCTTGGTCCTTTTTTAAAATTTTTGAAGTTTTTTAAGTTAGAGCCTGTCCTTAAATTATGTAACTCTCTAGGAGGGGAGGGGGTGGCCTTGAGTTACACTCAATGTTTTTTCTTCAAAAATACTGAATTTTTGCGTTACGTAATTTAAGGATGTTCCCTTTAAAAAGAAAATATTGAAAAAGTATACAAAAGTAAAATCTTTTAAACTTTTTAAAACCTAAAAAAGTTCAAAATTAATTTTTTTTAGAAAGTTGAAAAGATTGAAAAACAACATCTTAAAAAGTGTGAGATTATGTATTTAGAAGTAATTTTTACCTGAGAGTGATAAGGTGGGATTTATACATGGGACAGTGTGGTTAGATGGGATTTATACCTGGCACATTTTAATTAGATATTTAAAACTGGTAGTGTGGTGATGTGGGATTTATACCTCAAACAGTGTAGTTGGTTGGATAAGCACATGGAACAATTTAGTGAGATGTTAATGATACCTGGGACAGTGGTTAGATGGGACTTAGCTAGGACAGTGAGTTTAAACGGCATTTATACCTCGGACAGTACAGTTAGATATATTTTTTCTGAAGACAGTGTGGTTAGATGGGGTTTATATTTGCGACAGTGATGTTAGATATGATTTATACCAGAGATTGTGTGGTTAACCGGGATTTATATATGGGACAGTGTGGTTAGATATGATTTTTACTAGAGTGGTTAGATGGGATTTATACTTGGGACAGTGTGGTTAGATATTATTTATACCAAAGATAGTGTGGTTATATGACATTTATACCTGGGACAGTGTGATTACCCGGGATTTATACTTGGGACAGTATGATAAGATGGGAATTATACTTCGGGCAGTGTTTCTTCTTAATGTGAAGAATAACTACAAAGGAAGTACCACAAACATTTGCTTTTTTAGAAATAAAACAATATTGATAATAAAAATTGTATTTTAAAATTAATACAATAATTACTCTTGATACACATCTGATTATCTAAAACACTACGTCGACGTCCCAAATACATTCTGTTTGACATATATTTAGAATCTGCCAAAAATGTACAAGAAACGCCTTAACACTACTATAGCTTAAAAGGATTGTAGACAGAAAGCGAACCTATCTTTTTTTTAATTTTAAGTTAGTTAAAAACCTTAAATTGGGTCACTGTTTTGCAGGATATTTTTCAACATATTTGTCCTATTTCGGTCATGTTCCTTAACTACACTTTGTCCTGAACCAAAATCAAACTGGACGCGCGATTAACGCTACGCTTTCTCAGATATTATTAAACTTAAAAAATTGAAAACTGGGTGGGTTCTATGCAGGGTTGTCCCAGACTTTCAAAAAACGGCGCTGTTCCGCGCCTAATCAGGTGGTGGTCTTCATTGTTTAGTGTGTGGTCTGCAAGACCACCGAATAAAATTCGAAGACACACAAGTTCTCTGCGCTTCCTCTTCATACTATCCAAGACTCTATAGAGAAGCAATCGAAATTCATAAACACCAGCAGAACTTCAACAGATCTGAAGAAACTCTTAAAATTAACAGAACATGGGTACCGGTTCTTAAAAACACTAAACGGCTCGCTTACAATAACAAAACTGAATCAAGTGAATGTGACCAATCACCGACCAGCTCTGATATACGCCCCGCCCACCATAGCGTATATAACCTGCGCCCGCGACAGACTAACCACCAGTCTTCGAGAAGCCGACAAACAGTTAACATCTCCTGAAGATGCCATCCACTCGAGATGGCGAAACGTCGAGAACGAATTTCCAACGACGGCCGAACAGCCCGAAAGCATACCCATTGGACGATGGCCGCGAAAGCCTTTCATACCCTGTAGATATGTTTAATACAGCATCTAATTAGGCTTGGAATTAAATACGTTAAAATTTAAACATTTATGAAATTCCCATGTTCTTACGTTTATCTGGGACGCATGGTATAAAAAACTCGCCTAAATTTAATTTTCCTAAGTTTAATAACCGAGAAAATACAGTTTTCACTCGGACACCCGGTAAAAAAGACTAAAAAAGCTAAAAAATATCCTGTATTTATTGGTGAATTCGACCCTCAACAAAAAATATAATACAATGAATCAATATAATATTTATGTACCAAAGTTTTTCCCGTCCAATTTTTTTAAACTAAAACACATAAGTAACAAATAAAAATATGTGGATCATCATATTTATAAAAAATCTAGCATAATTTTGTGACCATTTTTTTTTATAGAAATATTTCTTTTTGTAAACTCATACTTACAAAACACTATTAAAAAATCAAATACGTTCTTTTTTTAAAAATATTCACCATACCACTAATAGTTAAAATATAAAACAAATAAAACATTTTTGCAATTTTTTCTTTTTCAATACGAGCAAAATAGTCTTGTATGGTCTATTCAGTTTATTTTGGAACCTCTTTTAAACATTGATGTGCTATTCTTCAAAAATTAAACATTGATGTGCTATTCTTCAAAAAATTTATCTCAATTTTGATACAGGTAATACTATTATTAATATTGTTCTACTGGTTTTTAGAAAGAGAAATGAAAGCCTTTCCGATCAAAAATGATCATTCATTAAAAATAAGACAAATTTTTCCATAATTTAAGAATAGCTGACAGACAAACTCTTAAAACAGGTCCCTAAATAATTTGAATGAACCATAATAAGGCGGATTTTCAACACTATTCAAAAATCAACAGATAGAACATAGCTTATTGTAACTTTAAAATAAAACATCACAAATATATCTAGACTATCTTTACCTTAAAGCAATATAAATATGATTTAAACATGAAAAACGCGTTATTTAAGCAATTTTTTGAGCGAATAAAATTGTAAAATTAAGTTTTTATTAACCATAAACCAATATTTTTAAATATTTAAATAATAAATGGACAATTTAAAAATTATTATTTGGTACAGGCATTATTATGAAGTACCTAGTTTACTAAAAATAATAAAAGTACCTATATAAAATTGAATGAAAACAAGAAACAGATGGTCTGTCTTGAAAGATAACGCTACTGTAGAAAAGCAAAAGAATTTACTCACAAAAATTAGTTTTCGAGATAACTAATCTTGTAGGATATTTTTCTACACTGAAATATTTTTGTATGATTTTTTTTTAAGGTTTGATAAGGCTCTTCCTTATTTTAGAAGATATATAGGTGATAAAAATTTCTGTTTATGCAGAGGAAAAAGAAAAAATTAAAAAATTAAAAAAAAAACTAGGGAATAAAGTATTCTTTGCGACAACATTCTTTTGCTTTTGCACTGTAGTACTTTAACGAAAACCAATAAGGACAATTTTTTAATTTTTAAACGAAACCAATAACAAACAATAGTAAACAGTGACTTCTAAAGGTGTTAAAAATCCAACTTATTAAAGAATAGACAAATTTATATAATTTTAAGAAATTTTTAAGTCAGCTTATGTACAGTTCAAAGGATTGACAGAATAATGACGTTTATTACGTCACAATAATTGCTTTTACGAGTCAACGACTACTCTATGCTCTGTCTCTTTTCTACCCACGGAATTGTCCTTTTCTGTTTCTTTCTCACGTGTGGACACGGATAATAGAACATTAGCGAATTGGATTTGACCAAAGTAAAACCGGCCGCGTCCCAACCAAAAAAACCCAGAGAACAAAAGACGAAATGTCAAATTCTTGTCAACCGCTGTTTTTGTTTATTTTTTTGAACGTTTTTGCGAGTTTTCTTAATCGAATTTGGATAAATTGGAGAAATATCGGTAACACAACACAAAAACAACCCGTCTTCCGCCATTTTGCACGGGCCCAGTGTTGCCAACTATTGGAAAGCGAAAATCCGTAGCGTGAACGCGAAAAATCTGTAGAAATCCGTAGGTTCAAAGAAAACAAAAAAGGTGCTTTTTTTACAATTAAAAAGTTTATATTGGTTTTATTTTTTCTTTTTTTGACAGTGACAGGAGTGCACAACTTTTTTGGTTCGGAATTGCACGAGAACGGTACGGTACCTACTGCTCCGTTCCAACGGATCCAAATAAACTTTTTTGCAGTGCCGCCAATTTTTTAAACGGATAAACCGTTATAATTAGAAGAAATAAAATGTACGTACTTTTTTAACCTTTTTTATTTAGTTAAGGTACGTACAAACACTAATATTTTCTAGTGCAACATACATAACGTAAAACATAGTTTAACTTTTGTGGCGCGAAGCGTTGTTTGACTCCTCATCAAACAACGCGCGAAGTAATACAATTCGTTCTAAATAATGTTGCAACGACCGTCCACTAGATGTCTAGAAAAATAAGGTCACTGATCCAAGCAAAACCTTTTTACAAAATGATTAAAATGTAGGAAAAAAGTAAAGATAACTGAGGACTGATAAGGAGGAATGAGACGCGGCCGCCGTTGTGTTTCGATGTTTATCGTTTTTTAGTAAAATTGCCAAAAATCTGTAGATTTGGATCCAAAATCGGATATCGGAGATTGAAATCCAAAATCCGTAGATCTACAGATAAATCCGTAGGGTTGGCAACACTGCACAGGCCTGTCACGATAAAATCAAAGTATAAAACAGTTTGGTTTGGGCTGCTGGCAGGCCATGACCCACAAAACACCAATATGTCAAACGCATGGCGTCCCCACTTTTTCTATTTTGGTTGATTGTGAAATCCAATCTTTTTAATGTTCTAATATCTCTGCGTGTGGAGGAAAAGAAAAATTACTATGTTTGGCTATCAGTAGTCAACAGACTGCCTTTTGTAAAGTAGGTATGACCATGTGACCTGTTTAGTTTTCTTCATGTTAAATCAAATGGATGAATAAACTTTTTCGGATGTTAATATCGATACTAAAGCCTATTAAAACCATTAATAGAAAGCGTTCCGGCATATTGGATTCAAATCAACCTAAACATATGGCTTGGATTAAAAAAGACGCTTTTAATAAAATTTGAAACGGACTGCTTTCAAATGACGTTGACAATTTCTCAATACGATGATTTGACGTTGTCAAAGTTGGGTGAATTTTTATTTTTGATTTAAATTTAAGAAAATCTTTGGATTTTGAAACTTTTGAAAGACAAAGCAATTATCTTGAGTTGACTTACTTGGCATTTTTTAAAACAAGTCAAACGGTAAAACCGCAGCCAACGATAAAGACCGACCATGGCGCGTTATAAGCAAGTCGGCGGTCACGTGATCTTAGGAGTTCCAGGATTCTTCTTTGGCAGTTTGTTTTTTGGTATGGACACATTGTTAACATTTACAAAAAATGACAGATCTCCCTCAACAACTAGAGATGCTACCAGGATTGTTGTTCAAAAATGTCATCAGGCACAGGCAGACTGTGTCACGTTCTTGGGTTAAAATCCAATTTTTGTTTATTTTAGTATTAGATAGAACAATAAAATTTTGAAATGTTCTCAATATTTGATAAAACTTTTGATTTCTTATGAGCTTGAAGCCTTGAAGTGTTTCAAGACTTTCTTGTATTGGAGTTTCCATTTGGTGCCGCTCGACATCAGCTAATCGAACAGTAGATACAGGTTGTCTACTTAGGTATTTCGGAACATTTTTAAAAATCCTTGGGTCTTTGTCTTTTAACATTTTTTTAGGTCTCCATTTACAACACACTTATGAAACCAAATAACCTGCTCGTTAGGAAAATGTTTGATGCAAACTTGTGGACGTTTTAAGAAACTTAAATCATTAGGAGTTTTTCGCAACCAAATTTCATGCATTTGTTTATCCACTGGCAAATTAAAAGACACATATTCGGTTTCAGTTTTATAGTTGGACCGACAACCAACAACACTACACGTTCGCGGCATTGTTTATCGTATAGGTATTTTCTTTTTAATTTACTCATTAGCCATTAATTAGTTTAACGCAGATCACGACCGTCTTTTTTGTGGGCTTTTTTAATAACTTTGATAAAATTCACATAAAATTCGTGCCCGAATTAAAAAAAAAATCGACGTAAACATACCAAAACTGAAAACACACATGTTTTATAATGACAGCTGGCTGGGAGGCATTCTTTTGTGACCCTCCTACGGTCACGTGATATTTTCGCGCCCGGGCCGGTCTTTCTCGTGGGCTGCGGGTTAAACGGTATCTCTCCTAAGGTAACTGATAATGGGTGTCTTTAAGCTTAGAAAAGAGATGGCGCTGAGAGCGCGGCACCCATTATCAGTAGCCTTAATTTATCCAAGCCATACGTTGGGGTTCATTTGAAATCCAACATGCCGGCACGCTTGTAGCAGACATTTTTAGAGGCATTTACCAGTACAGATGTGACGCACATGGTTATAAAATGACAGTTGTCACTATTCTGTCAAACAAGTCAATTTTCTCTAGTAAACAGTCCATAAGTCAACGAAAAACAAATATTTTAGAATACCTTACTTACAACCTATAGTTATGCTATCTATTTTTACACAGGACACAAAAAGTCGAAATCAAAAAAACGTGTTTTAAAAAAATGCGAACGATTAAGATAGGTATTTGAAAAACGAAGTTGTGGATTTTTGGACCAAAAATGTTGTTTCTTTATTTAATTAATAAAACGATTAGACGATCAATAAATTTAAAATACTTTCTTAAAGCCTAAAAAAAAATCTAACGCAGGGAAGATCAAACAAATAGGAAACAGTAATCATGAATTTAATGCTCACGTCATATAACTTGGCAAAAAGTTCGTAGAGAGACGATCGGTAAGTTACAGGGCGAGGCTTGTAGACGTGTAAGCCAATCGTTAAGTTACAAGGCGGGGCTTGTAGCCGTATACGTCAGTCGTTAGGTTACAAGGCGGGGCTTATAAACGTTTACACCAATCGATAAGTTACAAGGCGGGGCTTGTACACGTGTAAGCCAAATGGTTAAGTAACAAGGCGCGGCTTGCAGCCGTATACGTCAGTCGTTTGGTTACAAGGCGGAGTTTGTAGACGTTTACTCCAATCGATAAGTTACAAGGCGGGGCTTGTAGACGTGTAAGCAAATTGTTAAGCAACAAGGCGAGGCTTGTCGCGTATATAGAATTAATTCAGCTCCTAGCCAATAAAAAAAGGGGTTGTTAACGTTACACCTACCCGCGCCAGCGTTCGACAAGTTAAATGACGAGACTTCTATTTTCAAGTAAAGAAGAATTCGAGTTACTATCTTGGTATCCACTGTTCACTATTTGATCAATGTTTCCTGATAAAATCCCAATTGGACACTTTTGAAACGTTTCAAGAACAGAAAAAGCTAAAAATATATTATCAGTAAGAATTAATTTCTTTGTCTCGTCTAGATCTGAAAGTTTCCTAAAAATGCCCAGCTCAGTTACACAGAATTATGAACTTTTTGAAAAAAAAACAATGAATAGTGTCAGAATTTTGTGTTTGATCCAACAACATCATATATTGTAGTCATACTTACTTTTTTCTTCTTAAATACTATTTAAAGTGGTGGATGCATGGCGCTGTGATTACTTCACGTTGATATTAACTGAAACAAAAAAAATAAGTTATAGGCTGTCACTAGCGTTTTAAAACCAGGTTTATAGACCTTCACTAACTCTATCAAACTATCAAAAAAGCCCCAAAAAAAAAGACAAAAAAAAATATCAAAAAAACAAAAAAAATTAAAAATATTAAGTGTGTTTTAACCCCAACCTAACAGAGTCCTTTTTAGGTATTGTTTTATGGAATTTGGAAAAACACATGGACATGACAATTATGTTTATGATGGACACACTTTTTGGCTATCTTCAAAAAGCATATTTAAGGGGGGAACCCTCTTGTAAAATGTTTGGGGCAGTCTCATGTCTATCCATACCAAATGTTGCTTCACTCATTTAATGCAGTATATCACTCAAAGCTCACATGTAGGCCTGAACTATTACTCCAAAATCAGCAAATAAACACTATTTGGCATAGCCCATATATGATATTTTTCTCAATATTACAATCTTGTGTGTATACTTACAGATTTGACTGTGGATTTTATGAAATATTTCTTGTTGGTGAGATCGAAATCGGGATAATTGTCGTAGACTTTTTGACAGACTGTTTTCATTGTGATCTCTTCAAGGTTAGCGCCCTCTAGCAGTTTCTTGATGAACTTCTTAATTTCATCGTCCTATAAAAGCAAATATTAGCGGTTTTTTGTACAACACTTCATTTACAAATGCATTTTTGGGGCATATATTGGTGAAAAGTAAATTAAAAACATTTAAGAAGTGTATAAAATGTAAAATGAACCGAACCGAAACGATTCTCATATTTTAATAAAAATGACTTTTTAAATAAAACTAAAAAGGGCCATATTGGACCTGACATCAGATGCCAAGTTTAACCTGAACTTTAAACTTCTAACCTGTTAAATTAGTGTGAAAAACTTACAGTGGGAGGTCCAGACTTCTTGCCTTTGCCTCTCTTGGATAAAGGTTCATCTTCAGAAGATGTAGCTTCATTTTCACTTTCCTCGCTTCCTGACGAATTCTTCGCTTTCCTGCCTCGTCCTAGATGAAATAAAAAATAGGCATATTGTCAGAAACAGTGGCGTATATAGAAAAATGTTTCGGGGGGGGGGGGGGGGGGATTCGGTTCGGTTGTTTTTTTTTAATTAAAAAAAATAAAACGACATTTAATAGAACATTTATTTCCTAGCTAAAAATGTTATATAAACGATTTTATAAAACATATAGTTTGCTCTCAATAAACAAAAATAAACGAAGTTTGATTTTTTCCTTAAAAAACACCAAGTTTAACTGAGTATAAATTCCTTAAAAATAGCCCAAAATTAAAAAAAAATATTTTATGTTGTTGAAAAAGAAAACTCCGATTTTATGTTTTCTATATCAGGAGCCATTTTTGACCAAAATTCAAAATGGTGGACTACTTTAGAACAGATATTTGTCACCCCCCTAAGAAATTTTTCAGTGTGCCACTGTAATAAAACCTAAACAGCAGAAAAAATGCCCAGTCTTTACCATATTCTACCGTAATATTACTTAATAAAATTAATCAAAAAATTATCTATTGACCCCTAAATGTTAGCTGTTTTTAGAAAATAGACTTTATGATATAGCTTTTATAACTTGAATTTAAACATTACGATAATTTGTTAATTTATTTTTAAATTTAACTTAAAAACTTTATCGATACTATTTACTAAAATCGGTCAAAAAATAAAAATTATATTACAAAAAAACAAATGTATTGTAGTTTCGATAATAACTATTAAATAACTATTATTCCTCTAGTTCCAGAATTTATAAATGTCTTTTGCCCGTTTGGAATTTACAATTTTTCATATTGGGTATATTGTGGCTCTCAAAAATACTCTGCCAAATTAAGGGCCCCTAAGCCCACACTAGGTACTATAGTTATAGTGTACGTGTGAGCTATAACTAAAAACTGAAATTCACCTCCACACTAAATTACCTTTTGTTTGATACCACACAAGCCATGTTTTGACTTAAACTCAAATTTTTGAAATGCACCCCCACCCTTAAAAAAACAAAAACTAAATAAAATGTATTTTGTTGAACTCCGGACTTAATTACCTTTCGTTTGATATCACACACGCCATATTTTCACTTACTCTAATTTTTGAAATATACCCCCACCCTTTTTTTTTAAATAAATTAAAATGTATTTTGTTGAACTCCGGACTTAATTACCTTTCGTTTGATATCACACACGCCATATTTTCACTTACTCTAATTTTTGAAATATACCCCCACCCTTTTTTTTTAAATAAATTAAAATGTATTTTGTTTAACTCCAGACTTAATTACCTTTCGTTTGATATCACACACGCCATATTTTCACATAAACTCTAATTTTTGAAATCTATCCCCACCCTTTTATTTGGTTTGTGTTCGGTGGATTTTGTTCATTTTTAAATGGGACCATCTCGACCCAAGACCCAGCCTAGGTACCAAATTTCATTGAAATCGGCCAAGCGGTTTTTGAGTTATGCGCGTTGGTCGTTACAGACAGACATACAGACAGACAGACATACAGACAGACAGACGGCGCAACAAAAAAGTTTCAAAATCATCTGAAACGCAAAGATATATAAAAATTTTTGAAATCGGAGCAACTTTTTTTTTCTCGAAAAAATTAGGATCACCATAGCTCACACTACTATAGTATAGTATATGTGTGAGCTAAAACCTGCTACTCAACATAAAAGAAAATGACGGTTTACTGTGGACTAGATGGGGTTCTTACCTGGTGTTTTTTTGGCTGTGCTCCCTCTGGCGGCCCTGCCACGCCCTTTGGCGGGAGTCTTTTTGCTTTTGCTGACGGCCTTTGCGGGCGTTTTCTTCTTTTTGGCTTTGGGTTCATCGTCGAACTATAAAGATAACAAAAATAAATACCATAATGTTTTATTCAAATGTCTTTAACTAGCAGTTAAAAAACAAATACCAAAAATCTACTAGAAAAAAAGTTGAAGAATATCCGCTTAGCCACCAAAAATTTTTGTTTTCTTTATTCATGTGTACTAAAATTTACGTTTGTAGTATTATTGGCTTATAACTCCGCTAACCGACATATAATACCCTGTTTCCACCAATGCATGCCCATCACGTGATGCGTTTTTTGAAAAAATGCATTGGTGAAAACAGGGTATAACGTCGCGAAGGCGGTAAAAAATGCAATAAGCATTGACCCAACTTGAGGGACAAATTATGTGACGGTCACGGGTACTATTTTCCGTTTCATCTGCCTGCATTTTGTTTCATTTTTGCTTGTTTCTTGGTTGCTGTCGCCACTTGTTAAAAGCATACGGTTTCGCAGGTATTATTTCGTTTATTTCTCTTACCAAGATCGATTGTAAGATTTATAAGCCTTCTCTCTAGCTTTACAAGGGTGTTACATTGACCATGCAATGTTTTGATAAGCCCCGTAAGGACGAAACAGTTAACTGTCAACACTTATTAGGTGTCCATTAGATCTTGGACCCTCGTGTGTGTACAGGGTGATTTTTTATAATTGCAAGATCGCTATAACTCGGTTATTATTGGGAGTAGAAAGTTCAAGCAAAAACTATTCGGTTTGGTAAATTATGGCCACTTTAGGCCTACCATTAGTATTTTTTTATAGGTTATAATATACAGGGGACGACAATCAGATCAATTTTTTTAAAGGGAACATCCTATAGACTTTTGTATTTTTAAGTTACGCAAAAAATTAGCTTTACAGATATATGTAACACTATGGCTCTATCTTTGTTAGTTTTCGAGATATTGACGATTGAAATTCCGAAAATTAGCAAATTTTAAATACGGTGCGGAGTATTTCCTGTGACAAGTCACAAACAATATTAAGATGTGTGGATACCTAATGACGTTGTCAGTGCCAAATTTTAAATATTTATCAACAATGTTGCTTTATTCCAATGCAGAAAAGCAAGAAATACTTTTATTATATGCGAAAAATAATAAAAATGCCACTGCTACTGCGAGAGAATATCGAGAACTGTATCCAGCCCGACAATGTCCTAAAATATCCACAATTCTTAGGATATATAGAAAATTTCGTCTGTGGAACGAAAAAAACGACTTGTTCGTCCAAACGAAGAGGCTAATTAAATATTTTACTACATTTTCAAGAAAGCCCACAAATTTCTATAAGAAAAGTATCTTCCGCATTAGTGCAAGAAGGATAGGAACGCTTGACGTCTTTTACCAAAGTAAGAAGTGTCCTAAGAACAAATTCTTATTGGGCATATAAACAACAAGAACTTCAAGGCCTAACACCCGATCAGAAAAGAAAAAGGGTAGAATTTTGTCACTTTATGCATAAAAGACTAAACGCAGAACCCCGTTTTTTAAATCACATTTTGTGGTCGGATGAGTCGACGTTTACAACTTGTGGTCTACCAAATAGACAGAATAGCAGACTATGGTCCACGACTAACCCTAATTTTGTAAAAGAAATTAAAATACTCGAGAGCTCAGAGAATTAATATCACTGTCTGTCAATGAGCTTAATGAAAATTTTTCTAATTTAATAACCAGAACAATAAATAATTTAAGAGATCGGTTTCAAAAATGTATTGAAGTCAATGGTGATAGGTTTGAACATTTGTTACGTTAATTTTTATTTATTTATGGACTTAAAACAATTAAAACATTTAAAAAATTGTCGTCTTTTGATTTTAAATTTCTATGAAAATTGACAAAGATGATTATTTATATTTATCAAACTGTCAGTCAATATTGTTTCAGTTTGTTATTTACAGTCTATACGTTAAATACTCCGCACCGTATACCTATTTAAAATTTGCTAATTTTCGGAATTTCAATCGTCAATATCTCGAAAACTAACAAAGATAGAGCCATAGTGTTATATATATCTGTAAAGCTAATTTTTTGCGGAACTTAAAAATACAAAAATATATAGGGTGTTCCCTTTAAAAAAATTGATCTGATTGTCGCCCCCTGTATATTATAACCTATAAAAAAAATACTAATGGTGGGTCTAAAGTGGCCATAATTTACCAAACCGAACAGTTTTTGTTTGAACTTTGTACTCCCAATAATAACCGAGTTATAGCGATCTTCAAATTATAAAAAATCACCCTGTACAGCTTTCGAGCACCCCACGAAAAAATACAAGAGAAACAAAACCATACTCGCTTAGCCATGAAACATTCTTTGAAAAAACTATTTTTAAGTTAAACTGTTGGTAAAATGCTACTTTCTGTATTATTACCAGTCTACAAATGTTAAAGTTATAAGAAATTTCGGAAACTTACATCACTCTCTGCATCTGACTCACTCAGGCTAGGATCCTCTTCGCTGCTGCCCTTCTTTGGACGACCTCGTTTGCGACCTATCAAAAATATCTATGAGTAAACGTATTTATACGTACGATGATTGGCTGGGCATGCTTTGCGGCAGCCTGACAATCAAGAGTTCACAGGTTCAATCCCGGCAGTTGACTTTTTTTTAAGCGCCGATACACACTTGTTTCTCTGCCGTGCGTTGCCCGCCGGTACACACACGCGTTTTTGTGAAGAATGCACGCATGACGAACGCGCGTTGCCGCTTAACTGTGTGAATCGCGTCAGTTATTGCATAATATCACGCTGCTACACCGCGCTGCAGAAAAACGCGTGTGTGTACCGGCTATAAAGTGTATTTTCAGCCGCGTTACCTAGAAGGCGTGGCAACGTTGACTTTAGTGCCACCTCTCGGAAGAGGCGTTAAGAGGATGGTCCCATTTGTCTTGACAAAGAGGCGTGGCAAAATTAAATCCTACTCAAGAAAGAGAGAATGCGCCTAAAGGAGTGGTCAGGGTATAGGACGTGATTATGGGCACCAAGTGACTTCAATACACTCTTGGTGTCCACCGATGTGAACTGGCAAATTATTTGCTACATAACAGGGCGGCCACCGTCTGAAGTTGCATTTTTTTTAACGATTTTTGACCAATTTTTCCAAATTTTATGACTTTATATTTTTTTCAATAAAATTTTATGGCCTTTTATAAAATCACCTGCATCTCAATTAAAGATATTTGAAAGAGCGTCACTGCTTATTTCCCATAGCGACCTCTAGGGGTGGTGGTTTATACTACGCTTGTAAGGTCATTGTGTTCTGAAGCCTGACGATGCAGATTTCGCAATTTAGTGACCCTATATTGTCAGAAATGCAAATTACCCCTGACTGTGCCACTGTACGAAACCATCTTGCAAACACGAAAAGCGCAAAACATTGTTTTGCAGTGATAAGAGAGTGGTTTCGCCTCTCTCCAAAATGGTAAATCAACTAGTTACCCCAGATGGTTGATGCGAGAAAAACTACTGAAAAGTGAAGAGTGGGAGTTGTAATTTTTAAGCGTGGGCATACATCAAGTAGAGAGAGGGTTTTCCCTACAAAGTGATTGGCGATGGAAAAACTGTAAGATTAGAAAGTGTTGTCTATAAAATGTGTAGAATGTTAACTCTAGGATTATTAGAAACGCCACTGACTTGGTTCCTCTAAGCTCTTCAAAGAGAGGTTAATGGATTACTTAGGTCCAACCTACCGTTAATAAAAACCCAAAGTCCGTTCACATTCTCAGTTTTGTTGAACTTGAACGAAAACCTCTAAAATAAATAGTCAGTAAAGAAACATAAGATTTGTCCATTTGAAGAACATTTTGTAGTTTGTTATTTCGGTAAGTTAAAGTTTTTATTTCAATATTTTGGGTCTTGTTTGTTTTATAGGTCATAAGAAAAGTCTTGTAACAATTTGTAAATGGCAACAGAGTTTTATTTTGGATTCATTAAAGTTTGTAACGTTTTTAAAACTATTTTATACACATAAGAGATCTACCACGGTACCCTCGTTTAAGGGTTCGATTTAAAGTGCCACGATAGAAATACACACGTAGGAGGTAGAGTTCTGAAGTATGGAAATTCATTTCTACAGTAAAAAACCCAACAAAAGAAAAAGTAAACATCCAGATCATCAAACCAGAACAATGGACAAAACACTACAAGGGACTGCTGCAGAAAACGAGACCCGAATATCTGGCAGCCTCTCCGAGAAGAGACATAGAAGTACACGGAGAGGAAGTAATCATCGAAAAAGAAATGATAAAGAATAGTATAAAAAAGCTTAAA
This sequence comes from Aspidapion aeneum, assembly GCA_963576565.1. Classification (NCBI taxonomy): domain Eukaryota; kingdom Metazoa; phylum Arthropoda; class Insecta; order Coleoptera; family Brentidae; genus Aspidapion; species Aspidapion aeneum. Next base: position 220,324,865 of record OY755038.1, on the reverse strand, counting down.
TCCGGAAAAGCTAGCAGATCTGGAGGAATATATGCTGAAATGCTCAAATATGGATCAGAGAAACTAATAGAAAATCTCACATATATTATCAATCAATGCATAAACGGACATCCAGTACCTGATGATTGGAAAATTGCATTCATATCCTCAATAAATAAAAAAGGAAACAAGCTGGATTGCAACAATTACAGTAGGATTCTTAGAGATCTAATAGAGAATGATTTTCATGAACAAGAAGAAGAAGAGCAAAGTGGGTTTCGTGCAGGCAGATCTTGTAGCGATAATGTTTTTTGTCTTAAACAAGTAATTGAGAAAAGGAGCGCCAGAAATATAGAGACTCATGTTACCTTTGTGGACTTACAAAAAGCATATGATACCGTTCCAGTAGAAAAACTATGGACAGTGTTAGAGCAGACTAATATCAATCATACATACATAAAAGCGATAAAAGAACTATACAAAGGGTCAAAATCTAAAATTAAAATTGGAAATCAACTTTCAAAAGAATTCCTGGTAACAAAAGGCTTAAGACAGGGATGTTGTATCTTAAAATATATATCGTAGTAGCTCTAAAAAACTGGAAACGGAAAGTGCAACGGCATGGGAATACAACTTAACGACCGATTTACCATATACACACTACAGTTTGCTGACGACCAAGTAATTGTAGCTAATGATAAAGAAGACATGGAGTATGAGTATATGATAAGAAAGTTAATGGAAGAATACCAAAAGTGGGGATTAACAGTGAACATGGACAAGACACAGTACTTATGTATTGGAAACGAGTCCAGTGAGTTAGAACTAGACAATGGACAAGTAATATCTCCATACAATGAGTATGTTTACTTTGATAAGACAGGAACAGACTGTAGAGAATTGTAAAAAAGAATAGTAAAGGCAAAAAAGGTTATTGGATGTCTTAACAGTATTTTATGGAGCAGAGAGATAAAAAAGAATGTAAGATTTAACATATATGAAACAATGGTGAAAAGCACGCTGTTGTAGGGAATAGAGACTTGTCGCGTAACAGAAAAATACAAAACAAAAATGGAAAGTGTCGAAATGGATGCAATAAGAAGATCAATGAGAATATGTAGAACAGATCAAATAAGAAATGAGATCATAAAAGAAAGAATGGGAATCAAAGGAAGCATAACGGATGACATCACTATAAGACAACTGATATGGTACGGGCATGTACAACGGATGAACGACGAAAGATTACCAAAGCAGGTCCTAGAATGACAACCAATAGGGCGCAGAAAAAGAGGGCGTCCTAAACAAGAATGGCAACAGTCAATCCAAAGATCAATGAGTCAATAAAATCTGACAGAAGATGATTGTCAGGATCGAAGGAGGTGGAGAATAGGCGTCGGACAACGTAGAAAAACGTTCTAAACCGACTAAATAATTTTTTTTTTTTTTTTAAATAAAATTGTACACGACAATATCCGAGAATAGTGTGTTGGCTATTCTCGTACAATATGCTTATTCACAAGCTATCGGTGGAGGGGGTGATGGATCTTTTGGAGCTCTGTCTCCGTAACTCTTACTTTCAAGTTAAAGATAAGTTTTACGCGCAAAATGATGGACTCCCAATGGGTTCATCTCTTTCGCCAGTGGTAGCAAACATCTACATGGAGTGGTTCGAGGATCATGCGATCAACACAGCAAGAGTCAAACCAAAACTATGGCTACGATACATGGATGACACATTTATTATTTGGCCGGAAAATGATGACGAACTACAAAATTTTCTACACCATTTAAACGGTATTCGACCAACAATCAAGTGCACCATGGAAATTGAAAAAGATTCGGCCTTACCTTTTTTGGATGTTCTTGTCAAACGATTAGACAGAAACATTCAAACCACTGTATATAGGAAACCTACACACACGGGACAGTACCTAAATTTTAAGTCTAATCATTCTGTTGCAACAAAACAAGGAGTTATAAGAAGTTTGTATTTAAGAGCCGTAAATATTTGTAGTAACAATGAAGAATTAACCACAGAAATTAACAACATTAAAAAAGGACTTACAACAGAATGGTTATTCCGAGAAATTAATAAACTCAACGATATTTAAAATTAAAAACAAACTAAATGTACCAAATTCTCAAAATAATAATCCGTTAGGTGTTATTAACATTCCATATGTTCAAGGGATTTCAGAAAACATAAGACGAATAGCTAAACACTATAATATAAAAACAGTATTTTCTTCGGGAAATACGATAAGAAGTTTTGTAACTAAAACAAAACCAGACAATCCCTCAAATAATAAGGAATCCCGTGTGAATGTGGTAAATCATATGTAGGTGAAACGAAACGCCCTCTTCAGGTTAGAGTAAATGAACATCTAAAAAGTACCCAATTAGGGGATATTGAAAAATCCGGTTTAGCAAATCATGCATGGTCAAATGATCACAGGATTCAGTGGTCAGAAGCTAAAGTTTTACATAAGGAGTTGCATTGGCGAAAACGAAAGTTTATTGAAGCTGCGTTTATAATGCAGAATAAAGAAGTTTTCAGTCAACCCAGCACGGACATACCAAACATATGGAAACCACTCCTTAAGGAAAACAGGCGTCTTACGATTAAAAAGGGGGCGGGCCGTCACACCTGACTGCACACCAAGTAGTATAAGTAGTAGCCTAGAGACTAGATTGTTTAGTTTACACTTGATAACGGTTAGAGATACTTACGTCTTGTTTTAAAATAAATAAAGACAATGGAAGTCCGAAATTTTATTTCTACACAATCATTGTCTACGAGTTTCAAACAAAGATGCTTATTCACCATAACGACCCTTAGTGGTAACCGCTTGTAATTAAAATCTGCGCAAAAAATGGCGGCCAAGGTTACGTCGCCTCTATTGGACGTTAGGGCCGATTAATAAACGAGAGAGCAAGAGAAAGAGAAACTTACCAGCACCGCCGCCACCACCACCCCTTCCTCGCACGACCTTGGGTTTCTCGTCGCTGTCATACTCTTCACCGCCCGGTTTGAACTCTTCATCGCTTGTGCTGTCATCTTTCAAATTCGGTCTCTTACCTGTCAAAAAAACGTGATTTGTTGAGCGGCCCTGGTGGCTCAGTGCGCGAACCAAAGGGTGGTGGGTTTGATTCTCATGCCTGCCGCTAGATGCTTAAATCTACTATTTCATGCTGCCGCTAGATGCTTAAATTTACTATGAGTGAATACATATCCACCCAAGGCCAACACAAAAATAGAGGCCACGACCCTGAAAAAATCAGCTGTTCTCCCGGGGCTGAATTTTACATTGGGTCTTATGGGAGGTCAGACGTTTTTTTATGATATTTTCAAAATGGCACTACAGATTTCCGCAAAATTTCAGTGAAATATTCTCAGACACGATCCCGATATTCCACCAAAGGTTTGTAAGGAAGCAACATGATTAAAAGGTTAAAATTTTCAAGATTTAGCATTCCTTATTTTGAATTCAAATTACCCGCCATGTACCACATGCCAACTGTTATATTTGACATGTATTTGACTTTGTGATAGTGATTGTCACATTCGCTTCTGCTTTAAACTTAATTTTTGTGTGAGCTAATGAAGCGGCTATGAAAAATTAGGGCTTACTATACATTTAAAAAAAATTGTTCTGCCAGAATAAAGTAAAAACAATCTCAAAAACGGCTTTATTTAACAAAAAATCAAATATCCATGAACCGTCATTCCAACTTCAAAATTTTAAAGAATCAGCTGTGTCGTAACGTGACCATCAAAAAAAAAATCAGCCCCGGATGTGACGTCAACAAAGTGGAGGATCGTGGCCCGTCCATTTTGATAGCCCTGATCCACCGTGGAGCATTAAGAGGACAGTACCATAAAAATTACGTAGATGGCGCTGCACGTTAGAGATCCCATTGCTTGACAAAGAGTATCAGGCAAAACTAAATCCTCAATCGAGAAAATCATGGGGTTATCCACTGGGGGTCTCCACATGCCTAGTATGAGTTGTAGCAGTCCTCCAATGATTTCAGAAGGTAAAAATGTAATCTATGAGGCCGCGTGGCTTAAGATGCATAGTCCAAACAAACCAAAATTATTTTTAGAATTTTTCTCTGTGTTAATGATGGTTGCAAGGCCAAATTCACAGCATATTTTTTCATATTGTTTTTAGACTTTGGAAATCGCTGGCCACATGACATAAAGATTTGTGAGGAAAGTATTTTTAATGTGACATATGAAAGACACAATTTCATACTATAGGTTAGGGTAATTACGTTGTTGAGATCCGCTGTCATTGATGTATATTTTACTTAAAGGGCTGGAATACAAACACCGCGGCGTCTGCCTCCAACTAGCATACTTGGACATGGTAGCATTATACTTTGGTTAATTAGATACAGGGCCGAACCCGAGGGCGGATATTAAGGTTTCAATAAAAATTTGAGTGGAAAAGGGGAACACCACCACCTGAACATTGGCGTAGCTAGCCTTGCTTTTCAGGGGGGGTCGTGGCCCCGGTCTATCTTGAACAAAAAGCAAACATAGGTTTTAAAGAGTCGTGCAAAGTGTGCAATGAATTAAAAAAAAATACGCGCATTAAATGTTCTAATATTTTAATATAACAAATTTAATAATACATTTACCAACTTATTTACATAGCAAGTATGTAATTCAGCAATTCTACAAAGAAAGTTTTCTACGTCGCTGACTAAAAGCGTCTACTACACTGTCTAAGTCGACCTCAACATCTTTTTCTATGAATAACAATGACAAACCTGAGTGTCTCTCTTGAGTCATAGTTGTTCTAAGCCAATTAAAAACTCTCCTCATGGCAAAGAAAGACCTCTCGCAAGTTGCACTTGAAATTGGAAGAATACTTGCAACTTTAAAAAGTTGGTAGAGGTTTGGATAGGTGTTTTCTGCTATATGTTGTTTGATAGAATCATGACCAACAGTTTGATTTAACCGAAAAATACAATTCTTTAAAACGGTCATTTCTGCTCTTAGAGCAGAAGTATTAATATTAAAAATTTCCCGGTATTGCTCGACGAATTTATTCCATTTAACGACGTGGGAAATCTTAATATGAAAATGGTTATGAAATTGTCACCAAAATCGGAAAATTTTCATAAGACACTAAACGCTAACCTCAAAAAAACTAAAAAGATTATTATATTTATTTTCGAAAAACAGTTTAAAAAGGTCTTTTATAACCTTACGACATCTACAACCCGATTTCGGAAACAGAGGGGCAAAGATCGCTGTCCTTATTAAATGCGAAATTTAACTTACACATCTATAATATTTTATAAGATGTCGCCAATATGTATGAAATATTCAATATGCATAATTATGTTTAAATTTAAAAAATATTTTCGGGAAATTGCATAAGTGCAGAAAAGTTACCGATAATTTAAAGAGAAAAAGCCGAATTCCGCAAGACAAGGGCTTTTTCCTGAAATGTAAACATTATCTGAATGATTTTAAATTTTAATGCACCTATTTTATTTGAATATTTCCCGAATAATAATAGAAAAATATGTATTTTCAGCGTCATGTTCTTTTACTAGTAGTCGGTAGGGGAGGCCTAAAATATCTTAGGGGGGGCCTGAGGGACTTCAGAAGGGGCCAGGCCCCCCCTGCCCCCCCCTAGCTACGCCAATGCACCTGAACATACTCATACAACAGGTTGGAAAAGATTTAAAGGTATATTCCCTCTACCCCACCCTCCAAACTAAACCAACCCCCCCGTACATAAAATTCTTGTTAAACACTAAGTTAACTCCTAATCATACAAAAAAAAAAAACTTTGCTAGGCTTAGTATAACTTACCTTTAGAGCGAGCACCTCGTTTCTCGTCGCTGGAGTAATCGTCGTGAGAGGAGTAACCTAAAGACAAAGTTTGAATTAGAACCAAAAATTAAACAAGGCAAAGGCATGCAAGAAAATAATATAATTTAAAGAAAAAAATAAAAAAGTATGTTAAAAATTTGACAAGGGATCGATGTCATTTTACAAGACGCTAGCGCTACCAAGTCCACTTTCAATCCCTGGCTTCGCAAGCGCAGATCTACCAATATTATTTACCTCATGTCTTAGAATAGATGCATACAGGGTGATTTTCACTTGAATGATTCTAACCACATGAAAATAGAAAGTTTCAAAAACCTAACCTAACAAAACCTAATCAAATCTAACTGAACCGAAGGAAACTGAACCAATAATTTTTTTCAAAAAAACTTTCCTAACTTCCTGCCCGGGATCCTAGAGGATGTGAATCCGAACCGAACCAAACTGAACCTAACTAAACTGAACCAAACCTAACCTAACCCAACTAAACTACAACACATACTGCTAATTAGGTTTAGTTGGGTAGGGTTAGGTTTGGATAGGTTCAGTTCAGTACGGTCCGGTTCGGATTCACATCCTCTAGCATCCCAGGTAGGAAGTCAGGAAAATTTTTTTTTTTTAAAAAAATATTGGTTTCGTTAGGTTAGGTTTTTGAAACTTTCTATTTTCATGTGGTTAGAATCATTCAAGTGAAAATCACCCTGTACAGGGTGGGGCATTTTCGTTGGTTTTATAAGGTACAGGCTAAACGGTAAGAGATACAAAAAAACTGACATACGTGTCCCGTCCTCTTTTTTAGTGTCTTTTTTAATGGCGCAATCAAATCTACGCTAACTATATTGGTTTAGCAGATATAGGGTGATTCTCAAAAATTGGCGATTTTTATTATCTCTTATTACTCGGTTATTTATGGAGATAGAAAAAAACTTCAAATACAAAAGTTTTATGATTTTCTACATATAATCCAGTGGCGTAACCAGAAAAATTAAAAATGTTTTAGTTTTCAAGATATTATCAAAAGTAACATTTTGTTAAATGGAACACCCAGTATGTAAGTATCTCAAAAAATTGATTTTTTTCTTGTGATTACAATGATATATAACACTTAATACTTTTCTTTGTCCTAAATAGGTATAATACGGAAAAATATATTTTTTTTGTAGTTGGCTATGAATTGATTCAATATTTTTTTATTTTATAGTTGGTATATTCAGAACCTACTTAACGAGAATATTAAGATATTACTAAACTATAACAACAACAACATAAATTTGTAATAAGAACTGAATAGTTACTATAAAAATTAGTTACAAAAGGTGCTCAAATTCTCTCCCATTCTGCTCAAGCCATTTTTCTACTCGACTTGTAACCGAACGAGTGGCGTTATAGATGCCAATATTTGATACTCTCTCAATGCAAATAATAAAATTTACCCTAAGTTCCTCTATATTGTTACTTCGTGTTTTATAAATTTCATTTTTGATAAATCCCCAAAAATAAAAGTCGAGGGTGGTCAGGTCGGGAGAACGCGGGGGCCATCGGTTTGGCCCATATGTACCAATCCAATTTTCATCAAAATTGGCAGTTAGCAAGTTCATTATCATATGGCTATTATGTGCTGGAGCACCGTCTTGTTGAAAATAAATGTTATTTATTTCACCTAATGGCATGTTATCCAACTCTATTATTACATATTCTTCCAAAATATGTATGTATCCTTCTGCATTCATGTTTTCATTAAAAAGCCTGTAGTTAAACACTCTATTTCGATACAGCGCTATCAATGCATGGAATCCAAAGCGTCCTTGTTGTACCCTGGCCACCGTCTGATGAGGATTTATGTTTGACCAATATCGATTATTATGTCGATTAAACATTCCTTCGCTAGATATATAAGCTTCGTCGGTCCATATTATATTTTGAAAAAAATTGGGATTCTGATTAATCTGTTGCAAATACCAATTGCAAAATTCAAAACGCCGTTGTTCATCTTCAGGATGTAAATTATGAAGCTCTCTTATTTTATAAGGTTTATACTTATGCTTTTTCAATATTCTTAAAACTCTACGTTTACGTATATACCAATATCATTCTCAATATTACGACTAGGTACCGTCGGATCAGCAGCAACACAAGCCAACGTATTTATTTCATCCGTTTCTCTATTTTCTTTATTGTAAATTTTATTTCTTGCTTTTCCAAATTATCCATACTCACTTAAATTGTAATACATTCTTTGAAACATCCTTTTGTCTGGCTGACGTCGTTCCGGATAACGGTATATAGTATATATATATAGTGTAAGTGCTGCATCTCTATTTTTATTAGATTCAATATAGCACTCAAACATGTTTAACTTTTCATTGTTTTGATCTTAGGTTTTGATAAAGATTCATCTTAGACAAAAGTAATAACAACAAAGCAAAAACAATACTTAATTGACGTTTGACTTTGTGACAAGTTAAAAAAGCAAAACAAAAGTTTATCCCATCCATAGCCAACTACAAAAAAAAATTTTTTTCGTATTTTACCTAATTAGGACAAAGAAAAGTATTAAGTGTTATATATCGCTGTAATCGCAAGAAAAAATTTAATTTTTTGAGGTACTTACATACAGGGTGTTCTGTTTAAAAAATGTTACTTTTGATAATATCTTGTAAAATAAAATATTTTTAATTTTTCTGGGTACGCCACTGAATCATACGTATAAAATCATAAAACTTTTGTATTTGAAGAATTTTTGTGTCTCCATAAATAAACGAGTAATAAAAGATAATAAAAATCGGCAATTTTTGAGTATCACCCTGTATCTGCTAAACTAATCTAGTTAGCCTAGATTTGATGAGGCCATTAAAAAAGACACTTAAAAAGAGGACGGGACACGTATGTCAGTTTTTTTGTATCTCTTACCGTTTAGCCTGTACCCTATAAAACCAACGAAAATGCCCCACCCTGTACATCGATTCTAATACATGAGGTAAATAATATTGGTAGATCTACGCATGCGAAGCCAGGGATTGGAAGTGGACTTGGTAGCGCTAGCGTCTTGTTGTCATTTTTAGCAGCAGAATCTGGTGAATCATGTAAAATCCTACAACTTATATATTATAACCAATCACCCCACCATTGTACAAGTTGGTTTAGTTTTAAATCAGCATTTAAAAAAAAATCCCAAAAAAAATAATGTCATTTCACTTTTGTAATTATAAGTGTTGTTTAAGTAGTATTTTAATTTTCTTAAATTACTGCATGTATTGTATAAATAAATTTAAAGTTAGTAATAGTCTTGACTTACCCCTATTATTAGCCCGTACTGCTGAAGCTCTTTTAGGCCTTCCTGCAGAGTTCTTTTCGCCTGTGACAGGAGCAGCATTCTGAAAATACAAATAATCAGTTACAATAATAAATCTAGAAGTTTCTAAAAAATTAATTTCTAAAAATTTGTTTTTGGTAAAAAATATTGTATTGTACTAAAATATTACCTTGCTTCCTGGTTCTTTAGGTGTCAACAAAAAGTCCATAATTTTGGTTATCAGGTCATCTTTGGACCCCATCTTCGGCAGATCCAGCTGTTCACAGATTTGTTTCACATCTTTGATCTATTCACAAATTATATACATTAACAAATAATACAGGTCATTGGGATGATGTTACAAATTGAAAATAATCAAATCATATTGTTACAAATTTAAGTTATTTAAATTTTATAATTGGAATTTATTTAGGTTTAGTGTAGTATTAGGTTGATTTATCTTAAGGTTGTATTCTTAGTCTAGGTTTTAGTTGCGTTATCTGTGACTTGCGGTCGCAATAATACGAGAACTTTCCGGACGTCGAAGGCTGCCGGAAAGTTCGAGAGAGATGGACGATCCTATATATAGGGCTGGGGTCGCGCACCAGGCAGTCAGTCAGAGATAACCAATGGTAGTGATCGCTAGATGTTAACGCGAAGTTAATAGGCGTATTAAAGTAGTGAATTATTAGCAAGTTATTAGTAAGTTTAAGTGCGTGTTTTTGTACATAATTTGTCGGAATAAATTGACGTATCGTTTTCAACAATTGCGAGTTTTAATTTGTCGTTGTGAACCCGTAACAATATGATCAATTTCTAGATAATAGAGTTATTGTAATCCACTTTTAGATTCCCCAGTATCTAAGAGCCAATAGTATGGTTTGATTATTTTAAATATAAAACATGATCTGTAAGTCATGCTTTACATCATACCAAGATTTTAGTGAATTCTTAATTCTTAAATATTAGAACACTCAATTTTCACGTAAACTATTGCTCTGGGCGACTTGAAACAACCTTTTTATGTAAAAATGTAAGTAGTAGTAGTCACAAAGTTTTTTAATATTCATATAAAAAACAATAATAAAAAACCTTCGTTTTTTTTTTTTTAAATACATTCTCAAAATTTAAAAAAAAGTTATTAGTTTTAGTTGCAAAACAGCTTTTTTCCCGTTTTTTTTTTATCACAATGAACAACAAACTAATTTTGACTTAACAATTTTTTAAAACTCACCTCCAAATCATTTAAGAACTCAATCTTCTTCTTATATCTTTTGGAGTTCTTCTTAAAGGTAAAACCATTGAACCTTTTGATGTTTTTCTTTAACATGGTTACCTATGCGAAAAAAAATACAATTTTATTTTATATTTTTTGATAGCAAAGATCTAAGAAACCTATCAGTGATTTTTTACATCAATATCAGCACTGTAATGGCTTATATTCCCTACTCAAGCGCGGATCTGGGTGAAAATCTAGGGGGGGGGGGTAATTTGTCTATTTTTCATTTAATAACAAAAAGTGCATATTTTCTTGTTATTTTCGAGTTATCATGTCGGAGAGAGACAGATAAGGATGATTCTACCAAAAGTGGGCTATATGGATATCATTTTTCGTCATTGCCTTTAAATAACAGTACAGCACAGTAAATAATTTTGTTTTTTTTAAATTTATGTAACTAATTAGGTGTAAGCTAAGAAAAATTTATTTTCCCTAATTTTAGGAATTATTGCATAAAAATTCCAGAGGGATGAGTACCAGAGGAATGAGTTTTTTAATGGTTTTCCAATTTAAATCAAAATCTATTTAGACTACTTAACTTAAGTTTTATATAAACAAAGTTCCTATACTTATAATTTTAAAACGATCAGCAAAAAATTATACTATTGATATCAGTCGAATATTTACTTACCAGAGGAATGATAATTGAATCGTTCCTTTTGGATTTCTCTGAAAAAACTCATTTTCTGCCGAAAATAAAAAGATCTAACTTAAACCAAACTAAAGTTGACATTATCTGTCACAACTTGTCACCCTCACAAGTAAATTAGATATCCAGGGCCGTCTCTTTCTCTAGAAATTAACCGGTGGTATTCACAAATATTGTGTTATTAAAAATGGAGCACGTTTAAAATTGTAAAATTTTCTGGAGAAAATGTAAATTCGGATTTTCAAAAATATGACTGCAAACTTAAGTTTTATCAATTTTTTGATAAATAGTTAAGACTTGGTTAAACATTATTTATTAGGATATTTTTTTCAATCTGAGTTTTTAATATTTGGTTTGGGACTACACCAGAGGAATGAGGTATTTGCTTTGTAATAAAAAAAAATTATAAACTTGCAATTTTTTTATACATTAAACTCAAATGAGGGATGAGTACCAGAGGAATGAGTTTTTGAATGGTTTTCCAATTTAAATCAAAATCTATTTAGACTACTTAACTTAAGTTTTATATAAACAAAGTTCCTATACTTATAATTTTAAAACAATCAACAAAAAAATTATATTATTGATATCAGTCGAATATTTACTTACCAGAGGAATGATAATTGAAGCGTTCCCTTTGGATTTCTCTGAAAAAAACTAATTTTCTGCCGAAAATAAAAAGATCTATAACTTAAACCAAACTAAAGTTGACATTATCTGTCACAACTTGTCACCCTCACAAGTAAATTAGATATCCAGGGCCGTCTCTTTCTCTAGAAATTAACCGGTGGTATTCACAAATATTGTGTTGTTAAAAATGGAGCACGTTTAAAATTGTAAAATTTTCCGGAGAAAATGTAAATTCGGATTTTTAAAATAATGACTGCAAACTTAAGTTTTATCAATTTTTTGATAAATAGATAAGACTTGGTTAAACATTATTTATTAGGATATTTTTTTTAATCTGAGTTTTTAATATTTGGTTTGGGACTACACCAGAGGAATGAGGTATTTGCTTCGTAATAAAAAAAAATTATAAACTTGCAATTTTTTTTATACATTAAACTCAAATGAGGGATGAGTACCAGAGGAATGAGTTTTTTAATGGTTTTCCAATTTAAATCAAAATCTATTTAGACTACTTAACTTAGGTTTTATATAAACAAAGTTCCTATACTTATAATTTTAAAACAATCAACAAAAAAATTATACTATTGATATCAGTCGAATATTTACTTACCAGAGGAATGATAATTGAAGCATTCCTTTTGGATTTCTCTGAAAAAACTTATTTTCTGCCGAAAATAAAAAGATCTATAACTTAAACCAAACTAAAGTTGACATTATCTGTCACAACTTGTCACCCTCACAAGTCAATTAGATATCCAGGGCCGTCTCTTTCTCTAGAAATTAACCGATGGTATTCACAAATACTGTGTTATTAAAAACTTAAGTTTTATCAATTTTTTGATAAATAGTTAAGACTTGGTTAAACATTATTTATTAGGATATTTTTCTCAATCTGAGTTTTTAATATTTGGTTTGGGACTACACCAGAGGAATGAGGTATTTGCTTTGTAATAAAAAAATTATAAACTTGCAATTTTAAAATAAAGAAAACATTTTGTTTTAAATCTTATAACTAAAACTATGCTTCATTTGCAGTCTGTGTTTGAAAAATATGCATTCCCACTCCACAGCACCATTTTTGTAGAATCATCCATAACTTATTTTTGAGTGAACATTTTTTCTCTTACATACCTTACTCATATGGTTGGCTAAAAAGTGGTGCAGAAAAACGTTGAAATATACATACCTTGCCAACCATCCTGTATAACAAAGTGTGCAAATTTTTCAATTCATCATTCTTGAAGCGAGTAATACTTGCTTCGACTCTGGGAAGTTCACTCAGAGGAAGACCACCGCCATCAATGAAGATAACCTGGGTGGGCTGAAAAGAAGAAAAGTCAAATTAACAATAAAGTGTCTCAAACAGGCCAAAAAGTTCCATTATTGCAAATCAATTTAATAGTCAAATTCATATATGTGTGAATGCTCAAAAAGCGTATCTTTTTCGTTTTTTTTTTAATAGCTTCAAAATAACACTTAAGTATTGATAACTGAAAGTGGTGGGTAATCTCTTTTAGATTTAACAAACTCACCTCTTCATCTTCCTCTTCACTTTCTTCATCGTCCTCCTCCTCTTCTTCCTCTTCTTCTGCTTCCTCTTCTTCTTTATCTTCATCCTTTTCTTCCGGTTTTTTGCTGTTCTTTTTCGGAGCAGGTTTGGCATTTTCTTTTTTCTTTGTCTCCTTACTGGCTGTCACTTTCTTCTTTTTCTCGGGCACTTCTACTTCTTCGTCTTCCTCCTCTTCACCTTCCTCTTCCTCCTCATCTTCTTCTTCTTCAGCGCCCTCTTCATCTGAAACATGAATAACAGAATAAATTTTAACATAAAAGGATTCATAGGGGAGAGGTTCGTACTTAATCATTTTATAATATTCTCAAGAATGTAAAATACCCTTGACTGTGCCACTGTACGAAACCAGCTTGGAAAAACGAGAAACGCAAAACATAGTTAGTTTTGCAGAGATAAGAAATTGGTTCCGCCTCCCTCTACATTGGTAAACAGTTGGTTGCCGCCTACCTACACAGCTGGTGGTTGATGCGAGAAAAACTACTGAAAAGTGGGAGTTGTAATGGTTTAGTGTGAGTGGGATACATCAAGTAGAGAGAGGGTTTTCCCTTCAAAGTGATAAAACTGTGAGATAAGAAAATGTTGTCTATAAAATGTCATTTTATCTCTGTTCTGTTTTCGTTTAGGTTTTCTTGTTTAGCTTATTAGCTAGAATGTTAAGTAAACTTTAGGATTATGAGCAACGCCACTGACTTGGTTCCTCCAAGCTCTTCAAACAGGAGATAATGCATTACTTAGGTCCAACCTACCATTAATAAAACCCCCAAACTTTTAGGTGAAAAATCGGTAGTCACATTCTAAGTTTTGTTAAACTTAAACTAAAGCCTCTAAAATAATTGTCAGTAAAGAAACAAGATTTTTCTATTTGAATAATATTTTACAGTTTGTATTTATGGTAAGTTAAAGTTTTTATTTTAATATTTTGGGTCTTGTTTGTTTTATAGGTCATAACAAGTCTTGTAACAATTTGTGAATTGCAACAGAGTTTTACTTTGTAGTCATTAAAGTTTGTAACGTTTTTAAAACTGTTTTATATTTATTTTATACACACAAGAGATCTAATTCGGTACGCTTGTTTAAGGGTTCGATTTAAAATAAAATCGTACCAGACAATATCTCGTCTTCACACCATAATTTATATTATTTTCACATAAACTTTAAAAAAATACATACAAAATAATTTTGGCGACATTGGGTCATAGGCGAGGGGTCATCGGCACCCTAAAATTTTGTACAGCGTCCAACAGGACTTGGGTCCTGACGTGTACTGTTGGGTCCTGTTGAGTACTGTTGGGTACTGTCGTGTACTGTCGAGTACTGTTGGGTATTGTCGAGTACTGTTGGGTCCTGTCGGTGTACTGTCGTGTACTGTCGAGTACTGTTGGGTCCTGGCGGTGTACTGTTGGGTCCTGTTGAGTACTGTCGTCGTGCCTCGCCCTCAAAAAACATGCAAGCAAAAAAAAAAAAAGGTCATCATCTTTGGGGAACCGCGCCGCGCTCACAAATCTTGCGACCAAAAAAAAAGGTCATCCTAGGGAAGGCCGATAGGGCCTTCGCGCGTTTCATATGTAAATGAATGAACCGAACCGCGCCGTAGAAATTTGAACCACGCCGTCTCCAAAAAAAAAAAAAAAAGGTCATCCTGTCGTTTTGCATCAACGCCACTGTTTCGGGTAAGAGGGTTGTGAGTACTGTTGGATTCTATCGTGTACTGTTAAGTCCTATTACGTACTGTCGTGTACTGTTGGGTACTGTCGTGTACTGTTGGGTACTGTCGTAGTACTGTCGAGTACTGTTGAGTCCTGTCGTGTACTGTCGAGTACTGTTGGGTCCTGTCGTGTACTGTCGAGTACTGTTGGGTCCTGTCGTGTACTGTCGAGTACTGTTGGGTACTGTCGTGTGCTGTCGAGTACTGTTGGGTACTGTCGTGTACTGTCGAGTACTGTTGGATCCTGTCGTGGTACTGTCGGGTACTGTTGTGAAATTTGTACAGTACTGTTGAAAGCTGATGACCCCTCGGTCATAGGCCACTTGATTCTTAGCCATTAGTTTTAGTGATTAATGATAATAGTGTTTATTGTAGGTGTTGAATGTAAGTATTTTGCTTCTTTTGATGCAGTTTTTTTAGTGCATAGTTAGGGGAATTTTGCCTGAAATGGCATACCTGAGTGAGACAGCATCTTGGTAAAAACCCTTTAAATTTGGCAACAATATGCATTGGTTTATATGCACTTGGACATGTAAAAGTCGCTGTGTAAATTTAGTAAATTATCTATGGAGCTTGTACATTCTGTTATATGCTGCCAGTTAGAGAAGTTTTCTATTAGGTATTGTAGAAGTTTCTGTTACTTCAAGTGTTGAAAGTTTTTTATTAGAAGACAATAGATAGTTTAGGTTGTGCTACGTATTTTTACGTAAGACTGCACGTTAAGCGCTCTCAGTTTTGTTCCAAATTTGAGTTTAAGTTGAATGTTTTTACGTTACCATAACAAGTGTACTAATAGCAGAGAATATGGAATTCGGCACTGTGTTTTTTTGATGTTACAATTTTGTTTTTTATCTTTTCAACTACAGTAGGAATATGTTTGCAAATAATCGTTTGTACGGGAAGCGGAAATTATCGTCTAGGCCTCATTTTTCGATCGGTCAATCAACCAATCCTATTCTTTGGTAACGTTAAGGTGCCCGCAGACTGCCGTAAGCTAACGTAAATACGTAAGCTCCTAACGTGACCTTGACGACGGTGTGACGAAGTGCGCTTGTGTAACTGTCAAATCTCATGCTTACGTAAAAATACGTAGCACAACTTAAACTATCTAATAAAGAAATTAAATTGAATTCTGCTGAAATTTGCTAATTTAAGCTAGCTTTAACAGCCAACAAGAACCGTTGACGTGGGTGGCATCACGGGGGTGCGGGCTGCATCGATCGCCGCAATTGATTCACAAGAGAACGAACCGAAGTAAGGACCAGATTATGTGTACTGTAAAATTTCGTCCTCTTTCTATATTTCATAATTAGAATGCGACATAACAGCGACGGTGCATTGGAATTGGGTCCAGTTAAGCGTGGCGCCAGCTTACTCATTCTCGTTTAAACACGAATACAAACACATACATACCGGGTATTAATTTCTAATTAGTATTAAAAATAAAAGCAAAACTAATCAAAGGCTTTCAAGTAAATAAAGGTCTTAAACAAGGTTGCTGTATCTCGCCTACGCTCTCCAAGATATACCTGGAACAAGTCCTTAAAGTATGGAAGAGAAAATGCCAAAACATGGGAATTCCGTTGGACGAAACCACCTTGTATACTTTATGTTTCGCCGATGATCAGAGAGTAGTGGCTCAGGATTATGACGACCTCGAATATATGACACGAAAACTAATAGAAGAGTACAATAAGTGGGGACTAGAGGTTAATCTCAATAAGACAGAGTATATGTGTATCGGTGGAATGAAACAGGATCTAATCTTAAATACCGGGCAGCGAATTCAGTCCCGTGATGAGTATAAATACTTAGGTCTAAAAATTACAGCTAACGGAACACTAGACAAAGCTTCAAGTTTCTTTATTGGTGTTATTGTGCTAAAGCACTTACACAAGTCAAACTAAAAGCTATAAAAGATCGAAACGTACAAGGAAGAAAAGCAATAACTTTATTAAATGAAATAATTTGGGACCAAAGTATATCAAAACATAACAAAAAGCTTATATATAACACCATTGTAAAAAGTATTATTACATCCGGCTTGGAAGTATGGCCAATCAAGGATAGAACAGAAAAAATGCTTTCCACTACGGAGATGGACTATTGGAGAAGAGCAGCAGGGAAATCAAAAAGGGAAAGAGTTACAAATCAAAGAATAAGAGAAATTATGACACTGGATGAACATACTTTAGTGGATGATATAAGAACAAAACAACTGGTGTGGTACGGACATGTACAAAGAATGAGTGATGAAAGACTACCTAAACAAATACTACAATGCTACTACTACTACTCTGCATACTTCGCAATAGTTAATTTGAAAAACATATTAACAACAAAACAACTTATAAATGTATATTATGCTTTGGTATACAGTCATCTGAAATACATGATTCTTTATTGGGGTCAATCATGCGAAATTGGGAGGGTTTTTGTGCTTCAGAAACGAATCTTAAGGAAGATTTTTTCCTTGAGCCCTGTGGAATCATGTAGGCCTATATTTAAAAATCAAAAGCTACTTACTATTTATGGCATTTTGATACTTGAGGTGGCTATGTTTGTAAGGAGAAACAAAAGCAAATTCCCAACAGTTTCAACAAGTCATAACTATAATACTAGGCAAACAAGTAAAATCTTGATTCCAAATTTTCATCTATTAGCTTTTAGGAAAAGTCCAAAATGTTTTGCTAGTTATGTATATAATAAAATTCCTAATGAAATAAATAATGTCACATCAGAAAAACAGTTCAAAAAAAGACTACAGAGCTACCTTATTGATAAATGTTTCTATAGCATTAGTGACCTTTTTGATCATTGACTAAAGTTAAATGTAATATTATATAGTATTTTCTGCTGTAAAATTTGACATTGTATATACTTTTATAAGTCGATGTACAATAAAGAATTGAATTGAATTGAATTGAATACAATGGAAACCAACTGGCAGAAGAAAACGAGGACGGCCAAGGAGAAGCTGGAGAGAAGGAATAGACAGTGAAATAAGAATAAGAGGCCTAGATGATGAATTATGGGCAAACAGAAACGAGTGGAGATTGGGTATCAGAAGACGTAGAATGTTGTGAAACCGATAAATATATATAGTATTCAAGCCTTTATTGAATTTCTCTCGGGATTTATTGATACTTTATGATGAAACTATTGATTAAAGAATGGTCAAATTGCGTCACGTCTGTGTGTGTCTGCCCGTAACACGATAGCTCCTAAACCGCCTAACCTATTTTCATGAAAAATAGTGTAAAATTTATGTTATTACTAAAAACTTTTTAGGAGCTTCTTTTTCTGAGATATTTAGAAAAACTGTTTTCAAGGCTGATGTAGAGTGGAGTTGGTTCACTTTGAGTGTGCCAAGGGGCTAGGAATGTATCAGATCCATCATGGGTCTATTTATTTTCTTTTCTTACCTCCATTTTGTTCTTTCTCATCCTCATCTTCCTCTTCTTGTTTGCTTTCTTTTTTGGTTCCCTTCTTTACTTTAACATCTTTTTTTGCCTCCTGTTTTTCCTCTTTCTTGCCGGCATCGGTATCATTTGTATTGGTGTCCTCTTCTATAAAAAATATAGTTTTTTTGCTTATTAAATAAAGGAAACCTTCAAAATAATTTAAAAAAACAACACTAGTTTTAAATCAGGGTGAATCAAATATGAACAATGTTTTTTGTCTTAAACAAGTACTTAAGAAAAGCAGTACCAGAAATCTAGAGACTCATGTTAACTTTGTGGACCTATAAAAAGCATATGATACCGTTCCAGTAGAAAAATTATGGACAGTTAGAGCAAACTAATATTAATCATACATACATAAAAGCCATAAAAGAAGGAAACAAGCGGTCAAATCTTAAAATTGGAAATCAACTTTTAAAAGAATTCCTTGTAACAAAAGGCTTAAGACAGGGATGTTGAATTTTTTTTTTTAAAAACGAGCACAGCAAATTTACGGATAATTAACGTCAAATTGTGAACTAAAATATTTTTAGATAAATCCATTGTTTCTATAGGTGTTCTGGTAACATTATATAAAGTTAGCAAAACACCATATTTTTTTGAAAAAAAAAGGGCAAGGCAAATTTTTTGTTTTCACAACTAATTTATCGATAATTAACGGCAAATTATGAGTATATGATTTTTTTCAATTTCCAAAGTTGTTCTGCTAACTTTATATACATATTATTAGGTGTAAGTTTATAACTGATCACACTGTACAGAAGTTTCATTGTGTCATCGACTTCAGTGGTGGATCTGGGGTAAAATATGTCGTGGGCAATCTTCATCTTCATCTAGGAAAAACTATTTACAATAGACTACCAAATAATATAGAAAACGACCACATCCCTAAAACTCAGAAGCCTACAGGGGCTGATGTGTAGAGGGATAACCGGAGCTCCTGGCGTTAGAGACAATTCTGGGACTACCATCGCTACCAACTTGGATCAAGAGGGAGGCGATAGGGACCTACCTACGTCTAAGGGACACGGGTCAGTGGAGAGGAAGGGGGGACAAAGCTGGTAGTAGTAGTAGTAGTGGGGGGGGGGTTGACCCGCAGGTCTGACAAGTAGGCCAGAGTAGGCCCTTTTTGCCATGCCCCAAGTCTGTCCCTTAACACACTCTCTGCACTTCCCTTTGATGGTCGGGTAACTCATTGGGCCTTCCTGTTCTCTTTACAAAGTCCAGTAAGTCTGCCCATTTGAGCATGTGCAGTTCTTCCTCGCTCAGAGTTGGCGCTCCGAGTGCCTGTTGTCTCATCCTTGTGTAGGCCTCGCATTCTGCCACGAGGTGTCTTGATGTCTCTTCTTCCTGTCCACAGGCTGGGCAGGTAGGGTCATTCTCGACTCCTATACGTGTCATGTGCTTCCTCAGCCGGTTATGTCCGGTTAGAGTATCTATCAGCAGTCTGAGGTCTTTTCGTGTCCGTCCCAGCATCCATCTAATTCTGGTCGCTTTTGGACGGTCTACGAATTCTCTGGTCTGTCTGCAACCCGTTCCTGTTTCCCAGGAGTTTAATAGGGACAAAGCTGGTCATCTAGCTATAGAAGAGCTGACAATTAGAGAAATCCCCCTCACGTCAATGACGGTCAGCAGAGCACACGCACCTTGGAGGCTCGAGAAGAGGTACAAAATCCACATCCCAGACAGGGAAGCATGGCAGAGAGTCGAAATGATGTTTGAGGAGAGCGCTTTAGTTTGCTGCACTGATGGATCCAAACTATTAGAGAGGCAAACCACAGGAGCGGGAGTATACGTGGAAAAACTAGAAGTTCAGAAGAGCTACTCGCTCGGTGAGCAGGCTACTGTTTGTTAAGCAGACGTTTACGCCAGAATAATGGCGGCAACCCTAGAAGAGGTTCGGAACAGCGAAGAGAAACTTATATATATGCTCTGACAGTCAAGCCACCCTGAAGGCGCTAACGCACCCAAGATTGCTGACGGCTTGGTGGAAGAATGTGCAGAGGCGCTGGAGACCCTAAGTGATGGCAAACGGATGACGCTGGTTTGGGGTCCGGGACATACGGGGGTACCAGGCAACGAGAAGGCGGACGAACTCGCACGACTCGGGGCAGGAACCGCCTATGTAGGACCGGAGCCACTTTTGGGCGTGACAAAAAGACAAGTGCAAAGCGGACTCAACAAATGGGCCCAGGACGCGCTATTAAACTCCTGGAAAACAAGAACGGGTTGCAGACAGACCAGAGAATTCGTAGACCGTCCAAAAGCGACCAGAATTAGAAGGTTGCTGGGACGGACACGAAAAGACCTCGGACTGCTGATAGGTATATTCTAACCGGACATAACCGCTTGAGGAGGCACATGACACGTATAGGAGTCGAGGATGACCCTACCTGCCTGTGGACAGGAAGAAGAGACATCAAGACACCTCGTGGCAGAATGCGAGGCTTATGCAAGGATGAGACAACAGGCACTCGGAGCGCCAACTCTGAGTGAGGAAGAACTGCACATGCTCAAATGGGCAGACTAACTGGACTTTGTAAAGAGAACAGGAAGGCCCAATGACTTATCTGACCATCAAAGGGAAGTGCAGAGAGTGGGTTAAGGGACAGACTTGGGGCATGGCAAAAAGGGCCTACTTGTCAGATCTGCGGGTCAACCCCCCCACTACTACTACTACTACCAAATAATATAAAAGATTTAAATGTAAACTAATTTAATTTTGCTTTGAAGAATTATTTGCTAGAATCGTACACTATTCACTAAAAGATATAACTGAAAATATAAACCTTTTTTCCAACTTTACTATTTAAGAAAAAAAAAATTCAACTTTATTTCTAAAATTATGGATTGTTGTAAAATTATAGTTTTAAGTTTTTAGCTATAGGGAAAATATTGTACAGCTATAGGCTTTCTGCAATAAATTTGATTTGATTTGATTGATTTGAAAATTTGGTGCCCCTTTATAAGATTTCGGGTACATTTTGGCGCCCCTGGCGTTGAAGGCAGGTGCCCTAGCCTAGATCTGCCACTGTTGACTTCTATACCATGGTTTGTGTTTTTAAAAAAACTTAAAAATGCCAAATTCATGTATTAAAACAAGATAATGGCATTTCTTCATAAAAATGATGTCGGTCCTTCCAGCAGAAAAACCTTAAAACTCAGTTCAAATGCCAAGGTCAAAAAGGCTTTATTTTGACCGTGGTTTAGTCAGGAAAAAACAAAAGGTAAGTTTTAAGCCAAATTCATGTAACTATGCAAAAATATTCTTATGATTATGGATGCCTTTTTTGTGGTTATAGCATCACAATTTTCATGAGAGTTTATTTTAAGAGTTATGGTGTGATGAAATAACAAAAATTATTTTAAAATAATTCAAATAAATATAATAAAATTAACTGTAGTTTAGATTGTATTTTTTTTTTGTTTGAAACTCGTAGACAATGATTGTGTAGAAATAAAATTTTTTGGATGTTCTTGTCAAACGATCAGACAGAAACATTCAAACCACTGTATATAGGAAACCTACACACACGGGACAGTACCTAAATTTTAAGTCTAATCATTCTGTTGCTACAAAACAAGGAGTTATAAGAAGTTTTTATTTAAGAGCCATAAATATTTGTAGTAATAATGAAGAATTGACCACAGAAATTAACAACATTAAAAAGGACTTGCAACAGAATGGTTATTCCAAGAAATTAATAAACTCAACAATATTTAAAATTAAAAACAAACTAAATGTACCAAATTCTCCAAATAATAATCCGTTAGGTGTTATTAACATTTCATATGTTCAAGGGATTTCAGAAAACATAAGACGAATAGCTAAACACTACAATATAAAAACAGTATTTTCTTCGGGAAATATGATAAGAAGTTTTGTAACTAAAACAAAACCAGACAATCCCTCAAATAATAAGGAATGTATTTACCAAATCCTGAGTGAGTAAATCATATGTAGGTGAAACGAAACGCACTCTTTAGGTTAGAGTAAATGAACATCTAAAAAGTACCCAATTAGGGGATATTGAAAAATCCGGTTTAGCATATCATGCATGGTCAAATGACCACAGGATTCAGTGGTCAGAAGCTAAAGTTTTACATAAGGACTCGCATTGGCGAAAACGAAACTTTATTGAAGCTGCATTTATAATGCAGAATAAAGAAGTTTTCAGTCAACCAAGCACGGACATACCAAACATATGGAAACCACTCCTTAAGGAAAACAGGTGTCTTAGGATTAAAAAAGAGGGCAGGCTGTCACACCTGACTGCACACCAACTAGTATAAGTAGTAGCCTAAAGACTAGATTGTTTAGTTTACACTTGATAACAGTTAGAGATACTTACTAACTGAAATGTCATGTTATAAAATAAATAAAAAAAAAAAATTTCTTGTAATTTTTTATTAACAGATTTCCTTTGTATTTCTTTTTAATATTTGTACTTTTTAAACTTTTCCTAATCAAGATTTTTATTATTAGTATTTGTCTTTTTATGGATCCTGATTTGACACTATCTCAACTCTCATCACATAAAACCCCTATTATGACAAATAATAAATCAAAATTTAAACTTTTTTTACATTACATTAGACATTTATATTTTGGTCTAAATTTTTGATTTTATTATCTATATCTATCTAGTATGTTATACTATAGTAGTAAGAAAAATAAGTATGAAATAAAGTTAGTTATTACTGTAGCATAGAAAAATCCCCCTAATGTTAGTAAATATATAAAATATATTTATTTGCAGTCACAGGGAAAATACTCTGCCAATATATGGGTACCTAAGCTCACACTAGGTACTATAGTTATACTATACGTGTGAGCTAATATAACTAAAAATTGAAATATGATTTATTCAACTCCAGACTCAATTACCTTTTGTTTGATACCGCACATGCCATATTTTGACCTAAAGTCTAATTTTTGAAATTACCCCCACCCTTTTTTTAAACTAAAATGTATTTTATTGAATTCTAGACTCAATTACCTTTCGTTTGATATCACACAAAACATATTTTCACTTAAACTCTAATTTTTGAAATCTACCCCCACCCTTTTTCAAAAAAGCTAAAATTTATTTTATTTAACTCCCGACTCAATTACCTTTTGTTTGATATCACACACGCCATATTTTCACATAAACTCTAATTTTTCAAATCTATCTATCTATATTTGACTTGTGATCGGTGGATTTTGTTCATTTTTAAATGGGACCATCCTGACCCAAGACTGAGCCCAGGTGCAAAATTTCATTAAAATCGGGCAAGTGGTTATTGAGTTATGTGCGTTGTTCATTACAGACAGACAGACATACAGACAGACAGACTGTTGGACAAAAAAGTTTCAAAATCATCTGAAACGCAAAGATATATAAAAAATTTTAAAATCAGAGCAACTTTTTTTTTCTCAAAAAAATTGGGATCACCATAGCTCACACTACTATAGTATAGTAGTAGTGTGAGCTAAAAATCAAAATAGATTAATGTAAAGGAAATACTGTAAATATTAACTTCAGTCAAGAGAGTAAACACTAATTACATAAAGCAAGCATTTTCCTAACAAGTCCAGAAAATCGATTTGATCACAAGTAAATGCTGTTGACAGAACAATGCCTAGTGAGTTCTGTCAAGCATTTAAGTGTGAAAATATAGGCTTCCGCAACTTTTACAAGTGTCAGGAAAACCTAAATAAATAAAATTATAAGAAAAATAAACCAAAACAAATACACATCACACAACTTCAAAAAAATACCCAGTGTGTAGCAACCAAAGCATTTCATAAAAAATATTGTGAACAAAAACTTATCTATACAACTGTGTGGCAAAGTAGAATATTCTGCAAATTTTAAGAAAACCTGTAATTGGTGTGAAACTAGCAGCCACCTTACAGCAGCCAAAGTGTGAAGTTAGCAGCCACTTACAGCAGCCAAAATGTGAAGTTAGCAGCCACATTTGGCAGCCTAACAAAAAAGTATATTTTCAAAAATTATTTCATTGAGAAGCTGCAAAAACCTTGGTAAATAACTTTTTTTATTAAGAAATGGAGAATTTGAGAAATTTGGAAAAAATAAAAAATCCAAAAAAATTTAAAAGTCCTGTTTAAAAATATAGTTACGCAATGAAACTTGGTAGAGTGTTTAAGTTGCCTACAACTAGTCATCTGTGGAAGCGGCTGCTCCTTGTTCCCGGTTTAACATGTTCAAATGGAAAAAAAATGGAAAAACAGAAAAAAATTCAAAAGTCACCTTCAGAAACATAGTTACGCAATGAAACTTGGTAGGGTGTTTAAGTTGCCTACAACTAGTCATCTGCGGAAGCGGCTGCTCCTTGTTCCCGGTTTAACATGGTGAAATGGAAAAAAAATGGAAAAACAGAAAAAAATTCAAAAGTCACCTTCAAAAACATAGTTACGCAATGAAACTCGGTATGGTGTTTAAGTAACCTACAACTAGTCATGTGTGTAAGCGGCTGCTACTTGTTCCCGGTTTAACATGGTGAAATGGAAAAAAATGGAAAAACAGAAAAAAATTCAAAAGTCACCTTCAAAAACATAGTTACGCAATGAAACTTTGTAGGGTGTTTAAGTAACCTACAACTAGTCATGTGTGTAAGCGGCTGCTACTTGTTCCCGGTTTAAGATGGCGAAATGGAAAATAAATGGAAAAACAGAAAAAAATTCAAAAGTCACCTTCAAAAACATAGTTACGCAATGAAACTTGGTACGGTGTTTAAGTAACCTACAACTAGTCATGTGTGTAAGCGGCTGCTACTTGTTCCCGGTTTAACATGGTGAAATGGAAAAAAAATGGAAAAACAGAAAAAAATTCAAAAGTCACCTTCAAAAACATAGTTACGCAATGAAACTTGGTAGGGTGTTTAAGTTGCCTACAACTAGTTATCTGTGGAAGCGGCTGCTCCTTGTTCCCGGTTTAACATGGTGAAATGGAAAAAAAATGGAAAAACAGAAAAAAATTCAAAAGTCACCTTCAAAAACATAGTTACGCAATGAAACTTGGTATGGTGTTTAAGTAACCTACAGCTAGTCATCTGTGGAAGCGGCTGCTCCTTGTTCCCGGTTTAACATAGTGAAATGGAAAAAAAATGGAAAAACAGAAAAAAATTCAAAAGTCACCTTCAAAAACATAGTTACGCAATGAAACTTTGTAGGGTGTTTAAGTAACCTACAACTAGTCATGTGTGTAAGCGGCTGCTACTTGTTCCCGGTTTAACATGGTGAAATGGAAAAAAAAATGGAAAAACAGAAAAAAATTCAAAAGTCACCTTCAAAAACATAGTTACGCAATGAAACTTGGTAGGGTGTTTAAGTTGCCTACAACTAGTCATCTGTGGAAGCGGCTGCTCCTTGTTCCCGGTTTAACATGGTGAAATGGAAAAAAAATGGAAAAACAGAAAAAAATTCAAAAGTCACCTTCAAAAACATAGTTACGCAATGAAACTTTGTAGGGTGTTTAAGTAACCTACAACTAGTCATGTGTGTAAGCGGCTGCTACTTGTTCCCGGTTTAAGATGGCGAAATGGAAAATAAATGGAAAAACAGAAAAAAATTCAAAAGTCACCTTCAAAAACATAGTTACGCAATGAAACTTGGTACGGTGTTTAAGTAACCTACAACTAGTCATGTGTGTAAGCGGCTGCTACTTGTTCCCGGTTTAACATGGTGAAATGGAAAAAAAATGGAAAAACAGAAAAAAATTCAAAAGTCACCTTCAAAAACATAGTTACGCAATGAAACTTGGTAGGGTGTTTAAGTTGCCTACAACTAGTTATCTGTGGAAGCGGCTGCTCCTTGTTCCCGGTTTAACATGGTGAAATGGAAAAAAAATGGAAAAACAGAAAAAAATTCAAAAGTCACCTTCAAAAACATAGTTACGCAATGAAACTTGGTATGGTGTTTAAGTAACCTACAGCTAGTCATCTGTGGAAGCGGCTGCTCCTTGTTCCCGGTTTAACATAGTGAAATGGAAAAAAAATGGAAAAACAGAAAAAAATTCAAAAGTCACCTTCAAAAACATAGTTACGCAATGAAACTTTGTAGGGTGTTTAAGTAACCTACAACTAGTCATGTGTGTAAGCGGCTGCTACTTGTTCCCGGTTTAACATGGTGAAATGGAAAAAAAAATGGAAAAACAGAAAAAAATTCAAAAGTCACCTTCAAAAACATAGTTACGCAATGAAACTTGGTAGGGTGTTTAAGTTGCCTACAACTAGTCATCTGTGGAAGCGGCTGCTCCTTGTTCCCGGTTTAACATGGTGAAATGGAAAAAAAATGGAAAAACAGAAAAAAATTCAAAAGTCACCTTCAAAAACATAGTTACGCAATGAAACTTGGTATGGTGTTTAAGTAACCTACAACTAGTCATGTGTGTAAGCGGCTGCTACTTGTTCCCGGTTTAACATGGTGAAATGGAAAAAAAATGGAAAAACAGAAAAAAATTCAAAAGTCACCTTCAAAAACATAGTTACGCAATAAAACTTGGTATGGTGTTTAAGTTGCCTACAACTAGTTATCTGTGGAAGCGGCTGCTCCTTGTTCCCGGTTTAACATGGTGAAATGGAAAAAAAATGGAAAAACAGAAAAAAATTCAAAAGTCACCTTCAAAAACATAGTTACGCAATGAAACTTGGTATGGTGTTTAAGTAACCTACAGCTAGTCATCTGTGGAAGCGGCTGCTCCTTGTTCCCGGTTTAACATAGTGAAATGGAAAAAAAATTGAAAAACAGAAAAAAATTCAAAAGTCACCTTCAAAAACATAGTTACGCAATGAAACTTTGTAGGGTGTTTAAGTAACCTACAACTAGTCATGTGTGTAAGCGGCTGCTACTTGTTCCCGGTTTAACATGGTGAAATGGAAAAAAAAATGGAAAAACAGAAAAAAATTCAAAAGTCACCTTCAAAAACATAGTTACGCAATGAAACTTGGTAGGGTGTTTAAGTTGCCTACAACTAGTCATCTGTGGAAGCGGCTGCTCCTTGTTCCCGGTTTAACATGGTGAAATGGAAAAAAAATGGAAAAACAGAAAAAAATTCAAAAGTCACCTTCAAAAACATAGTTACGCAATGAAACTTGGTATGGTGTTTAAGTAACCTACAACTAGTCATGTGTGTAAGCGGCTGCTACTTGTTCCCGGTTTAACATGGTGAAATGGAAAAAAAATGGAAAAACAGAAAAAAATTCAAAAGTCACCTTCAAAAACATAGTTACGCAATGAAACTTGGTATGGTGTTTAAGTAACCTACAGCTAGTCATCTGTGGAAGCGGCTGCTCCTTGTTCCCGGTTTAACATAGTGAAATGGAAAAAAAATGGAAAAACAGAAAAAAATTCAAAAGTCACCTTCAAAAACATATTTACGCAATGAAACTCGGTATGGTGTTTAAGTAACCTACAACTAGTCATGTGTGTAAGCGGCTGCTACTTGTTCCCGGTTTAACATGGTGAAATGGAAAAAAAATGGAAAAACAGAAAAAAATTCAAAAGTCACCTTCAAAAACATAGTTACGCAATGAAACTTGGTAGGGTGTTTAAGTTGCCTACATCTAGTTATCTGTGGAAGCGGCTGCTCCTTGTTCCCGGTTTAACATGGTGAAATGGGAAAAAAATGGAAAAACAGAAAAAAATTCAAAAGTCACCTTCAAAAACATAGTTACGCAATGAAACTTGGTAGGGTGTTTAAGTTGCCTACAACTAGTCATCTGCGGAAGCGGCTGCTCCTTGTTCCCGGTTTAACATGGTGAAATGGAAAAAAAATGGAAAAAGATAAAAAAATTCAAAAGTCACCTTCAAAAACATAGTTACGCAATGAAACTTGGTAGGGTGTTTAAGTTGCCTACAACTAGTCATCTGTGGAATCGGCTGCTCCTTGTTCCCGGTTTAACATGGTGAAATAGAAAAAAAATGGAAAAACAGAAAAAAATTCAAAAGTCACCTTCAAAAACATAGTTACGCAATGAAACTTTGTAGGGTGTTTAAGTAACCTACAACTAGTCATGTGTGTAAGCGGCTGCTACTTGTACCCGGTTTAACATGGTGAAATGGAAAAAAAATGGAAAAACAGAAAAAAATTCAACAGTCACCTTCAAAAACATAGTTACGCAATGAAACTTGGTAGGGTGTTTAAGTTGCCTACAACTAGTCATCTGTGGAAGCGGCTGCTCCTTGTTCCCGGTTTAACATGGTGAAATGGAAAAAAAATGGAAAAACAGAAAAAAATTCAAAAGTCACCTTCAAAAACATAGTTACGCAATGAAACTTGGTATGGTGTTTAGGTAACCTACAACTAGTCATGCGTGTAAGCGGCTGCTACTTGTTCCCGGTTTAACATGGTGAAATGGAAAAAAAAAGGAAAAACAGAAAAAAATTCAAAAGTCACCTTCAAAAACATAGTTACGTAATGAAACTTGGTAGGGTGTTTAAGTTACCTACAACTAGTCATCTGTGAAAGCGGCTGCTCCTTGTTCCCGGTTTAACATGGTGAAATGGAAAAAAAATGGAAAAACAGAAAAAAATTCAAAAGTCACCTTCAAAAACATAGTTACGCAATGAAACTTGGTAGGGTGTTTAAGTTGCCTACAACTAGTCATCTGTGGAAGCGGCTGCTCCTTGTTCCCGGTTTAACATGGTGAAATGGAAAAAAAATGGAAAAACGGAAAAAAATTCAAAAGTCACCTTCAAAAACATAGTTACGCAATGAAACTTGGTATGGTGTTTAAGTAACCTACAACTAGTCATGTGTGTAAGCGGCTGCTACTTGTTCCCGGTTTAACATGGTGAAATGGAAAAAAAAAGGAAAAACAGAAAAAAATTCAAAAGTCACCTTCAAAAACATAGTTACGCAATGAAACTTGGTAGGGTGTTTAAGTTGCCTACAACTAGTCACGTGTGTAAGCGGCTGCTACTTGTTCCCGGTTTAACATGGTGAAATAGAAAAAAAATGGAAAAACAGAAAAAAATTCAAAAGTCACCTTCAAAAACATAGTTACGCAATGAAACTTGGTATGGTGTTTAAGTAACCTACAACTAGTCATGTGTGTAAGCGGCTGCTACTTGTTCCCGGTTTAACATGGTGAAATGGAAAAAAAATGGAAAAACAGAAAAAAATTCAAAAGTCACCTTCAAAAACATAGTTACGCAATGAAACTTGGTAGGGTGTTTAAGTTGCCTACAACTAGTCATGTGTGTAAGCGGCTGCTACTTGTTCCCGGTTTAACATGGTGAAATGGAAAAAAAATGGAAAAACAGAAAAAAATTCAAAAGTCACCTTCAAAAACATAGTTACGCAATGAAACTTTGTAGGGTGTTTAAGTAACCTACAACTAGTCATGTGTGTAAGCGGCTGCTACTTGTTCCCGGTTTAACATGGCGAAATGGAAAATAAATGGAAAAACAGAAAAAAATTCAAAAGTCACCTTCAAAAACATAGTTACGCAATGAAACTTGGTAGGTTGTTTAAGTTGCCTACAACTAGTCATCTGTGGAAGCGGCTGCTCCTTGTTCCCGGTTTAACATGGTGAAATGGAAAAAAAATGGAAAAACAGAAAAAAATTCAAAAGTCACCTTCAAAAACATAGTTACGCAATGAAACTTTGTAGGGTGTTTAAGTAACCTACAACTAGTCATGTGTGTAAGCGGCTGCTACTTGTTCCCGGTTTAACATGGTGAAATGGAAAAAAAAAGGAAAAACAGAAAAAAATTCAAAAGTCACCTTCAAAAACATAGTTACGTAATGAAACTTTGTAGGGTGTTTAAGTAACCTACAACTAGTCATGTGTGTAAGCGGCTGCTACTTGTTCCCGGTTTAACATGGTGAAATGGAAAAAAAATGGAAAAACAGAAAAAAATTCAAAAGTCACCTTCAAAAACATAGTTACGCAATGAAACTTGGTAGGGTGTTTAAGTTGCCTACAACTAGTCATCTGTGGAAGCGGCTGCTCCTTGTTCCCGGTTTAACATGGTGAAATGGAAAAAAAATGGAAAAACGGAAAAAAATTCAAAAGTCACCTTCAAAAACATAGTTACGCAATGAAACTTGGTATGGTGTTTAAGTAACCTACAACTAGTCATGTGTGTAAGCGGCTGCTACTTGTTCCCGGTTTAACATGGTGAAATGGAAAAAAAAAGGAAAAACAGAAAAAAATTCAAAAGTCACCTTTAAAAACATAGTTACGCAATGAAACTTTGTAGGGTGTTTAAGTAACCTACAACTAGTCATGTGTGTAAGCGGCTGCTACTTGTTCCCGGTTTAACATGGTGAAATGGAAAAAAAATGGAAAAACAGAAAAAAATTCAAAAGTCACCTTCAAAAACATATTTACGCAATGAAACTCGGTATGGTGTTTAAGTAACCTACAACTAGTCATGTGTGTAAGCGGCTGCTACTTGTTCCCGGTTTAACATGGTGAAATGGAAAAAAAATGGAAAAACAGAAAAAAATTCAAAAGTCACCTTCAAAAACATAGTTACGCAATGAAACTTGGTAGGGTGTTTAAGTTGCCTACATCTAGTTATCTGTGGAAGCGGCTGCTCCTTGTTCCCGGTTTAACATGGTGAAATGGGAAAAAAATGGAAAAACAGAAAAAAATTCAAAAGTCACCTTCAAAAACATAGTTACGCAATGAAACTTGGTAGGGTGTTTAAGTTGCCTACAACTAGTCATCTGCGGAAGCGGCTGCTCCTTGTTCCCGGTTTAACATGGTGAAATGGAAAAAAAATGGAAAAAGATAAAAAAATTCAAAAGTCACCTTCAAAAACATAGTTACGCAATGAAACTTGGTAGGGTGTTTAAGTTGCCTACAACTAGTCATCTGTGGAATCGGCTGCTCCTTGTTCCCGGTTTAACATGGTGAAATAGAAAAAAAATGGAAAAACAGAAAAAAATTCAAAAGTCACCTTCAAAAACATAGTTACGCAATGAAACTTTGTAGGGTGTTTAAGTAACCTACAACTAGTCATGTGTGTAAGCGGCTGCTACTTGTACCCGGTTTAACATGGTGAAATGGAAAAAAAATGGAAAAACAGAAAAAAATTCAACAGTCACCTTCAAAAACATAGTTACGCAATGAAACTTGGTAGGGTGTTTAAGTTGCCTACAACTAGTCATCTGTGGAAGCGGCTGCTCCTTGTTCCCGGTTTAACATGGTGAAATGGAAAAAAAATGGAAAAACAGAAAAAAATTCAAAAGTCACCTTCAAAAACATAGTTACGCAATGAAACTTGGTATGGTGTTTAGGTAACCTACAACTAGTCATGCGTGTAAGCGGCTGCTACTTGTTCCCGGTTTAACATGGTGAAATGGAAAAAAAAAGGAAAAACAGAAAAAAATTCAAAAGTCACCTTCAAAAACATAGTTACGTAATGAAACTTGGTAGGGTGTTTAAGTTACCTACAACTAGTCATCTGTGAAAGCGGCTGCTCCTTGTTCCCGGTTTAACATGGTGAAATGGAAAAAAAATGGAAAAACAGAAAAAAATTCAAAAGTCACCTTCAAAAACATAGTTACGCAATGAAACTTGGTAGGGTGTTTAAGTTGCCTACAACTAGTCATCTGTGGAAGCGGCTGCTCCTTGTTCCCGGTTTAACATGGTGAAATGGAAAAAAAATGGAAAAACGGAAAAAAATTCAAAAGTCACCTTCAAAAACATAGTTACGCAATGAAACTTGGTATGGTGTTTAAGTAACCTACAACTAGTCATGTGTGTAAGCGGCTGCTACTTGTTCCCGGTTTAACATGGTGAAATGGAAAAAAAAAGGAAAAACAGAAAAAAATTCAAAAGTCACCTTCAAAAACATAGTTACGCAATGAAACTTGGTAGGGTGTTTAAGTTGCCTACAACTAGTCATGTGTGTAAGCGGCTGCTACTTGTTCCCG
Organism: Aspidapion aeneum; assembly: GCA_963576565.1. Taxonomy (NCBI): domain Eukaryota; kingdom Metazoa; phylum Arthropoda; class Insecta; order Coleoptera; family Brentidae; genus Aspidapion; species Aspidapion aeneum. Next base: position 220,292,542 of record OY755038.1, on the reverse strand, counting down.
GTTTAACATGGTGAAATAGAAAAAAAATGGAAAAACAGAAAAAAATTCAAAAGTCACCTTCAAAAACATAGTTACGCAATGAAACTTGGTATGGTGTTTAAGTAACCTACAACTAGTCATGTGTGTAAGCGGCTGCTACTTGTTCCCGGTTTAACATGGTGAAATGGAAAAAAAATGGAAAAACAGAAAAAAATTCAAAAGTCACCTTCAAAAACATAGTTACGCAATGAAACTTGGTAGGGTGTTTAAGTTGCCTACAACTAGTCATGTGTGTAAGCGGCTGCTACTTGTTCCCGGTTTAACATGGTGAAATGGAAAAAAAATGGAAAAACAGAAAAAAATTCAAAAGTCACCTTCAAAAACATAGTTACGCAATGAAACTTTGTAGGGTGTTTAAGTAACCTACAACTAGTCATGTGTGTAAGCGGCTGCTACTTGTACCCGGTTTAACATGGTGAAATGGAAAAAAAATGGAAAAACAGAAAAAAATTCAACAGTCACCTTCAAAAACATAGTTACGCAATGAAACTCGGTATGGTGTTTAAGTAACCTACAACTAGTCATGTGTGTAAGCGGCTGCTACTTGTTCCCGGTTTAACATGGTGAAATGGAAAAAAAATGGAAAAACAGAAAAAAATTCAAAAGTCACCTTCAAAAACATAGTTACGCAATGAAACTTTGTAGGGTGTTTAAGTAACCTACAACTAGTCATGTGTGTAAGCGGCTGCTACTTGTTCCCGGTTTAACATGGCGAAATGGAAAATAAATGGAAAAACAGAAAAAAATTCAAAAGTCACCTTCAAAAACATAGTTACGCAATGAAACTTGGTAGGTTGTTTAAGTTGCCTACAACTAGTCATCTGTGGAAGCGGCTGCTCCTTGTTCCCGGTTTAACATGGTGAAATGGAAAAAAAATGGAAAAACAGAAAAAAATTCAAAAGTCACCTTCAAAAACATAGTTACGCAATGAAACTTTGTAGGGTGTTTAAGTAACCTACAACTAGTCATGTGTGTAAGCGGCTGCTACTTGTTCCCGGTTTAACATGGTGAAATGGAAAAAAAAAGGAAAAACAGAAAAAAATTCAAAAGTCACCTTCAAAAACATAGTTACGTAATGAAACTTTGTAGGGTGTTTAAGTAACCTACAACTAGTCATGTGTGTAAGCGGCTGCTACTTGTTCCCGGTTTAACATGGTGAAATGGAAAAAAAATGGAAAAACAGAAAAAAATTCAAAAGTCACCTTCAAAAACATAGTTACGCAATGAAACTTGGTAGGGTGTTTAAGTTGCCTACAACTAGTCATCTGTGGAAGCGGCTGCTCCTTGTTCCCGGTTTAACATGGTGAAATGGAAAAAAAATGGAAAAACGGAAAAAAATTCAAAAGTCACCTTCAAAAACATAGTTACGCAATGAAACTTGGTATGGTGTTTAAGTAACCTACAACTAGTCATGTGTGTAAGCGGCTGCTACTTGTTCCCGGTTTAACATGGTGAAATGGAAAAAAAAAGGAAAAACAGAAAAAAATTCAAAAGTCACCTTTAAAAACATAGTTACGCAATGAAACTTTGTAGGGTGTTTAAGTAACCTACAACTAGTCATGTGTGTAAGCGGCTGCTACTTGTTCCCGGTTTAACATGGTGAAATGGAAAAAAAATGGAAAAACAGAAAAAAATTCAAAAGTCACCTTCAAAAACATAGTTACGCAATGAAACTTGGTATGGTGTTTAAGTAACCTACAGCTAGTCATCTGTGGAAGCGGCTGCTCCTTGTTCCCGGTTTAACATAGTGAAATGGAAAAAAAATGGAAAAACAGAAAAAAATTCAAAAGTCACCTTCAAAAACATATTTACGCAATGAAACTCGGTATGGTGTTTAAGTAACCTACAACTAGTCATGTGTGTAAGCGGCTGCTACTTGTTCCCGGTTTAACATGGTGAAATGGAAAAAAAATGGAAAAACAGAAAAAAATTCAAAAGTCACCTTCAAAAACATAGTTACGCAATGAAACTTGGTAGGGTGTTTAAGTTGCCTACAACTAGTTATCTGTGGAAGCGGCTGCTCCTTGTTCCCGGTTTAACATGGTGAAATGGAAAAAAAATGGAAAAACAGAAAAAAATTCAAAAGTCACCTTCAAAAACATAGTTACGCAATGAAACTTGGTATGGTGTTTAAGTAACCTACAGCTAGTCATCTGTGGAAGCGGCTGCTCCTTGTTCCCGGTTTAACATAGTGAAATGGAAAAAAAATGGAAAAACAGAAAAAAATTCAAAAGTCACCTTCAAAAACATAGTTACGCAATGAAACTCGGTATGGTGTTTAAGTAACCTACAACTAGTCATGTGTGTAAGCGGCTGCTACTTGTTCCCGGTTTAACATGGTGAAATGGAAAAAAAATGGAAAAACAGAAAAAAATTCAAAAGTCACCTTCAAAAACATAGTTACGCAATGAAACTTTGTAGGGTGTTTAAGTAACCTACAACTAGTCATGTGTGTAAGCGGCTGCTACTTGTTCCCGGTTTAACATGGCGAAATGGAAAATAAATGGAAAAACAGAAAAAAATTCAAAAGTCACCTTCAAAAACATAGTTACGCAATGAAACTTGGTAGGTTGTTTAAGTTGCCTACAACTAGTCATCTGTGGAAGCGGCTGCTCCTTGTTCCCGGTTTAACATGGTGAAATGGAAAAAAAATGGAAAAACAGAAAAAAATTCAAAAGTCACCTTCAAAAACATAGTTACGCAATGAAACTTGGTATGGTGTTTAACTAACCTACAACTAGTCATGTGTGTAAGCGGCTGCTACTTGTTCCCGGTTTAACATGGTGAAATGGAAAAAAAATGGAAAAACAGAAAAAAATTCAAAAGTCACCTTCAAAAACATAGTTACGCAATGAAACTTGGTAGGGTGTTTAAGTTGCCTACAACTAGTCATCTGTGGAAGCGGCTGCTCCTTGTTCCCGGTTTAACATGGTGAAATGGAAAAAAAAATGGAAAAACAGAAAAAAATTCAAAAGTCACTTTCAGAAATATAGTTACGCAATGAAACTTGGCAGTGTTTAAGTAACCTACAGCTAGTCATGTGTGTAAGCGGCTGCTACTTGTTCCCGGTTTAACATGGTGAAATGGAAAAAAAAATTGAAAAACAGAAAAAAATTCAAAAGTCACCTTCAAAAACATAGTTACGCAATGAAACTTTGTAGGGTGTTTAAGTAACCTACAACTAGTCATCTGTGGAAGCGGCTGCTCCTTGTTCCCGGTTTAACATTTTCAAATGGAAAAAAAATGGAAAAACAGAAAAAAATTCAAAAGTCACCTTCAGAAACATAGTTACGCAATGAAACTTGGTAGGGTGTTTAAGTAACCTACAACTAGTCATGTGTGTAAGCGGCTGCTCCTTGTTCCCGGTTTAACATGGTGAAATGGAAAAAAAAAATGGAAAAACAGAAAAAAATTCAAGTCACCTTCAAAAACATAGTTACGCAATGAAACTTGGTAGGGTGTTTAAGTAACACACAACTAGTCATGTGTGTAAGCGGCTGCTACTTGTTCCCGGTTTAACATGGTGAACTCGAAAAAAAATGGAAAAAGAGAAAAAAATTCAAAAGTCACCTTCAAAAACATAGTTACGCAATGAAACTTGGTAGAGTGTTTAAGTGATCTACTGCTAGTCATGTGTATAAGCGGCTGCTACTTGTTCCCGGTTTAACATGTTCAAATCGAAAAAAAATGGAAAAACAGAAAAAAATTCAATTGTCACGTTAAAAAATATATTTACGCAATTAAACTTGGTAGGGTGTTTAAGCCGAAAAGAGCAACCTTGGCTCTGATCTGCTTTAACTAGGTACATACTTTACAAGTACTAAACTCTGTAAGCATCACCCCCATATTTATGTATTTAACATAAATAAATACACAAGAAATTAAGAACAAGAAAAATATAAAAAATCACATTTATAAATATAATTAGACATATAAAGCTTATAACTACAAATTAACTTTTAAGATCGCCTTAGATAGTTATAGTCTGGGACCTTTTTTAGAATTTATTTCTAACTCAGCAAACATCGATAGTATGAATTATTGAGCAATTCTAAGGAAAAATAGTTATATGCTAGGGATGGTTTCCGGTTTAGACAGAAAACGCATCAGAAGATATAATAATAACTTTTTTGTGGCTTTAAAAATATAAAATAGTATAAAAATAGTACTAGTAAAAGGTATACTAAATTAAGATGATGAAATGAGTGCCCTTATTTTTTAGTTGTGAAAGTTTATTAAATGATGGATTGTTTTATAACTAGCTTAAAATACCATCTGTCTACTATTTGAAAACCCCAAAGCCTTGCCAGACTTATCAGATGTTCGTCAATATGGCACATTCAATTATGTTAATGTTCCTAATACCGACATACAAATAAGAAGAAGATGGCTTATTTTAGCATAGTGGTCTCGTTTTTTTTTGTTTAGAGACCTTGCAGTTTATTTCAATGTTCGTCATTAGACATGGTAAGTAATAAATTTAAAATTCTAGAAAGAGATATTTTTCATCGAAAATGCACTTTTTCCCCTCGCCCTGAACCTCGTGTGTCATTGGCATGTAAATTCTAAACTACAAAATAAATTATTTGCGGTCGTTAACGAGAAAAAAATTAACTATTCTGCTTGGACCGTAGTGTCTTAATCTGGCAAGGCTTTCGTGATTTTCAATAACAGCCAGGCTAATTTTCTCAATATACATATGCTATAATCTAGCATGTTAAAAATTTAAAAACTAGGAATTTAAATTAAAAAATCTACTAATTTTCCAATTTTCAAGACGCCGCGCCGCCAGATGCATTTATCAACTTTGTAAATCAGCCAGACTTAGTTTACTTATTTTATCGTGCGTGTATTATAGCATCAATTCGAATCCACAAATTTTCAGCTAGACGTAGTTGCCACCACTTAATATGAGCCAGTTTGCTTTTCTTATAATGTTCGTAATCTCTTATTCTTCGGGTCGGTTTATCAATAGAGGGTTAGCCCTGACCCGTAACTTATCTTTGATAGCTTTCTTTTTTGGCATGTGGTAAATATGTCAGTCATCTTTTTTTAACCCACGGGTCAGGGCTAACCCTCTATTGATAAAGCGGCCCTTAGTATGAAAGATTTAGAAATAAGAAGACTCATGCCATTTTTTAATATTTAGTAAAATCATCGCCAAACTGAAAACTTTGATTATTATCACCAACATACCTACTAATTCACACCTACTAAGAAAATAAGTTTCAAAAAAATTTACTGCCTCCCCGACTATTACCAAAGTTACACAGCTCTGTTTCCAAAATGCAGATACATAATCCCGATTAGGGCTGCCACCTGTCCGCCCAAAACCAATCCGGTTCTTTTTATGAATACGTCTCTGTGTATATCGTGGAAAAAAGTTACATAGTAGTGTTTATTATTTTCGCCACTGTTATTGTTTTCAGCATTTTTAATTGCTCAGTTCGTGAGATATCTACTTTTTAGACCAGGCAATTGTCACAATAATCTGGCAGTATGTTGGAAAATTAATGTAAATAGAGGTGTGTATTTCTGTAGCCCGTTGAGAATACAGGAGGTGGCGTGGGAACACTCCTACTTTTCAGCTACCGCTAAATATTATTATTAAATTTACCTGCGCGCCATTTTTTTAAATTTTCCATAAAAACTACTTTATTTTCAAAAAACATATCGCGGCCAATTCTATTGTCAAATTTAAAAGCTAACACTGATAAAAACATTTAAAAAAAAAACAAATATTTTAGATTTTTCGCGCTCCCTGGCCTCTTCCTTAGGGAAGAATTCTTCTAAAACAAAAAATCTTATAAAATGTCATATACCAAAATCATGAGAATTTATACTTGATTTAATCATACGGTTTTTAAACATTTCTCTTGAAATCTTTTAAATTTGCACAGGGCATCTGAAAAATCTAAAACCCATTTCTCACACAATAAGATTTTGTTACAAAACGACACAATAAATACAACTTTTCAGGAAACGCAAATAACTGACGATATGATTTTTTGTAGCTTTTGCTTTTTTCTATAAATACATCTAGTTCTAAGCACGATTTATCAATTTTTTTTGGGATGCTTGTGAGATGCGTGTCTAGAGTGACTTAGTAAAGCACTTCCGCCTACATGATGAAAATTTTGCTTTTATTTCATTACCAATGGATATTTAGGTGTACTTTTTTGACTTAGGTCTTGGGGTAGCTCATTTTCTCGTTGAAGCAATGAATGTATTAAAAATGTAATGAGTTTTTCCGGATATTTTAATCGGTTTTTTTTGCAGCTCTTTGTTATTTCTTAATCCTTTAAGGTGGTAACCCTAATAAAGCTGGGTCCGAGAACTAGAAAGTGCACTTCAAAGACACAGGTAGCAAACGGTAGTCCCTCGCAAATTAATTATATAACAGGAAATTCCAAAATAGTAATTTTAAGGGTCGTACTTATACAGAACCCGCTTATAATAAAATAGAGGGCTTATAGTACAATGAATAGAGGAGTTTTACCCTACAAAAAGCCGATAAAGTTATCTTATATAAAGCGGCATAATAGTTCAATGAATAGAGGTCAAAATAGGGGGGTTACCCTACAAAAGGCCCGGTAGTTCTGAATTTTGGATATATTGTTAAGCTCAGTAGGGTACTTAAAAATCTGTGTTTTCGTCACCCCCACCCCTGTGCTCCCTCCGCCATCTTAAAAAAACCATCAAAAATTGGCACTTTTTTTAGTTTTTTGCCTTTAACTTCGTTCCAGTACACTAAATCGCAAAAAGAGTTATATGAAATTTTTTAGAGGATATAATTATCTACAATTGGGTGGTACTATAGTTGTTCTGCGAGCAGTAGTAACGGAGCTAGGTAATTTTCAAAAATGACTAAAATCACGTGCTTGGGCAAAATTTCAGATTTTTTCTACTTTAGACGGCATAAGCTCCGAAATACTTTCTTCTAGGGTAAAAGTTCTAAGAACATATCTTGTAGAGAATTTTATCAGCTACAACATACATTCTTTAAATGTATTTTTAAATATTGTAATGGAGTGGGAGTAACTTTTAACTTAAAGTAAGTTAAAAAATAATATTTTTTTAAAATTTTGTGCTTTAAACGGCACGTTTTTTATTTATTTATATTTTTTTGTATAAATTTAATGACGTACCAAACGGTAAGCGAGCTTAGGGGTCAAACACCTCCTTAAACTAACTACCTCTTCAAAGACCCCCCCGGACCCCCCAAAATCTAACATATTCAGGTTTTCTCAAATTTTATCAAAAAATACGCTTCTAAGTTCTTCTAATTTTTTTCTCGTTAATGACCGCAATTAATTTATTTTGTAGTTTAGAATTTACATGCCAATGACACACGAGGTTCAGGGCGAGGGGAAAAAGTGCATTTTCGATGAAAAATATCTGTTTCTAGAATTTTAAATTTATTACTTACCATGTCTAATGACGAATATTGAAATAAACTGCAAGGTCTCTAAACAAAAAAAAAACGAGACCACTATGCTAAAATAAGCCATCTTCTTCTTATTTGTATGTTGATATTAGGAACATTAACATAATTGAATGTGCCATATTGACGAACATCTGATAAGTCTGGCAAGGCTTTGGGGATTTCAAATAGTAGACAGATGGTATTTTAAGCTAGTTATAAAACAACCCATCATTTAATAAACTTTCACAACTAAAAAATAAGGGCACTCATTTCATCATCTTAATTTAGTATACCTTTTACTAGTACTATTTTTATACTATTTTATATTTTTAAAGCCACAAAAAAGTTATTATTATATCTTCTAATGCGTTTTCTGTCTAAACCGGAAACCATCCCTATCATATAATTAATTTTCCTTAGAATTGCTCAATAATTCATACTATCGATGTTTGCTGAGTTAGAAATAAATTCTAAAAAAGGTCCCAGACTATAACTATCTAAGGCGATCTTAAAAGTTAATTTGTAGTTATAAGCTTTATATGTCTAATTATATTTATAAATGTGATTTTTTATATTTTTCTTGTTCTTAATTTCTTGTGTATTTATTTATGTTAAATACATAAATATGGAGGGTGATGCTTACAGAGTTTACTACTTGTAAAGTATGTACCTAGTTAAAGCAGATAAGAGCCAAGGTTGCTCTTTTCGGCTTAAACACCCTACCAAGTTTAATTGCGTAAATATATTTTTTAACGTGACTATTGAATTTTTTTCTGTTTTTCCATTTTTTTCCATTTGACCATGTTAAACCGGGAACAAGTAGCAGCCGCTTATACACATGACTAGCAGTAGGTCACTTAAACACTCTACCAAGTTTCATTGCGTAACTATGTTTTTGAAGGTGACTTTTGAATTTTTTTCTGTTTTTCCATTTTTTTCCATTTCACCATGTTAAACCGGGAACAAGGAGCAGCCGCTTCCACAGATGACTAGTTGTAGGCAACTTAAACACTCTACCAAGTTTCATTGCGTAACTATGTTTTTGAAGGTGACTTTTGAATTTTTTTCTGTTTTTCCATTTTTTTTCCATTTCACCATGTTAAACCGGGAACAAGTAGCAGCCGCTTACACACATGACTAGTTGTAGGTTACTTAAACACCATAACAAGTTTCATTGCGTAACTATGTTTTTGAAGGTGACTTTTGAATTTTTTTCTGTTTTTCCATTTTTTTTCCATTTCAGCATGTTAAACCGGGAACAAGGAGCAGCCGCTTTCACAGATGACTAGTTGTAGGTAACTTAAACACCCTACCAAGTTTCATTGCGTAACTATGTTTTTGAAGGTGACTTTTGAATTTTTTTCTGTTTTTCCATTTTTTTTCCATTTCACCATGTTAAACCGGGAACAAGGAGCAGCCGCTTCCACAGGTGACTAGTTGTAGGCTACTTAAACACCATACCAAGTTTCATTGCGTAACTATGTTTTTGAAGGTGACTTTTGAATTTTTTTATGTTTTTCCATTTTTTTTCCATTTCACCATGTTAAACCGGGAACAAGGAGCAGCCGCTTCCACAGATGACTAGTTGTAGGCAACTTAAACACCCTACCAAGTTTCATTGCGTAACTATGTTTTTGAAGGTAACTTTTGAATTTTTTTTCTGTTTTTCAATTTTTTTTCCATTTCACCATGTTAAACCGGGAACAAGGAGCAGCCGCTTTCACAGATGACTAGTTGTAGGTAACTTAAACACCCTACCAAGTTTCATTGCGTAACTATGTTTTTGAAGGTGACTTTTGAATTTTTTTCTGTTTTTCCATTTTTTTTCCATTTCACCATGTTAAACCGGGAACAAGTAGCAGCCGCTTACACACATGACTAGTTGTAGGCTACTTAAACACCATACCAAGTTTCATTGCGTAACTATGTTTTTGAAGGTGACTTTTGAATTTTTTTCTGTTTTTCCATTTTTTTTCCATTTCAGCATGTTAAACCGGGAACAAGGAGCAGCCGCTTTCACAGATGACTAGTTGTAGGTAACTTAAACACCCTACCAAGTTTCATTGCGTAACTATGTTTTTGAAGGTGACTTTTGAATTTTTTTCTGTTTTTCCATTTTTTTTCCATTTCACCATGTTAAACCGGGAACAAGGAGCAGCCGCTTCCACAGATGACTAGTTGTAGGTTACTTAAACATCCTACCAAGATTCATTGCGTAACTATGTTTTTGAAGGTGACTTTTGAATTTTTTTCTGTTTTTCCATTTTTTTTCCATTTCACCATGTTAAACCGGGAACAAGTAGCAGCCGCTTACACACATGACTAGTTGTAGGTTACTTAAACACTCTACCAAGTTTCATTGCGTAACTATGTTTTTGAAGGTGACTTTTGAATTTTTTTCTGTTTTTCCATTTTTTTTCCATTTCACCATGTTAAACCGGGAACAAGTAGCAGCCGCTTACACACATGACTAGTTGTAGGTTACTTAAACACCCTACCAAGATTCATTGCGTAACTATGTTTTTGAAGGTGACTTTTGAATTTTTTTCTGTTTTTCCATTTTTTTTCCATTTGACCATGTTAAACCGGGAACAAGTAGCAGCCGCTTATACACATGACTAGCAGTAGGTCACAAACACTCTACCAAGTTTCATTGCGTAACTATGTTTTTGAAGGTGACTTTTGAATTTTTTTCTGTTTTTCCATTTTTTTTCCATTTCACCATGTTAAACCGGGAACAAGTAGCAGCCGCTTACACACATGACTAGTTGTAGGTTACTTAAACACCATGCCAAGTTTCATTGCGTAACTATGTTTTTGAAGGTGACTTTTGAATTTTTTTCTGTTTTTCCATTTTTTTTCCATTTCACCATGTTAAACCGGGAACAAGTAGCAGCCGCTTACACACATGACTAGTTGTAGGTTACTTAAACACCATGCCAAGTTTCATTGCGTAACTATGTTTTTGAAGGTGACTTTTGAATTTTTTTCTGTTTTTCCATTTTTTTTCCATTTCACCATGTTAAACCGGGAACAAGTAGCATCCGCTTACACACATGACTAGTTGTAGGTTACTTAAACACCATACCGAGTTTCATTGCGTAACTATGTTTTTGAAGGTGACTTTTGAATTTTTTTCTGTTTTTCCATTTTTTTTTCCATTTCACCATGTTAAACCGGGAACAAGTAGCAGCCGCTTACACACAAGACTAGTTGTAGGATACTTAAACACCCTACAAAGTTTCATTGCGTAACTATGTTTTTGAAGGTGACTTTTGAATTTTTTTCTGTTTTTCCATTTTTTTCCATTTCACCATGTTAAACCGGGAACAAGGAGCAGCCGCTTCCACAGATGACTAGTTGTAGGCAACTTAAACACCCTACGAAGTTTCATTGCGTAACTATGTTTTTGAAGGTGACTTTTGAATTTTTTTCTGTTTTTCCATTTTTTTTCCATTTCACCATGTTAAACCGGGAACAAGTAGCAGCCGCTTACACACATGACTAGCTGTAGGCTACTTAAACACCATACCAAGTTTCATTGCGTAACTATGTTTTTGAAGGTGACTTTTGAATTTTTTTCTGTTTTTCCATTTTTTTTCCATTTCACCATGTTAAACCGGGAACAAGGAGCAGCCGCTTTCACAGATGACTAGTTGTAGGTAACTTAAACACCCTACCAAGTTTCATTGCGTAACTATGTTTTTGAAGGTGACTTTTGAATTTTTTTCTGTTTTTCCATTTTTTTTCCATTTCACCATGTTAAACCGGGAACAAGGAGCAGCCGCTTACACACATGACTAGTTGTAGATTACTTAAACACCATACCAAGTTTCATTGCGTAACTATGTTTTTGAAGGTGACTTTTGAATTTTTTTCTGTTTTTCCATTTTTTTTCCATTTCACCATGTTAAACCGGGAACAAGTAGCAGCCGCTTACACACAAGACTAGTTGTAGGATACTTAAACACCCTACAAAGTTTCATTGCGTAACTATGTTTTTGAAGGTGACTTTTGAATTTTTTTCTGTTTTTCCATTTTTTTCCATTTCACCATGTTAAACCGGGAACAAGTAGCAGCCGCTTCCACAGATGACTAGTTGTAGGCAACTTAAACACCCTACGAAGTTTCATTGCGTAACTATGTTTTTGAAGGTGACTTTTGAATTTTTTTCTGTTTTTCCATTTTTTTTCCATTTCACCATGTTAAACCGGGAACAAGTAGCAGCCGCTTACACACATGACTAGCTGTAGGCTACTTAAACACCATACCAAGTTTCATTGCGTAACTATGTTTTTGAAGGTGACTTTTGAATTTTTTTCTGTTTTTCCATTTTTTTTCCATTTCACCATGTTAAACCGGGAACAAGGAGCAGCCGCTTTCACAGATGACTAGTTGTAGGTAACTTAAACACCCTACCAAGTTTCATTGCGTAACTATGTTTTTGAAGGTGACTTTTGAATTTTTTTCTGTTTTTCCATTTTTTTTCCATTTCACCATGTTAAACCGGGAACAAGTAGCAGCCGCTTACACACATGACTAGCTGTAGGCTACTTAAACACCATACCAAGTTTCATTGCGTAACTATGTTTTTGAAGGTGACTTTTGAATTTTTTTCTGTTTTTCCATTTTTTTTCCATTTCACCATGTTAAACCGGGAACAAGGAGCAGCCGCTTTCACAGATGACTAGTTGTAGGTAACTTAAACACCCTACCAAGTTTCATTGCGTAACTATGTTTTTGAAGGTGACTTTTGAATTTTTTTCTGTTTTTCCATTTTTTTTCCATTTCACCATGTTAAACCGGGAACAAGGAGCAGCCGCTTACACACATGACTAGTTGTAGATTACTTAAACACCATACCAAGTTTCATTGCGTAACTATGTTTTTGAAGGTGACTTTTGAATTTTTTTCTGTTTTTCCATTTTTTTTCCATTTCACCATGTTAAACCGGGAACAAGTAGCAGCCGCTTACACACATGACTAGCTGTAGGCTACTTAAACACCATACCAAGTTTCATTGCGTAACTATGTTTTTGAAGGTGACTTTTGAATTTTTTTCTGTTTTTCCATTTTTTTTCCATTTCACCATGTTAAACCGGGAACAAGGAGCAGCCGCTTTCACAGATGACTAGTTGTAGGTAACTTAAACACCCTACCAAGTTTCATTGCGTAACTATGTTTTTGAAGGTGACTTTTGAATTTTTTTTCTGTTTTTCCATTTTTTTTCCATTTCACCATGTTAAACCGGGAACAAGGAGCAGCCGCTTACACACAAGACTAGTTGTAGGATACTTAAACACCCTACAAAGTTTCATTGCGTAACTATGTTTTTGAAGGTGACTTTTGAATTTTTTTCTGTTTTTCCATTTTTTTCCATTTCACCATGTTAAACCGGGAACAAGTAGCAGCCGCTTCCACAGATGACTAGTTGTAGGCAACTTAAACACCCTACGAAGTTTCATTGCGTAACTATGTTTTTGAAGGTGACTTTTGAATTTTTTTCTGTTTTTCCATTTTTTTTCCATTTCACCATGTTAAACCGGGAACAAGTAGCAGCCGCTTACACACATGACTAGCTGTAGGCTACTTAAACACCATACCAAGTTTCATTGCGTAACTATGTTTTTGAAGGTGACTTTTGAATTTTTTTCTGTTTTTCCATTTTTTTTCCATTTCACCATGTTAAACCGGGAACAAGGAGCAGCCGCTTTCACAGATGACTAGTTGTAGGTAACTTAAACACCCTACCAAGTTTCATTGCGTAACTATGTTTTTGAAGGTGACTTTTGAATTTTTTTCTGTTTTTCCATTTTTTTTCCATTTCACCATGTTAAACCGGGAACAAGGAGCAGCCGCTTACACACATGACTAGTTGTAGATTACTTAAACACCATACCAAGTTTCATTGCGTAACTATGTTTTTGAAGGTGACTTTTGAATTTTTTTCTGTTTTTCCATTTTTTTTCCATTTCACCATGTTAAACCGGGAACAAGTAGCAGCCGCTTACACACAAGACTAGTTGTAGGTTACTTAAACACCCTACAAAGTTTCATTGCGTAACTATGTTTTTGAAGGTGACTTTTGAATTTTTTTCTGTTTTTCCATTTTTTTTCCATTTCACCATATTAAACCGGGAACAAGGAGCAGCCGCTTCCACAGATGACTAGTTGTAGGCAACTTAAACACCCTACCAAGTTTCATTGCGTAACTATGTTTTTGAAGGTAACTTTTGAATTTTTTTTCTGTTTTTCAATTTTTTTTCCATTTCACCATGTTAAACCGGGAACAAGGAGCAGCCGCTTTCACAGATGACTAGTTGTAGGTAACTTAAACACCCTACCAAGTTTCATTGCGTAACTATGTTTTTGAAGGTGACTTTTGAATTTTTTTCTGTTTTTCCATTTTTTTTCCATTTCAGCATGTTAAACCGGGAACAAGGAGCAGCCGCTTTCACAGATGACTAGTTGTAGGTAACTTAAACACCCTACCAAGTTTCATTGCGTAACTATGTTTTTGAAGGTGACTTTTGAATTTTTTTCTGTTTTTCCATTTTTTTTCCATTTCACCATGTTAAACCGGGAACAAGGAGCAGCCGCTTCCACAGATGACTAGTTGTAGGTTACTTAAACATCCTACCAAGATTCATTGCGTAACTATGTTTTTGAAGGTGACTTTTGAATTTTTTTCTGTTTTTCCATTTTTTTTCCATTTCACCATGTTAAACCGGGAACAAGGAGCAGCCGCTTTCACAGATGACTAGTTGTAGGTAACTTAAACACCCTACCAAGTTTCATTGCGTAACTATGTTTTTGAAGGTGACTTTTGAATTTTTTTCTGTTTTTCCATTTTTTTTCCATTTCACCATGTTAAACCGGGAACAAGGAGCAGCCGCTTACACACATGACTAGTTGTAGATTACTTAAACACCATACCAAGTTTCATTGCGTAACTATGTTTTTGAAGGTGACTTTTGAATTTTTTTCTGTTTTTCCATTTTTTTTCCATTTCACCATGTTAAACCGGGAACAAGTAGCAGCCGCTTACACACAAGACTAGTTGTAGGCAACTTAAACACCCTACCAAGTTTCGTTGCGTAACTATGTTTTTGAAGGTGACTTTTGAATTTTTTTCTGTTTTTCCATTTTTTTTCCATTTCACCATGTTAAACCGGGAACAAGGAGCAGCCGCTTCCACAGATGACTAGTTGTAGGCAACTTAAACACCCTACCAAGTTTCATTGCGTAACTATGTTTTTGAAGGTGACTTTTGAATTTTTTTCTGTTTTTCCATTTTTTTTCTATTTCACCATGTTAAACCGGGAACAAGGAGCAGCCGCTTCCACAGATGACTAGTTGTAGGCAACTTAAACACCCTACCAAGTTTCATTGCGTAACTATGTTTTTGAAGGTGACTTTTGAATTTTTTTCTGTTTTTCCATTTTTTTTTCATTTCACCATGTTAAACCAGGAACAAGTAGCAGCAGCTTACACACATGACTAGCTGTAGGTTACTTAAACACCATACCAAGTTTCATTGCGTAACTATGTTTTTGAAGGTGACTTTTGAATTTTTTTCTGTTTTTCCATTTTTTTCCATTTCACCATGTTAAACCGGGAACAAGGAGCAGCCGCTTCCACAGATGACTAGTTGTAGGCAACTTAAACACCCTACCAAGTTTCATTGCGTAACTATGTTTTTGAAGGTGACTTTTGAATTTTTTTCTGTTTTTCCATTTTTTTTCTATTTCAACATGTTAAACCGGGAACAAGTAGCAGCCGCTTACACACATGACTAGCTGTAGGTTACTTAAACACTGCCAAGTTTCATTGCGTAACTATATTTCTGAAAGTGACTTTTGAATTTTTTTCTGTTTTTCCATTTTTTTTTCCATTTCACCATGTTAAACCGGGAACAAGGAGCAGCCGCTTCCACAGATGACTAGTTGTAGGCAACTTAAACACCCTACCAAGTTTCATTGCGTAACTATGTTTTTGAAGGTGACTTTTGAATTTTTTTCTGTTTTTCCATTTTTTTTCCATTTCGCCATGTTAAACCGGGAACAAGTAGCAGCCGCTTGCACACATGACTAGTTGTAGGTTACTTAAACAACTTACCAAGTTTCATTGCGTAACTATGTTTTTGAAGGTGACTTTTGAATTTTTTTCTGTTTTTCCATTTTTTTTCCATTTCACCATGTTAAACCGGGAACAAGTAGCAGCCGCTTACACACATGACTAGTTGTAGGTTACTTAAACACCATGCCAAGTTTCATTGCGTAACTATGTTTTTGAAGGTGACTTTTGAATTTTTTTCTGTTTTTCCATTTTTTTTCCATTTCACCATGTTAAACCGGGAACAAGTAGCAGCCGCTTACACACATGACTAGTTGTAGGTTACTTAAACACCATGCCAAGTTTCATTGCGTAACTATGTTTTTGAAGGTGACTTTTGAATTTTTTTCTGTTTTTCCATTTTTTTTCCATTTCACCATGTTAAACCGGGAACAAGTAGCATCCGCTTACACACATGACTAGTTGTAGGTTACTTAAACACCATACCGAGTTTCATTGCGTAACTATGTTTTTGAAGGTGACTTTTGAATTTTTTTCTGTTTTTCCATTTTTTTTCCATTTCAGCATGTTAAACCGGGAACAAGGAGCAGCCGCTTTCACAGATGACTAGTTGTAGGTAACTTAAACACCCTACCAAGTTTCATTGCGTAACTATGTTTTTGAAGGTGACTTTTGAATTTTTTTCTGTTTTTCCATTTTTTTTCCATTTCACCATGTTAAACCGGGAACAAGGAGCAGCCGCTTCCACAGATGACTAGTTGTAGGTTACTTAAACATCCTACCAAGATTCATTGCGTAACTATGTTTTTGAAGGTGACTTTTGAATTTTTTTCTGTTTTTCCATTTTTTTTCCATTTCACCATGTTAAACCGGGAACAAGTAGCAGCCGCTTACACACATGACTAGTTGTAGGTTACTTAAACACTCTACCAAGTTTCATTGCGTAACTATGTTTTTGAAGGTGACTTTTGAATTTTTTTCTGTTTTTCCATTTTTTTTCCATTTCACCATGTTAAACCGGGAACAAGTAGCAGCCGCTTACACACATGACTAGTTGTAGGTTACTTAAACACCCTACCAAGATTCATTGCGTAACTATGTTTTTGAAGGTGACTTTTGAATTTTTTTCTGTTTTTCCATTTTTTTTCCATTTGACCATGTTAAACCGGGAACAAGTAGCAGCCGCTTATACACATGACTAGCAGTAGGTCACAAACACTCTACCAAGTTTCATTGCGTAACTATGTTTTTGAAGGTGACTTTTGAATTTTTTTCTGTTTTTCCATTTTTTTTCCATTTCACCATGTTAAACCGGGAACAAGTAGCAGCCGCTTACACACATGACTAGTTGTAGGTTACTTAAACACCATGCCAAGTTTCATTGCGTAACTATGTTTTTGAAGGTGACTTTTGAATTTTTTTCTGTTTTTCCATTTTTTTTCCATTTCACCATGTTAAACCGGGAACAAGTAGCAGCCGCTTACACACATGACTAGTTGTAGGTTACTTAAACACCATGCCAAGTTTCATTGCGTAACTATGTTTTTGAAGGTGACTTTTGAATTTTTTTCTGTTTTTCCATTTTTTTTCCATTTCACCATGTTAAACCGGGAACAAGTAGCATCCGCTTACACACATGACTAGTTGTAGGTTACTTAAACACCATACCGAGTTTCATTGCGTAACTATGTTTTTGAAGGTGACTTTTGAATTTTTTTCTGTTTTTCCATTTTTTTTTCCATTTCACCATGTTAAACCGGGAACAAGTAGCAGCCGCTTACACACAAGACTAGTTGTAGGATACTTAAACACCCTACAAAGTTTCATTGCGTAACTATGTTTTTGAAGGTGACTTTTGAATTTTTTTCTGTTTTTCCATTTTTTTCCATTTCACCATGTTAAACCGGGAACAAGGAGCAGCCGCTTCCACAGATGACTAGTTGTAGGCAACTTAAACACCCTACGAAGTTTCATTGCGTAACTATGTTTTTGAAGGTGACTTTTGAATTTTTTTCTGTTTTTCCATTTTTTTTCCATTTCACCATGTTAAACCGGGAACAAGTAGCAGCCGCTTACACACATGACTAGCTGTAGGCTACTTAAACACCATACCAAGTTTCATTGCGTAACTATGTTTTTGAAGGTGACTTTTGAATTTTTTTCTGTTTTTCCATTTTTTTTCCATTTCACCATGTTAAACCGGGAACAAGGAGCAGCCGCTTTCACAGATGACTAGTTGTAGGTAACTTAAACACCCTACCAAGTTTCATTGCGTAACTATGTTTTTGAAGGTGACTTTTGAATTTTTTCTGTTTTTCCATTTTTTTTCCATTTCACCATGTTAAACCGGGAACAAGGAGCAGCCGCTTACACACATGACTAGTTGTAGATTACTTAAACACCATACCAAGTTTCATTGCGTAACTATGTTTTTGAAGGTGACTTTTGAATTTTTTTCTGTTTTTCCATTTTTTTTCCATTTCACCATGTTAAACCGGGAACAAGTAGCAGCCGCTTACACACAAGACTAGTTGTAGGATACTTAAACACCCTACAAAGTTTCATTGCGTAACTATGTTTTTGAAGGTGACTTTTGAATTTTTTTCTGTTTTTCCATTTTTTTCCATTTCACCATGTTAAACCGGGAACAAGTAGCAGCCGCTTCCACAGATGACTAGTTGTAGGCAACTTAAACACCCTACGAAGTTTCATTGCGTAACTATGTTTTTGAAGGTGACTTTTGAATTTTTTTCTGTTTTTCCATTTTTTTTCCATTTCACCATGTTAAACCGGGAACAAGTAGCAGCCGCTTACACACATGACTAGCTGTAGGCTACTTAAACACCATACCAAGTTTCATTGCGTAACTATGTTTTTGAA
The DNA here is from genome assembly GCA_963576565.1 of Aspidapion aeneum. Lineage (NCBI taxonomy): Eukaryota > Metazoa > Arthropoda > Insecta > Coleoptera > Brentidae > Aspidapion > Aspidapion aeneum. The sequence goes on along the minus strand of OY755038.1, from coordinate 220,274,121 downwards.
GGTGACTTTTGAATTTTTTTCTGTTTTTCCATTTTTTTTCCATTTCACCATGTTAAACCGGGAACAAGGAGCAGCCGCTTTCACAGATGACTAGTTGTAGGTAACTTAAACACCCTACCAAGTTTCATTGCGTAACTATGTTTTTGAAGGTGACTTTTGAATTTTTTTCTGTTTTTCCATTTTTTTTCCATTTCACCATGTTAAACCGGGAACAAGTAGCAGCCGCTTACACACATGACTAGCTGTAGGCTACTTAAACACCATACCAAGTTTCATTGCGTAACTATGTTTTTGAAGGTGACTTTTGAATTTTTTTCTGTTTTTCCATTTTTTTTCCATTTCACCATGTTAAACCGGGAACAAGGAGCAGCCGCTTTCACAGATGACTAGTTGTAGGTAACTTAAACACCCTACCAAGTTTCATTGCGTAACTATGTTTTTGAAGGTGACTTTTGAATTTTTTTCTGTTTTTCCATTTTTTTTCCATTTCACCATGTTAAACCGGGAACAAGGAGCAGCCGCTTACACACATGACTAGTTGTAGATTACTTAAACACCATACCAAGTTTCATTGCGTAACTATGTTTTTGAAGGTGACTTTTGAATTTTTTTCTGTTTTTCCATTTTTTTTCCATTTCACCATGTTAAACCGGGAACAAGTAGCAGCCGCTTACACACATGACTAGCTGTAGGCTACTTAAACACCATACCAAGTTTCATTGCGTAACTATGTTTTTGAAGGTGACTTTTGAATTTTTTTCTGTTTTTCCATTTTTTTTCCATTTCACCATGTTAAACCGGGAACAAGGAGCAGCCGCTTTCACAGATGACTAGTTGTAGGTAACTTAAACACCCTACCAAGTTTCATTGCGTAACTATGTTTTTGAAGGTGACTTTTGAATTTTTTTCTGTTTTTCCATTTTTTTTCCATTTCACCATGTTAAACCGGGAACAAGGAGCAGCCGCTTACACACAAGACTAGTTGTAGGATACTTAAACACCCTACAAAGTTTCATTGCGTAACTATGTTTTTGAAGGTGACTTTTGAATTTTTTTCTGTTTTTCCATTTTTTTCCATTTCACCATGTTAAACCGGGAACAAGTAGCAGCCGCTTCCACAGATGACTAGTTGTAGGCAACTTAAACACCCTACGAAGTTTCATTGCGTAACTATGTTTTTGAAGGTGACTTTTGAATTTTTTTCTGTTTTTCCATTTTTTTTCCATTTCACCATGTTAAACCGGGAACAAGTAGCAGCCGCTTACACACATGACTAGCTGTAGGCTACTTAAACACCATACCAAGTTTCATTGCGTAACTATGTTTTTGAAGGTGACTTTTGAATTTTTTTCTGTTTTTCCATTTTTTTTCCATTTCACCATGTTAAACCGGGAACAAGGAGCAGCCGCTTTCACAGATGACTAGTTGTAGGTAACTTAAACACCCTACCAAGTTTCATTGCGTAACTATGTTTTTGAAGGTGACTTTTGAATTTTTTTCTGTTTTTCCATTTTTTTTCCATTTCACCATGTTAAACCGGGAACAAGGAGCAGCCGCTTACACACATGACTAGTTGTAGATTACTTAAACACCATACCAAGTTTCATTGCGTAACTATGTTTTTGAAGGTGACTTTTGAATTTTTTTCTGTTTTTCCATTTTTTTTCCATTTCACCATGTTAAACCGGGAACAAGTAGCAGCCGCTTACACACAAGACTAGTTGTAGGTTACTTAAACACCCTACAAAGTTTCATTGCGTAACTATGTTTTTGAAGGTGACTTTTGAATTTTTTTCTGTTTTTCCATTTTTTTTCCATTTCACCATATTAAACCGGGAACAAGGAGCAGCCGCTTCCACAGATGACTAGTTGTAGGTTACTTAAACACCCTACAAAGTTTCATTGCGTAACTATGTTTTTGAAGGTGACTTTTGAATTTTTTTCTGTTTTTCCATTTTTTTTCCATTTCACCATGTTAAACCGGGAACAAGTAGCAGCCGCTTACACACAAGACTAGTTGTAGGATACTTAAACACCCTACAAAGTTTCATTGCGTAACTATGTTTTTGAAGGTGACTTTTGAATTTTTTTCTGTTTTTCCATTTTTTTTCCATTTCACCATGTTAAACCGGGAACAAGGAGCAGCCGCTTCCACAGATGACTAGTTGTAGGCAACTTAAACACCCTACGAAGTTTCATTGCGTAACTATGTTTTTGAAGGTGACTTTTGAATTTTTTTCTGTTTTTCCATTTTTTTTCCATTTCACCATGTTAAACCGGGAACAAGGAGCAGCCGCTTCCACAGATGACTAGTTGTAGGCAACTTAAACACCCTACCAAGTTTCATTGCGTAACTATGTTTTTGAAGGTGACTTTTGAATTTTTTTCTGTTTTTCCATTTTTTTTCCATTTCGCCATGTTAAACCGGGAACAAGTAGCAGCCGCTTACACACATGACTAGTTGTAGGTTACTTAAACACCATACCAAGTTTCATTGCGTAACTATGTTTTTGAAGGTGACTTTTGAATTTTTTTCTGTTTTTCCATTTTTTTTCCATTTCAGCATGTTAAACCGGGAACAAGGAGCAGCCGCTTTCACAGATGACTAGTTGTAGGCAACTTAAACACCCTACCAAGTTTCATTGCGTAACTATGTTTTTGAAGGTGACTTTTGAATTTTTTTCTGTTTTTCCATTTTTTTTCCATTTCAGCATGTTAAACCGGGAACAAGGAGCAGCCGCTTACACAGATGACTAGTTGTAGGCAACTTAAACAACCTACCAAGTTTCGTTGCGTAACTATGTTTTTGAAGGTGACTTTTGAATTTTTTTCTGTTTTTCCATTTTTTTCCATTTCACCATGTTAAACCGGGAACAAGGAGCAGCCGCTTCCACAGATGACTAGTTGTAGGCAACTTAAACACCCTACGAAGTTTCATTGCGTAACTATGTTTTTGAAGGTGACTTTTGAATTTTTTTCTGTTTTTCCATTTTTTTTCCATTTCACCATGTTAAACCGGGAACAAGGAGCAGCCGCTTCCACAGATGACTAGTTGTAGGCAACTTAAACACCCTACCAAGTTTCATTGCGTAACTATGTTTTTGAAGGTGACTTTTGAATTTTTTTTTGTTTTTCCATTTTTTTTCCATTTCACCATGTTAAACCGGGAACAAGTAGCAGCCGCTTACACACATGACTAGTTGTAGGTTACTTAAACACCATACCAAGTTTCATTGCGTAACTATGTTTTTGAAGGTGACTTTTGAATTTTTTTCTGTTTTTCCATTTTTTTTCCATTTCACCATGTTAAACCGGGAACAAGTAGCAGCCGCTTACACACATGACTAGCTGTAGGCTACTTAAACACCATACCAAGTTTCATTGCGTAACTATGTTTTTGAAGGTGACTTTTGAATTTTTTTCTGTTTTTCCATTTTTTTTCCATTTCACTATGTTAAACCGGGAACAAGGAGCAGCCGCTTTCACAGATGACTAGTTGTAGGCAACTTAAATACCCTACCAAGTTTCATTTCGTAACTATGTTTTTGAAGGTGACTTTTGAATTTTTTTCTGTTTTTCCATTTTTTTTCCATTTCACCATGTTAAACCGGGAACAAGTAGCAGCCGCTTACACACATGACTAGTTGTAGGTTACTTAAACACCCTACAAAGTTTCATTGCGTAACTATGTTTTTGAAGGTGACTTTTGAATTTTTTTCTGTTTTTCCATTTTTTTTCCATTTCACCATGTTAAACCGGGAACAAGGAGCAGCCGCTTCCACGGATGACTAGTTGTAGGCAACTTAAACACCCTACCAAGTTTCGTTGCGTAACTATGTTTTTGAAGGTGACTTTTGAATTTTTTTCTGTTTTTCCATTTTTTTTCCATTTCACCATGTTAAACCGGGAACAAGGAGCAGCCGCTTCCACAGATGACTAGTTGTAGGCAACTTAAACACCCTACCAAGTTTCATTGCGTAACTATGTTTTTGAAGGTGACTTTTGAATTTTTTTCTGTTTTTCCATTTTTTTTCTATTTCACCATGTTAAACCGGGAACAAGGAGCAGCCGCTTCCACAGATGACTAGTTGTAGGCAACTTAAACACCCTACCAAGTTTCATTGCGTAACTATGTTTTTGAAGGTGACTTTTGAATTTTTTTCTGTTTTTCCATTTTTTTTTCATTTCACCATGTTAAACCAGGAACAAGTAGCAGCAGCTTACACACATGACTAGCTGTAGGTTACTTAAACACCATACCAAGTTTCATTGCGTAACTATGTTTTTGAAGGTGACTTTTGAATTTTTTTCTGTTTTTCCATTTTTTTCCATTTCACCATGTTAAACCGGGAACAAGGAGCAGCCGCTTCCACAGATGACTAGTTGTAGGCAACTTAAACACCCTACCAAGTTTCATTGCGTAACTATGTTTTTGAAGGTGACTTTTGAATTTTTTTCTGTTTTTCCATTTTTTTTCTATTTCAACATGTTAAACCGGGAACAAGTAGCAGCCGCTTACACACATGACTAGCTGTAGGTTACTTAAACACTGCCAAGTTTCATTGCGTAACTATATTTCTGAAAGTGACTTTTGAATTTTTTTCTGTTTTTCCATTTTTTTTTCCATTTCACCATGTTAAACCGGGAACAAGGAGCAGCCGCTTCCACAGATGACTAGTTGTAGGCAACTTAAACACCCTACCAAGTTTCATTGCGTAACTATGTTTTTGAAGGTGACTTTTGAATTTTTTTCTGTTTTTCCATTTTTTTTCCATTTCGCCATGTTAAACCGGGAACAAGTAGCAGCCGCTTGCACACATGACTAGTTGTAGGTTACTTAAACAACTTACCAAGTTTCATTGCGTAACTATGTTTTTGAAGGTGACTTTTGAATTTTTTTCTGTTTTTCCATTTTTTTTCCATTTCACCATGTTAAACCGGGAACAAGTAGCAGCCGCTTACACACATGACTAGTTGTAGGTTACTTAAACACCATGCCAAGTTTCATTGCGTAACTATGTTTTTGAAGGTGACTTTTGAATTTTTTTCTGTTTTTCCATTTTTTTTCCATTTCACCATGTTAAACCGGGAACAAGTAGCAGCCGCTTACACACATGACTAGTTGTAGGTTACTTAAACACCATGCCAAGTTTCATTGCGTAACTATGTTTTTGAAGGTGACTTTTGAATTTTTTTCTGTTTTTCCATTTTTTTTCCATTTCACCATGTTAAACCGGGAACAAGTAGCATCCGCTTACACACATGACTAGTTGTAGGTTACTTAAACACCATACCGAGTTTCATTGCGTAACTATGTTTTTGAAGGTGACTTTTGAATTTTTTTCTGTTTTTCCATTTTTTTTCCATTTCAGCATGTTAAACCGGGAACAAGGAGCAGCCGCTTTCACAGATGACTAGTTGTAGGTAACTTAAACACCCTACCAAGTTTCATTGCGTAACTATGTTTTTGAAGGTGACTTTTGAATTTTTTTCTGTTTTTCCATTTTTTTTCCATTTCACCATGTTAAACCGGGAACAAGGAGCAGCCGCTTCCACAGATGACTAGTTGTAGGTTACTTAAACATCCTACCAAGATTCATTGCGTAACTATGTTTTTGAAGGTGACTTTTGAATTTTTTTCTGTTTTTCCATTTTTTTTCCATTTCACCATGTTAAACCGGGAACAAGTAGCAGCCGCTTACACACATGACTAGTTGTAGGTTACTTAAACACTCTACCAAGTTTCATTGCGTAACTATGTTTTTGAAGGTGACTTTTGAATTTTTTTCTGTTTTTCCATTTTTTTTCCATTTCACCATGTTAAACCGGGAACAAGTAGCAGCCGCTTACACACATGACTAGTTGTAGGTTACTTAAACACCCTACCAAGATTCATTGCGTAACTATGTTTTTGAAGGTGACTTTTGAATTTTTTTCTGTTTTTCCATTTTTTTTCCATTTGACCATGTTAAACCGGGAACAAGTAGCAGCCGCTTATACACATGACTAGCAGTAGGTCACAAACACTCTACCAAGTTTCATTGCGTAACTATGTTTTTGAAGGTGACTTTTGAATTTTTTTCTGTTTTTCCATTTTTTTTCCATTTCACCATGTTAAACCGGGAACAAGTAGCAGCCGCTTACACACATGACTAGTTGTAGGTTACTTAAACACCATGCCAAGTTTCATTGCGTAACTATGTTTTTGAAGGTGACTTTTGAATTTTTTTCTGTTTTTCCATTTTTTTTCCATTTCACCATGTTAAACCGGGAACAAGTAGCAGCCGCTTACACACATGACTAGTTGTAGGTTACTTAAACACCATGCCAAGTTTCATTGCGTAACTATGTTTTTGAAGGTGACTTTTGAATTTTTTTCTGTTTTTCCATTTTTTTTCCATTTCACCATGTTAAACCGGGAACAAGTAGCATCCGCTTACACACATGACTAGTTGTAGGTTACTTAAACACCATACCGAGTTTCATTGCGTAACTATGTTTTTGAAGGTGACTTTTGAATTTTTTTCTGTTTTTCCATTTTTTTTTCCATTTCACCATGTTAAACCGGGAACAAGTAGCAGCCGCTTACACACAAGACTAGTTGTAGGATACTTAAACACCCTACAAAGTTTCATTGCGTAACTATGTTTTTGAAGGTGACTTTTGAATTTTTTTCTGTTTTTCCATTTTTTTCCATTTCACCATGTTAAACCGGGAACAAGGAGCAGCCGCTTCCACAGATGACTAGTTGTAGGCAACTTAAACACCCTACGAAGTTTCATTGCGTAACTATGTTTTTGAAGGTGACTTTTGAATTTTTTTCTGTTTTTCCATTTTTTTTCCATTTCACCATGTTAAACCGGGAACAAGTAGCAGCCGCTTACACACATGACTAGCTGTAGGCTACTTAAACACCATACCAAGTTTCATTGCGTAACTATGTTTTTGAAGGTGACTTTTGAATTTTTTTCTGTTTTTCCATTTTTTTTCCATTTCACCATGTTAAACCGGGAACAAGGAGCAGCCGCTTTCACAGATGACTAGTTGTAGGTAACTTAAACACCCTACCAAGTTTCATTGCGTAACTATGTTTTTGAAGGTGACTTTTGAATTTTTTTCTGTTTTTCCATTTTTTTTCCATTTCACCATGTTAAACCGGGAACAAGGAGCAGCCGCTTACACACATGACTAGTTGTAGATTACTTAAACACCATACCAAGTTTCATTGCGTAACTATGTTTTTGAAGGTGACTTTTGAATTTTTTTCTGTTTTTCCATTTTTTTTCCATTTCACCATGTTAAACCGGGAACAAGTAGCAGCCGCTTACACACAAGACTAGTTGTAGGATACTTAAACACCCTACAAAGTTTCATTGCGTAACTATGTTTTTGAAGGTGACTTTTGAATTTTTTTCTGTTTTTCCATTTTTTTCCATTTCACCATGTTAAACCGGGAACAAGTAGCAGCCGCTTCCACAGATGACTAGTTGTAGGCAACTTAAACACCCTACGAAGTTTCATTGCGTAACTATGTTTTTGAAGGTGACTTTTGAATTTTTTTCTGTTTTTCCATTTTTTTTCCATTTCACCATGTTAAACCGGGAACAAGTAGCAGCCGCTTACACACATGACTAGCTGTAGGCTACTTAAACACCATACCAAGTTTCATTGCGTAACTATGTTTTTGAAGGTGACTTTTGAATTTTTTTCTGTTTTTCCATTTTTTTTCCATTTCACCATGTTAAACCGGGAACAAGGAGCAGCCGCTTTCACAGATGACTAGTTGTAGGTAACTTAAACACCCTACCAAGTTTCATTGCGTAACTATGTTTTTGAAGGTGACTTTTGAATTTTTTTCTGTTTTTCCATTTTTTTTCCATTTCACCATGTTAAACCGGGAACAAGTAGCAGCCGCTTACACACATGACTAGCTGTAGGCTACTTAAACACCATACCAAGTTTCATTGCGTAACTATGTTTTTGAAGGTGACTTTTGAATTTTTTTCTGTTTTTCCATTTTTTTTCCATTTCACCATGTTAAACCGGGAACAAGGAGCAGCCGCTTTCACAGATGACTAGTTGTAGGTAACTTAAACACCCTACCAAGTTTCATTGCGTAACTATGTTTTTGAAGGTGACTTTTGAATTTTTTTCTGTTTTTCCATTTTTTTTCCATTTCACCATGTTAAACCGGGAACAAGGAGCAGCCGCTTACACACATGACTAGTTGTAGATTACTTAAACACCATACCAAGTTTCATTGCGTAACTATGTTTTTGAAGGTGACTTTTGAATTTTTTTCTGTTTTTCCATTTTTTTTCCATTTCACCATGTTAAACCGGGAACAAGTAGCAGCCGCTTACACACATGACTAGCTGTAGGCTACTTAAACACCATACCAAGTTTCATTGCGTAACTATGTTTTTGAAGGTGACTTTTGAATTTTTTTCTGTTTTTCCATTTTTTTTCCATTTCACCATGTTAAACCGGGAACAAGGAGCAGCCGCTTTCACAGATGACTAGTTGTAGGTAACTTAAACACCCTACCAAGTTTCATTGCGTAACTATGTTTTTGAAGGTGACTTTTGAATTTTTTTCTGTTTTTCCATTTTTTTTCCATTTCACCATGTTAAACCGGGAACAAGGAGCAGCCGCTTACACACAAGACTAGTTGTAGGATACTTAAACACCCTACAAAGTTTCATTGCGTAACTATGTTTTTGAAGGTGACTTTTGAATTTTTTTCTGTTTTTCCATTTTTTTCCATTTCACCATGTTAAACCGGGAACAAGTAGCAGCCGCTTCCACAGATGACTAGTTGTAGGCAACTTAAACACCCTACGAAGTTTCATTGCGTAACTATGTTTTTGAAGGTGACTTTTGAATTTTTTTCTGTTTTTCCATTTTTTTTCCATTTCACCATGTTAAACCGGGAACAAGTAGCAGCCGCTTACACACATGACTAGCTGTAGGCTACTTAAACACCATACCAAGTTTCATTGCGTAACTATGTTTTTGAAGGTGACTTTTGAATTTTTTTCTGTTTTTCCATTTTTTTTCCATTTCACCATGTTAAACCGGGAACAAGGAGCAGCCGCTTTCACAGATGACTAGTTGTAGGTAACTTAAACACCCTACCAAGTTTCATTGCGTAACTATGTTTTTGAAGGTGACTTTTGAATTTTTTTCTGTTTTTCCATTTTTTTTCCATTTCACCATGTTAAACCGGGAACAAGGAGCAGCCGCTTACACACATGACTAGTTGTAGATTACTTAAACACCATACCAAGTTTCATTGCGTAACTATGTTTTTGAAGGTGACTTTTGAATTTTTTTCTGTTTTTCCATTTTTTTTCCATTTCACCATGTTAAACCGGGAACAAGTAGCAGCCGCTTACACACAAGACTAGTTGTAGGTTACTTAAACACCCTACAAAGTTTCATTGCGTAACTATGTTTTTGAAGGTGACTTTTGAATTTTTTTCTGTTTTTCCATTTTTTTTCCATTTCACCATATTAAACCGGGAACAAGGAGCAGCCGCTTCCACAGATGACTAGTTGTAGGTTACTTAAACACCCTACAAAGTTTCATTGCGTAACTATGTTTTTGAAGGTGACTTTTGAATTTTTTTCTGTTTTTCCATTTTTTTTCCATTTCACCATGTTAAACCGGGAACAAGTAGCAGCCGCTTACACACATGACTAGTTGTAGGTTACTTAAACACCCTACAAAGTTTCATTGCGTAACTATGTTTTTGAAGGTGACTTTTGAATTTTTTTCTGTTTTTCCATTTTTTTTCCATTTCACCATGTTAAACCGGGAACAAGGAGCAGCCGCTTCCACGGATGACTAGTTGTAGGCAACTTAAACACCCTACCAAGTTTCGTTGCGTAACTATGTTTTTGAAGGTGACTTTTGAATTTTTTTCTGTTTTTCCATTTTTTTTCCATTTCACCATGTTAAACCGGGAACAAGGAGCAGCCGCTTCCACAGATGACTAGTTGTAGGCAACTTAAACACCCTACCAAGTTTCATTGCGTAACTATGTTTTTGAAGGTGACTTTTGAATTTTTTTCTGTTTTTCCATTTTTTTTCTATTTCACCATGTTAAACCGGGAACAAGGAGCAGCCGCTTCCACAGATGACTAGTTGTAGGCAACTTAAACACCCTACCAAGTTTCATTGCGTAACTATGTTTTTGAAGGTGACTTTTGAATTTTTTTCTGTTTTTCCATTTTTTTTTCATTTCACCATGTTAAACCAGGAACAAGTAGCAGCAGCTTACACACATGACTAGCTGTAGGTTACTTAAACACCATACCAAGTTTCATTGCGTAACTATGTTTTTGAAGGTGACTTTTGAATTTTTTTCTGTTTTTCCATTTTTTTCCATTTCACCATGTTAAACCGGGAACAAGGAGCAGCCGCTTCCACAGATGACTAGTTGTAGGCAACTTAAACACCCTACCAAGTTTCATTGCGTAACTATGTTTTTGAAGGTGACTTTTGAATTTTTTTCTGTTTTTCCATTTTTTTTCTATTTCACCATGTTAAACCGGGAACAAGTAGCAGCCGCTTACACACATGACTAGCTGTAGGTTACTTAAACACCCTACAAAGTTTCATTGCGTAACTATGATTTTGAAGGTGACTTTTGAATTTTTTTCTGTTTTCCATTTTTTTTCCATTACGCCATGTTAAACCGGGAACAAGGAGCAGCTGCTTAAACAGATGACTAGTTGTAGGCAACTTAAACACCCTACCAAGTTTCATTGCGTAACTATGTTTTTGAAGGTGACTTTTGAATTTTTTTCTGTTTTTCCATTTTTTTTCCATTTCGCCATGTTAAACCGGGAACAAGTAGCAGCCGCTTGCACACATGACTAGTTGTAGGTTACTTAAACAACTTACCAAGTTTCATTGCGTAACTATGTTTTTGAAGGTGACTTTTGAATTTTTTTCTCTTTTTCCATTTTTTTTCCATTTGACCATGTTAAACCGGGAACAAGGAGCAACCGCTTCCACAGATGACTAGTTGTAGGCAACTTAAACACCCTACCAAGTTTCATTGCGTAACTATGTTTTTGTAGGTGACTTTTGAATTTTTTTCTGTTTTTCAATTTTTTTTCAATTTCACCATGTTAAACCGGGAACAAGTAGCAGCCGCTTACACACATGACTAGTTGTAGGTTACTTAAACACCCTACAAAGTTTCATTGCGTAACTATGTTTTTGAAGGTGACTTTTGAATTTTTTTCTGTTTTTCCATTTTTTTTCCATTTCACCATGTTAAACCAGGAACAAGTAGCAGCCGCTTACACACATGACTAGCTGTAGGTTACTTAAACACCATACCAAGTTTCATTGCGTAACTATGTTTTTGAAGGTGACTTTTGAATTTTTTTCTGTTTTTCCATTTTTTTCCATTTCACCATGTTAAACCGGGAACAAGGAGCAGCCGCTTCCACAGATGACTAGTTGTAGGCAACTTAAACACCCTACCAAGTTTCATTGCGTAACTATGTTTTTAAAGGTGACTTTTGAATTTTTTTCTGTTTTTCCATTTTTTTTCTATTTCACCATGTTAAACCGGGAACAAGTAGCAGCCGCTTACACACATGACTAGCTGTAGGTTACTTAAACACCCTACAAAGTTTCATTGCGTAACTATGATTTTGAAGGTGACTTTTGAATTTTTTTCTGTTTTTCCATTTTTTTTCCATTACGCCATGTTAAACCGGGAACAAGGAGCAGCCGCTTCCACAGATGACTAGTTGTAGGCAACTTAAACAACCTACCAAGTTTCATTGCGTAACTATGTTTTTGAAGGTGACTTTTGAATTTTTTTCTGTTTTTCCATTTTTTTTCCATTTCGCCATGTTAAACCGGGAACAAGTAGCAGCCGCTTGCACACATGACTAGTTGTAGGTTACTTAAACACCTTACCAAGTTTCATTGCGTAACTATGTTTTTGAAGGTGACTTTTGAATTTTTTTCTCTTTTTCCATTTTTTTTCCATTTCACCATGTTAAACCGGGAACAAGGAGCAGCCGCTTCCACAGATGACTAGTTGTAGGCAACTTAAACACCCTACCAAGTTTCATTGCGTAACTATGTTTTTGAAGGTGATTTTTGATTTTTTTTTGTTTTTCCATTTTTTTTCCATTTGACCATGTTAAACCGGGAACAAGTAGCAGCCGCTTACACACATGAATAGTTGTAGGTTACTTAAACACCCTACCAAGTTTCATTGCGTAACTATGTTTTTGAAGGTGACTTTTGAAATTTTTTCTGATTTTCCATTTTTTTTCCATTTCACCATGTTAAACTGGGAACAAGTAGCAGCCGCTTACACACATGACTAGTTGTAGGTTACTTAAACACCCTACCAAGTTTCATTGCGTAACTATGTTTCTGAAGGTGACTTTTGAATTTTTTTCTGTTTTTCCATTTTTTTTCCATTTCACCATGTTAAACCGGGAACAAGGAGCAGCCGCTTCCACAGATGACTAGTTGTAGGTTACTTAAACACCCTACCAAGTTTCATTGCGTAACTATGTTTTTAAAGAGGACTTTTTTGGATTTTTTATTTTTTTCCAAATTTCTCAAATTCTCCATTTCTTAATAAAAAAAGTTATTTACCAAGGTTTTTGCAGCTTCTCAATGAAATAATTTTTGAAAATATACTTTTTTGTTAGGCTGCCAAATGTGGCTGCTAACTTCACATTTTGGCTGCTGTAAGTGGCTGCTAACTTCACACTTTGGCTGCTGTAAGGTGGCTGCTAGTTTCACACCGGTAAACCTGTATAGATTTGAAGTTTTTATTGATAAATATTGCTTATAAAATGCCTTTGTTGCTGTGGTGTAAACATAAGTTTGCAGAAACCTATTTTTCCACACTTAAATGCCTCAAAGAATTATGTGTAGAGAGAAATTTATGGCATTTGCATGTTGAAAATTCAATTTTTTGCACTTGTGAGGAAAATAGCTATTTCAATTTTATCAGTCTAGATTTAACTTTACCTTTGTCTTCTTTAGAGTCCACCTTGTCTTCAGGCTTTTCTTCAATGTCATCCTTTTTCTCAGAATTCACTGAAGCATTCTCGGAATCCATGGATTCTTCCTCTGTAGTAGCATCAGGCTTGTCTGCATCCTTCATGTCAACATCATTTTCAGTAGGTTTGGCCTTCAAAAATAAACAATTGCACATGAAAACTAAGTAAATAATTATCACAAATGTTTATTTGCTTAAATATTCTAAAATATATTCTTGATAATAATAATAATGTGTTTAACACTACCTCAACTGTTCCATTTTCAGCTTTTAAATCTGCCGAGTCTTGAGAAGAGTCAGTAAGGTCATTGGTGACCTTCTCATTGATCTAAAAATCCAAAAAATTAAGTTTAATCACAACCTAGTACAAAAATCCAAAGCTGTATCACATATTTTTAAAGAATTACCGTTTAAATCTGAAACAAAAGAAGCTACCTTCTTTCTTATGTAATATAATGAAAAAGGAAAATGCTCACAAAAAGCTTGCTAAGAATCAGCTCTCAAAATTTCCTAAACGCAATCCATAAATGACGCCTACAACGCTTACGTTTATGTTCAAGGTTATGTCTAGCATAAAACAGCCCTTAACTTTTGGTAGCATTTTCTCATATTTTCCCTATAACAAGCGCCAAATTGGATAAAATTTAAGCGTTAACAGGGTTTTAGGGGTCGTAGAATCCGAAAAACGGTACGAAAAAGGTGAAAAATTGCGTATTTTCCGAGAAAACGAGGTTTCCCGCTTTTTCCTATATCAACATACGCCATCTTGGATGTGCCGAGGCGCTTCGATTTTGTTTCGTTTTTTTCGACGATTTTTCGGCCATTTTTGACCGCGCCGGCGAATTCCAAATTTTCCTACAAATCTAGACTAATGTTTTTTTAAATAAAATAATTAAAAAATGTAATACTTACCTCGGAAGACGCAATTTTAGCGGAATCACCTTCACTGGACATTTTTCGCTAATGTCAGAAAACCGCGTCTGAAAATGCCCAAAAGAGTAGCGCTCGGTTCCACACTCGATTCAAACCGAATCAAAAACTGCCAAATTTACAACTTTTTTTCTAAATATTTAAATTGCACGGTGGACACCCTATTCAACTTAAATATAATAATATTTTACCCAACAAAAGTAACCAAATAAGTTATTTTTGACCAATACTTTTCAGAAAAAATCCCAAAAAGTTAATTTGCCACTCAATTTGATTCAAACATGTAAACGTTTCGCATCTCGATCCGACGCATACCACAGTCGGCCAACGCGTTTTGAGGTTTCATTGCCGTTGAAAACCCTACAATACTTGTTTCGTCGATTGGAGCTAAGCATAAAGGCTGGGAAAATAAAAATTTTTTGATAAATTAAGAAATCTTATCAAAGTTTTTATAATTAACTTTAAATTTTTGATAAGCACTTATGTAATTTGCATTAAAAGAGCTTTATTTTTGAAAATAAAAAAATTGAAAAAAGAAAAAGGTTAGAGTCAGAGCCGCACTATTTTTTTTTTAATTTTTTCTTACTTTTTTTGGTATACGTGCTAGAACCTTCATTTTAAGTTGTTTAGCATAGATAAATGATTTTTGCTTCGGTTCAGTCAGTTTTTGTTGTTTAGGTTTTCCAGCGATTTCGTGTTAACAGAAGTTGTCAGCAATAAAATTGTATCTTTTTGTATTTGGTTATTTTATTGCCCTTAACTTGTTTTTTATATTTGCTACTTCAAAAAAAACTAAGTAATGAAAAAGGACCTGCATACATGTAAAATAATAGAGTTTACTCGGGCTTGTGTAGGAAAAAATGAGCACATGTTAATAAATATAGAGTTTTAGTTTTTTAGATATGTAAACTAAGCACACACAAAAGATTAACTTCTTCGTGCTAAAAATTTCCAAAATGTTTTTAAAATGATTAGGAATTAGAATCTTTTGTGAAACTGAACAAATTACATCAAATAAATACAATACAAATACACATTTTCAATTTCTCTAAAGTTGTAAACAAGATACAAAGTTTGGCAAAACTTATATTAAGAAAAATATAGGTTGAATATCGCCTGAAGTGATATAGAGCGCTGGCGACACTCTGGAATCAAGCGCGGATCTGGGGGAAGGGGGGTTAATAGGCGACGAAAACATTATTTGTAATATAAATTTTTTCAAGAAAGGATAATCTCCTGTTTTCCCTTTAATCGTGGGGGGGGGGGGGTAATTATCACGTTACTCCGCTCAATTTTATAGGGTTATATTGGGTATATACTCTCAGGTTTTGGAAAAGCGCAAATTTTTTTGTTCATTTGAAAGTGAACACATCTGCTTGTATACTGGTCAATTTTTTGAATTTTTGATATTCATTAAAAAAGGTATTAAACCCCCCCTAGGTTTTGAACCAAATCTGCGCTTAATCCATGCGTGCCCTCCCTGCGTGATGCGTTCTTTGAATCAGGGTGGGCATGCATAGGTGGAAACTTTAAGTAAAGGCGACTTAACGTCACAGCCATATTATTATCCAACTCAATAACAGGCGGAAAGCTCTCATACAGCTATTAAAGGGGTTGCGCATTTTCAAAATGAACAACCCCCGCGTTATGACTTTTTCGATATATCTATATACTGCTGATGGTCACAACTATTTTTAAGTAATTTCAACCATATTGTCAAGAGAGAGGTAATTATTCTGAAACAACATTTTTACCAAAAACCGGTAATTTTGAGAAGCCGCCTTAAAAAAATTTAATAGGTAAACAAAAAAAAACATCTTATATGACCACAGGGGCGCAAGTAGTGGTGCCATTGGGGGAAGGGCTCTTAACACCAGGCTGACTACATAAATAATGCAACAAAAACTCAACAAACGAAAAGGCCCACCTAGCACAAAAATCACATCACACATCGTTAAATTAACGTAAACAAAAATAACAGTTTTTTTTTACTTGAAAACAACCTCATACCATGTAATATTTATTTTGTTAAATCTACATGCTTACAATTAAGTTATAAAAATGTACTTTTTGCTGAAGTTTCTGGTGCTGTGTATATAACGTGTTTTTTACCCTTTTATTTTCATGTACCAAATTCACACTTGAAAAGTCGTTCTGAAACGCTACTAGATTAAGACTTCTAAGACCTACTAACTTTATGCGTCTTTTTTGGTCCCGTTTTTTAATAACATTTTTCTAACTTAAAAGAGACGCGAAAGGAAGTTATACAAGTTCACTAGTTTAAGACTACAACACTTCAAGACAATTTTAAAGATGGCGCTCAAGGCAAGACAAAATATCTATATATCTATCTATATACGTTGTTTTTTTTTAAAGCTAAACAAGACTTTTTAACAGTAAACACTTTCACAGAATATTAATGTGTCTTTATCAGGTTAATAACAGATGCGTCGTGATCGTGATGGATCAGGGATCAGTTCCTTAACAGGTTTTTGGAGTTTAGAGATCAAATCACTGCCTGATAAAAAGTGATAAATGCCGGCAATAGGTGGCGCTGCTGCTAGTAAAATCTCAAAAATATTCGGTAGAAAAGCCATACAAGTCGCGTTTTAAAATTTGTGTAGAAAAGGCGTGAATCTAATGTGATTTTAACGTTGATAAAAATCACTTGAAACTAAAAAAATTGCTGTTTTAATTTGATAATGGCGTTATTACAACGCAGTTTTTAGCAACGTTATTTTTTATAACGGTTATAAAAGACCTATTAAGCTTGTTTTCATATATGAAATAAACGTTTTTTCCTAGCAACTTTTAAAATCAACGTTTTTTTTTACGCCTTTTTTACGTGTTAAACACGTGATTGTGCTATGTGGGGAGCGGGGGGCGAGTATGTAAAAAAAATTGTACCGGCAGTATAGATTTCGGAAAATTTTTATATTTTGCAGAAAAATGACGCCAAAACAAATTTTTAGAAATTATGTAAAAAAATGCAATCTATAAAGGAACTACCAGACATTTGAAAACATATTGCGCTACAGAAAAATATTTGTAGAAAATAATCAAAGAGAGAGGAAATTAAAGAAAAATTAAGCACTTTTCGTAAAAAGTAACGATATAGAAAACGATATCTGCAATATAAAAAGTAAAAATTGAGAAGAATCGCACCGAAAGCAATAATTTTTATAATTTTCAGAAAAAATAGCGTCGAAAAAAGTATGTGTAGAAAAAAACCAAAAACAATTTGCAATCTAAAAAAAACAATGAAAAAAAATCGACTAATTAGGTACTTTTCGAAAGAAAAAATACACAGCAGAACAATTAAGTATGCCGGCGCAGAAAAAAATTTTTAAAAACGGAAAAACAAGCAAAAATTAAAAAAATATATTCAAAAAAATTTCGCCAAAAATGCGCAAAAAAGCTCCCCGAAGGGAAATATTCACGTGGTTTGATCAGTTCAGTAATTTTTAAGCTTGGGGGCTCAACCTCATCTAGCTCCCCATGGATAACCAAAAACAAAGGTCTCTTCGTTCGCCAAAAAGCCGGACGAAAAAGAAAGCCGACCGCGCGGATATTTTCATTTTTCCCAAAAGGACGGATTTGTCCGGCTTTATCCGGACGTATGTTCACCCTATTTTAATCCGTTTAAACTAAAACTAGTATACCAACCCTTACTTTCCTTATTAGGTTAAGCGAGCTTCATTCCATTGTCCAAAAAAAACCGGTCGTTCGAAGAGGACAAGCATTGATATTTTTAACAACTACTCAACTTGTGAGCAGTTCCTGAGTGTAAACAAATTTGGAAATTCTGACGACGGCCCTGTTGATTTCAGTTTACGCTTTCATTTTACGAATATTAGGAAAATCTGTAGTGGCTTTCAACTTTGATCTTGTGCGATCGCACTACTAACTTCTAGCATAGAATCCAAAAATGGCCAATTTTGACAGTCCCCTAGGTGTTCTTTGAGTGTCAGTGACCTTCTTTTGCGGTGTGTCAACTTTAGGGCTACCAAGCTTTTCTTTTAAAATTTCATCATTTTTCCAAAACGGAGGAAAATCTGAGTAAAAAGTAAGTTGGGATAAACATAGAAATTAGGAATGTTTTATATTTTAAGGGGTTTCTTGGATTTTAGTGTCAAACTATGGAGAAAAAGAGGATTTTTACTTCTAAACATAACCTCAAACTTTAAATTTTGCACATATTTTTACATAAAAATGCGGTTTTAAAGGGTCAATTTATGTTCAAAACATTCTGCAAATATAGAAGAATGTATATTTTGTAAGGAAAGTTATCGATATCAAAAAAGTTGTGTTTCAAATGGAGTGTTTAATGATCTTATTAGGATTTGCTTAAAAGTTGCTCAGGATGTTGTGGTTTGGTTCATAGGCTTTAAAATAATGTTTTTTTTAGGGAACAATGCCGCTTTCATGTCGATTTTATAAAGAAATATATCCAGAAGTTGAAGATGTGGTCATGGTCAATGTCAGAGCCATTGCGGAGATGGGTGCCTATGTGCACTTGCTAGAGTACAATAATATTGAAGGCATGATCCTTTTATCTGAATTGTCTAGGAGAAGAATTAGAAGTATTAATAAACTTATTAGGGTTAGTAACATACCTATCTTTCTAAAAAATAATCAGTTAAACTAGAACAAAAATATTCTATTAATTTTCTAGGAATTTTATTTTTATCATATGGTATTCACTAGGAAATATCCCCTTGTTTTATAGGTAGGAAAAACAGAACCTGTAGTAGTCATAAGAGTAGACAAAGAAAAAGGATATATTGACTTGTCAAAGAGAAGAGTTAGCCCTGAAGATGTAGAAAAATGTACTGAAAGGTTTTCAAAGGCTAAAGCAGTGAACTCAATTCTTAGGTAAGTTTGTGCAATAAATGGGCCTATTGTAGCCCAATCATGTACTTGCAACAGCTATTGGTAAAATAATTATCTGGCACATAAAATAACTTCTGCATATTAAAATGTTGGGTGAAATTATAAATAGGCTATTGCAACAACAATTTAAACTTTAGTAGTAATATTTTATCACATACCTACTCTTTTTATTCAATTTTTGTATTTTTTTAGGCATGTAGCAGAACTTTTAAAGTATGAATCTGATGAACAGTTAGAAGAATTGTATCAAAAAACTGCATGGTACTTTGAGGAAAAGTACAAGAAAAACAAGGCTTCTGCTTATGACTTCTTTAAACAAGCAGTACTGTAAGTCAAATTGAAAAATTGAAATTGAATTGAACTGAAATTGAATTGAAATTGAATTGAAATTGAATTGAAATTGAATTGAAATTGAATTGAAATTGAATTGAAATTGAATTGAAATTGAATTGAAATTGAATTGAAATTGAATTGAAATTGAATTGAAATTGAATTGAAATTGAATTGAAATTGAATTGAAATTGAATTGAAATTGAATTGAAATTGAATTGAAATTGAATTGAAATTGAATTGAATTGAAATTGAATTGAAATTGAATTGAAATTGAATTGAAATTGAATTGAAATTGAATTGAAATTGAATTGAAATTGAATTGAAATTGAATTGAAATTGAATTGAAATTGAATTGAAATTGAATTGAAATTGAATTGAAATTGAATTGAAATTGAATTGAAATTGAATTGAAATTGAATTGAAATTGAATTGAAATTGAATTGAAATTGAATTGAAATTGAATTGAAATTGAATTGAAATTGAATTGAAATTGAATTGAAATTGAATTGAAATTGAATTGAAATTGAATTGAAATTGAATTGAAATTGAATTGAAATTGAATTGAAATTGAATTGAAATTGAATTGAAATTGAATTGAAATTGAATTGAAATTGAATTGAAATTGAATTGAAATTGAATTGAAATTGAATTGAAATTGAATTGAAATTGAATTGAAATTGAATTGAAATTGAATTGAAATTGAATTGAAATTGAATTGAAATTGAATTGAAATTGAATTGAAATTGAATTGAAATTGAATTGAAATTGAATTGAAATTGAATTGAAATTGAATTGAAATTGAATTGAAATTGAATTGAAATTGAATTGAAATTGAATTGAAATTGAATTGAAATTGAATTGAAATTGAATTGAAATTGAATTGAAATTGAATTGAAATTGAATTGAAATTGAATTGAAATTGAATTGAAATTGAATTGAAATTGAATTGAAATTGAATTGAAATTGAATTGAAATTGAATTGAAATTGAATTGAAATTGAATTGAAATTGAATTGAAATTGAATTGAAATTGAATTGAAATTGAATTGAAATTGAATTGAAATTGAATTGAAATTGAATTGAAATTGAATTGAAATTGAATTGAAATTGAATTGAAATTGAATTGAAATTGAATTGAAATTGAATTGAAATTGAATTGAAATTGAATTGAAATTGAATTGAAATTGAATTGAAATTGAATTGAATTGAAATTGAATTGAAATTGAATTGAAATTGAATTGAAATTGAATTGAAATTGAAATTGAATTGAAATTGAATTGAAATTGAATTGAAATTGAATTGAATTGAAATTGAATTGAAATTGAATTGAAATTGAATTGAAATTGAATTGAAATTGAATTGAAATTGAATTGAAATTGAATTGAAATTGAATTGAAATTGAATTGAAATTGAATTGAAATTGAATTGAAATTGAATTGAAATTGAATTGAAATTGAATTGAAATTGAATTGAAATTGAATTGAAATTGAATTGAAATTGAATTGAAATTGAATTGAAATTGAATTGAATTGAAATTGAATTGAAATTGAAATTGAATTGAAATTGAATTGAAATTGAATTGAAATTGAATTGAAATTGAATTGAAATTGAATTGAATTGAAATTGAATTGAAATTGAATTGAAATTGAATTGAAATTGAATTGAAATTCAATTGAAATTGAATTGAAATTCAATTGAAATTGAATTGAAATTGAATTGAAATTGAATTGAAATTGAATTGAAATTGAATTGAAATTGAAATTGAATTGAAATTGAATTGAAATTGAATTGAAATTGAATTGAAATTGAATTGAAATTGAATTGAAATTGAATTGAATTGAAATTGAATTGAAATTGAATTGAAATTGAATTGAAATTGAATTGAAATTGAAATGAAATTGAATTGAAATTGAATTGAAATTGAATTGAAATTGAAATTGAATTGAAATTGAATTGAAATTGAATTGAAATTGAATTGAAATTGAATTGAAATTGAATTGAAATTGAATTGAAATTGAATTGAAATTGAATTGAAATTGAATTGAAATTGAATTGAAATTGAATTGAAATTGAATTGAAATTGAATTGAAATTGAATTGAAATTGAATTGAAATTGAATTGAAATTGAATTGAAATTGAATTGAAATTGAATTGAAATTGAATTGAAATTGAATTGAAATTGAATTGAAATTGAATTGAAATTGAATTGAAATTGAATTGAAATTGAATTGAAATTGAATTGAAATTGAATTGAAATTGAATTGAAATTGAATTGCAATTGAATTGCAATTGAAATTGAATTGAAATTGAATTGAAATTGAATTGAAATTGAATTGAAATTGAATTGGAAATTGAATTGAAATTGAATTGAAATTGAATTGAAATTGAATTGAAATTGAATTGAAATTGAATTGAAATTGAATTGAAATTGAATTGAAATTGAATTGAAATTGAATTGAAATTGAATTGAAATTGAATTGAAATTGAATTGAAATTGAATTGAAATTGAATTGAAATTGAATTGAAATTGAATTGAAATTGAATTGAAATTGAATTGAAATTGAATTGAAATTGAATTGAAATTGAATTGAAATTGAATTGAAATTGAATTGAAATTGAATTGAAATTGAATTGAAATTGAATTGAATTGAATTGAAATTGAATTGAAATTGAATTGAAATTGAATTGAAATTGAATTGAAATTGAATTGAAATTGAATTGAAATTGAATTGAAATTGAATTGAAATTGAATTGAAATTGAATTGAAATTGAATTGAAATTGAATTGAAATTGAATTGAAATTGAATTGAAATTGAATTGAAATTGAATTGAAATTGAATTGAATTGAAATTGAATTGAAATTGAATTGAAATTGAATTGAAATTGAATTGAAATTGAATTGAAATTGAATTGAAATTGAATTGAAATTGAATTGAAATTGAATTGAAATTGAATTGAAATTGAATTGAAATTGAATTGAAATTGAATTGAAATTGAATTGAAATTGAATTGAAATTGAATTGAAATTGAATTGAAATTGAATTGAAATTGAATTGAAATTGAATTGAAATTGAATTGAAATTGAATTGAAATGAATTGAAATTGAAATGAATTGAAATTGAATTGAAATTGAATTGAAATTGAATTGAAATTGAATTGAAATTGAATTGAAATTGAATTGAAATTGAATTGAAATTGAATTGAAATTGAATTGAAATTGAATTGAAATTGAATTGAAATTGAATTGAAATTGAATTGAAATTGAATTGAAATTGAATTGAAATTGAATTGAAATTGAATTGAAATTGAATTGAAATTGAATTGAAATTGAATTGAAATTGAATTGAAATTGAATTGAAATTGAATTGAAATTGAATTGAATTGAAATTGAATTGAAATTGAATTGAAATTGAATTGAAATTGAATTGAAATTGAATTGAAATTGAATTGAAATTGAATTGAAATTGAATTGAAATTGAATTGAAATTGAATTGAAATTGAATTGAAATTGAATTGAAATTGAATTGAAATTGAATTGAAATTGAATTGAAATTGAATTGAAATTGAATTGAAATTGAATTGAAATTGAATTGAAATTGAATTGAAATTGAATTGAAATTGAATTGAAATTGAATTGAAATTGAATTGAAATTGAATTGAAATTGAATTGAAATTGAATTGAAATTGAATTGAAATTGAATTGAAATTGAATTGAAATTGAATTGAAATTGAATTGAAATTGAATTGAAATTGAATTGAAATTGAATTGAAATTGAATTGAAATTGAATTGAAATTAAATTGAAATTGAATTGAAATTGAACTGAAATTGAATTGAAATTGAATTGAAATTGAATTGAAATTGAATTGAAATTGAAATTGAAATTGAAATTGAATTGAAATTGAATTGAAATTGAATTGAAATTGAATTGAAATTGAATTGAAATTGAATTGAAATTGAATTGAAATTGAATTGAAATTGAATTGAAATTGAATTGAAATTGAATTGAAATTGAATTGAAATTGAATTGAAATTGAATTGAAATTGAATTGAAATTGAATTGAAATTGAATTGAAATTGAATTGAAATTGAATTGAAATTGAATTGAAATTGAATTGAAATTGAATTGAAATTGAATTGAATTGAATTGAAATTGAAATTGAAATTGAAATTGAATTGAAATTGAATTGAAATTGAATTGAAATGATGAATTGAATGGATTGAATTGAAATTGAATTGAAATTGAATTGAAATTGAATTGAAATTGAAATTGAATTGAAATTGAATTGAAATTGAATTGAAGAAAATTGAACTGAAATTGAACTGAAATTGAACTGAAATTGAATTGAAATTGAATTGAAATTGAATTGAAATTGAATTGAAATTGAATTGAAATTGAATTGAAATTGAATTGAAATTGAATTGAAATTGAATTGAAATTGAATTGAAATTGAATTGAAATTGAATTGAAATTGAATTGAAATTGAATTGAAATTGAATTGAAATTGAATTGAAATTGAATTGAAATTGAATTGAAATTGAATTGAAATTGAATTGAAATTGAATTGAAATTGAATTGAAATTGAATTGAAATTGAATTGAAATTGAATTGAAATTGAATTGAAATTGAATTGAAATTGTGAAATTGAATTGAAATTGAATTGAAATTGAATTGAAATTGAATTGAAATTGAATTGAAATTGAATTGAAATTGAATTGAAATTGAATTGAAATTGAATTGAAATTGAATTGAAATTGAATTGAAATTGAATTGAAATTGAATTGAAATGAAATTGAATTGAAATTGAATTGAAATTGAAATTGAAATTGAATTGAAATTGAATTGAAATTGAATTGAACTTGAATTAAACTAAATATGTATTAAAATTGAAGTTAATCAATAATTTTTAGTGATCCCTCAATCCTAGCAGAATGCGAGCTGGATGATCAAACAAAAGAAGTGTTGCTAAGCAACATCAAACGAAAGCTGACATCACAAGCTGTCAAAATTCGTGCCGATATCGAGTGCGCGTGCTATGGTTACGAGGGAATCGACGCGGTGAAGGCAGCCCTAAAGACTGGCCTTTCTTTGTCCACAGAAGAATTGCCCATTAAAATTAATTTAATTGCCCCACCTTTGTATGGTAAGTGAGAAAAGCACCCTCTGTTTCATCTTTTGTAATCACTATTTTTGTTGATTTATGGTACAGTAAATCTAGCAAATTGAATTAGGTAGGGTCCAGGGGTGCGCGCGCACCCCCAGCAAAAATAAGAAAAAAAAATAAATACAAACTATTATTAAATAATTACTTTTGTTTTTTATTGCTAGTGGCATCTATCGGCCATTAAGGGAAGTAATTAATATCTTTTCGACTTGACGCTTGCTGCCGCATACGGTGGCCTTCGATCGCATCGCCTCGCTTGAATCTAGAGATATGAGAGGGCGGGCTTGAATCTGGAGGTGCGCGTGTATTCGGCGTTCCTCTTTAATCCAATTTTTGCCACGCAATTGGATCGGAAATGCTCGGGATATCGGCCGAGAAAAGGGCGAGGTGGTGCGCTAAATCAATACACACTTGCATCGTTTTTTTCTAGTTCTCAGCTGATTACTGTTTATATTATCGTTAATATGCGTGTATTGGGCGTAATTAAAATTTATTTACGCAGTTTTTAAGTGAATTTTATGCTGTTTTCGGCTTCTTGTTTGTAATTTTTGGGTTAATTATTATCTACAAGTGTCGAATATGTCTGAGGCAGTTATAAGTTCGGGTTCGGGTAATCCTGAAAGTAATTCATGACTTAATTGTGTACAAAACATTATAGCAAGCTTTTCCTCCTTTAATTTAAATCAAAAAATTGAATCTAAAAGATTAGGAAGGCCGACTCCAGAACTAGAATTATCGCAAACTTGCTCTAAAAGAAAAGAAGGTAGAAATTTTAAAAGATACTTTAGAAAAGATATTTACCAAAAAAACAACTGGATTTGTGGATGTGATGTTACAAACTCGTTATTTTGTTTTCCATGCTTATTATTTTTCAATGCAAGCATGGATAAAAGCTGGAGCCGCATAGGGGTAACTGACTTAAATCATCTACAGGCAAAAATTAAAAAGCATGAATTTTTGAAACAACATATACGAACATTACAATATGAAATGGTATTTGAATCAAAAGCTAAGATAAAACGGTTTTGTACATTGAATTAATGTTATCCATCGTTGGCTAAAAACTAATATGTATGTATACTGTAGGTAATTTTTTTTTTGTGTAGGCATATTTTTATTTATTGGAGACCTGCTTTTTTTTACTTTGACAATCTTATTACCTAGTGGGCACCATAAGTTTTTTTATTTGGCTACAAATAAATATGCAAATTTTTTTAACTTTATTTATTTTAAATTTATTTCGACTCACTTATTATAGCGCACACCCATTCTTATACTTCACGAGCCGCCACTGGTAGGGTCACTGCATCCTGGAAGCAGTGACCCTAAAATGAATTGAAATTAGTCTGTTCTACACAGTGTTTATAAAGCTGTGACTTTTTGTATAAAATGCTCTCTATCTTCTAAACATGTTGACCTGTGATCTATGGAGACAGATTCTACAGAATATTTTTAGAAAAAAAAATTCTAGGCTAAAAATACCATTGTAATGTGATAAATTTTTTAAAAAAAATCTGTTTTTTTTCTCCGTTTTTTTTTAAAAGGATTTTAATTTAAATTAGTTATATTGTTACCTCTTGAAAATGATTCACTTGAAAATGGACTTTTGTCCGAAACAGCTGTAGAGGTTATAGATTTTTGACAATAAAAATTTTCAAATACCCAATTGCAAATAATGCAAGGACCTAAAACTATAAACAACAAGTGAAATTAGAGAAAGAAAAATAAGAAAAAAGTTTTCTGTCTTCGGCCGGGACTCGAACCCGGAACCTCTTGCCCTGTACGCAAACATTGAACCACCACACCACATAAATTTTCTGAAAACTTCCATCTATGTCTATATGCATGACGTTTTTCCGAATCTAGACGGAAGGTGTGGTTTTTTCGCATCTCTGTGACCCCACCGAGGGGTTCATTCAAATACATTTAAATAGCTTTTAAATACTTTTAAATACATTTAAATACTTTTAAATACTTTTAAATACTTTTAAATACATTTAAATACTTTTAAATACTTTTAAATACTTTTAAATACATTTAAATACTTTTAAATACTTTTAAATACTTAAATACTATTAAATACACTTAAATACAATTAAATACCTTTAAATCCCAAATAAATACAGTATTTAACCTAAATACTTAAATAGGTGTACAAATTTTTATGAGTGTCCCACCCCTCGAACCCCACTATACTGTAACTCAGTGCGTTGGCTGTTAACATGTATAGTTTGTGAGATATGAATTTTCAAAGTTTTGCCATTGGTCTCATTGGATTCCCTATACTAAAAATCGCTAAATGACGTTTTTCCGAATCTAGACGGAAGGTGTGGTTTTTTCGCATCTCTGTGACCCCACAAACAAATTTGGTAAAAGTATTTAATAAATAAATTTAAATAGCTTTTAAATACTTTTAAATACATTTAAATACTTTTAAATACATTAAAATACTTTTAAATACTATTAAATACTTAAATACTATTAAATACAATTAAATACCTTTAAATCCCAAATAAATACAGTATTTAACTTAAATACTTAAATAGGTGTACAAATTTTTATGAGTGTCCCACCCCTCGGACCCCACTATACTGTAACTCAGTGCGTTGGCTGTTAAAATGTATAGTTTGTGAGATATGAATTTTCTTCCGAATCTGGACGGAAGGTGTGGTTTTTTCGCATCTCTATGACCCTACTATACTGTAACTCGGTGCGTTGGCTGTTAACATGTATAGTTTGTGAGATAAGAATTTTCAAAGTTTTGCCATTTTGGTCTCATTGGATTCCCTATACTAAAAATCGCTAAATGACGTTTTTCCGAATCTACACGGAAGGTGTGGTTTTTTTGCATCTCTATGACCCCACTATACTGTAACTCGGTGCGTTGGCTGTTAACATGTATAGTTTGTGAGATATGAATTTTCAAAGTTTTGCCATTTTGGTCTCATTGGATTCCCTATACTAAAAATCGCTAAATGACGTTTTTCCGAATCTACACGGAAGGTGTGGTTTTTTCGCATCTCTATGGCCCCACTATACTGTAACTCGGTGCGTTTGCTAATAACATGTATAGTTTGTGAGATATGAATTTTCAAAGTTTTGCCATTTTGGTCTCATTGGATTCCCTATACTAAAAATCGCTAAATGACGTTTTTCCGAATCTAGACGGAAGGTGTGGTTTTTTTGCATCTCTATGACCCCACTATACTGTAACTCGGTGCGTTGGCTGTTAACATGTATAGTTTGTGAGATATGAATTTTCAAAGTTTTGCCATTTTGGTCTCATTGGATTCCCTATACTAAAAATCGCTAAATGACGTTTTTCCGAATCTAGACGGAAGGTGTGGTTTTTTTGCATCTCTATGACCCCACTATACTGTAACTCGGTGCGTTGGCTGTTAACATGTATAGTTTGTGAGATATGAATTTTCAAAGTTTTGCCATTTTGGTCTCATTGGATTCCCTATACTAAAAATCGCTAAATGACGTTTTTCCGAATCTAGACGGAAGGTGTGGTTTTTTTGCATCTCTATGACCCCACTATACTGTAACTCGGTGCGTTGGCTGTTAACATGTATAGTTTGTGAGATATGAATTTTCAAAGTTTTGCCATTTTGGTCTCATTGGATTCCCTATACTAAAAATCGCTAAATGACGTTTTTCCGAATCTACACGGAAGGTGTGGTTTTTTCGCATCTTTATGGCCGCACTATACTGTAACTCGGTGCGTTGGCTGTTAACATGTATAGTTTGTGAGATATGAATTTTCAAAGTTTTGCCATTTTGGTCTCATTGGATTCCCTATACTAAAAATCGCTAAATGACGTTTTTCCGAATCTAGACGGAAGGTGTGGTTTTTTTGCATCTCTATGACCCCACTATACTGTAACTCGGTGCGTTGGCTGTTAACATGTATAGTTTGTGAGATATGAATTTTCAAAGTTTTGCCATTTTGGTCTCATTGGATTCCCTATACTAAAAATCGCTAAATGACGTTTTTCCGAATCTACACGGAAGGTGTGGTTTTTTTGCATCTCTATGACCCCACTATACTGTAACTCGGTGCGTTGGCTGTTAACATGTATAGTTTGTGAGATATGAATTTTCAAAGTTTTGCCATTTTGGTCTCATTGGATTCCCTATACTAAAAATCGCTAAATGACGTTTTTCCGAATCTACACGGAAGGTGTGGTTTTTTCGCATCTCTATGGCCCCACTATACTGTAACTCGGTGCGTTTGCTAATAACATGTATAGTTTGTGAGATATGAATTTTCAAAGTTTTGCCATTTTGGTCTCATTGGATTCCCTATACTAAAAATCGCTAAATGACGTTTTTCCGAATCTACACGGAAGGTGTGGTTTTTTCGCATCTCTATGACCCCACTATACTGTAACTCGGTGCGTTGGCTGTTAACATGTATAGTTTGTGAGATATGAATTTTCAAAGTTTTGCCATTTTGGTCTCATTGGATTCCCTATACTAAAAATCGCTAAATGACGTTTTTCCGAATCTACACGGAAGGTGTGGTTTTTTCGCATCTTTATGGCCGCACTATACTGTAACTCGGTGCGTTTGTTGATAATATGTATAGTTTGTGAGATATGAATTTTCAAAGTTTTGCCATTTTGGTCTCATGGGATTCCCTATACTAAAAATCGCTAAATGACGTTTTTCCGAATCTAGACGGAAGGTGTGGTTTTTTTGCATCTCTATGACCCCACTATACTGTAACTCGGTGCGTTGGCTGTTAACATGTATAGTTTGTGAGATATGAATTTTCAAAGTTTTGCCATTTTGGTCTCATTGGATTCCCTATACTAAAAATCGCTAAATGACGTTTTTCCGAATCTACACGGAAGGTGTGGTTTTTTCGCATCTCTATGGCCCCACTATACTGTAACTCGGTGCGTTTGCTAATGACATGTATAGTTTGTGAGATATGAATTTTCAAAGTTTTGCCATTTTGGTCTCATTGGATTCCCTATACTAAAAATCGCTAAATGACGTTTTTCCGAATCTACACGGAAGGTGTGGTTTTTTCGCATCTCTATGACCCCACTATACTGTAACTCGGTGCGTTGGCTGTTAACATGTATAGTTTGTGAGATATGAATTTTCAAAGTTTTGCCATTTTGGTCTCATTGGATTCCCTATACTAAAAATCGCTAAATGACGTTTTTCCGAATCTACACGGAAGGTGTGGTTTTTTCGCATCTTTATGGCCGCACTATACTGTAACTCGGTGCGTTTGTTGATAATATGTATAGTTTGTGAGATATGAATTTTCAAAGTTTTGCCATTTTGGTCTCATTGGATTCCCTATACTAAAAATCGCTAAATGACGTTTTTCCGAATCTAGACGGAAGGTGTGGTTTTTTTGCATCTCTATGACCCCACTATACTGTAACTCGGTGCGTTGGCTGTTAACATGTATAGTTTGTGAGATATGAATTTTCAAAGTTTTGCCATTTTGGTCTCATTGGATTCCCTATACTAAAAATCGCTAAATGACGTTTTTCCGAATCTACACGGAAGGTGTGGTTTTTTCGCATCTTTATGGCCGCACTATACTGTAACTCGGTGCGTTGGCTGTTAACATGTATAGTTTGTGAGATATGAATTTTCAAAGTTTTGCCATTTTGGTCTCATTGGATTCCCTATACTAAAAATCGCTAAATGACGTTTTTCCGAATCTAGACGGAAGGTGTGGTTTTTTTGCATCTCTATGACCCCACTATACTGTAACTCGGTGCGTTGGCTGTTAACATGTATAGTTTGTGAGATATGAATTTTCAAAGTTTTGCCATTTTGGTCTCATTGGATTCCCTATACTAAAAATCGCTAAATGACGTTTTTCCGAATCTACACGGAAGGTGTGGTTTTTTTGCATCTCTATGACCCCACTATACTGTAACTCGGTGCGTTGGCTGTTAACATGTATAGTTTGTGAGATATGAATTTTCAAAGTTTTGCCATTTTGGTCTCATTGGATTCCCTATACTAAAAATCGCTAAATGACGTTTTTCCGAATCTACACGGAAGGTGTGTTTTTTTCGCATCTTTATGGCCGCACTATACTGTAACTCGGTGCGTTTGTTGATAATATGTATAGTTTGTGAGATATGAATTTTCAAAGTTTTGCCATTTTGGTCTCATGGGATTCCCTATACTAAAAATCGCTAAATGACGTTTTTCCGAATCTAGACGGAAGGTGTGGTTTTTTTGCATCTCTATGACCCCACTATACTGTAACTCGGTGCGTTGGCTGTTAACATGTATAGTTTGTGAGATATGAATTTTCAAAGTTTTGCCATTTTGGTCTCATTGGATTCCCTATACTAAAAATCGCTAAATGACGTTTTTCCGAATCTACACGGAAGGTGTGGTTTTTTCGCATCTCTATGGCCCCACTATACTGTAACTCGGTGCGTTTGCTAATAACATGTATAGTTTGTGAGATATGAATTTTCAAAGTTTTGCCATTTTGGTCTCATTGGATTCCCTATACTAAAAATCGCTAAATGACGTTTTTCCGAATCTACACGGAAGGTGTGGTTTTTTCGCATCTCTATGACCCCACTATACTGTAACTCGGTGCGTTGGCTGTTAACATGTATAGTTTGTGAGATATGAATTTTCAAAGTTTTGCCATTTTGGTCTCATTGGATTCCCTATACTAAAAATCGCTAAATGACGTTTTTCCGAATCTACACGGAAGGTGTGGTTTTTTCGCATCTTTATGGCCGCACTATACTGTAACTCGGTGCGTTTGTTGATAATATGTATAGTTTGTGAGATATGAATTTTCAAAGTTTTGCCATTTTGGTCTCATTGGATTCCCTATACTAAAAATCGCTAAATGACGTTTTTCCGAATCTAGACGGAAGGTGTGGTTTTTTTGCATCTCTATGACCCCACTATACTGTAACTCGGTGCGTTGGCTGTTAACATGTATAGTTTGTGAGATATGAATTTTCAAAGTTTTGCCATTTTGGTCTCATTGGATTCCCTATACTAAAAATCGCTAAATGACGTTTTTCCGAATCTACACGGAAGGTGTGGTTTTTTCGCATCTTTATGGCCGCACTATACTGTAACTCGGTGCGTTGGCTGTTAACATGTATAGTTTGTGAGATATGAATTTTCAAAGTTTTGCCATTTTGGTCTCATTGGATTCCCTATACTAAAAATCGCTAAATGACGTTTTTCCGAATCTAGACGGAAGGTGTGGTTTTTTTGCATCTCTATGACCCCACTATACTGTAACTCGGTGCGTTGGCTGTTAACATGTATAGTTTGTGAGATATGAATTTTCAAAGTTTTGCCATTTTGGTCTCATTGGATTCCCTATACTAAAAATCGCTAAATGACGTTTTTCCGAATCTACACGGAAGGTGTGGTTTTTTTGCATCTCTATGACCCCACTATACTGTAACTCGGTGCGTTGGCTGTTAACATGTATAGTTTGTGAGATATGAATTTTCAAAGTTTTGCCATTTTGGTCTCATTGGATTCCCTATACTAAAAATCGCTAAATGACGTTTTTCCGAATCTACACGGAAGGTGTGTTTTTTTCGCATCTTTATGGCCGCACTATACTGTAACTCGGTGCGTTTGTTGATAATATGTATAGTTTGTGAGATATGAATTTTCAAAGTTTTGCCATTTTGGTCTCATGGGATTCCCTATACTAAAAATCGCTAAATGACGTTTTTCCGAATCTAGACGGAAGGTGTGGTTTTTTTGCATCTCTATGACCCCACTATACTGTAACTCGGTGCGTTGGCTGTTAACATGTATAGTTTGTGAGATATGAATTTTCAAAGTTTTGCCATTTTGGTCTCATTGGATTCCCTATACTAAAAATCGCTAAATGACGTTTTTCCGAATCTACACGGAAGGTGTGGTTTTTTCGCATCTCTATGGCCCCACTATACTGTAACTCGGTGCGTTTGCTAATAACATGTATAGTTTGTGAGATATGAATTTTCAAAGTTTTGCCATTTTGGTCTCATTGGATTCCCTATACTAAAAATCGCTAAATGACGTTTTTCCGAATCTACACGGAAGGTGTGGTTTTTTCGCATCTCTATGACCCCACTATACTGTAACTCGGTGCGTTGGCTGTTAACATGTATAGTTTGTGAGATATGAATTTTCAAAGTTTTGCCATTTTGGTCTCATTGGATTCCCTATACTAAAAATCGCTAAATGACGTTTTTCCGAATCTACACGGAAGGTGTGGTTTTTTCGCATCTTTATGGCCGCACTATACTGTAACTCGGTGCGTTTGTTGATAATATGTATAGTTTGTGAGATATGAATTTTCAAAGTTTTGCCATTTTGGTCTCATTGGATTCCCTATACTAAAAATCGCTAAATGACGTTTTTCCGAATCTAGACGGAAGGTGTGGTTTTTTTGCATCTCTATGACCCCACTATACTGTAACTCGGTGCGTTGGCTGTTAACATGTATAGTTTGTGAGATATGAATTTTCAAAGTTTTGCCATTTTGGTCTCATTGGATTCCCTATACTAAAAATCGCTAAATGACGTTTTTCCGAATCTACACGGAAGGTGTGGTTTTTTCGCATCTTTATGGCCGCACTATACTGTAACTCGGTGCGTTTGTTGATAATATGTATAGTTTGTGAGATATGAATTTTCAAAGTTTTGCCATTTTGGTCTCATTGGATTCCCTATACTAAAAATCGCTAAATGACGTTTTTCCGAATCTAGACGGAAGGTGTGGTTTTTTTGCATCTCTATGACCCCACTATACTGTAACTCGGTGCGTTGGCTGTTAACATGTATAGTTTGTGAGATATGAATTTTCAAAGTTTTGCCATTTTGGTCTCATTGGATTCCCTATACTAAAAATCGCTAAATGACGTTTTTCCGAATCTACACGGAAGGTGTGGTTTTTTCGCATCTTTATGGCCGCACTATACTGTAACTCGGTGCGTTTGTTGATAATATGTATAGTTTGTGAGATATGAATTTTCAAAGTTTTGCCATTTTGGTCTCATTGGATTCCCTATACTAAAAATCGCTAAATGACGTTTTTCCGAATCTACACGGAAGGTGTGGTTTTTTCGCATCTCTATGGCCCCACTATACTGTAACTCGGTGCGTTTGCTAATAACATGTATAGTTTGTGAGATATGAATTTTCAAAGTTTTGCCATTTTGGTCTCATGGGATTCCCTATACTAAAAATCGCTAAATGATGTTTTTCCGAATCTAGACGGAAGGTGTGGTTTTTTCGCATCGCTATGGCCCCACTATACTGTAACTCGGTGCGTTTGCTAATAACATGTATAGTTTGTGAGATATGAATTTTCAAAGTTTTGCCATTTTGGTCTCATGGGATTCCCTACACTAAAAATTACTAAATGACGTTTTTCCGAATCTAGACGGAAGGTGTGGTTTTTCGCATCTCTATGGCCCCACTATACTGTAACTCGGTGCGTTTGCTAATAACATGTATAGTTTGTGAGATATGAATTTTCAAAGTTTTGCCATTGTGGTCTCATTGGATTCCCTATACTAAAAATCGCTAAATGACGTTTTTCCGAATCTACACGGAAGGTGTTGTTTTTTCGCATCTCTATGACCCCACTATACTGTAACTCGGTGCGTTTGATGTTAACATGTATAGTTTGTGAGATATGAATTTTCAAAGTTTTGCCATTTTGGTCTCATTGGATTCCCTATACTAAAAATCGCTAAATGACGTTTTTCCGAATCTAAACGGAAGGTGTGGTTTTTTCGCATCTCTATGACCCCACTATACTGTAACTCGGTGCGTTGGCTGTTAACATGTATAGTTTGTGAGATATGAATTTTCAAAGTTTTGCCATTTTGGTCTCATTGGATTCCCTATACTAAAAATCGCTAAATGACGTTTTTCCGAATCTACACGGAAGGTGTGGTTTTTTCGCATCTTTATGGCCGCACTATACTGTAACTCGGTGCGTTTGTTGATAATATGTATAGTTTGTGAGATATGAATTTTCAAAGTTTTGCCATTTTGGTCTCATTGGATTCCCTATACTAAAAATCGCTAAATGACGTTTTTCCGAATCTAGACGGAAGGTGTGGTTTTTTTGCATCTCTATGACCCCACTATACTGTAACTCGGTGCGTTGGCTGTTAACATGTATAGTTTGTGAGATATGAATTTTCAAAGTTTTGCCATTTTGGTCTCATTGGATTCCCTATACTAAAAATCGCTAAATGACGTTTTTCCGAATCTACACGGAAGGTGTGGTTTTTTCGCATCTTTATGGCCGCACTATACTGTAACTCGGTGCGTTTGTTGATAATATGTATAGTTTGTGAGATATGAATTTTCAAAGTTTTGCCATTTTGGTCTCATTGGATTCCCTATACTAAAAATCGCTAAATGACGTTTTTCCGAATCTACACGGAAGGTGTGGTTTTTTCGCATCTCTATGGCCCCACTATACTGTAACTCGGTGCGTTTGCTAATAACATGTATAGTTTGTGAGATATGAATTTTCAAAGTTTTGCCATTTTGGTCTCATGGGATTCCCTATACTAAAAATCGCTAAATGATGTTTTTCCGAATCTAGACGGAAGGTGTGGTTTTTTCGCATCGCTATGGCCCCACTATACTGTAACTCGGTGCGTTTGCTAATAACATGTATAGTTTGTGAGATATGAATTTTCAAAGTTTTGCCATTTTGGTCTCATGGGATTCCCTACACTAAAAATTACTAAATGACGTTTTTCCGAATCTAGACGGAAGGTGTGGTTTTTCGCATCTCTATGGCCCCACTATACTGTAACTCGGTGCGTTTGCTAATAACATGTATAGTTTGTGAGATATGAATTTTCAAAGTTTTGCCATTGTGGTCTCATTGGATTCCCTATACTAAAAATCGCTAAATGACGTTTTTCCGAATCTACACGGAAGGTGTTGTTTTTTCGCATCTCTATGACCCCACTATACTGTAACTCGGTGCGTTTGATGTTAACATGTATAGTTTGTGAGATATGAATTTTCAAAGTTTTGCCATTTTGGTCTCATTGGATTCCCTATACTAAAAATCGCTAAATGACGTTTTTCCGAATCTAAACGGAAGGTGTGGTTTTTTCGCATCTCTATGACCCCACTATACTGTAACTCGGTGCGTTGGCTGTTAACATGTATAGTTTGTGAGATATGAATTTTCAAAGTTTTGCCATTTTGGTCTCATTGGATTCCCTATACTAAAAATCGCTAAATGACGTTTTTCCGAATCTAGACGGAAGGTGTGGTTTTTTTGCATCTCTATGACCCCACTATACTGTAACTCGGTGCGTTTGCTAATAACATGTATAGTTTGTGAAATATGGATTTTCAAAGTTTTGTCATTTTGGTCTCATTGGGTTCCCTATACTAAAAATCGCTAAATGACGTTTTTCCGAATCTACACGGAAGGTGTGGTTTTTTCGCATCTCTATGGCCCCACTATACTGTAACGCGGTGCGTTTGTTGATAATATGTATAGTTTGTAAAATATGAATTTTCAAAATTTTGCCATTTTGGTCTCATTGGATTCCCTATACTAAAAATCGCTAAATGACGTTTTTCCGAATCTACACGGAAGGTGTGGTTTTTTCGCATCTCTATGGTCCCACTATACTGTAACTCGGTGCGTTTGCTAATAACATGTATAGTTTGTGAGATATGAATTTTCAAAGTTTTGCCATTTTGGTCTCATGGGATCCCCTATACTAAAATTCGCTAAATGAAGTTTTTCCGAATCTAGACGGAAGGTGTAGTTTTTTCGCATCTCTATGACCCTACTATACTGTAACTCGGTGCGTTGGCTGTTAACATGTATAGTTTGTGAGATTTGAATTTTCAAAGTTTTGCAATTTTGTTCTCATGGGATTCCCTATACTAAAAATCGCTAAATGACGTTTTTCCGAATCTAGACGGAAGGTGTGGTTTTTTTGCATCTCTATGACCCCACTATACTATAACTCGGTGCGTTGGCTGTTAACATGTATAGTTTGTGAGATATGAATTTTCAAAGTTGTGCCATTTTGGTCTCATGGGATTCCCTATACTAAAAATCGCTAAATGACGTTTTTCCGAATCTAGACGGAAGGTGTGGTTTTTTCGCATCTCTATGGCCCCACTATACTGTAACTCGGTGCGTTTGCTAATAACATGTATAGTTTGTGAGATATGAATTTTCAAAGTTTTGCCATTTTGGTCTCATGGGATTCCCTATACTAAAAATCGCTAAATGATGTTTTTCCGAATCTAGACGGAAGGTGTGGTTTTTTCGCATCGCTATGAGCCCACTATACTGTAACTCGGTGCGTTGGCTGTTAACATGTATAGTTTGTGAGATATGAATTTTCAAAATTTTGCCATTTTGGTTTCATGGTATTCCCTATACTAAAAATCGCTAAATGACGTTTTTCCGAATCTACACGGAAGGTATGGTTTTTTCGCATCTCTATGACCCCACTATACTGTAACTCGGTGCGTTGGGTGTTAACATGTATAGTTTGTGAGATATGCATTTTCAAAGTTTTGCCATTTTGGTTTCATGGTATTCCCTATACTAAAAATCGCTAAATGACGTTTTTCCGAATCTAGACGGAAGATGTGGTTTTTTTGCATCTCTATGGCCCCACTATACTGTAACTCGGTTCGTTTGCTGATAACATGTATAGTTTGCGAGATATGAATTTTCAAAATTTTGCCATTTTGGTTTCATGGTATTCCCTATACTAAAAATCGCTAAATGACGTTTTTCCGAATCTACACGGAAGGTGTGGTTTTTTCGCATCTCTATGGTCCCACTATACTGTAACTCGGTGCGTTTGCTAATAACATGTATAGTTTGTGAGATATGAATTTTCAAAGTTTTGCCATTTTGGTCGCATGGTTCGGTTCGGTTCGGTGTGGTTTTTTAGCATCTCTACAGCCACACTCTCAGTATAATTCTTCCTTCCCACCGTCAAAGGTATGAAAACTCAAATTAGTTTCTCGTTCCTGTATTGAGACACCGCACACCTTCATAGATGGAAGTTTTCCGAAAATTTATGTGTGGTCTTCGGTGGTCCAATGTTTACAGCGTTTGCGTACAGAGCAAGAGATTCCGGGTTCGAGTCCCAGCCGAAGACAGAAAACTTTTTTCTTATTTTTCTTTCTTTAATTTCACTTGTTGTTTATAATAAAAATTTTATTTGTGAAAGAAACGGGTTTTCTTTTCAATGTTTGTTTATATTTAATTTCAGTAATGACCACATCTACCCCAGAAAAACAACATGGTTTGAAAATATTGGCAGAAGCGATAGAACAAATAGAAAAGAAAATAGCCGAATTGGGTGGGGTTTTCAAAATACAAATGGCGGTAAGTAAAATTTTGAAAATGTTTTTGTTATTTTAACTTAATATGTACGCGATTATGTATCAAATTTTATTTGATATTGATTTTGAAAAAAATACAAGAAACCACAGTATTTTGATACTGACTTGTTTATTTGTTTTTGGCCAAAATTGACATTTCTTAGGTTTGAACAAGGCCAACACAAAAATAGAGGCCACGACCCTGAAAAAATCAGCTGTTCTCCCGGGGCTGAATTTTACATTGGGTCTTATGGGAGGTCAGACGTTTTTTTAGGATATTTTCAAAATGGCACTACAGATTTCCGCAAAATTTCAGTGAAATATTCTCAGACACCATCCCGATATTCCACCAAATGTTTGTAAGGAAGCAACATGATTAAAAGGTTAAAATCTTCAAGATTTAGCATTCCTTATTTTGAATTCAAATTACCCGCCATGTACCACATGCCAACTGTTATATTTGACATGTATTTGACTTTGTCATATGTGATTGTCACATTCGCTTCTGCTTCAAACTTAATTTTTGTGTGAGCTAATGAAGCGGCTATGAAAAATTAGGGCTTACTATACATTTAAAAAAAATTGTTCTGCCAGAATAAAGTAGAAACAATCTCAAAAACGACTCTATTTAACAAAAAATCAAATATCCATGAACCGTCATTCCAACTTCAAAATTTTAAAGACAATCAGCTGTGTCGTAACGTGACCATCAAAAAAAATCAGCCCCGGATGTGACGTCAACAAAGTGGAGGATCGTGGCCCGTCCATTTTGATAGCCCTGGTTTGAATAACGCTAAGGGTGTTTTATTTAAATAGAACAAAATTTTCTTTAATTTTTTGTTTAATTTTCTATAATTAAAAATGCCACGAAAGGATCGGGCTGGTACAGCCATAGGAGAGGACTCTGATACTGATACCCATGCAGTACGAAGGCTTCGATCCAATTGCTTTTCTAAATTCGAAGCTGATGGTTCGCGTCTTGTTATCAGATAAGATAAAGGTGCATTATCCTCTTATATCGAGTCCCGCAAATCCCGCAAGGATAATCCTGCAACGTTGATCCCGCGAAATTCCTGCGGGATCCCGCATTTGCTGGATTGGATTATTAGCTCACACATATACTATACTATAGTAGTGTGAGCTAAGGTGATCCTAATTTTTTCGAGAAAAAAAAAGTTGCTCCGATTTAAAAAAAATTTATATATCTTTGCGTTTCAGATGATTTTGAAACTTTTTTGTTGCGCCGTCTGTCTGTCTGTCTGTCGGTCTGTGTGTCTGTCTGTAACGACCAACGCGCATAACTCAAAAACGGCTTGCCCGATTTTAATGAAATTTGGTACCCAGGCTGGGTTTGGGGTCGAGATGGTCCCATTTCAAAATGAACAAAATCCACTGAACACAAGCCAAATAAAAGGGTGGGGGAAGATTTCAAAAATTAGAGTTTATGTAAAAATATAGCGTGTGTGATATCAAACGAAAGGTAATTGAGTCTGGAGTTAAACAAAATAAATTTTTGTTTATTTAAAAAAAAAGGGTGGGGGTAAATTTCAAAAATTTAGTGTTTAAGTGGAAATATGGCGTGTGTGATATCAAACGAAAGGTAATTGAGTCTGGAGTTAAACAAAATACATTTTAGTTTATTTAAAAGAAAAGGGTGGGGGTAAATTTCAAAAATTTAGTGTTTAAGTCAAAACATGGCTTGTGTGGTATCAAACGAAAGGTAATTGAGTCTGGAGTTCAATAAAATATGCTTCAGTTTTTAGTTATATTAGCTTTCACGTAGATACACTATAACTATAGTATCCAGTGTGAGCTTAGGTG
Organism: Aspidapion aeneum; assembly: GCA_963576565.1. NCBI lineage: Eukaryota > Metazoa > Arthropoda > Insecta > Coleoptera > Brentidae > Aspidapion > Aspidapion aeneum. The sequence goes on along the minus strand of OY755038.1, from coordinate 220,234,543 downwards.
CCCATAGATTGGCAGAGTATTTCTCTTGTAGCCTAAAGTAGTGACAGCGGCAGACGAGACAGACCTCGCCAAACAAATGGAAAAAGCCGAGATGGAGAATACCGAAGTCGCGGGCGACGACGACGACGAGGAGGACGAAGAGGGGCAGGAGTACAGCGAGGGTGAAGAGGATGGTGAAGACGGAGGTGAGTTGTTGATTACACAGGTTGTCCCTAAAATGTCTTTACGACAGCTGACCACTCAATTCTAACAGAACATTCTAAAATTCCGGATTTATGACCCCCGCAACCACATTTGTAATACTACTACTACTATGTCGGTTTAGAACGTTTTTCTACGTTGTCCGGCGCCTATTCTCCACCTCCTTCGATCCTGACAATCATCCTCTGTCAGATTTTTTTGACTCATTGATCTTTGGACGCCCTTTTTTTCTCCGCCCTATTGGTTGCCATTCTAGGACCTGCTTTGGTAATCTTTCGTCGTTCATCCGATGTACATGGCCGTACCATATCAGTTGCCTTTTAGTGATGTCATCCGTTATGCTTCCCTCGATTTCCATTCTTTCTTTTATGATCTCATTTCTTATGTGATCTATTCTAGATATTCTCATTGATCTTCTTATTGCATCCATTTCGACACTTTCCATTTTTGTTTTGTATTTTTCTGTTACGCGACAAGTCTCTATTCCATACAACAGCGTGCTTTTCACCATTGTTTCATATATGTTAAATTTTACATTCTTTTTTATCTCTCTGCTCCATAAAATACTGTTAAGACATCCAATAACCTTTTTTGCTTTTACTATTCTTTTTTCCAATTCTCTACAGTCTGTTCGTGTCTTATCAAAGGTGACACCCAAGTATACATACTCTTCGCATGGAGATATTGTTTGTCCATTTTCTAATACTAACTCACTAGATTCGTTTCCAATACATAAGTACTGTGACTTGTCCACGTTCACTGTTAATCCCCACTTTTGGTATTCTTCTGTTAACTTTCTCATCATATACTCCATGTCTTCTTTATCATTAGCCACAATTACTTGGTCGTCAGCAAACTGTAGTGTGTATATGGTAAATCGGTCGTTAAGTTGTATTCCCATGCCGTGCACTTTACTTTTTCAGTTTTTTAGGGCTACTGCGATATATTTTAAAGTGTTGGATAGATACAACATCCCTGTCTTAAGCCTTTGACCCTTTGTATAGTTCTTTTATCGCTTTTATGTATGTATGATTGATTTTAGTTTGCTCTAACACTGTCCATAATTTTTCTACTGGAACGGTATCATACGCTTTTTGTAGGTCCACAAAGGTAACATGAGTCTCTATATTTCTGGCGCTCCTTTTCTCAATTACTTGTTTAAGACAAAAAACATTATCACTACAAGACCTGCCTGCACGAATCCCACTTAAAACACATAAAACAAACATTGAGTGTAACCAATCCCTAGATATGGAACCCAACAAACTTAATAACAGTAGCGGACAGATGGCTCTGCCGTATATTCATGTAGGGCTTGACACAACTCCTAGTGGAAAACCAAAAGTTTAAAAACAAACCCTCCGTGACCTACGACAGCACTTTTGCCTTCAAGGTCAGATCAACGGTGATTAACGTTTTTACCCACCTTCATACGTAAGCCTCAATCAGTGGAATTTTTAAGCCAAATAATAGAGGAAAGGTGCTATATATTAGAAGTACGTGTTGGCAAACAATTACGTAACCTATATTTTTCAATAGTCTGAAATGCCAAATGTCAAACTTAATTCTTTTCTGAGACAGATAAAAAATATATTTTGGAATACAAAAATCACCATTTTAAAAATGGTGTTCTAATATCGGATAGGAGGTAGTCCCAATATCGCAAATGTCCGATATTTGGAATCCCATAGTAAAGTTAGAGCTTTTTTATTATACTTTTGAATCAGTTAAAACCATACACTAGCATAATATTTTTGCAATACAAAAATAATTTGTCAACGCTTAAAACGAAAAACAAAATTGGGAAACCCATAGTGTCCGATATTAGGGCATACATTATATGTGAGGTTATCAACCTTTTCGAAAAGACAAAACTGTACTAAACCTAATAAATTATACATCAAATAAAACCTTACAATATGCTTAATCAAATGATTTGTATCAAATTATTAATTTGTCTGACCTTCTAAGAATAGATTGTGTATAATCAGCAGCGGTAAAATTTTCGTGCACTATGATTTCACGTAAACAACTGAACAGCAAATAAAAACTTGCCGCAGAAATCTGTAATTTATGTAGAATCTGTACAGCTTGGTGTAGCATCAGTGCATGCACACGCAGGTAGATCGGACCAGTAGTTTAGGAAATACTTGACTATCCGATATTAGGAACCTATGCGATAATAGGCACCTTTCCTCTACTCACAAACGTAAATTTTACCACCCGTGAATTTAAAAATATAACAAGTTTTCGTGGGTAAAAATTCTGCTGATTGACGCTCACGTCTGAAAGTGGGTAATAAATTGGTTAAAAAAAATTTAAGTCACAAGCTTTTATAAAATGCACTAAAAATTAAAAAATAATTTTCTAACATTCTAATATTATCATAATAATAAAAGCGATGGCCGACTGATGGAAATTTTGACGATGTTAGCACGATAAGATATCCGTATCAATTAAATATCACTATTTGCAAGAATCAATCTAGCAGAAAAATGCAGAGGTACCAAACCCATCCAACCCGACCCAAGATACCCCAGCATTTCTCTGACATAGGTATGGCAATGGCATAACATTGCGTCACATCAAACATATCTTTGATGACCTGCTATGTTGAATATTCTTTAAGTGTTTAGATTACAAATTTAGATTAACTTATGCTTTGATTTGCGGCCATCGCTTTTATTATTATGATAATATTAGAATGTTAGAAAATTATTTTTGAATTTTTAGTGCATTTTATGTGACTTGTGACTTAAAAAATTTTTTACCAATTTATTTTCTACTTTTTAGTCTCAGCTATCTACTCTATTAAATGAAAATATTTGTTCAATAACAGAACAGAAGAGTTTATTCTAGATTATAATGAAATCGCTGATCGTGAGTTGTTTGGAAACTCATTTTTTTATTGGGGGAAGGAGAGGGTGGAGGTAGAGGTAGAAATATATTTTTCGTTTGGGCTGTATTGCCATCGGACCTTTATGCATATACCAAATTTTATAAAAGTCATGTGAAGTGAAGTGTGTCAAAAACGCATTTTTATGGAAGGGGGTAGGGGTGGGAGGACATTTTTTCATTATTGTTGTATTGTCATCGGACCACTATATGTATACCAAATTTCATTCAAATCGGATAATGGGAAGTGTCAAAAACGCATTTTTCTATAGATGGGGGTGGGGGTAGGAGTGGTTGGATTTTTTTTTTCAATGTTGTATTGTCATCGGACCACTATATAGTATACCAAATTTCATCCAAATCGGATAATGGGAAGGGTGTCAAAAACGCTTCACAAAATTTGATAGTTAGCTAGATAGTTAGTTAGACAGAACATCTAAAGCTAAATAAAAGCTTGTAAAAACGCTAATCAGCATTGATCGGACCTGAAAGGCAAAAGTGCCCTGTTTGTCGTGTTAAAATCTATAATTTTTTTAGGTAACACCGATAATGAGGATTAGACAAAGATCCTTATTAGAAAAAGAAAACCTCCATTTTATACAAGAAAAAGAAAGAGAAACCTATTTAAGTACTAGTTTAAAGGTTAAATATTATTATTTAAAACCTTTATAAAAATTTTTATATTTTAGTTTAGGGACAATCAGAAGATGATTGTTTCTTTTCGTAAATTAATAAAACTATATTGGATAAGATTTTTGTTTTCATTTGTAGACCAGTGTAGATACCTGTATAATGGTTTTTCATGGTTTCCAGCGTAACTGGAAATTAATGGAATAAAGAAAAGTCAAAAACAACCATCTGAAAAGAACAATTTCTTTGATTTTGATGTGCAGGGCTAGACTGGTTGTGTGCCAAGTACAAGATCTGACCAGGTTTTCAGGATTTCAAATTTTCGGGGTCATTTAAAAAGTTGTAAAAATAGTAGCCTAGAAAGTCCATTAAAAAAGTTGAGCTTTTAAATAAAGATCTTTCGTATAAGCTGTAAATACTGTATAATTATTTATATTTAAAACAACCTACAGTCGAACCTCTATAACTCGAACCTGAAGGGACAACCAAAACAGTTCGAGTTATGGAGAGTTCGAGTTATAGAAACTCGAGTTACATAGGTTAAAATAGAAGTAAAAACTGCAGGGACCGCTTAAAAGGTTCGAGTTATAGAGGGGTTCGAGTTATAGAGGTTCGAGTTAGAGAGGTTCGACTGTATTTGTTTATAAACGTATCATTATACACCGAGTTATAAAGTGAGATGAAGTGACACTTCAAAGGACCTACAAATTTTTTAATATCTTCGTTTTTTTAAAATTTATTTTTGAAAAAAATTAAAAAAATATTTTAAGAATTATTATAAGGAAAAAGAGATAGGTATGAACAGATTTGTAGGTTCCTTGAGTTTAAAAAAACGCACATCAATAAATTGACCTTAGACTTAATATCGCCCGCTTAGTGCAACAACTAGATAACTCGAAATTTATGTATTTTGAGTTATCCAGTTAAAGCTGACCTCTTTTTCAACTTTTCTCTGTTTAATGCAACATCTAGATATCTTGTATGAGCAACCAAACTTGTTTAAAGACTTAAAGAGTGACAAGAAATAGTTAACTCAGAAAATGCACATTTTATAAAAAGACATCTTGAGATTTTCTCAAAAATATCAATTTCAAGTTATCTAGTTGTTGTACTAAGGGGACGATAATAATATGACATTCAACAAAGTGTTAAGACATTGAATGAATAAACTAAAAAAGTAAATTTACAAATTAAGCAAAACTAAAGATCTAAGTGTGAGTGTAAAATTCGAAACACTGAAAAAAAAGTAAAACACAAACATGTGTTTTAAAAAAGTCACATTACTTTAACACACTTTTTATAAAAAAAAATATATTTTTTATCCATCTGTTGACTTTTTATGTTCTCCTTTAAATTTTTGTAGATAGATAAGGTAACTTCATTCTTCACCAAAACAAACCCTTTCTCTTAAATAGTAATATTTTTGAAATAACTGAAATTGAAAAAAGAACAAAAATAAAATATTTAATTTTTTTGTTCCCAAGATAAAATATTGTATTTCAATATACAGGGTGTCCCATAAGTTAGGGGCCATAGGACAGGTCATGTCTGATAAAAAAGTTCCTATAATGCATGGGTCAAAACTCTTTTTTTGTCAAGATACAAGAGCATCAAAGTTTCGAATTTTGAAACATTTTTGATAATAACTTTTTAAAAAAACGCAGTAAAAATATGAAATTGGGTAAACTCATGTATTAGAACAACAGCAATAAATTGAAATAAAAATAATTAAAAAAAAATTAGTTTGTCAATTTTTTTTAGAAAAAAACTATTTTTTTGGTATTAACTTTTATGAATGCTATATTAAATGCAATGTTTTTTTAAATATTTTTTGTTAATAAAAAAAGTCTCTAGCGAGACATAATAATAAAATATTATTGATATTTTTTAAAAGAATAAATCAGCAAAAATTAATTTTTTTTAATACATTTTTGGAGGTTACTTTGACAGCCTGTATCTTTTTAACTTGTAATTTTGTCAAAAAAAGGAATACCACATTTTTGAATCACAATTTAGCTGGCTGTGAGAGATTTTCTTTTTTTTGTAAAACCCTTTTCCCCCCACTCCTCTAACTTAAAAAATCCTATATCTTAAAAACAGATGCATGTTGACCTCAATGATATATAAACATTTTTTTCAGAAATAACCTCCTCTATCACCTGCCACACTATGGCCCCTTAGTTATGGGACATCCTGTATTCTATGTTTTTAAAAGTAATGTACAAACAAAGAGAGGGGGGGGAGATTTTTACCACCCTGTAATATATGGGATAAAGTTTTTGCTGACCTATATTTATTTAAACTATTAGCAATTAAATATATCCAAGAATCACCTCTTTGCATCAACATTACATTTATAAACACTGTATAAAGCTGCAAATAAACATTAAAAATAAAAAACCTCACCTGTTGACCTTCTAAGGCAATTGACATTTTGGTTTGACATCACAAATAGATTAACTGATGCATTGACATATGGTAGATGACAAACAAAGTATTTTTTACATTAAAATGCATGGAGTTTTGTTTTAAATTTTTTGTAAAAATGTCATGATTTTGTGTCTTTGTGGGTTGGCTAAATAAAGGAGCTAGAGACAAAGTTTGATTTTTTAGAAGTCCCACTGTTTTATAAGACCAAGGAGAAGATTTACAACTGCTCTCAGTGGAGATACAAAAAAGCTGGGTTAAATATGCTAGAGTTTGTCCAAAACATTTTTTAACTGGAAAAAAGCTATGTTAATTAATGCATTTTAAGCCTAATTTACCTAAAAATGTAGGCAACTAGTACTTAATTTGCTTATATTAAAAACTTAACTCCATTTTTTAACTGCTCCATAACATAATCTTTAAAAATAATTAAATTACCCAAAAAAATCAAAAAGAAACAATGGACAACAGCACTAAAACCACAAAACAAAGCTCTGTTTGTCATCTACACCTGAAAATAGTCATGTGAGTCAACAAGATCAATAGATATTGACCAAAAATGAAAAGTCAAGTTTAGAATGAGAATTGAACAGAATGACGAGTTTAGCAGTCTAAAAAGTTAGCAGCCATCAGAAGTTCGAGAGCGATTTCTGGAGCAATGGGAAATTCAGGAATCTCAGTAGAGCTGTTAGTGTATCTGACCTTGTATGTGAAGTACATGCAGACTTTTTGCAGGACATGAGACCTAAAGAAAAAAATTACAGAATCAACCATTTAAAGAAAATAAATAGTCATTGTAAATGGTACTTTTTAAAGGTAATTTTTGGTGATGGAAAACTGAAATTTAATTCTAAAGTTTAAAACACCTGTTTTTCAGTTAATGTCATTAATAAGTGAAATACAAATGGGGTCAATGAGCAGTAACAAATAAATTGATCTTTCACTTACGGAATTTCCCTAAAATTGACTTCATTTGCCTCATTCTCTGCAAACTGTCCTGGACCACTCAGCATAGCTTTGATTGTGCCTGAAGTTAAGGCATGTTCCCTTTTGACAATGAATTCGTGGCCATCAGAAGAAATTAGTTTGACATACATTGCATCTGGTCCTTCGCACCCTCCATAGATGCGCTCTTGAGCTCTTTCTTCTGTAAACTCTGCCATGTTATCTGTTTGCCCACAGAAAAGAAATAAATGATGTTACTCTCCAATATTTCCATACCTAACTTGAATTCAGAGTTTTAAAAAAGAAAATTAGGTCTAAACCAAGAAATATCATTTACCTTATATGGATAACAGGAATCAACACGCAATAAACAACCCAAATTAGGTTCCAAACAGTTCAATTTTTCAAAATATTTGCAAAATAAAAACTTTTTTTGAAAACACAGACCATAAAAAAAGTGACAGTGGCATAAGTGCTAACTCAGCTTGATCATCTGAAAGCGTCTGTAGGTCATTAGCACACCGTGGAAAAATTGAAAGCGTCGTCAAATTGTTAACTTATTTAACTGAAAGCCATTTTTTGATCTTTCAAAAACAGCTGTAAAGTAACATGTGTGTTTATTTTGAAATTTTTAGGAAAAATTTCTGAAAATTTGGAAAAACTAAGAAGAATATCAAGAAAACTGTTGAAACTTCTAAAAAAGAACGTTACTGTTGTAGGATAAAATTAAAATAATGGTAAGTTATTAAGAATTAATGAAATCATTTGAAGCCTAACATTAACATTTCTGGTTTTGATGTAAGGTGGATTTATAAATTAGTGATAGTTTATTATTGTTTTTTCATTTTAATGCAGTTAATAGAATTAAAGAGAAAAGTTTATTCAGGTTTATTTTTAAAGCTTTGATTTAAATTTTCTTTGTATTTTTTAGCCAAAGTCCAAAAAGAAAGTAAAAGGAGTCACCTTTCAACTGGTGCACAGAAGTCAACAGGATCCCCTAATCTCCGATGAGACCGCCCCTCAACGAGTTTTGCTTCCTGTCGAATCAAAAAAGGACAAGGACAAAAGACTTGAAGAACAACATAAATATGGCATTTATTATGATGATGATTTCAACTATCTGGAACACCTTAAGGTAATTTTTATTTCTTTTTGACTTCTCCAGTATGTATAATATTTATTATAATGAACTGTTTTGTAAAATGGCAATGCATTAATAAGTTTCTTTTCTATTTTTTTATTTATTTCTATGAAGTCATTCATTACCTAATATTTTAATAGGACTCTAAAGAAAACCACCTGGCATGGCCCTCCCATGTGGAAGAAGAACTTCAAAAACGCCATGAAGAAAAGACACTTGAAAGCCAGAAAAAGTTGGAATTGCCCTCATCAGTTTTTGCCTCAGAAGTTGAGGAAGAGGTGGGGATGTTGGGGAAAGCTGCTCCTGTTTATGGTAAGCAAAAATATAGATTTGGTCAAAATTATGATCTAACAAGAAAATTTTTCTAATTTTACATTATGTCTCACATTATGTATACACTATTAGATTCAGTAAAATAAGAAGACAATAAAATTACCAGAAAAATGCAGCATCAGTTTTGATGACAATGTTAAATAAAGAAAGATTTATATTGAAATTGAATTAAAATAACTTTACAAACTTATCTAAAAAATACAGTTAAAAAGTTTTACAACCAATTTACATACTGGAATTTAAGTCAATTCCCTTGTTTAAACGTAAATTTATAAAACTTACTTATTTTACAAATACAATTAAAATTTATTTAACAGCACTTAAATAGAACTAACAAGCAGTGTAATACTGCTTCATTGCTACTTTTTAAAAACCATACATATATATATAGTTGTAAAAATTTCAAAAACATTTAAGTTTAGACAAATATGTGATGAAACAATTTTAAAATATTTTTCAATAATTCTGGGTAACAAAATTCTCACATTTTGATTTAAATTTTGGTACTGTTAGGCAGTTTTTAATATTTTCTGGGATTTTGTTGTATTCTTTAAAACCATTAATAAAAATTTGATTTTTTCCTTGTCTTGTATTTTTTCTTGAAATAAATAAGTTATTAATGGCTCAAGTGTAATAATTGTGAATATCAGGTACAAAATTACATTTTTCTTGTAAATATTTTGGTAAAAGACAGTAAACTATTAAAAAATAAAATAAAAAATAATAAAAGATTTGTTCTATTTAAGTTAATTTTTACACTGGTATAAATATTATATTATTTTCAGAATGCACCTCAATGCTTAGTTTTTTATACACTGCAATCTACATATCTTCTGAACTAAACATTTGAGAGGAGGTACATAACTTTTTTATTTATATGAATTGCGAGGGGTGAACAGCTCTCACAATCGGTGTACACATTTCTCACAATCTGTTCATAATCCTTCACAATCTTCACACAATCCCTCCCAAGCACCCACAATCTGTCACAATCTTACCACAATCCCTCACAATCTTACCACAATCCCTCACAATCTTTACACAATCTTAGCAAAAGATTGTGGATTTTCACAATTGGCGTACACATTTTGGGGTTAGCTGGTCACCCCTCGGTTATTAAGTAGCAGGGCCGGTAACGGTAAATTAAGAGGGCGGCCAGGGAAACGATAGACATGATGACCTTTTTTTTTTTTGATCGCCAGAATTTTTGATGGGACGGCCCCCCCTTCAGGTACGCTACGCCGCTGCACAGTCCCTCACAGTCTTGCCACAATCCCTCACAATCTTTCCACAATCCCTCACAATCTTAGCAAAAGATTGTGGATTTTCACAATCGGTGTACACATTTTGGGTTAGCTGTTCACCCCTCAATGAATTGTATTATAGTATTTTTTATAAAGAATTCAAATGTCAAAATAAATTTTATCTGTTAGTTTTAGTTCTTGGTATTTTTTTATTAGATGACTTTTTAAAAAATTTTTGTTTATTTTTTTAATTTTTTGATTATTTTTTTTCATTTTTATTTTTATTACTTTTTCTTGTTGTTTTTATTTAATTTCTTAATTTGCTGTTTTTAAAATATCATTAAGTAACTAGAGAATTGAGAATATAAAATAAAAACAAAAAATATAAAAAATACAAAGAATTTAAAGAAATAAATATTCCATAAGCAAATACCAACTATATGTAATATTTTAAAAGTTAATAGCGACAGCTAAAAATTAGTTTAACAATTGAATTTTCAATAAATAAGTGTATAAAAAAGCAATTTACACCAACATGAAAACCTGTTTCACAAAATGCCTCGTTTTAAAAATACAGGCTCTTTGTAACCATTTCTAATGACGACCACCGTGTCCGCATGGTCCTTCGAGCTTGCAAGCTGCAAACTTTGCGGCCCGTGCTGGCCTCCGTGCAGCGTACCAGACATGCGCAGTTCCATCACCTAAATGATCGGTATCGGGCATAATCTCGATCGAGATCTTTTTGGCTATATCTGTCTCCTATATTAGTATGAGTAAAAGAAAGATGAACATATATTAAAGGTGCACTTGGGCGAAAAGAAATACGCATTTCCGAAAAATGTGGTTATGGCTGGAATGTTTATGATCTGGAATTTTCATAAACATTCTCGATGTTTTAATTATGATTTATAAAGCGGCATGCAGAGCCCACTCAGCCAGTTGTAGAAATAAAAATATGCTATACTAACCACAGCCTAGTCCGTGACGACTTCCGTGCTGGCGTTCGTGTCGGCCCGAAAACACGATTAGAAATGTAGCTTTATAATCATGTGTTTCATGGTGGCCCAATTGGTAGATCCAAATGCCAAAGTTTCTGGGTTCAAAGTCCTGCCTGATGCACAGGAAACTTTTTTATAATTTTTCGTTTTTTAATTTCGCCCCTGGTTTGATATAAACCTATCCTTGGTTTTGTTCACTGGTCCAAGGATACATGATTTGTGATTTTTTTATAATTTTTATTTATTTAATTTTTTTAAATACTAAAATAGGAATGTTAAATAAAAAATTAATCCTCTATGACAATTTTGAGTATTTTCGGGAATATGTAAGAAATACTCTGCCAATATATGGGTACCTAAGCTCACACTAGGTACTATAGTTGTACTGTACGTGTGAGCTAATATAACTAAAAACTGAAATATGATTTATTCAACTCCAGACTCAATTACCTTTCGTTTGATACCACACATGCCATATTTTGACCTAAATTCTAATTTTTGAAATCTACCCCCACGCTTTTTTAAACTAAAATGTATTTTATTGAACTCTAGACTCAATTACCTTTCGTTTGATATCACACACGACATATTTTCACTTAAACTCTAATTTTTGAAATCTACCCCCACCCTTTTTCAAAAAAGCTAAAATTTATTTTATTTAACTCCAGATTCAATTACCTTTCGTTTGATATCACACACGCCATATTTTCACATCACATAAGTGGGACCATCCCGACCCAAGACCGACCTAGATGCAAAATTTCATTAAAATCGGGCAAGCGGTTATTGAGTTATGCGCGTTGGTCGTTACAGACAGACATACAGATAGACAGACAGACGGCGGGACAAAAAAGTTTCAAAATCATCTGAAACGCAAAGATACATAAAAATTTTTGAAATCGGAGCAACTTTTTCTTGAAAAAATTAGGATCATCATAGCTCACACTACTATAGTATAGTAGTAGTGTGAGCTAAAATGCTATTTCTAAAGAATATCCATGACGGATCTGATACCTTCCTAGCTACACACTTCAAGTGAAGCTATGATATTTCAGTTTTGAAAACAGTTTTTTGTAAATATCTCAGAAACTCAAGGTCTTACGAAGTTTTTGGTTATAACACAAATTATAGGGCAAAATCATCTACTATATACCGAAAACCGCATATTGATACCATGCTCCGCTAAAAAGTTCGCATTTTTTTAATTCTTTAATTGTCAAAAAAGTGTCATTAGCATCTATGGATTTTGACAAAAATCTCATCAGCTCGTAAGAGTGTCTGTCAAACACTATTTACCCTGAAAATTTTATGAAAATCGGTTCAGCAGTTTAGGAGCTATCGTGTTACGGACAGAAATAATATACACACACACACACAGACAGATATCACGACTATATTGCTAAGATAGGTTAAAATACACCCAAATAACACATTTTCGGCGTTATCTCAAAAAAAAAAATTCGTGAAAAATAATACCTTCTCTCTAGCCATTCCTACGCGGGCTAGGATGGTAAAAATATTTTTTTCCATACAGGGCCTCAACTAGATCTAGACCCAGACATTGTTGCCACATTTGATGAAGATTTCGACTTTGACGACCCTGACAACCAATTAGAAGATAACTTTATTGAGTTGGCCAATGGAGTCGCTTCTGACCAAGAGGAGGAGTTTAATGAGTCTGATGAAGGTAAGATTTAAAAATTCAGGGTTTAGTATTTAAATAAACTCTATAATAGTCCTGAACAATCAACATATTATATCTTGATGTCATGAAAACTAGTTAAAATCCTGACTTTTTCGCGTTACATTATTAGTAGAATCTGTGGAAATAATTTTGTTTTATTCAGATTTAAAAAAAAAACTAGTACAGTGAAGTCCGCTTATAACGAACCCGTTTATAGCGAACTTCTGGTTAATACGAACCTTTTTTCTTTATACGAAAAGTCATCCATAAATACTCATGTATTGTATTACTGGTTATAACGATCCCGCTTATAGCGAACTTCCGGATATAGCGAACCTAATTTTAATAATCTAGAATATGTATTTTTCTTTTAAAACGAACTTTATATAAGCAGACAATGGGCGTTTTCACACTAGACGATACGGCAACGACACGAATGGTTGCAAAGACATGCACAAGACCCAGAATATGATCACGAGTATGAATTCGATAATGATATGCTTGATTTAGTAGAAGAACAAGCTAAGAGAAAAATGTGTGACTTCGATTTTAACGATTATGTGACTATTGATATAGACAATGTAGCAAGAGAAACGTTTACTGACGAGCAAATTATAATCTCTCCGTAACCTCAAACATGGTTTCAAGTGATAATGACGAAGATAATGATGATCCTGTTCAAGATAATTCTGTTGAAGTCACTAAGGTTTATGTTCCAACCATTCGTGAAATAGAAAACAAAATTTCGGGAACTCGTAATTTTTTGGAATCACGCCAAGTTTCTGATAAAATATGGGCATCATTTTGTAACCTTGAAAGCTAAATAAACAGGGAATATTTTTCAAGTATAAATGTTCAAACAAAAATTATGGATTTCATAATAATAAAAAAAAAGATTTAGGCTTCTTTTATGTATGTATTACATACCACCATTTTATGTACTTTACATATTTATATGTATAACAATAATAATAATAAACGTCTTTATTCGGATGTATTCTGCCTTTTTCTAAACATATAAAAATTTATAGTATTTTTTGTAATATTTTTAGTTTTCTTAATCTTGGATACTACGGATAAAACGAAACACAAAAAATTCAACAAAATTTATTTATTACTGTTTATAACGAACCTCGGATTTAACGAACCGTATTTAGTTCATTTTTGAGGTTCGTTATATCCGGACTTCACTGTATTTTAAAAATGAAAATTATTTTTTATAGACAATTACATTGACTCTGATCTCAGCAATGAAGCAATGGATGAAGTGGGTTCCTTAAATGGATCTGAAATGACATTTGGAGCTGAAGAAACCAAGTCTAGATTCACCAATTACTCCATGAGCAGTTCTGTTATCAGAAGAAACCAGGGCTTGTCATTTTTGGATGATAAATTTGAAAAGGTTAGAACACATACTTATATGCATCTGTACTTGGTAAGGGCCTCAAAAAATGACCTACAAACGTGCCGGAATGTTGGATTTCAAATGAACCCCAACCAAGGCCAACACAAAAATAGAGGCCACGACCCTGAAAAAATCAGCTGTTCTCCCGGGGCTGAATTTTACATTGGGTCTTATGGGAGGTCAGACGTTTTTTTAGGATATTTTCAAAATGGCACTACAGATTTCCGCAAAATTTCAGTGAAATATTCTCAGACACCATCCCGATATTCCACCAAAGTTTTGTAAGGAATCAACATGACTAAGAGGTTAAAATCTTCAAGATTTAGCATTCTTTATTTTGAATTCAAATTACTCGCCATGTACCACATGCCAACTGTTATATTTGACATTTATTTGACTTTGTCATATGTGATTGTCACATTCGCTTCTGCTTTAAACTTAATTTTTGTGTGAGCTAATGAAGCGGCTATGAAAAATTAGGGCTTACTATACATTTAAAAAAAATTGTTCTGCCAGAATAAAGTAAAAACAATCTCAAAAACGGCTTTATTTAACAAAAAATCAAATATCCATGAACCGTCATTTCAACTTCAAAATTTTAAAGACAATCAGCTGTGTCGTAACGTGACCATCAAAAAAAATCAGCCCCGGATGTGACGTCAACAAAGTGGAGGATCGTGCAGGGCTATCAAAATGGACGGGCCACGATCCTCCACTTTGTTGACGTCACATCCGGGGCTGATTTTTTTTTTGATGGTCACGTTACGACACAGCTGATTGTCTTAAAAATTTTGAAGTTGGAATGACGGTTCATGGATATTTGATTTTTTGTTAAATAAAGCCGTTTTTGAGATTGTTTTTACTTTATTCTGGCAGAACAATTTTTTTAAAATGTATAGTAAGCCCTAATTTTTCATAGCCGCTTCATTAGCTCACACAAAAATTAAGTTTAAAGCAGAAGCGAATGTGACAATCACATATGACAAAGTCAAATACATGTCAAATATAACAGTTGGCATGTGGTACATGGCGGGTAATTTGAATTCAAAATAAGGAATGCTAAATCTTGAAGATTTTAACCTTTTAATCATGTTGCTTCCTTACAAACCTTTGGTGGTATATCGGAATGGTGTCTGAGAATATTTCACTGAAATTTTGCGGAAATCTGTAGTGCCATTTTGAAAATACCATAAAAAAACGTCTGACCTCCCATAAGACCCAATGTAAAATTCAGTCCCGGGAGAACAGCTGATTTTTTCAGGGTCGTGGCCTCTATTTTTGTGTTGGCCTTGGATCGTGGCCCGTCCATTTTGATAGCCCTGGTTGAATTTCAAATGAACCACAAAATATTGCTTGCATCAGGGCTATCAAAATGGACGGGCCACGATCCTCCACTCTGTTGACGTCACATCCGGGGCTGATTTTTTTTGATGGTCATGTTTCGACACAGCTGATTGTCTTTAAAATATTGAAGTTGGAATGACGGTTCATGAATATTTGATTTTTTTTAAAATAAAGCCGTTTTTGAGATTGTTTTTACTTTATTCTGGCAGAACAATTTTTTTTTAATGTATAGTAATCCCTAATTTTTCATAGCCGCTTCATTAGCTCACAAAAATTAAGTTTAAAGGAGAAGCGAATGTGACAATCACAGATGACAAAGTCAAATACATGTCAAATATAACAGTTGGCATGTGGTACATGGCAGGTAATTTGAATTCAAAATAAGGAATGCTAAATCTTGAAGATTTTAACCTTTTAATCATGTTGCTTCCTTACAAACCTTTAGTGGAATATCGGGATGGTGTCTGAAAATATTTCACTGAAATTTTGCGGAAATCTGTAGTGCCATTTTGAAAATATCATAAAAAAACATCTGACCTCCCATAAGACCCAATGTAAAACTCAACCCCGGGAGCTGATTTTTTCAGGGTCGTGGCCTCTATTTTTGTGTTGGCCTTGCTTGCATAAGTTAAAGCTACTGATTATGGGTGCCGCGCTCTCAGCGCTATCTCTTGTCTAAGCATAAAGACACCTATTGTCTGTTACCTTGGGCGAGATAAATATCTTTTATTTTTTTTCTAAAAATGCCCAGTAAGTGGCTACGTCAACTTTGGCTTTGTCTTGCAAAAGATCCAAAATCCAATCCAGGATTTTCTTAAAATTAACCCCAATTTTGACAACGTAAAATCACCGCGTTGACAAATTGTCAGTCATTAAAAAGCAGTTTATCTAAAATTTTATTAAAAGCGTCTACTTTTTTAATCCAAGCCATACGTTGCGGTTCATTTAAATCCAATAGAAAACTATAAATACACACGTAGGAGGTAGGCAGAGTTTTGAAGTATGGAAATTCATTTCTACAGTAAAAAACCCAACAAAAGAAAAAGTAAACATCCAGATCATCAAACCAGAACAATGGACAGAACACTACAAGGGACTGCTGCAGGAAACGAGACCCGAATATCTGGCAGCCTCTCCGAGGAGAGACATAGAAGTACACGGAGAGGAAGTAATCATCGATAAAGAAATGATAAAAAATAGTATTAAAAAGCTTAAATCCGGAAAAGCTAGCGGACCTGGAGGAATATATGCTGAAATGCTCAAATATGGATCAGAGAAACTAATCGAAAATCTCACATATATTATCAATCAATGCATAAACGGACATCCAGTACCTGATGATTGGAAAATTGCATTCATATCCTCAATACATAAAAAAGGAAACAAGCTGGATTGCAACAATTACAGAGGAATTTCAGTAACTAGTACTCTCAGTAGATTGTACGGTAGGATTATTAGAGATCTAATAGAGAAGGATTTTCATGAACAAGAAGAAGAAGAGCAAAGTGGGTTTCGTGCAGGCAGATCTTGTAGTGATAATGTTTTTTGTCTTAAACAAGTAATTGAGAAAAGGAGCGCCAGAAATATAGACACTCATGTTACCTTTGTGGACCTACAAAAAGCATATGATACCGTTCCAGTAGAAAAACTATGGACAGTGCTAGAGCAGACTAATATCAATCATACATACATACAAGCGATAAAAGAACTATACAAAGGGTCAAAATCTAAAATTAAAATTGGAAATCGACTTTCAAAAGAATTCCTGGTAACAAAAGGCTTAAGACAGGGATGTTGTATTTCTGCAACTCTTTTTAAAATATATATCGCAGTAGCTCTAAGAAAACTGGAAACGGAAAGTGCACGGCATGGGAATACAACTTAACGACCGATTTACCATATACACACTACAGTTTGCTGACGACCAAGTAATTGTAGCTAATGATAAAGAGGACATGGAGTATATGATGAGAAAGTTATTGGAAGAATACCAAAAGTGGGGATTAACAGTGAACGTGGACAAGACACAGTACTTATGTATTGGAAACGAATCCAGTGAGTTAGAACTAGACAATGGACAAGTAATATCTCCATGCAATGAGTATGTATACTTGGGTGTCACATTTGATAAGACAGGAACAGACTGTAAAGAACTGGAAAAAAGAATAGTAAAAGCAAAAAAGGTTATTGGATGTCTTAACAGTATTTTATGGAGCAGAGAGATAAAAAAGAATGTAAAATTTAACATATATTAAACAATGCTGTTGTATGAAATAGAGACTTGTCGCGTAACAGAAAAATACAAAACAAAAATGGAAAGTGTCGAAATGGATGCAATAAGAAGATCAATGAGAAATCTAGAACAGATCACATAAGAAATGAGATCATAAAAGAAAGAATGGGAATCGAAGGGAGCATAACGGATGACATCACTAAAAGACAACTGATATGGTACGGCCATGTACAACGGATGAACGACGAAAGATTACCAAAGCAGATCCTAGAATGGCAACCAATAGGGCGCAGAAAAAGAGGGCGTCCTAAACTAGAATGGCAACAGTCAATCCAAAGATCAATGAGTCAAAAAAATCTGACAGAAGATGACTGTCAGGATCGAAGGAGGTAGAGAATAGGCGTCGGACAACGTAGAAATACGTTCTAAACCGACTAAATAAATAAAAAGTTTTTTGGATGATGAGAATAAATTATTTTTGCATAGTTTGTTTTTTAGTTAGATTTTCAGTTTTTTGGTTGGTTTTTAATCCTATGAGCTGTTCTACTGCAACATTTTAAACTTAGTAATTAGTCATAGCCGCAATATAGCTATTTTTAGTTTAAATATTGTGTCTGAAATATATTTTTTAATTCACTCAGAATGAATCTGTACAATACTGTTTTTGTTGAAATTTCCAAAGCCTTTCCACTTAAATCAGTTGAGAACTTTATTATACTAAAAAGTCGACCATAAAAAATGTTTATTTATTAAAAATTATAATTGCAAAGCTTCTAAATACAATGTAAAAAATAACATTTTTGAAAAAATTAAATAATCATTAATTTATCGTTTGTTCATGGTTTGTAGCTCTACGGTCAGTTTGGCGGATGGGCACCCCAATTGTTCATAAATTTTTCACTACATAAAATCATTTTGGGACAGAACCTTTTCTCAATAAACTATTCCAAATCAGAATCAGAATTTAAATAAAAAATAAGCGATAATCTTTCAAAGTCAGAAATTTCAAAACAATGGCAGTTTAAATACCGATCCACCACCCTTATTATTATAAAGGGTGGTGACCGAATCTATTAACATTAACTGATAATTCGTTTCGTAGCATCCATTATGAGTTACCTTAGGAACCTGTGGTTTAAAACTGAATTAAGAATACACGTGCGTTTTGTTACCAGAATTACGGGGTGATTAAACAAAAGGACTAGCCTTATTGCAAAGACTATAGGCAGAGTTCTGAAGTATGGAAATTCATTTCTACAGTAAAAAACCCAACAAAAGAAAAAGTAAACATCCAGATCATCAAACCAGAACAATGGACAGAACACTACAAGGGACTGCTGCAGGAAACGAGACCCGAATATCTGGCAGCCTCTCCGAGGAGAGACATAGAAGTACATGGAGAGGAAGTAATCATCGAAAAAGAAATGATAAAAAATAGTATTAAAAAGCTTAAATCCGGAAAAGCTAGCGGACCTGGAGGAATATATGCTGAAATGCTCAAATATGGATCAGAGAAACTAATCGAAAATCTCACATATATTATCAATCAATGCATAAACGGACATCCAGTACCTGATGATTGGAAAATTGCATTCATATCTTCAATACATAAAAAAGGAAACAAGCTGGATTGCAACAATTACAGAGGAATTTCAGTAACCAGTACTCTAAGTAGATTGTACGGTAGGATTCCTAGAGATCTAATAGAGAAGGATTTTCATGAACAAGAAGAAGAAGAGCAAAGTGGGTTTCGTGCAGGCAGATCTTGTAGTGATAATGTTTTTTGTCTTAAACAAGTAATTGAGAAAAGGAGCGCCATAAATATAGAGACTCATGTTACCTTTGTGGACCTACAAAAAGCATATGATACCGTTCCAGTAGAAAAACTATGGACAGTGCTAGAGCAGACTAATATCAATCATACATACATAAAAGCGATAAAAGAACTATACAAAGGGTCAAAATCTAAAATTAAAATTGGAAATCGACTTTCAAAAGAATTCGTGGTAACAAAAGGCTTAAGACAGGGATGTTGTATTTCTCCAACTCTTTTTAAAATATATATCGCAGTAGCTCGAAAAAACTGGAAACGGAAAGTGCATGGCATGGGAATACAACTAACGACCGATTTACCATATACACACTACAGTTTGCTGACGACCAAGTAATTGTAGCTAATGATAAAGAGGACATGGAGTATATGATGAGAAAGTTAATGGAAGAATACCAAAAGTGGGGATTAACAGTGAACGTGGACAAGACACAGTACTTATGTATTGGAAACGAATCCAGTGAGTTAGAACTAGACAATGGACAAGTAATATCTCCATGCAATGAGTATGTATACTTGGGTGTCACATTTGATAAGACAGGAACAGACTGTAAAGAACTGGAAAAAAGAATAGTAAAAGCAAAAGAGGTTATTGGATGTCTTAACAGTATTTTATGGAGCAGAGAGATAAAAAAGAATGTAAAATTTAACATATATGAAACAATGGTGAAAAGCACGCTGTTTTATGAAATAGAGACTTGTCGCGTAACAGAAAAATACAAAATAAAAATGGAAAGTGTCGAAATGGATGCAATAAGAAGATCAATGAGAATATCTAGAACAGATCACATAAGAAATGAGATCATAAAAGAAAGAATGGGAATCGAAGGGAGTATAACGGATGACATCACTAAAAGACAACTGATATGATACGGCCATGTACAACGGATGAACGACGAAAGATTACCAAAGCAGGTCCTAGAATGGCAACCAATAGGGCGCAGAAAAAGAGGGCGTCCTAAACTAGAATGGCAACAGTCAATCCAAAGATCAATGAGTCAAAAAAATCTGACAGAAGATGATTGTCAGGATCGAAGGAGGTGGAGAATAGGCGTCGGACAACGTAGAAAAACGTTCTAAACCGACTAAATAAAAATAAAAAAAGAAAATTATTGATATAAAGCCAGGCTATAATAGTGCCAGGCACTATTTTGACACCTTCACATTGCAATATCAGCTGTGATCTTTTAACATACTGCCTTTGTTTTCTATATGAACCGAAATAAATAGTGCCTTCCTTTATAAATGGAAAATAAACGACGAAGATTTTAAATTCGACCTTGGTATGTCAATTTTGAAGGATTAACTGTCAGTTTTCAATGTGAAAGTGTCAGAATAGTGCCTGGCACTATTATAGCCTGGCCGTATTTCAATATTTCTCTACTATGTCGGAACGCTTGTAGCTGTCATTTTCTATCACGATCCCTGTGACAGTATTCTTGAAATCTCCCCGACTGAGTACTCCCCGGGGAGTGACAACGAATGAGCACTCCCTCGTTTCTCACTGTATTGCATAAATGCAGTATTCTTGGTTTGGGGAATACATGAAAAGTGATATGAAATGAACGCACTGTTATCAATTTTCAGATGACAGCACGTGACAATTTTGACCAATAAAAAAGCAAAAAATTTTGACAGACAATTAACCAAATACAGTTATATGGTTGAAGGGATGTAACCCCAATTTTTCTTTCCTTGATTTTTTGTTTGTGGACATGGATGGACAAAAAATGAGTTATATAAATTTGAGTAGGGGTCAAGCCGTTGGCCGATTTGCCGCGGGAACAATTTGCCCCAAGATTTTTTATTTAGTTTTTATTTAAATATGTTATTTATTTTTTCTTAAATAATAGCTCTGTCCTTATGTTATGAGATCAAAATTTGTGTTAAATCTAACCGCGTTCAATTGAGCAAACATATCCTAACCGGTGTGTCGACCACCAGCATTTTGCAAAAAAATGTCCCCACAAAAAAAGTTGTTCTTCGAAAAAAAATTTTTTTTCAAAAAACTAATTTACAAAAAAATACTCTGCCAATATATGGGCCCCTAAGCTCACACTAGGTACTATAGTTATAGTGTACGTGTGAGCTAATATAACTAAAAACTAAAATATATTTTATTCAACTCCAGACTAAATTACCTTTTGTTTGATACCACACAAGCCATGTTTTGACTTAAACTCAAATTTTTGAAATCTAACCCCACCCTTAAAAAAACAAAAATTAAAATTTATTTTGTTAAACTCCGGACTCAATTACCTTTCGTTTGATATCACACACGCCATATTTTCACTTAAACTCTAATTTTTGAAATATACCCCCACCCTTTTTTTTAAATAAATTAAAATGTATTTTGTTTAACTCCAGACTCAATTACCTTTCGTTTGATATCACACACGCCATATTTTCACTTAAACTCTAATTTTTGAAATCTACCCCCACCCTTTTATTTGGTTTGTGTTCGGTGGATTTTGTTCATTTTTAAATGGGACCATCTCGGCCCAAAACCCAGCCTAGGTACCAAATTTCATTAAAATCGGCCAAGCGGTTTTTTAGTTATGCGCGTTGGTCGTTACAGACATACAGACAGACAGACATACAGACAGACAGACAGACAGACGGCGCAACAAAAAAGTTTCAAAATCATCTGAACCGCAAAGATATATAAAAAATTTTGAAATCGGAGCGACTTTTTTTTTTCTCGAAAAAATTAGGATCACCATAGCTCACACTACTATAGTATGTGTGAGCTAAAAACTAAAAATATTTTTTTTACAAAAATTATTTTTGAAAATAATACTTTCTTAAAAAGTAGTTTTTTCAAAAACTAATTCATAAAAAAAACGAAAAAATTTGTTTTAATAATACTTTTTCAAAAAGCAGTTTTTAAAAAAAAAATATTTAGCCCAAAAAGATTTAATGGTGGAGTTTATCAAGGAAAAGCCTGTAATGGAGGCCAAAAAATATACTTCAACATTTACGAAACAAACAGGGAAAAAACTTTAAAAAACAAAACCCACACATAACCAAAACAACATTTTCTAGGTTATCTCAGTGTTTTTGACAAAAGTCACCACGTCGGCACCTATCGAGATATCCCCGGTGAGAAGTCGCCAAAATGTCACACGTTTTTCGGGTGAGAATGTCAAGAATACGATTGGGGGAGAAACGCCCACTTTCGCTCGAATTTCGAGGAGTACTCGCTCGGGGAGATTTCAAGTATAACGACACTGGTCTATTTATACTAATTTATAGCTTGACCAATCAGGGCTATCAAAATGGACGGGCCACGATCCTCCACTTTGTTGACGTCACATCCGGTGCTGATTTTTTTTGATGGTCACGTTACGACACAGCTGATTGTCTTTAAAATATTGAAGTTGAAAAATAAAGCCGTTTTTGAGATTGTTTTTACTTTATTCTGGCAGAACAATTTTTTTTAAATGTATAATTTTTCATAGCCGCTTCATTAGCTCACACAAAAATTAAGTTTAAAGCAGAAGCGAATCTGACAATTACATATGACAAAGTCAAATACATGTCAAATATAACAGTTGGCATGTGGTACATGGCGGGTAATTTGAATTCAAAATAAGGAATGCTAAATCTTGAAGATTTTAACCTTTTAATCATGTTACTTCCTTACAAACCTTTGGTGGAATATCGGGATGGTGTCTGAGAATATTTCACTGAAATTTTACGGAAATCTGTAGTGCCATTTTGAAAATATCATAAAAAAACGTCTGACCTCCCATAAGACCCAATGTAAACTTCAGCCCCGGGAGAACAGCTGATTTTTTCAGGGTCGTGGCCTCTATTTTTGTGTTGGCCTTGGACCAATATCAGCTTAGATGCTCATTAATTATTAACAAAGTATTTTTGTAATTTGCAGATGTACGCCGCCTATGATGATCAAGAAATTGGCGCTCTGGACACGGAAGAAATCGAAGGGTTCGTTCCGGAATCTTCAGACATTCTGCTACAGTTCGCGGACGAATTTGAAAAGCAACAGAAAACTGAACATCTGGATAATGCAAAAATTTCGGAAAAAATCAGAGAGCAACTTGATAGGGTTGACACCGATGAAGAAGAGGTAATACTGTCTATTTATACAGGGTTTCCCAAATTTCAAATTTTAGATAAATAAATTAGATTTATCCCAAATTTACTTACCTAAAAAAAACTGGCAAAAACACGATTAAACAAAAACAGCAGTTGACAAGCACTTGACATTTCCTAAGCACAGAACGAAATGTCAAACTGAAACGTTTGGCGGGCGGCAACCATTTTAAATTTTCCATTTTAACTTTGGTTAAATCCAAGGGGGTTTATACTTTTACATTGGTTCCTTACAGAATAGGGTATTTGACAAATTTTAGAAAAGAGTTTAAAATGATATATAGATCCCTAATTTGCTACGCAAAATTATTAAAATAGTATATTTTATCATAACTACATTTAAAATCAAGTTTTCTAATTTCCGATTTGAATTTGCCGCTAAAACGCTCATTTCTAGCATGGCGTTGCAATGACGTCACAGCGCAGTAAACTCGCGGACAGATACACAGCATTCAAGTGTTTATTTGTTTTTGGTCTGTCTTTTTACAGTTTTGTATATAAAAAAATGTCCTATAAGTGGTGTGTAGTGCCTCAGTGTTCGAATACTAGCATAAAAACCCCTGAAAAACTATTTATTCATGTGCATACAGAAGTAAAACAACGGAAAAGGTGGCTAGAACTTTACATTTGTGAAGATCACTTTGATGTGAGTATAACTAAATTGTTTCTATTAATTTTTCTCACGTCTATAATATATATAACTATTTCGTAAATGACGATGACATTTTTGAGGTTATGTTTATTACAAGGGGTAAACAACTCTAATAGGCAGAAAGGTGTACACATTTTTAGGCGGTGCTACGCACTTATTCTCTCTCTCTAAATGCAGGATTAGGCAGTGCACATGCAGGCTAAATGTAGGACTGAGCAGTCCATATGCAAGACTAGGCAGTGCATATTTGTAATGAAGGCTCATAAGAATTCTTTGAAACAAAATGTATTTAGAAAATTTTGTTTTAAAACAGCAATTTTTAATTGTTTCTTAATGCTTAAAATAATAATGATTGGTTATTTAATTAAATCTATTGTAAGTGGCATATTAAACAAAAAAGCAAAACATATAACCTAACCTCAAAATCTAAATGAGTAAAAGTAAACAACTCATCGAATATTTACTTCAACATTTTAACGTTTCTAAATTCTGCAGAACAAAAATCACTGTTGTTGGCTAAGAAGCCTGCCAACATAAAGGAATTCAGCATTGGCAAGTTGGAGCTATCGGCTTTGGAAAATCCGTTTTCCATTGAAAATGTTTTTTATAAGCAAAACACAAAATAAAATCTAATTTAGGACGATAATTCGCACTTTAAACCAAAGCAAACATTACCATCCATAAGAAAATAACACAGAAAATAGGTTCGTTCGAAGCGTTTACTGTTTTGTGACGTCACTCGCAGCTGATTGGTAGACGCCTGTTTTGAATCACGCGGCTAATTGTTTTAATTCAATAAATTTATTTAATTAAAAGAACTATGAATTTGAGAAAAAATTAAACAAAAAAGTTTGTTTTTAGCATTCCCAAGACCTAAAGAGATATCTAAAAATAAATATATATATATCTTTTTTACTACTGTCAAACACCCTATTTGAAAGATCATTGAACCGGATTGGCCAACTGTAATTAAAATAAAAAATCTACGTCACCTAGCTGCCCTAAAGCATTTGTTTTATGGAAACCTGATGACGCAGCTACAGTCATCCAGTTAAGGTCACATGACTGGTCAAATTCTGTAGGCAACCTGTGTAAAAGTATAAAGACCTTGGGTTTAATCCAAATCCAAATACGTCACCCTTATATGCACCGTCAGCACTTAAGCGCGCTTAAGGGTTTAATCGCGATTAAGTCCTTGTTGCTCACATACAAAACAACAAAGAGGGAGGGGCTAAGCGTTGTTACGGTGCAACCGAGGGTTAGAGCATAAATATGGGGCGTACGCATGCATTCTCACACACGATGCTTGAAGCCAGGACCCCCATTTAATTCTTAGTGTCCCTTTTTCGGGTAGACAGAATTTCGGTTACTGCGCATGCGTCAGTTTTGGTGGTTTTGGAACATACTCCGTTACGTCACTACATTATTTGACAATCGTCAAATGTTTAGGGTTATGACTATTATTTTTTTCTAAAAACTAGTTGATTGGGTGAAAATTTATCAAATTGTTGATTAAAATTCTAGTTTTTCTAAACCTAATTGTGCAGATTTATTGTGGACACCAACCGCTCTTAACTTTATTAATAAATTATAAAGAAAAATACAAGTAATTACCTATGGAATGGCACTCCTTTACTTCTTCCGGACATTTTTCCACAAACCGCACGTTTTACGTGGAATATTTCCCATTTTTCACAGAAAAAAACATAATTTTACACGTGAAACACAAAACACCGCAAAATTTCAAGATGGCCTCCACTCACATAGCAGCTGTGTATACATGACAAAACACACGCATGCGCACTTGAAAATTCGCATGCGCAAATTTAAATTTGCCTTTGTTTTCAAAGCCAGCTATGAGGGCTTCACTTTTCGATTCTTTGTACATGTACTTATGCTAGAACATATTTGGATTTTAAATACAAGCGGTTCTTCCTAGAGGTCGTTATGTTGAACAAGCATATAGGGTCACTGCAGTGACCTTTCAAGCGTAGTATAGGCCAACGCAGGGCAAGGCCAACACAAAAATAGAGGCCACGACCCTGAAAAAATCAGCTGTTCTCCCGGGGCTGAATTTTACATTGGGTCTTATGGGAGGTCAGAGGTTTTTTTATGGTATTTTCAAAATGGCACTACAGATTTCCGCAAAATTTCAGTGAAATATTCTCAGACACCATCCCGATATTCCACCAAAGGTTTGTAAGGAAGCAACATGATTAAAAGGTTAAAATCTTCAAGATTTTGCATTCCTTATTTTGAATTCAAATTACCCGCCATGTACCACATGCCAACTGTTATATTTGACATGTATTTGACTTTGTCATATGTGATTGTCACATTCGCTTCTGCTTTAAACTTAATTTTTGTGTGAGCTAATGAAGCGGCTACGAAAAATTAGGGCTTACTATACATTTAAAAAAAATTGTTCTGCCAGAATAAAGTAAAAACAATCTCAAAAACGGCTTCATAAAAAAAAATCAAATATCCATGAAACGTCATTCCAACTTCAATATTTTAAAGACAATCAGCTGTGTCGTAACGTGACCATCAAAAAAAATCAGCCCCGGATGTGACGTCAACAAAGTGGAGGATCGTGGCCCGTCCATTTTGATAGCCCTGCGCAGGGCTATCAAAATGGACGGGCCACGATCCTCCACTTTGTTGACGTCACATCCGGGGCTGATTTTTTTTTGATGGTTACGTTACGACACAGCTGATTTTCTTTAAAATATTGAAGTTGGAATGACGGTTCATGGATATTTGATTTTTTTAAAATAAAGCCGTTTTTGAGATTGTTTTTAATTTATTCTGGCAGAACAATTTTTTTTAAATGTATAGTAAGCCCTAATTCATAAGCATAAGCATAAGCTCACACAAAACTTAAGTTTAGAGCAGAAGCGATTGTGACAATCACATATGACAAAGTCAAATACATGTCAAATATAACAGTTGGCATGTGGTACATGGCGGGTAATTTGAATTCAAAATAAGGAATGCTAAATCTTGAAGATTTTAACCTTTTAATCATGTTGCTTCCTTACAAACCTTTGATGGAATATCGGGATGGTGTCTGAGAATATTTCACTGAAATTTTGCGGAAATCTGTAGTGCCATTTTGAAAATATCATAAAAAAACGTCTGACCTCCCATAAGACCCAATGTAAAATTCAGCCCCGGGAGAACAGCTGATTTTTTCAGGGTCGTGGCCTCTATTTTTATGTTGGCCTTGGCCAACGATTATAAACACACAGGATTGCTTATTAGCTCGAATCTTTCAGCGGTAGGCGGCGCCTTGCTTTCGTCACTAGTGGACCTCTGCTCATTGCGCTTCATTTAATACACATTGCAATCGTGAGTTTTTCCCGCTTTTTTCTTGCTTATTTGCAAACAAATTTTTTATTCGTGTTAGTAAATATAATTAATAATTTCATTCATTCAAAACAAATGATTTGATAAATCAAGAATTTGCTCTGAGAGCTGAATTTTCCTACCAGACGATATGTTGGAGTTTCTTTTTTAAATATTGAAAGTTGTAGAATAGAAATTTTAGGATTTTTTCTAAAAGTTTAATCAATTTAAATCATTAGATGTATAATGTATTGTTTTTGTTACGGATATAATATATTATATAGTAACAAAAAGGTATTTATTTGACATTACAGATCTAAAATTGCAATATTGATTATATTATTATGTTAAAAACCAGTCAGTTTTTGGAGAAAACAGCCAAATAAGATGTGTTTTTTAACTTCTTATGCTTTAAATCAATGGATTTTCATAAGTTTTTTTCAAATGATTTACATTGTTTGTGTTATGAGTTGTTTTTATCCCACCCAGCGCCCGTTTTCACTCTTTCTCCTGTAACATGTTTCTGAAAACTTCTATAAAGAGACTTAAAAAACTTAAGAAAAAACTGAAACTAAACTTGGAGGCATAATTACCAATTTTCTTTAATGTGATTAATTTAATGAGTAAGGAGTTTCCAAAAATCCAAAAAAAATTAAATGTTTATATAAATATAATAATATAAAAGAATTATATTTATATTTCTACACTGAAAGAGGGAACACAAAGCTTTTATTTCAACAATAAATTAATGTGCTTTCTTTATATCAATTCACTTAATTCACATTTCTAAAGGTTTATCATAACAAAAATATTTCATGTAAAACAAAGTCAAGTACGCGAAAGTGGTATAACGTAAAAAGAACTGAGATAAAAGTAAAGCCAAGTTCTACAATAAAAATTTCAAAATGAATAGTTTTTTAAACTTTGCTATTCCAGCCAAACTTCTTTACGTTTAACATAATATCCAAGTTTAGAAAAACATTTCCAAACTAGTAAGAACCATTCATTTTGAAATTTGTATTGTAGAACTTGGCTTTACTTCTTTTTACGGAATACCACTTTCGCGTACTTGGCTTTTTTTTCATAAAATGTTTTTGTTATTATTTCACTGCTTTTTTAAAGGATTTGGATAATATTTAAGTTTTAAAGTATTAAAATATACGGGATATTGTTCAAAACTTTTGCAATGCCTTATTAAAAATGTTGAGTTTTTTTATATTTTCCTATGGTTTTATCATAGTTCTTATCAGCCTTCTAAAGCTTAGCTCTCTTGTGTTCCTGGAAGTAGGTAATGTTAATTTTACATAACTTTACATTTATAGGGAAGGAAAATAAATTAAAATCTTAGTGTTTTTAAATTTTTTCCTATAGTTTTATCATAGTTCCTATCAGTCTTCCAAAGCTCAGCTCTCTAGCGTTTCTGGAAGTGGACAATGCTAATTTACATAACTTTACATTTATAGGGGAGGGAAGTTAATTAAACTTTGGGGTTTTTTAATTTTCTTTTATAGTTTTATCATAGTTCCTATCGGCCTTCCAAATCTCAGCTCTCGAGCGTTTCTGGAAGTGGACAATGTTACTTTTACACAACTTTACATTTATAGGGTTTTAATTTTTTTCTATAGTTTTATCATAGTTACTATCGGCCTTTCAAAGCTCCACTCTCTAGCGTGTCCGCAAGTGGGCAATGTTACTTTTACATTACTTTACATTTATAGGGGAGGAAAGTAAATGATAATTTTGGGGTTTTTACATTTTTTTCTATAGTTTTATCATAGTTCCAGTCTGCCATATCTGGAAGTGGGTAATGTTACTTTTACATAACTTTACATGTATAGGGGAGGGAAGTAAATTGGAATTTTGGGGTTTTTTGATTTTTTCCAGGGGTTTGGTCATAATTTCTATCAGTTTGCTAAATTTCAGCTTTGTAGCATGTCTGGAAGTACAGTAGAATTTTGATGATCTAAAGTGAGTGAGTGAGTGACAATTTCGACGTTTTTTGAAATTTCGTAACTACTTCAGTACTTTTGGGAATTCCATGAAACTAAACATGAAGGGATTGTTAACTCCATGGAGATCTACGACTGTGCAAAGTGTGAGACTCGTAGCTCATTCCGAAGTAAAGTTTTAGATAGGTCAAATATCGGCTGAAATGTTTCAAGAAAAGATGGTACGGCGCGTGAACTTGGCGAGGCACTGCTGTGCCCTCAGATTTACCTCCTAAATAGTCAATCACACCGTCAAATTAATGAAAAAACGCAAAAAAACTGAGGTAAAAACGTCAAAAACACCTTAAAATCACACGAACTCTCAATACAAACAAAGCAACTGGTCCGCTGGTGACGTAAGCAGACACTCTTCGTCTCGCTGAACGACGCTAACATTGAGTTAAATGGAAATAAGC
This sequence comes from Aspidapion aeneum, assembly GCA_963576565.1. NCBI lineage: Eukaryota > Metazoa > Arthropoda > Insecta > Coleoptera > Brentidae > Aspidapion > Aspidapion aeneum. Next base: position 220,204,709 of record OY755038.1, on the reverse strand, counting down.
AATCCTGTGTGTTTATAATCGTTGGTATAGGCCACTAGAGTTCGCCGTGGAAAATAAGCAGTGACGCTCTGTCAAATATTTTTAACTGAGATCAGTGGCTTCATATCATTGAGTTGTATAAGGCCCTGAAAGGGCTTATGGTACAGAAGTCATTGTTCGCAGCCTTCGTAAACTAACGAGCCACGAACCAGAAAAGGCAACATCGCAAATTGGCCGGCTGGTGGGCCGATATATACATGGGAGATATAAACATCTGCTATTTGTTTTGATTGTAGTTTGGCAATTTTGTATTTTTTTTTGTAAAAACTAATAAACTGTGTTTAGGCGTGTTACATTTAATTTTTAAAACAAACAGAACATTTGGAAATAAATATCAGTGGCCATTAATCATGTTAAAAAATATGTAACAAAACCTAGAATAAACAGAAGAGAAATTACTTTTAAACAATTTGTGAGAACAACCCTAAAGTTCGATTCATAGTACCGTGAAGTAAGCTGTATGAAGTGAGCAGTAAGAAATAAAAATGGTTCCTTTCTTACTGCTAAGTTATTACTGTCAAGTTTGAACAACAGGATGTTTGTGGGATAGTTTCTTATATCTGACTGCTTACTTTACAGAACTAGGAATCTAGTTTAAGTGGTAACATGTTAATTTAAACTTTAAATGAACTTACCTTTTTTTCTATCTATTCTATTTAGCCTTCGTCAATCCATCTTTGGCCAAGTTCTCCAGTTTACAATACATTTGTTCCATCAATCGTCTTTCTGTCTGATAATATGACCGGCAAATTTCCATTTTCATTTTGCTAATTCTGCTCTGACATCCCTTACTTTTGTTTTATTTCTTATCAATTCATTCTTTTTTCTACCTGTTAGCTTTACATGTAACTTTTGTCTTTCCATTGATCTTTGGGCTTTTCTTGCCTTATCCATGTTTGATTTTGTAAGTGTCCAGGTCTGGGATTCATAGGTAAGTACAGGAAGGATACATTGGTTATACACTTCCGTTTTGAGGTACTGAGGATATTTTTTATTTCTTAATATGTTGCTTAATTTACCGAATGCTGCCCAGGCCAATCTTACTCGTCTCTTGATTTCAGCTGTTTGCTTTTCTTTTTTCAGTTTAATAATTTGTCCCAGGTCCTATATATTCCTCTTCTTGTTCTATTTTCTTTTAGATTGATTGATATTATCAGCATATCTTGGTGGTTCAGAATTGTCCGTTTACTTTGATGCCTATTTATTCCCAATCTAAGCTTTTAAAAACATCTTCTAGGGCCTGGTTAAATAATTTAGGGAATATTGTGTCACGCTGACACCTTTTCTTTTTTTCGGATTGGCTTGGTTCGTCTGTGGATTTTGATTAATGTTGTTGCTTCACTATATATATTGTCTATTAAGTCTGTATATCTGTGATCTATTCGGCTATTAATTAAAGATCTTTTACTGCCCAGTGCTCAATGCTATCGAAAGCTTTTTCGAAGTCTATAAACGCAATATATATTTATATATATTTCCATACCCTCCCTTTCTTCAATTTTTTTTCGCCTGTCGTCAGGATTTTCTCTAACTTGAGGTTTGGGGTTTGACATATACTCGGGTTGAGATTCAAATAGCCGAGGTATTGCCCCATTGTTTAACTTAGGGAATGTTAGTGGCACCTCCTTTTGTACTCCCTCTTTATCCCTAATTATCTCGGTTCTAACAACGTAACTTATGTCAAAATGTTTCCAACAAACCACTGAAGATGCAATCACAACATAATCTTCTCTGTGTATGGCCTGAAGCCAAGCATTTTTTAGGTCATTTTCTTTGCTAAAGGTTGTTTTGTGACCCTCTTCATTAATCATAGATACATCGTTACTTTTGCAACCGGGTGCCCAACACTTCGCGGCATGTTTAAAATTTAAAAAGAAAAAACAGACCAAAAATTCCAAACAAAAACAAACATCTAACCTCACTTATTACCGGTGTACAAAAGGTTTTTTTTACACAGCTTTTATTAAGTAGGTAATATAATTTTAAGTTCACCACACATCTCACTAAAACCAGAACAGTTGTTTTATTTGGTAACGCGATTTGAAATATACTAAAAGTTAAAAAAAACATTATCTGCGCGGAAACGGCCAGTAACTAGCGTGGTGGGCGACGCACGTGGACGAAAATGACTGGCCTCCACGCTGTGTTGCCGTTTCTTCTGGTTCGTGGCTCGTTAGTTTACGAAGGCTGTGCATTGTTTCATATGATGTTTTACTACGAGTTTAGTTTAATGCCACCGCCTTTCAAATCGTGCTTATCAAAGTTGGCTGTGCTCAATCTGTGAGAAATTGGTTGAAAGGAGATAATGCGTGTGGAGCTTAAGGAATAAATCGGACGATATGAAGTAGAAAAAAACACCGTTGTTAATAAAACATTTCAAGACACGACGTTTTTAAAAAATTATTTAATTCTTTCTATTGATTATTGTATTTTTTATAATTATAGGATGTAAGATATGTGGAAGTCAAACCAGAAGAAAAATGGGATTGCGAGACAATTCTAAGCACCTATTCAAACATTTATAACCATCCAAAGTTGATAAAAGAACCACCTGTAAGTATGTGTTTAGCGTTTTAAAACTTACGTTTTCCTACGAGTGTGCGGAAAGTGCAACTTTTCCGCACGCAAAACCTAAAAAACAAGTGTGCGATAAAGAAACTTTTTTGAAATCATTTTTTTATTTTAGAAAAAATTCAAAATATTTCTAAACAAACCATTGCCGTTTTTCTTCATTTTTTATTCAACAAAAGATTTTTTTTATAATTTTTAATAAATTAGCGATGATTTTAGGCTCTCTTGTACGTAACACATGCGTAAATTTATTTATTTATTTCCAACGAGTAGCACATTTTAATTCTATTTTGAATGATGGAGATCCAGATCCAAAAAGATATCCAAGTCTGGCAATTGGTTCGGTTCGGTTCGGTTCGGTTCGGTTCGGTTCGGTTCGGTTCGGTTCGGTTTGGTTCGGTTCAGTTCGGTTCGGTTCGGTTCAGTTCGGTTCGGTTCGGTTCGGTTCATTTCAAAGGCTTTCAAGTAAATAAAGGTCTTAAACAAGGTTGTTGTATCTCGCCTCGCTCTTCAAAATATACTTGGAACAAGTCCTTAAAGTATGGAAGAGAAAATGCCGAAACATGGGAATTCCGTTGGACGAAACCACCTTGTATACTTTATGTTTCGCCGATGATCAGATAGTAGTGGCTCAGGATTATGACGACGTCGAATATATGACACAAAAACTAATAGAAGAGTATATTAAGTGGGGACTAGAGGTTCATCTCAATAAGACAGAGTATATGTGTATCGGTGGAATGAAACAGGATCTAATCTTAAATACCTGGCAGCGAATTCAGTCCTGTGATGAGTATAAATACTTAGGTCTAAAAATTACAGCTGACGGAACACTAGACAAAGCTATAAAAGATCAAAACGTACAAGGAAGAAAAGCAATAACTTTATTAAATGGAATAATTTGGGACCAAAGTATCTCAAAACATAACAAAAAGCTTATATATAACACCATTGTAAAAAGTATTATTACATGTTATGCCCGCAGTAAGAAAAACGATAATTGCAATGGACTGTAAATATTTTAATTAAATGAAGCGCGAACAAACATAAATATATTGATATGAAATTACGAAATAGTCAAACGTCCATAGGTTAATTGTTGTGCCACACAACGGCAATCAGAAACAAAGGCACTCACCAGTTTGCAGCCAATTTCTCCACGTTCCTAGGGGCCCCTGAATGGATCTAATGATGTCACCACATAGCTGAAGGGCTGAAGTTTCTAGTTCTATGCTTCAGTACACCAAAATCGAGCACTTTCAGGTGTAGAAATTTGAAATAGTTGGAGAACGAAATTAACACGCCATTTTCTCGAGGCGGTCGACAAGGATCTCTCTTGATTGTTGGTGCGCATGTCCAAATGCGCGAAATGCGCTCTGTCCTTCATACAATTGTGTGGTTTTAAAAATATATAAACAACCGCGAAATTTACGGCTCAGAAGTATGGGCAATCAAGGATCGAACGGAAAAAATTCTTTCCGCTACGGAGATGGACTATTGGAGAAGAGCAGCAGGGAAATCAAAAAGAGAAAGAGTTACAAATCAAAGAATAAGAGAAATTATGACAGTAGGTGAACGTACTTTAGTGGATGATATAAGAACAAAACAACTGGTGTGGTACGGACATGTACAAAGAATGAATGATGAAAGACTACCTAAACAAATACTACAATGGAAACCAACTGGCCGAAGAAAACGAGGACGGCCAAGGAGAAGCTGGACAGAAGGAATAGACAGTGAAATAAGAATAAGAGGCCTAGACGATGAATTATGGGCAAACAGAAACGAGTGGAGATTGGGTATCGGAAGACGTAGATATATATATATATATATATATACTGGGTGTCTCAGAACTAATGGTACATAGTTAAACTGTAGATTCCCTTGGTCAAAATATTACGATTTAGCCACACTTAGCTTAGTCCAAAAGTTCATACTAACCGAGATACAGGGTGTTAAACTTTATTTTTTCAATTCGATTTTCTTTAATAACTTTTTTACTAATTAATATTTTTGCAAAAAATAACCAGCGTGTAAATTTTTTGAAATTGTCAAGACGATTCCGTTGAAAATTTTGATGTACAATGTACAGGGTGTTCCTTGGACCACTACCATTGCATTAAAATCACTGTATTTTTTTTGTGCCTCCGTGTATACCAGTTTTTATGTAAAATAATGGTTTTCCCATCCTTTTTATGTAAAAAAGTTATACTGTTTTAAAGTCGCTCAGAGCAACGCTTTTTGAGATTTTTGCATTTAAAGTTTTTATTGCATGTGAGTGAAATGCCTAATTTATGTATGATACTTTCTTCAATTCTTTCTACTAATTAATATTTTTGCAAAAACTAACCAGCAAGTAGGTTTTTCTGAAATTTGCAAGACGATTCCGTTGAAAAAGTTGATGTACAATGTACAGGGTGCTCTTTGGACCACTACCATTGCATTAAAATAATCAGTGTATTTTTTTTGTGTCTCGGTGTATACTTAAGCAGGTTTTTAAACAGAATATGATTTTAATTATTAAGTAATTTTACAAACAGTTCTGTAGTTGTAAGAAAGTTTGACATAATAGACGCAGACAGCAACTTTACTGGATTTTATTGTTTTTTATTTTCAAAGCCTACTATAATAAACAATTTTAAATTTGATTTACTATTTGTCAATTTTAACATTTTAACTTTGTTGCTGAGAGCGCCATGCTTAAGAAATTTTATATTGTTTTTAATAAATAATAAAATATTAATTTTATTAATAATTATAATTTTCTTTCAAAACAATAAAAAAATAGTGGCATTAATAAAGTATACGTACTTACCATTTTTAAAAACACTAATACGAAGAAGTTTTTGTTCCTCATTAAAAACATCGCCCTACACAGTTGCAATAACGGACAATAACTTATATTTGTTATAACACACTTATGATAATTCAAGAACCATCCCAACTAACATTTATAGTAGCGGCTACATGTTCTAAAGGCTTTGCTACTTTCTTATAGTAGAAATGTGGTGATCCCAACCAAAATTTGCTACTTTTTAGTTCTAACTACTATTTAGTATCAGGAAATAGTAGATGTTTCGTAAAAACGACCCTCTAAACTACTTCATAGGATTGTTTCTTGATAGTCGATTCTGATAGTCTTCTCTACCACAATAGGACGTTGCTAAAGTTTTACTTTCTTTTTAGTCGTTATTTCGTAGTCGCCCTGACTTTTATATCCTACTTAATTACCACTAGAAAGTTAAGCTTCATTGGAGTCCCAAACAAGTGTATCCGACAACTACATTATAACTTTAATTTTTACCACAAAAGTTTGTGTCATCATAGTAACATCTGATGTAACAATGTAGACAAAATAACTTTTTGGATCAACTTTAAAGCCGCAACTACTTTCAAGTAACCTTTTCGACTATCAGGGAATATAGTTTGGGACGCCATGTTTTTATGTAAGAAAGAAAATTTAATATTTTTGTTGTCGTTTTATGAGCTCATATTAAAGAGCCATACTATTTTATAAACAAATTAGTTGAAGCTTACCAAAAATGCTCTTCTTAAGCACCATTTGTTGGAGTTAACTGTCGATTATGAAAACATAACCTCCAAAATCATAACACAAAAATTCCATCAGCTACCAGAAAACGGCTCAATTTTACGTGCGCACCGGTTTTTTGCAATATATATAATGCATGTTATACAAAAAACTTTGCGTCGCACTCGAATTTTGATCCTCTGCTCGTAAATTCTCACACTTTTGGATAACATAGTTCATATTATAACCATAACCAAACAAAAAAACTAAGCGAGTCTGTTTACTGTTGTGTCCACCATATTGTGTAACAATTCTACCAAAAAGAAACGATTATATTATTTGCAACTACATCGCAACTTTTATGCCATTACGGAAAAAAAACAGCCTCTACGACGTAGTAGATACCTGGCTACGACGTAGTAGTGTAGTTGTTACTACAGTGACTTTAAACACTTGGCCAAGTAGTTATAACCAGAAATTGGTTCCCCACTTAGGGAATTATAACGTCGCTGTATGGTATACTGAGACGTAGCGGGAGTACGTTGCGGTTACTTTTAAGAAATTCTTTCTAGTTGGGGTTTCGTCGTTACAACTTTAATTGTTTGTTGGGATCCTGTATATTTTTTAACTTAATATTTCTTTAGAAAACATCCAATCTTAAAATGCTATAAAAAATTATTGATTATAGCTAATATGTTATTGATTATAGCTAATATGTATGAAGTAGGTAAGAATTTAATCAAAAATCTTTTACGCATACAATAAAAACTTATAATTTAAATATCTTAAAAACCGTTGAAGGGACATCTAAACACTATAACTTTTTTACTTAAAAAAAATAAAAAAATAAATGTTTTTTATAGAATCTTGTATACACCGAGGAACAAAAAAGTTAGACCTATTTTAATGTAATGGTACCGAGCCAGAGAACAGCCTGTATAATATTTTTATTTTTTTTTACCAAAATTAAATTGTCAATGCACAAAAATCAACAAACCCAATTTTTTGTGCAAAATTATTAATAAGTAGAAAGAATTGAAGAAAGTATCATACATAAATTAGGCAGATTACTCACATGCAATAAAAACTTTAAATGCAAAAAACTCAAAAACCGTTGCTCTGAGCGACTTTAAAACAGTATAACTTTTTTACATAAAAAGGATGGGAAAACCATTATTTTACATAAAAACTGGTATACACTGAGGCACAAAAAAAATATACTGATTTTTATGCAATGGTAGTGGTCCAAGGAACACCCTGTACACTGTACATCAAATTTTTCAACTCAATCGTCTTGCCAATTTAAAAAAAAACTTACACGCTGGTTAGTTTTTGCAAAAATATTAATTAGTAAAAAAGTTATTAAAGAAAATCGAATTGAAAAAATTAAGTTTAACACCCTGTATCTCGGTTAATACGAACTTTTGGACTAAGATAAGTATAGCTAAATCCTAATATTTTGACCCAAGGAATCTACAGTTTAACCATGTACCATTAGTTCTGGGACACCCTGTATATATATATATATATATATATATATATATATATATATATATATATATATATATATAGACTTGACAAGCTAATTTGTGTTTTTAAAATCTAATTTGTAGAGAAAAAAAACTAAATGTTAAAAAAAATAGTTCTCAAAAATGCAAAAATGTGAGTTATTATCTTTTGCCACAGAATTATAATTTCGTAGGACACAGACTTTTGGTTTTGTCTTTTTAGGATAAATATTATAAAAGTTAAAGGGAGGCGTGCGAAAAAAAATCACCCTGTACCTATCTACTTTAATTAAAATACCACTCTAAAAGTACAGACAAAAAATGTATATTTAATTAAAGTAAAGTTTACGTTTAAAAATGGGTGTAAAAGTTATCTTTTTATTTTTAAAACTTTCGTCATTTGCTGTCTTATTAAAAAATAACGCGGTAACCTGCTGCTCGAAAAAGAACACAACAAAAAATGAGAAAAAAAGCAAATTAAAAAAGGAGAACGGCCCTCGAAAGGGTTGTTAAAATTTTAAATCCAATCAAGGGCGGATACTGTAGTGCTTTTGTTTTTGGGGGGGGGGGGGTCATTTCTAGTCCATGAATAGGAAATAAAATAAATCGATCTATGATGGGTCTTATACCTTCCTAGCTAGCCTATTAACACACTTCAAGCGAAGTCATGATATATCAGCCTTGAAAACAGTTTTTTGTAAATATCTTAGAATCTAAAGCTCTTACAAAGTTTTTGGCTATAAATAACACAAATTATTGAGCAAACTGCAATCTACTATATTCCTAAAACCGCACATATTGTTACAATGCTCTGTTAAAAAGTGAATGAACCATTTTTTAAACACTATTTTACCTGAAAATTTTATAAAAATCGGTTCAGCGGTTTAGGAGCTATCGTGTTACGGACAGAAATAATATACACACTAACAGGCAGACACCACGACGATATTGTTAGGATAGGTTAAAATACACCCAAATAACACATTTTCGGCGTTATCTCAAAAAAAAAATTTTCGTTGAAACTAATACCTTCTCTACTCATTGCTACGCGAGCTAGGAAGGTAAAAATCTCATTAAAACATATGTATCATGTACAGGGTCAACTTTTATTAACGTTCCCTGAATTAAAGTTTTTTATTATCAGTTGTACTATGTTCAAATCAAAAGCTTCAAAATGAGGTTCTGCCAAATTTGACAGCACTTTTTTCAAAAATGACAAAAGAAAAATTTTTCGTGGCTAAGTGAATATAGAAAGATTTTGTTTCTCTTGTATTTTTTCGTGAGCAGCTCGAAAGCTCTACATGCATGGGGGTCCAAGATCTAATGGACAGTTAACTGTTTCGTCCACAGAACACCAAAGCCCAAGAAACATTTATATGACTTACAACCTAATGTGACCTGAACCCACGTCGGATTTAGTGGAATTTTAAGTTGCAAGATTGATTATGCGTTAAGCGACGTCGCATTCATATCAAAACCGACGTTATCAAATATACGTCCGTTTTTTTAACGATCTTGCGACGTCAAATAATGCAACGCAATATACCATTAATTTCCCAACGTCGGTCTTACGTTCGTTTGTTCGACGTATAAAAACTCTGACCAGCCCAACGACCAACAGAAGTCGGCGTCGGGTACGTCCGGTGAAGACCTTAACCTCAGACCTAAACTAGCGTTTAGTTTGGTTGGTGTATTTTCCGTAACTTTTACTTGACCTATTCCACGTCCGTTCATATGGCCTACGCGTCACATGTACAGCCTACTGTCATTTATAGACGCCCATAACCTAACAACAAGTGCATTTGTTTGGTCGAGTGATATTTTGGTCAGGACGGCTACGTTTCAGGACATGATGCAGTTTTATATCTTTTTTCCACAGGTGGGGAATGGGTTTTATTTCCCTTAGATTTTTGATATTAAAACAAACATTTCTAAAAAATAAAAAATAAAACAATGATTTCGGTGGGTAGTTAGCTTTGGGACCGTGGGCTTTTACCTATTGTAGTAGAAAAAGAGCGGACGTTGAGTTCCAATCCGTTGGTAGGCCGACGTAAAATCATGCGGGGCGAACGTCCGAATTTAATGGGACGAAATACGTTTGCCGGACGTCGGACTTCGACTCTTTGGTTATCTTTCACAACCAAAAGTGGAGACCCGGTCCGAATTGGTATATTGTTAGTTCACATTAAGTCAGACATAGTAATCCGCCATTCTGAAAAGGTTAGCGTCTGTCGGCCATTATAAAATATTTTTTTCTTTTTCTAATTTTAAGTAGAAATGAAAGAATAATTGTAAAATTATTAACAAATTTGAGTTTAGTGAGGCAGCAAAACATTTTTTTTTGCAAAAATAAAAAAAATAATAAAAATTAGATCTATTTAACAAATATATATTTTAGTAAATCTTGCATATTTCAGGAGCGCTTGCTTTTTTTAAAAGTATTTTAATCACATTTATCAATAAACATGCCTTCGTTGTAAAATTTTTGTTGGATTCCTGCTTTAAAATATAAATTACTAATATTCTAATACCGCCTTTCATGCATGACTATAATTGTCATTTGTAAAATGCACCCATTTTTATGAGACTTGTTATAATAAGTGTAAAATATTTACTTATCAGGTATAATTTTAGTTACTTGACAGGAATTCTTTTTAGCAAAAACTATATGTATTCTAGGCAATGGAAACGAAACCAAACGCAACTTACCTGTTTGCGACTAAATTTAAGTGACGGAAATCCAACGTACAATTACGTTGTTAATTGATAAACTCTATTACCTATAAGGTCAGATGCTGACGTCATAGCGACCCGAATTTGTATTCCCCATTTAGGTGCAAACGAGGGTCGTCAGGCGGTCGAAACGACGTCGGCACCTGACGTTGCGTTTATCGCAAGCAACGTATGCGTAACGTAATACGACGTCCAAATGCTGCTTGGGAGGAATTTTCGTTCCTAAGCGACTCTTTAGAACACTGCAAGGTCAATGAACCGAACCGATCCACCCTTGTTAAGCTACAGAGACGGTATATCAATCTCATCTTACGATATTGGTAAGAGAAATGAAAAATAATGCCTGCGATACCGTATACTTTTCACACAAGTGGTGACATCTACCAAATGCAAAAGAAACTACCAGAAATGAAAGAAAAAACCCTGTAAAATTATAAGTAAGAGGTTTAATGCAAAATGTATCAGGATAATACCTTTCCTATCATCCCTTTAAATTACAGGCATATTACATGACGTACCTACATGTATGTGTGGAAAAAAATTGCCGGGGAAGAGGGTATATACCCCCAACCAAATCCGCCACTGCATCCGACAAGACCGCCTTCGCAAACAATAAATTAGAATTTAAAGCCTGGACTTTTTTAGAGGCCTTCATGCTCATAAATATATACCTAACTTTTTAAATTAAAAAGAAAGTATTTATAAAACTTTTGTTTAGCAAGTACAATGAAACCTCCGATAACCGGACACTCACGGTTTTCTCGATTTTGTCCGCTTTTTGGAGGTGTCCGCTTATGTAAGAAAAATGCGAAATTTTAATATTTATTTAATAACAATTTTCGCTGCTTGAGTTTTTCCGATGTTAAATTTTTTAGCGATCTTTCGTATTGATAGATGTTCCTGCTCCGAAACGTTAAAAACTTGTATTCTTTTACGTAAACTAAGAAGCTTTTTACATTACACCGGCCATTTCAAAGAGATCTATTACTACCCAACCGAACAATAAAAATACAGTAGTCCCGCCAAATACAAATGTTGTAAATACGACAGTATTTAGTCTCCGCATTAACACGGAAAGAGGTAATTCCCTAGCGGCAGAGTGCGTTGTTGTCAACATACTACATAATATTTATGCCCACGCCGTGCAGCGCTCCGTCCCGTTGTCAGAGGTTCGCGTCCGGTTAAGGGAGGTTTCAGAATTTTTTAACCAAAAAAAATTTTCCGCGTCCGGTTATTAGAGTGTCCGGTTATAGGAGTGAATGTTGCATGTAAAAAATAGGGAAAAGCTTGGTTCCAACAAATTTGTCTGCTTAAAGGGAGTGTCCGCTTAATAGAGGCGTCCGCAAGAAGAGGTTTCACCACGGATCACCTAACAAACAGATAGGGAACTCAGGTGATGGGGGGTGCTACGCGCATCTTTCACGCAGTCTGCCATTTTGGGGTCAACCACTCCAGAGGCGCATTCTGTATTTCAATATTTTTTAAACTTTTAGTACGTGTTGAGCATTAGTGGTATGTAGATGTGAACTTTGTGTTTGATATTTGTGATAGGAGGAGATGAGTCCGTAAATGATTTAAGCACAAAGTAAAAACAATTCGCCGCGAGATTTTTGTTTCATGATATTACCATTGTTTTATTTAGCTTCACTTTATACAAAAAGTATATTTGTTTATTTGTTTGATTATAACTTTTTTCAAACTTTCGAACTAGGTATTTGGTGGTAACTATACAATTCAGCACTTTTTTTAATTGGAAAAAATAAATAAAATGTCGGATGCAAAATGGCTGTTTTTGCCATTTATGAACCGATATGCATCAAACTCGGAACTTTGACATCTTTCAGGTCGCTGGTTATTATTTTTAACTAAAAGAAATCAAATTGGCGGCTCTAAAATGGCGGACTTTATTATTTTTACACTGAGTTCCCTCAAACTTGAAACATCGCTGAGCGTAAGGTCTCTCAATAGAATTTTTGACTCAAATTTAAAAACAAGAAAATGGATGCTCCAAAATGGCGGATTTTCCCATTTCTGAACCGACATGCATCAAACTCGAAACTTCGAGATCATTCAGGCCGTTGATTATGATTTTTAACTTAAACTTTAAAAAATCAAAATGGCGGATCAACAATGGCGCACTTTATTATTTTCCCACCGATTTCCCTCAAACTTGAAACATCTCGGCGCTTAAGGTAACTTAATACAATTTTTTACTCAAATTTAAAAAGAATGGCGGATCCAAAATGGCGGATTTCCCAATTTTTTAACCGATATGCATCAAACTCGGAACTTTAAGGTAATTCAAGTCGCTGAATATAATCCTTAACTCAAACTTAAAAAAATTAACATTGCGGATCCAAATTGGCAATATTTAAAATTCTCAATTCCACTCCTCTTAAAACTTAATAAATGTTATCCCTATAAAACAAAAAAAGCAATCAATTTTTTTTCTTTTTTCTGTTTGGCTGTTTGTTGAAAACGACATCCGGCTAACGTATTCTGGACGAAGAAGGAGACCTCTTTTTGTGCTTTCCCTATTTCTCATTCAATAGATCACATTATTTCCATAGTCCCCTACAGAGGACAACATATGATTTTTTTACGCGGTCAAGACTTAAAATTCATTTTATCACCCATTTTCAAAGCAGTACAAAGCTATTTTAAGGTTTTTATTGTTTCTGGCAGTAAACATATTTTTTCATAAAAATAATCTGAAAGATTCATATTTTATGGTCAATTTATTTTAGTCCGGCCCTGAGCTTGACTCCCAATGATCAGCCATCGTTGAATTCACCGAGATCAAAGACCGCCAGCCGGCTTATATATCTGTTTGTTAGGTGATCCGTGGTTTCACTGTATATAGCTCGGCAAGTAGTGCTAGACTAACGCGGGCACGCCCAGTGTGATAACCAAAATTTATATTGAAAAGACAGGAATAAATAAAATTTATATTTTAGTGAAAATTTAAACTCATTGCGCACCTACATAAAACCTTACAAATTAAAGAAAGTATCGAAATCGGTATTTGTCGTCTCTGAAATTTTCATCGATTCTTTGTATTAAAGAACCAAACATGTGAACCAAAAATCATCAAAAATCTTCACTTGTTCATAGTAGTGTTCTAATTTTTTTAGTTTCTGTTTCTAATTCTGATTTGGGCTGATCAGCTTGTATATTATTGCTTTGTTCTATGTATACAAGGTGTTCTTTGACGTCATATACCAACCGAAAGGCTTGATCTCTTGATCTGTTTCATGACTATAAGCTATATGTATATATATATCTTGGGGCACGGCAGTGCCCCGCCAAGTTCGCGCCCGAAAACTGCTGTACCATCTTTTCTTGAAACATTTCAGCCCATATTTGACCTATCTAAAACTCTACTTCGGAATGAGCTACGAAACTCAAACTTTGCACAGTCGTAGACCTTTATCGAGTTAACAATCCTTCCAAGTTTCATGGATTTCCATAAAGTAGTTACGAAATAAAAAAAACCGTCGAAATTGCTCACTCACTCACTTACTCATCTACTCACTCATGTATAGATCATCAAAATTCTACTGTACTTCCAGACATGCTACAAAGCTGAAATTCGGCACACTGATAGAAATTGTGAGCAAAACCTTGGAAAAAATCAAAAAACCCCAAAATTCTAATTCACTCCCCTCTCCCATACATGTAAATGTAACATTGCCCACTTCCAGAGGCGCTAGAGAGCTGAGCTTTGGCAGACTGATAGGAAATATGATGAAATTATAGGAAAAACTAGTAAGAACCTTTCATTTTGAAATTTGTATTGGCGAACTTGGCTTTACTTTTATCTCAATTCTTTTGACGGAATACCACTTTCTCGTACTTGGCTTTTTTTTATATGAAATGATTTTATTATGATTTCACTCCTTTTTTATAGGATTTGAATAATATTTAAGTTTCAGAGTAGTAAAATATGCAGAATATTGTTCAAAACTTTTGCAATCTAATATTATTTCTACTCAATTATTGTCTACAAGTTTCACAGAAAAGTTCTATAAATTTTAAAAAAAAATCTAAACATTTTTAGAAAATAAGAATAAGCACACCATTTTGAAGAATCAAGTATGACTCTGTCCACCATCTTAACTTTTAAGATGGCGAGAAATTTTGATCATGATCTTTAAAAAGCAATCAATTCTCACCAGGATGTTTTTTATTTCATCAAAATCGGTTCAGTAGTAATGAATTTATAATGAAATAAATGGTTGAAAGAAAAATATTTTTTTTTAGAACCACTAAACCGATTTTGCTGACTCATATCTTGTTGTGCGTGGCAAGAATGCAGCTTTTTTACCAATTCAAAAAATAATTGAAACATGTTCGCAACACAAGAATAAACGACCATTTTTAAAGTGTACATTTTAATTTCGTTCACCATCTTGTATTTTGAGATGGCGGACAAAAAAATACATTTAGTCAAAACTATGATTAATTCTCTGCCAAGTGCAGTTTGTCCCATTAACATCGATTGTATAGTTTAAAAGTTATAATGAAAAAAAAATTGTTTGGTTTTTTTTGGCGCACCCGGTATATATAGATCTGCAAACTTTTAGTGGATGTTGCACGGCCAAGTTTAAATATAATTTTTATTTTCTAAAGAGTTAAACTGAACTTGCTGTGAATTTTTATAAAGAAATAAGGACACTCATCTTTTACACCAACTCGTTTTTATCGCGAAAAAATATTTTTAGATGTTTAACCAGGGCTATCAAAATGGACGGGCCACGATCCTCCCCTTTGTTGACGTCACATCCGGGGCTGATTTTCTTTTGATGGTCACGATACGACACAGCTGATTGTCTTTAAAATATTGAAGTTGGAATGACGGTTCATGAATATTTGATTTTTTTTTAAATAAAGCCGTTTTTGAGATTGTTTTTACTTTATTCTGGCAGAACAATTTTTTTTAAATGTATAGTAATCCCTAATTTTTCATAGCCGCTTCATTAGCTCACACAAAAATTAAGTTTAAAGCAGAAGCGAATGTGACAATCACAGATGACAAAGTCAAATACATGTCAAATATAACAGTTGGGATGTGGTACAAGGCGGGTAATTTGAATTTAAAATAAGGAATGCTAAATCTTGAAGATTTTAACCTTTTAATGATGTTGCTTCCTTACAAACCTTTGGTGGAATATCGGAACGGTGTCTGAGAATATTTCACTGAAATTTTGCGGAAATCTGTAGTGCCATTTTGAAAATATCATAAAAAAACCTCTGACCTCCCATAAGACTCAATGTAAAATTCAGCCCCGGGAGAACAGCTGATTTTTTCAGGGTCGTGGCCTCTATTTTTGTGTTGGCCTTGGTTTAACATGAATACTTCATTCAGGCAAACCCAAATTTGTTTCAAAATTTAGCAAATTCAATGCCCAGAAGGAAGTTTTTTTTCTATATTTCTTTAATTTGCTGTGTGTGTGTATGTGTGTGTATAATAGATAGTTTAAGTTGTGCTACGTATTTTTACGTAAAACTGCACGTTAAGCGCTCTACGTTTTGTTCCAAATTTGAGTTTAAGTTGAATGTTTGTGTTATACAGGGTGACCCGATCTTAAGGGACCAAACTTTACCAGCGTGTTGGGCGTTCAAAAATAATTAAAAAAAGTCTATACAACATAGGTCGAAAAATGTTTTGTAAAGAAAATACAGGGTGTCAAAGTTTTCTTAAAAAAAAGAAAACAATTATTATCTAGAAAACTACCTTGGACAATAACTTTAAATTTGGTACAGAATAAAGGTTAATAGAGCTGCATACTTTTCTTTATAAAGGAACAATGTAGGCCCGCCACGGGCGTGCGCACGGGTGGTGACTTTTAGAATTTTTGAAGAAAAAAATGATACGCCAATGGATTTTTTTAAATTTTAAATTATTTTTGAGTTCACTGTCCAATTTAAGTAAAAAAATGTCACCTTACTTTTTTTCGTACAATGCTTCATTGTGGAGAAAAAAATTGAAAATGTTTAAATTTGTTGCAAAAAAAATAAAATAATTAAACCAATAAATTTTTTAAATTAAAGAAACTACACAAATAAATGGATTATTATTTATTAATTTAAAAACGCTTCAAAATGGTTGCCCCTCACTTCAATGCATTTAGTACATCTTCGTCGAACTGCTCTGGTAGCAGCAGCAATTTGTGCTGGAGTTATGGCTCTGCAACAAGCTTGGATTGATGCTATGAGGTCATCCCTGTTTCTTGGTGGGTTTCTGTACACCATTTCTTTCAAAGTACCCCAAAGAAAAAAATCTAGGGGGGTGAGGTCGGGTGACCTAGCAGGCCAAGCCGTTGGGCCCCCCTCTACCTATCCATCGGTTAGGATAATTATTGTTTAGCCAATCACGCACTTCTATGCCAAAATGGGCTGGGCACCCATCCATTATCCATCATTATTTTTGAACGCCCAACACGCTGGTAAAGTTTGGTCCCTTAAGATCGGGTCACCCTGTATAATATAATGTTACTATAACAAGTCTACTAATAGCACAGAATATATGGAATTCGGCACTGTGTTTTTTTGATGTTACAATCACGGATCACCTAAAGGTGATCCGTGTTACAATTTTGTTTTTTGTCTTTTCAACTACAGTAGGAATATATTTGAAAAGGTTTGTTTGTACTGGAAGCGGAAATTATCGTCTAGGCCTCATTTTTCGATCGGTCAATCAACCAATTCTATTCTTTGGTAACGTTAAGGTGCCCGCAGACTGCCGTAAGCTAACGTAAATACGTAAGTTCCTAACGTGACCTTGACGACGATGTGACGAAGTGCGCTTGCGTAACTGTCAAATCTCATGCTTACGTAAAAATACGTAGCACAACTTAAACTATCTAAAATTTCTGTCCGTAACACGGTAGCTCCTAAACCGCTGAACCGATTTTCCTAAAATTTTCAGGTAAAATAGTGTTCGACACTCTAACGAGCTGATTAGATTTGGTCAAAATCCATTAATGCTATTGACAGTTTTTTGACAATTCAAAAATTAAAAAAATGCTAACTTTTTAACGGAGCATCGCATCAATATGCGGTTTTCGGAATATAGTAGACCACATTTTGCACAAAAAACTTCGTAAGACCTTAAGTTTCTAAGATATTTACAAAAAACTGTTTTAAAGGCTGATATATCATGGCTTCACTTGAAATGTGCTAATAGGCTTCATTTATTTTATTTTGTTTTAATAAAAAGATAAAAATAATTTTTTTTCCCAAATTTTTTATTAGTGCTTAACATTAATTAGTAGCCTTATAGAACCGTTTGACACACAGATATTTATAGAAGTCTCCTTATATATATTTTATCGGTTTCACAACGTTCTACGTCTTCCGATACCCATTCTCCACTCGTTTCTGTTTGCCCATAATTCATCATCTAGGCCTCTTATTCTTATATCACTGTCTATTCTTTCTCTCCAGCTTTTCCTTGGCCGTCCTCGGCCAGTTGGTTTCCATTGTAGTATTTGTTTAGGTAGTCTTTCATCATTCATTCTTTGTACATGTCCGTACCGCACCAGTTGTTTTGTTCTTATATCATCCACTAAAGTACGTTAACCCACTGTCATAATTTCTCGTATTCTTTGATTTGTAACTCTTTCTCTTTTTGATTTCCCTGCTGCTCTTCTCCAATAGTCCATCACCGTAGCGGAAAGCATTTTTTCTGTTCTATCCTTGATTGACCATACTTCTGAGCCGTATGTAATATTACTTTTTACAATGGTGTTATATATAAGCTTTTTGTTATGTTTTCATATACTTTTGTCCCAAATTATTCCATTTAATAAAGTTATTGCTTTTCTTCCTTGTACGTTTCGATCTTTTATAGCTTTGTCTAGTGTTCCGTCAGCTGTAATTTTTAGACCTAAGTATTTATACTCATCACAGGACTGAATTCGCTGCCCGGTATTTAAGATTAGATCCTGTTTCATTCCACCGATACACATATACTCTGTCTTATTGAGATTAACCTCTAGTCCCCACTTATTGTACTCTTCTATTAGTTTTCGTGTCATATATTCGAGGTCGTCATAATCCTGAGCCACTACTATCTGATCATCGGCGAAACATAAAGTATACAAGGTGGTTTCATCCAACGGAATTCCAATGTTTTGGCATTTTCTCTTCCATACTTTAAGGACTTGTTCCAAGTATATCTTGAAGAGCGTAGGCGAGATACAGCAACCTCGTTTAAGACCTTTATTTACTTGAAAGCCTTTGGTTAGTTTTGGTTTTATTTTAACTTTTGACTTACTATTGCGGTATAACTCTTTGGCCTTAATTAGTTGTACGCTTATGTTTGTGTTTTCCAACGCTTTCCAAAGTAGATTTAGTGGTATACTATCATATGCCTTCTGCAAATCGACGTAAAGCAGATGCAGCTCTTGTCCGTATGCCATTTTCTTTTCAATAACTTGGGTTATACAACAGAGATGATCTGAAGTCGATCTACCCGCCCTGAATCGGGCTTGTTCTTTTGCCTCCATGTCTATACTTATTAGTTTACCGTATATTCTGCTTAGCGTTCTCTCTAAGTCTCCTTATTAGTTTATTTATTTGTCAAAAAATTAACCTTTTGTGCAAAAATCATCCAGTTACATTAAGCGGTTAACTTCTGCTGTATGCATTTTATGTGGTGTTTTCTGTATCTCGGTTAGAAATAACTTGTCTCCAGAAAAACTTCGAATTTGGCCCACCCTGTACGTTTATTATGACCATCTTTTTTCGTTGTCATCGTTGCATAACTTATATGTTTAGCGTCCTTAGGGATTAGTTTAAACGAAGGCCTTTTTAATTATAAAAGTTTACAAGGCTCGTTAGCTTCCTGCAGCCTCCTTGCTCCCTGCTTACTCTCTCTATCCTGCCGACTGATTTATTTACAGAGCTAAACTTTCCTCCTAAATATGGGGGCTCGTCTTTTTTGTATCTCTCTTATTTTTATCCCAGGGCCGGCATTTTACTGCTTTAGGCAAAATAAGTTGGTCTTCCTTAATCAGTAAAAAAATGGCGGATTTCAATGTCCTCCCATTTCTTTTAGTACGTTCAGGTTTGACAAGGCTCCATATATTTTTCTATTTCCATAACTGAAATCCTATAAAACGGGATACCTCTGACATGGGCGCGCCCGGGGCCCGCCCCCCCCCCCAAGCCTTAGATTTTTTTACATATTTTCGACATATTTCAGAAAAAAACACAAAAAATAGCTTAATATTCGACCCCCCCCAAGAGGCCTCGCCCCCCTCCCAAGACATATTCCTGGGTGCGCCACTGCCTCTGAGCTGTACAACCCTCGCCCAGAAACTTACCTCAAAGTAGCACTGATATATTCATGTAGTTCCAATGTTAACACGGCAGAGCCATCTGTCCGGTGCTGTTATTAAGATTGTTAAGTTGTATAATCATTGATTAAACCGATTTTTTCACAATTTTCTCAAAAACTAGTTTATTTCAGAGAAATCAATACGTTGCCGGTCATTTTCATAGTACAAGCCGCCACCCCTAGAGGTCGCCGTGGTAAACAGACAGAGAAGACTGACACTCTAGCACATAAAAGGCAAATCGCGTTCCTATTTTTATACTGGGCATGCGCTGCTCTTTTTCAAATCAAATCTATCAGAGTTGGCTTAGCTCCATCACTATAAAAATTGTGGATTTGAATCTTTTCCCATTATCTTCAGTGCGCACGGTGGATAGAATAGACCGGTGTTCGGATCTTATATATATATATATATATATATATATATATATATATATGTCGAATTTTTCACGTCACTGGTGGTCCAGCTGATTTTTGTAAAAAAAAGTTAGATCTGTTATGAATAACGGAACAACTAATATTTTTTGAATTTTATGAAAACTAAGGCCATTTTTCTACTGTTTTCTAATACATCCTTATAAAATATAATTTTCTAGCCTTATTGTCGTTATTTTTTTTAGCCCGCGTTATTTTTTATTACACAAAACAAATTACAAGTCAAACTGAATGTGATCGTTTATTATCAAAGGTGAACCGAGGACTATTGGGTAGGAAACAAAGAGGTATGTCAGCGGATACTTTTTGAAGCTGAAACGAACGCATTCATTTCTTCGAATTTTAGTTTTTGTGTAAAGAGAAATGAAGCGGGCTAAAAAAAATAACGACTGGTATGTCTCAAAAACATTATTTTATAAGAATGTACTAAAAAATAGTACGAAAATTGCCTTAGTTTTCAAATAAATCAAAAAATATTAGTTGTTCATATCATATCTAACTTTCGTTTCTAAAAATCAGCTGAATCACCAGTGACGTGAAAATTCGACATATATTTATAAGATCTGAACACCGGTATATTCTATCCAGCGTGTGTGCGCACAGGTTTGACATGGGTTTATTTCTATTTTTCTTATCTATCTTTGAGAAATCCTTATCTAATAATTCTTAGGACCGGTCCTGTAAGGCATAATTAAAATCTTAGCTAGTAAAATTTGGAAATTAGTCGTGACTAAAAGTTTTTAAGCTTTCAGCTACTTAAGTCGGGCTAAGTTTGCCAAATTTGGATTAGTTTTGTTTGGCATGAAAAGCAGCCAAAGTAAAGAGAAAATATTGAATTTAGAGAGGGAAAATTCCGGCGTTTTATGGTAATTTTTTCATAAAATTAAGGTACAAGCCGCCATCTTTAGACTGCGCTATGGTGAACATAGTACAAGTCGCTGCTTGTAGAGGTCGCCTTGGTAAACAAGGAAGACTGACACCTTAGCAAATAAAAGGCAAATCGCGTTCCTATTTTTAAACTGGGCATGCCTTGCTCTTTCTCACCTCACTATAAAAATGATGGATTTGAATTTTTTCCCATTTTCTTCAGTGCGCACAGGTTTGACATGGGTTTATTTCTATTTTTCTTATCTATCTTTGAGAAATCCTTATCTAGTAATTCTTAGGTCCGGTCCTGTAAGGCATAATTAAAATCTTAGCCAGTAAAATTAGGAAATTAGTCGTGACTAAAAGTTTTTAAGCTCTCAGCTACTTAAGTCGGGGTAAGTTTGCCAAATTTGGATTAGTTTTGTTTGTCAAGAAAAGCAGCCAAAGTGAAGAGAAAATATTGAATTTAGAGAGGGAAAATTTCGACGTTTTATGAATGTTTGATCCGTATTTTGTAAATCAGGATATAAATAAATCAGTTGCAATTAAAAAGAAATGGTCAAAATCCGCGTAGTGTCGTTTTTCTTCACACAAGGCCAACACAAAAATAGAGGCCACGACCCTGAAAAAATCAGCTGTTCTCCCGGGGCTGAATTTTACATTGTGTCTTATGGGAGGTCAGACGTTTTTTTATGATATTTTCAAAATGGCCCTACAGATTTCCACAAAATTTCACTGAAATATTCTCAGACACCATCCCGATATTCCACCAAAGGTTTGTAAGGAAGCAACATGATTAAAAGGTTAAAATCTTCAAGATTTAGCGTTCCTTATTTTGAATTCAAATTACCCGCCATGTACCGCATGCCAACTGTTATATTTGACATGTATTTGACTTTGTCATCTGTGTTTTTCACATTCGCTTCTGCTTTAAACTTAATTTTTGTGTGAGCTATTGAAGCGGCTATGAAAAATTAGGGCTTACTATACATTTTAAAAAAATTGTTCTGCCAGAATAAAGTAAAAACAATCTCAAAAACGGCTTTATTAAAAAAAAATCAAATATCCATGAACCGTCATTTCAACTTCAATATTTTAAAGACAATCAGCTGTGTCGTAACGTGACCATCAAAAATAAATCAGCCCCGGATGTGACGTCAACAAAGTGGAGGATCGTGGCCCGTCCATTTTGATAGCCCTGCTTCACATTAAGGAAAAATCTTCCTCGAATATAAGCATCTGTGGAACGCATCTTATTAGTCTATGCTTACATTTTCTGTCACTTTTGATACTAATGACGACATCATTTTCAAATAATATTAACTGTTCAGATTAAGGTCACTATATCACGAAGTTGTGATATAGTGGCCTTAGTGCAGATAACTTTTGGAACATTTTCTCTCACTATTGATACTAATGACGACATCATTTTTAAATAATATTAACTCTGCAGATTAAGGTCACTATATCACGAAGTTGTGATATAGTGACCTTAGTGCAGATATCTTTTGGAAGGGAAATATTAGTATCAACATGAAAATTATTGGAAATGAAAGAAAATCTGTCGCAGCCAATAGGAAAATCAAATTAGACTCGATCCGGGTTATTGGGGTGAAGTTGGGTGAGCTTTTAGGGGTTATTTACGGTTTTTTGCTAAACTAGATCTCCTATCGAAAAAAGTTAAATACAAAAGTTATAGGTAATAAAAAGTTTTACAACTTTTATATACATATTTATATAACCTAAAACTTTCCGAGGAAAATCGAAAAAATCCATGAAGAATTTTGTTGAAAACGCCCCTATTTGACTCCTTAACACTTTTAAATACCAAATTGCAAATAATGCAAGGACCTAAAACTATAAACAACAAGTGAAATTAAAGAAAGAAAAATAAGAAAAAAGTTTTCTGCTTCGGCCGGGACTTGAACCCGGGATCTCTTGCTCTCTAGGCAAACATTCTAAGCATTGAACTACCGAAGCCATACATAAATTTTCGGAAAACTTTCATCTATGCATGTGTGCGGTGTCTCAATACAAGAACGAGAAACTCTCAGGGTATTAACTCAACGAAGTCATC
This sequence comes from Aspidapion aeneum, assembly GCA_963576565.1. Lineage (NCBI taxonomy): Eukaryota > Metazoa > Arthropoda > Insecta > Coleoptera > Brentidae > Aspidapion > Aspidapion aeneum. The sequence goes on along the minus strand of OY755038.1, from coordinate 220,181,607 downwards.
CAACTGATCTCTATAATTCTTCCTTCCCACTGTCAAAGGTATGAAAACTCAAATTAGACGTAAAGTATCAACGTCTGAAAACTTGAAATCACCTTTTCGTATATTAAAATTTCTGAACGCAATAGGCGATTGCCAATATAATTCTCAAATACCAAATTGCAAATAATGCAAGGACCTAAAACTATAAACAACAAGTGAAATTAAAGAAAGAAAAATAAGAAAATAGTTTTCTGTCTTCGGCCGGAACTTTTTTTTTTTTTAATTTCACACGTCACTTTGTCAAATCAAAATATTAATTTTTATTCTACAGTAAAATTTTACATTTTTTCATATTTGGCTTTAAACTCCGTTGACAGACGCGATGCCGACGTCTTGATAGCGGAACAAACGCGATTGGCGTTGATCGGATCTAGAAGGACAATGTGTCTCGTAGGTCACGTGATGGATTCTTTCTTTCAATCGATACTTTGATCGATCGATGATATAGTAGTTTTACTCGCCTGCTGCTGTTTTAGTTTCTCTCGTACCTCGGTAGATGGCGCTTCTTGTTGGGTACATGGTTTTGTTTTCTCACTAGCAATGTAAGGTGAGAGATAAAGCCGTATACTTAATTTAGCAAGGGTGTCACATTGACCAAGCAGTGTTCTGAGGAGCCCCATAAGGACGAAACAGTTAACTGTCAACACTTATTATGTGTCCATTAGATCTTGGACCCCCGTGAGGTTAAGCTTTCGAGCTACCCACGGAAAAATACTAGAAGAACAAAAACTCTTATTTTTTTCTGTTTTGGAAGTAGTTTTCCTTTAAAAAATAGATGGCATTGTTTGCTAAAAAATCTGTTTCAAGATTGTGTAAAAAAACTATTATCATAATCGAAAAATTTGCCAGAAAACAGAATATAAGCAGTTTAAAAATTAGCAAAATGAAAATACTACAATAAATATCAGTATCCATCTCGTTTCTAAATTTTTCATAGGGATGTTTAGTTTTTTTCACCGTCTAAAAATAGACGTCTTATTTATAAAAACGAACACTTTTTTTTTAATATTGCTTTCAGACATAAAAAGGAAAGTTTTCGACAAATTTCATAAAAGACACCAAAAAATATGTTTGCCCTTTTTTGCCTTTTTTAAAGGTATATTTTTAGCTACCGTTAGTTTATAATTTTATTTTTATTTGTTTAGAAAAGCAAAATAAAAATCAACAAACGCACCGGGATACCAAAGGACGTTTTGGATGCAGGAAAACTCACCACAAGAGCGTTAAATCAGCTCAATGAGGAGCATGGTGTCTTCGAAAGCAGTGGACCTAAATCACATGCAGGTAAAATCAATGGGTGGTCAATAGTGCAGGCGCTGTAGGTAGTTGAGTATGTAAACCGGACCGCAGTTTGACAATGGATTCTAGCTGAGAATAGGTCACAAATTAACGATCTGGATGTTGCCAAGCCAGGTTTTAGTCCATTTTTTTTATCCCTCCTCCTCTTATAGTCGTGTACGAATTTCTAAAAATTTAACTAAGTGAACGCCCTAAAAAATGTGTAAAATGTAACCTAATAATAAAGATTCATATGTTTTTAAAATTTTAGCTGCAAAAACCCCCCACAGCCCCCCAAAACCTGAGATTTTTAGGTTTTCAAATTTTATCAAAAAATAAGCTTAGGGAAAAATATCTAATCACCTTTATTATAGACAATAAAATTTCCTTTTTTACGTGGTCAGTGGGGTACGGCCAATAACAAATTCTCCAGCTGCGTCCGTTTATTGAGGTAATTTAAAAAAATTAAAAAAGAAACATGTTTATTATATGTTTTACCCGATTTTCTTAAAAACTAAGCTCTCTATCAAAAATTATATTGTATAGTCGATTGTAGACAACGAAATTTTCTTTTAAACGATGCATAATGAGGTAAGATTAGTTTTATTTATAACAATTTAGGGGCGTTCGAAAATTAATCAATTTTGAAAAATCACTAAACTTACTTACTTACAAGTTTTATCCAATTTTCTCAAAAACTACGCTTTTTGGAAAAAAATTATTTTACACTTTATTGTAGAAAATAAAATTTCCTTTTTAGTAGTGTATAATACAGTGTAATCAGACTAATAACAAACTCTCCAGCGGCGTCCGTTTTTTGAGAAAATGTAAAAAAATTTAAAAAAACACATATTTGTCATACGTTTTACCCAATTATCTTAAAAATCAAGCCCTCTTTTAAAAATTGTCTTGATAGCTGATTAGAAATAATGAAATTGGCTTTTAAACGCTGTACCTCAAAGTAAGACTTATTTTATTCACAGCCGTCCATAAATAAAATCAATTTTTACAAATACCAAACAAATTAATTTTTTGTTTGAAACTCGTAGACAATGATTGTGTAGAAATAAAATTTCGGACTTCTATTGTCTTTATTTATTTTAAAACACGACGTTTCGGTTAGACAACTTATGTTTTCTGAAATCCCTTGAACATATGGAATGTTAATAACACGAATAGCTAAACACTATAATATAAAAACAGTATTTTCTTCGGGAAATACGATAAGAAGTTTTGTAACTAAAACAAAACCAGACAATCCCTCAAATAATAAGGAATGTATTTACCAAATCCCGTGTGAGTGTGGTAAATCATATGTAGGTGAAACGAAACGCCCTCTTCAGGTTAGAGTAAATGAACATCTAAAAAGTACCCAATTAGGGGATATTGAAAAATCCTGTTTAGCAGATCATGCATGGTCAAATGATCACAGGATTCAGTGGTCAGAAGCTAAAGTTTTACATAAGGAGTCGCATTGGCGAAAACGAAAGTTTATTGAAGCTGCGTATATAATGCAGAATAAAGAAGTTTTCAGTCAACCAAGCACGGACATACCAAACATATGGAAACCACTCCTTAAGGAAAACAGGCGTCTTAGGATTAAAAAAGGGGGCGGGCCGTCACACCTGACTGCACACCAAGTAGTAAAAGTAGTAGCCTAGAGACTAGATTGTTTAGTTTACACTTGATAACGGTTAGAGATACTAACCGAAACGTCGTGTTTTACAATAAATAAAGACAAATTAATTTTGTTACATATTTTATCCAATTTTCTGTAGACTATTAGTTATCTTATCTTAACTATCTTGATTATAGGTCAATCCATAATCTCTCAGTTATCAACGCTGTCAATTCGACCACCAAATGAAACTCCAGAAGAAAGAAAAGAGCGGAAGAAAGCCTTAAAAGAGTACAGAAAAGAGAGGAGGTTAGAAAAGAAGATCAACTCAGAGGCCTTCAAGGAAGAAGCGAAGCGACAAGTCAAGATTGCTATCAACAACAGGAATAATGTGCAAGGGAACAGGATATTATAAAATAAACAGATCACATTGTTATATACATATACATAGGTAAGTTTAAAAAAATTAAAAAAATGTTTAAAAATTAATTTTTCGTTTATGAACTCTGCAAACGTCTGTCCCTTTCAAATGGCTAAAATTAGACAAAAAAATGTTTTTTGCCTTTTTTTTCAACTTGACAAAATAGTAGTTTACCTAACTAGTGCGGAAAGTGCCTCTTTTCCGCACGCGATTTAGATGGCCAAACGACGCGATAGCGGAGTTTGGCCAGCAATCAAGTGCGGAAAAGACACTTTACGCACGAGTTAGGTACACTATTTTTTCTATAAGCGTGAGGAAAAAACTAAAAATTAATCAGAAAATTATTTATATTCAAAACGTTTTAATCAAATCAATTATTATTATTCACATTCTAGCGGCTTCTAGAACTGACTGGGGTAGATCTTAGTCCGAAGCATCCATTGAAAATCTGATTTTTTTGTTTGAAAAATTCAAAAGTTGTATCTGCAAAATTGGCTTTGTTTTGACAGTTTGTTTGTACTTTGTTGCTATGGTGATTTAAGATGCCAAATCTAAAACCACTAGTGTTCATTGTTGTTTGACATTGACAATGACGATATTTATACCGGGGAGGTTTAAAACTTATAATTTGAACCTATTTTACTGAAAACTTTATTTTATCGAAAATATTGAAAATATAGCAGAATTTTAGTCAATTTGAATATTTTTAGGATATTTCGTGTGCTAGGAAAGATACAAATGTATTTTGAACGGTCTAAATGTTATAGAACACCTCAAAATCGTAACAAATTTACTTTTCCGCACTAGTGCGGAAAAAATATTTTTCCGCACTAGTGCGGAAAAGTGGCACTTTCCACACTAAAATGCGTGCGTAAAAGTGGACTTTTCCGCACGCTTATAGAAAAAAACACTTTTGCAGCAACTTTGTGGGGAAAATCATCACAACACGTAAACTGAGAAGTGCGCAATGGCAAGCAGCGAAATACAAAATTTTTCTTCTCGCAGCCTCATAAAAAACAAAAGAATGAATAAGCGAATGATCCGCTTTCGGGACTTTTTTCGAAAGCTCGAAATTCGCATTTATTTCAAAGGCAAATTATATTTTCTCGATCTGTTCTTAACGATTTAAAAAAGCCCGACTAGACGCCTAAAAAGGTCTCCTTTTGAGGTGTAAATTTCTTATAAATTACGGTATTATTTGCACAGACCAAAGAATTCAGAGGGTGGGAAGAACATGCAAATAAAGAACATTTTTTTTTAAATAGACCGAATAACGCCCCACACACACATTTATTAAAATGGTATATTGTGTCATCTCTAAAAGCTAGTGAAAATTCATGTGCGTGAGTGGCCCTGTGTGACTATTAGCGCACCAATTACATTATTAAATATTAGCATTTTAGCATGTTATCTATATTACGTTGTACAGTCGGGGACTTTTTAAATTGCCGTTGTATTTTTTTTCCGTCAAAATGAATAATTTAAATACATATTTTTTTTAAATATGTATGTATACAGACAGCGGTAAGGTTCACAATTTTTTTGTTTTGGTTCGAACTACTTTTCCGAATTTCAAATAGGAATATTTTTTATTTTCGAGGGCGGCAATTTAAAAAGTCCCCGACTGTACTTGTATTATTCTTCTATTAAAAATATTTTTCAACTAATTTATTGCATTTAGAAATGTAAATCGAGAAAGAAGTACCAAGAAATTTCAGTTTTTGTGCTCAATTTGCAAGCAGCAAAATATTTAATTTTTCTTTTCAAAGAATGAATAAGCATATGATCTGCTTTTGGGGCTTTTTTGAAAGCTCAAAATTCGCGTTTATTTCAAAGGAAAATTATATTTTCTCGATTTGTTCTTAACGATTCAAAAGAGCTCGACTAGACGCCTAAAAAAGGTCTTCTTTTGAGGTGTAAATTTCCTATAAATTACGGTATTATTCGCACAGAGCAAAGAATTAAGAGGGTGGGAAGAACATGCAAATAAAGAACATTTTTTTTTAAATAGACCGAATAACGCCCCACACACACATTTATTAAACCGGTTTATCGTGTCATCTCTAAAAGCTAGTGAAAATTCATGTGCGTGAGTGGCCCTGTGTGACTATTAGCGCACCAATTACATTTCTCAACATTAGCATGTTAGCATGTTATTTAATAACTCCCTCTATATTACGTTGTACAGTCGGGGACTTTTTAAATTGCCGTTGTATTTTTTTTCTGTCAAAATGAATAATTTAAATACATATTTTTTTTTAATATGTATGTATACAGACAGCGGTAAGGTTCACAATTTTTTTGTTTTGGTTCGAACTACTTTTCCGAATTTCAAATAGGAATATTTTTTATTTTCGAGGGCGGCAATTTAAAAAGTCCCCGACTGTACTTGTATTATTCTTCTCTTGAAAATATTTTTCAACTAATTTATTGCATTTAGAAATGTAAATCGAGAAAGAAGTACCAAGAAATTTCAGTTTTTGTGCTCAATTTGCAAGCAGCAATATGCTTAATTTTCTTTTCGCCGGTCGATAAAAAACAAAAGTGATGACTAAGCGAATGATCTGCTTTTGGGGGCTTTTTTGAAAGCTCAAAATTCCCGTTTATTTCAAAGGCAAATTATGTTTTCTCGATCTGTTCTTAACGATTCAAAAAAGCTCGACTAGACGCCTAAAAAAGGTCTTCTTTTGAGGTGTAAATTTCTTATAAATTACGGTATTATTCGCACAGAGCAAAGAACTAAGAGGGTGGGAAGAACATGGAAATAAAGAACATTTTTTTTTAAATAGACCGAATGGCGCCCAATACACACATTTATTAAAGCAGTATATCGTGTCATCTCCAAAAACTAGTGAAAATTCATGTGCGTGAGTGGCCCTGTGTGACTATTAGCGCACCAATTACATTTCTAAATATTAGCATGTTAGTATGTTATTTAATAACTCCCTCTATATTACGTTGTACAGTCGGGGACTTTTTAAATTGCCGTTGTATTTTTTTTCTGTCAAAATGAATAATTTAAATACATATTTTTTTTTAATATGTATGTATATAGACAGCGGTGAGGTTTACAATTTTTTTGTTTTGGTTCGAACTACTTTTCCGAATTTCAAATAGGAATATTTTTTATTTTCGAGGGCGGCAATTTAAAAAGTCCCCGACTGTACTTGTATTATTCTTCTCTTAAAACTATTTTTCAACTAATTTATTGCATTTAGAAATGTAAATCGAGAAAGAAGTACCAAGAAATTTCAGTTTTTGTGCTCAATTTGCAAGCAGCAAAATACTTAACTTTTCTTTTTTGCAGGCCGATAAAAAACAAAGAATGAATAAGCAAATGATCCGGTTTTCGGACTTTTTTTGAAAGCTTGAAATTCGCGTTTATTTGAAAGGCAAATTTTATTTTCTCGATTTGTTCTTAACGATTCAAAAGAGGTCGACTAGACGCCTAAAAAAGGTCTTCTTTTGAGGTGTAAATTTCTTATAAATTACGGTATTATTCGCACAGAGCAAAGAACTAAGAGGGTGGGAAGAACATGGAAATAAAGAACATTTTTTTTTTAAATAGACCGAATGGCGCCCCATACACACATTTATTAAAGCAGTATATCGTGTTATCTCCAAAAACTAGTGAAAATTCATGTGCGTGAGTCGCCCTGTGTGACTATTAGCGCACCAATGACATTTCTAAATATTAGCATGTTATTTAATAACTCCCTCTTTATTACGTTGTACAGTCTTTTTTAAATTGCCGTTGTATTTTTTTTCTGTCAAAATGAATAATTTAAATACATATTTTTTTTAAATATGTATGTATACAGACAGCGGCAAGGTTCACAATTTTTTTGTTTTGGTTCGAACTACTTTTCCGAATTTCAAATAGGAATATTTTTTATTTTCGAGGGCGGCAATTTAAAAAGTCCCCGACTGTACTTGTAATATTCTTCTCTCAAAAATATTTTTCAACTAATTTATTGCATTTAGAAATATAAATCGAGAAAGAAGTACCACCAAGAAATATCAGTTTTTGTGCTCAATTTGCAAGCAGCAATATGCTTAATTTTTCTTTTCGTCGGCCGATAAAAAACAAGGAATGAATAAGCAAATGATCTGCTTTTGGGGCTTTTTTGAAAGCTCAAAATTCGCGTTTATTTCAAAGGAAAATTATATTTTCTCGATTTGTTCTTAACGATTCAAAAGAGCTCGACTAGACGCCTAAAAAAGGTCTTCTATTGAGGTGTAAATTTCTTATAAATTACGGTATTATTCCCACAGAGCAAAGAACTAAGAGGGTGGGAAGAACATGGAAATAAAGAACATTTTTTTTTAAATAGACCGAATGGCGCCCCATACACACATTTATTAAAATGGTATATCGTGTCATCTCTAAAAGCTAGTGAAAATTCATGTGCGTGAGTGGCCCTGTGTGACTATTAGCGCACCAATTACATTATTAAATATTAGCATGTTATTTATATTACGTTGTACAGTCGGGGACTTTTTAAATTGCCGTTGTATTTTTTTTCTGTCAAAATGAATAATTTAAATACATATTTTTTTTTATATGTATGTATACAGACAGCGGCAAGGTTTACAATTTTTTTGTTTTGGTTCGAACTACTTTTCCGAATTTCAAATAGGAATATTTTTTATTTTCGAGGGCGGCAATTTAAAAAGTCCCCGACTGTACTTGTAATATTCTTCTCAAAAATATTTTTCAAATAATTTATTGCATTTAGGAATATAAATCGAGAAAGAAGTACCAAGAAATATCAGTTTTTGTGCTCAATTTGCAAACAGCAATATGCTTAATTTTTCTATTCGTCGGCCGATAAAAAACAAAAGAATGACTAAGCGAATGATCTGCTTTTGGGGCTTTTTTGAAAGCTCAAAATTTGCGTTTATTTCAAAGGCAAATTATATTTTCTCGATCTGTTCTTAACGATTCAAAAAAGCCCGACTAGACGCCTAAAATGGTCTTCTTTTGAGGTGTTAATTTCTTATACATTACGGTATCATTTGCACAGACCAAAGAATTAAGAGGGTGGGAAGAACATGGAAACAAAGAACATTTTTCTATAGTAATGAGCAAAAAAACTGCTTTTAAAACCTGGGAATTTCCGGATCAAAAATTGGGACTCTGGGGAAATGTAAAAATGAATACTTTTATTTAAAATAATTAACGTGTTTGGAGCATGAAAGGGTATGTCCTCTCCGAGGAGAGACATAGAAGTACATGGAGAAGAAGTACTCATCGAAAAAGAAATGATAAAGAATATTATTAAAAAGCTTAAATCCGGAAAAGCTAGCGGACCTGGGGGAATATATGCTGAAATGCTCAAATATGGATCAGTGAAACTACTCGAAAATCTCACATATATTATCAATCAATGCGTAAACGGACATCCAGTACCTGATCATTGGAAAATTGCATTCATATCCTCAATACATAAAAAAGGAAACAAGCTGGATTGCAACAATTACAGAAGAATTTCAGTAACCAGTACTGTAAGTAGATTGTACGGTAGGATTCTTAGAGATCTAATAGAGAATGATTTTCATGAACAAGAAGAAGAAGCGCAAAGTGGGTTTCGTGCAGGCAGATCTCGTAGTGATAATGTTTTTTGTCTTAAACAAGTAATTGAGAAAAGGAGCGCCAGAATCTAGTTCTGGTTTCCTATTGGTCGTTTAAATGGCGACCTCTTACTTCGTGACGTATATTACCGGTGCTGTAATGACACATGATTCAATGGAGAAAAGGGGTGCTATTCCAACACAATAAGAGTTGGATCAAAATTAAAATTTTCTACTTACAGTGTCGGTTTTCAAAATATCAACTAAAAATGTATATTTTTTTTGCAAAAAATAGACAAATTTAATAAAATTTGGTAGTTTTGTATTTGCGACTACGGTCAATTGAATGACGCATGACGTCACCAATTTTTTTTCTAAGCCTTCTACTTTTTTTTAGAAACCGTTTTTAAAATCGTTCAAAACGTTTATGATAAATATGGAAATGATGAAAGCGACAAAAGAAGGTTTACTTTCGTGTCCATAATAAATTCCTGGAAAATTCTAGATCGATTGTAAAGTAATCAAACTTCTTTAACGTCACTACGGTCCAAATAAATTATTTAAACTGACATAGCGGCGGCGTCGTTAACGAGTGGCGTGCATATATTCATATAATGTGGGCGGAATAGCATTGCCTACCCTAGAGACCCTGTATGTATGACATATCTGAAAATATGCTAGAACGAATACCTACTGTCGCTTTTCGCGCTTGATGTACGTCATGATTCAGAGCTGCAAATGATTTAACAAGACGCTAGCGCTACCAAGTCCACTTCCAATCCCTGGCTTCGCATGCGTAGATCTACCAATATTATTTACCTCATGTATTAGAATCGATGTACAGGGTGATTTTCACTTGAATGATTCTAACCACATGAAAATAGAAAGTTTCAAAAACCTAACCTAACGAAACCTAATCAGATCTAACCGAACCGAACCAAAGCAAACTAAACCAATATTTTTTTCAAAAAAAAAACTTTCCTGACTTCCTACCTGGGATGCTAGAGGATGTGAATCCGAACCGAACCTATCCAAACCTAACCCTACCCAACTAAACCTAATTAGCAGTACGTGTTGTAGTTTAGTTTGGTTAGGTTAGGTTTGGTTCAGTTTAGTTAGGTTCGGTTTGGTTCGGTTCGGATTCACATCCTCTAGGATCCCGGGCAGGAAGTCAGGAAAGTTTTTTTTTTTTTTAATTATTGGTTCAGTTTCCTTCGGTTAGGTTAGATTTGATTAGGTTTTGTTAGGTTAGGTTTTTGAAACTTTCTATTTTCATGTGGTTAGAATCATTCAAGTGAAAATCACCCTGTATGCATCTATTCTAAGACATGAGGTAAATAATATTGGTAGATCTGCGCTTGCGAAGCCAGGGATTGAAAGTGGACTTGGTAGCGCTAGCGTCTTGTAAATGATTTAGCCTAGCGAGAGTCCAGCGCATGCTTGTCGTGGAATTGCATTTTTCGGTTACCTGGATATGGAGTTTACTGATTTGATAGTTTTGAACAGTTTTGAGGTATTAAATAATAATTATGGATTTAATTTTAAACGTACCCCAGAATTTACTAAGATCTTAAAACTTTGCACTTAAACCACGGTCTAAGTACTAATTCTATAGACCTTACCTCGACCGGCTTAAGTGTATTAGCTCACACATATACTACACTATAGTAGTGTGAGCTATGGTGATCCTAATTTTTTCGAGAAAAAAAAAGTTGCTCCGATTTCAAAATTTTTTATATATCTTTGCGTTTCAGATGATTTTGAAACTTTTTTGTTGCGCCGTCTGTCTGTCTGTCTGTCTGTATGTCTGTCTGTCTGTCTGTCTGTCTGTATGTCTGTATGTCTGTCTGTAACGACCAACGCGCATAACTCAAAAACCGCTTGGCCGATTGTAATGAAATTTGGTACCTAGGCTGGGTCTTGGGTCGAGATGGTCCCATTTAAAAATGAACAAAATCCACCGAACACAAACCAAATAAAAGGGTGGGGGTCGATTAAAAAAATTAGAGTTTATGTGAAAATATGGCGTGTGTGATATCAAACGAAAGGTAATTGAGTCTGCAGTTAAACAAAATACATTTTAATTTATTTTAAAAAAAGAGTGGGGGTATATTTTAAAAATTAGAATTTGAGTGAAAATATGGCGTGTGTGATATCAAACGAAAGGTAATTGAGTCCGGAGTTTAACAAAATACATTTTAGTTTTTGTTTTTTTTAGGGGTGGGGGTAGATTTTAAAAATTTGAGTTTAAGTCAAGACATGGCTTGTGTGGTATCAAACAAAAGGTAATTTAGTCTGGAGTTGAATAAAATATATTTCAGTTTTTAGTTATATTAGCTCACACGTACACTATAACTATAGTAGCTAGTGTGAGCTTAGGGGCCCATATATTGGCAGAGTATTTTTTAAATACTTAGAGGTCAAATAACAACAAGTATTTTTCAGTAAGTTTGATCTCACAATAATTCAAATTAACTTTAAAAATAAATAAAAACCAATTAAAATTTTTGTAACATTATTTAATTTTTAACTTGAATTGTAGTACTAACCCCGATGAGTGGTTTAAAATTTTTTTAAAGCTTAATAATACATAAATAACATGTTTTCGCTATATAAATGATTTTTTTCTTTAAAATTATAACAGATACGACAATACCTGTAATAATTTTTCTTATAGACAATCAGAGCTGTCAGGTACTTCAAGTACAGTACTTGAAATTGTACTTCAAGTACTGTACTTGAAATACATCTACAATCCACTAAATTGTACTTGGTACTTGAAGTACTTTTAACAATGTACTTGGAAATGTACTTGATTTTGTCAAGTACAGTACTTCAAGTACATCGTAAGTACTGCAAGTACATTATAAGTATTTCAAGTACATTCAAAGTACTTCAAGTACATTCGAAGTACTTTACGTACTTCAAGTACAATAAACAGTTTTTACTTGAAGTAAAATGTAGATAGGTGAGATATAAAGTTAAAATGTTGAAGACAAGTGGAAACATCAGGGTTGCCACCTGTCCGGTTTTTTTATCAACCTGGCAGTGAAGTCCGGTATTTTAGCAACCTTAATAGGTAGGTCTTAATAAATCGCCCAAACAATCGTAATATTAGGTACACACTTATCCAAAGAATATTGCCCATAGGCTTTGTTCGTGCAACTTTAATTTTAAATTCAAATTTTGCGCCAAATTCCCGTATTCGGAAAACCCACACAATTTCAATTTTGATTGGCACAAGCAAAACGCCAGCGCCATCTACGAAAAATGAATCTGCGCAAAAAGGCGTAACCAAAAAAGATTCGTCTGTCGTATTCTATCGAGATCACCACTCTGCATGGTGATAAATTCTATTAACCAAAAAATCCAATAACATTCTTAGAAAATCAAACTAAACCATTACACAAACAAGTGATTCTAGTGTGGATCGACTGCAATGACTGGGCCAGCGAGAGGAGCTCCTCTGGACGACGGAAACAACTAAAAAGGTGAGTGCCAATCCTCTATATTGTCTTTGTGTGGCTCGGAAAAATTAATATTTTTACATCGTCCTTTTAAGGATTTTTGCACCCAGATTTTATAAAACGACCAGCGCGCTTACAGTCCCGCGGCTCTACCCAACCAAAACCTCAAAACATCAACAGGCTTTATTATTTGCATGCTTTATTATTTCGTGGAGCAAGAAATTCAAATTCAGTGTGAGAAACTACTGCAGCACTGTCATGCCATCTATTGAGGGGTGTCGGTAGAACGGTAGTGCAGTAAGCGTGGTTTAAAGAACTCGAAAATTTATTTAGTCTTTGACTAGGTACCCCTCAAAAAATCCTTGGATATTTACGTTTGTTATCTTTATTTAGTTTGACAAACAAGTTTTTAAGCAGTTTTCGTAGAAATGATTTAGGTACGTGGGCTATTATAAAAATAGTACTTGCTATGAGTGACTTATAAGTTATTGACGGTAAGAACAGGGCTCCAAATGCACTACCAAAAAAGAAATAAGGAAAGGTGGGGTACGGGGGCCCCTTCTATTTTTTAAATAAACTTGTTTTAAAAATCTTGAATTTTATTTGAATTTAGACTGCAATATTTTAGGCCTTAAAAGTTTAAAATACAGTAGAACCTCACGTACAGGGTGTCCCAAATTGGGCACTTTTGGGGGGTTTAAGGTACTTCTAGGGAAGACAGAGAAAAACTGACCACGCATTGCGAGGCTCAAATTTCAAGAGAAGACTTATAGTGAAAACCGCATTTTGAAATATCGTCTCGTCTTTGAGCTACGGGGGCTTTTTGAAAAGTCTACATTTTGGAGGGGGGTCTATAACTTCGTTATTATTGGAAATATTGATTTAGAGTAAATTGCAATTTTATAGACTTTGTCACGGGGAATTCAACCGCTAAATTAAATTTTAACTGTCACTTTTAGTTTTTGAGATATGGCATAAAGTTGCATTTTTTCTTATGGAATGGCCTATATTTTAATTAATTTTCGTATTCATGATTGAATTCTTTTCAAAATGATGTATCATGTGTCATAGTTTGATTGAGCGGTTTCGGAGATAATTAAAGTTTTTTATTTTTGTATAGTGTGCGTTGAATGACGTCATGCGCCATTGACGTGAAAGCCTTGCGGTCAAATCCTACTTCAATGCTCCTATAGTTTTGTTGTCTTATACTATGCAAATCAAGTTGGCCTTGCGTCTTGGCGTTCTGTCATTGTTTTCAATTGTTTAAACAATTTGACATTACGCTTTGATTATTATTTTGCACAAAAGCGTTTTAATTTTATCATTTTTTTTTTACTTTTTATGACTAGGCTTTGAGGGCCGTCAGCTGAATTATAATTTTTCCAAACCAGCCTTACTATATTTGTGACTGTGTAAAATAATAAAAGTATTGGAGTGCCTTTACCTGCCTCAGCAGGAAATCATAGCGCACTAGAAATAAGTGAAAAAGCTGAATATCTCCTAAACCGCCCAATCAAACTATGACATATGATACATCATTTTGAAAAGAATTCAATGACGAATTCGAAAATTAATTAAAATAGAGGCCATTCCATAAGAAAAAATGCAACTTTATGTCATATCTCAAAAACTAAAAGTGACAGTTAAAATATAATTTAGCGGGTAAATTCCTCGTGACAAAGTCTATAAAACTGCAGTTTACTCTAAATCAAAATTTCCACTAATAACGAAGTTATAGACCCCCTTCAAAAATGCAGACTTTTCAAAAAGCCCCCGTAGCTCAAAGACGAGACGATATTTCAAAATGCGGTTTTCACTATAAGTCTTCTCTTGAAATTTGAGCCTCGCAATGCGTGATCAGTTTTTCTCTGTCTTCTCTAGAAGTACCTTAAACCCCCCAAAAGTGCCCAATTTGGGACACCCTGTACTCGAACTTTCTATAACTCAATGTTTTTGTTGTCGCTTTAAGTTATAGAAGCTTGATGGTATTGATAAATTTAGAATAAAGTAAGTAGTTAAAATACTGATAAATATGTAGTTTTTACGGGGTGTCTTCGAAAGGTCTGTACAAAATCTTGCTACACAAATTTTTGTCAAAATAAGCTAATTTTTAACAACTTACTTCCGTCCGAAATTGCTCAATTTCTAAGATTAAAAAAACTAAACAATAAAAATCAATTTTTTAAAAAATTTATTGACATTTTTTAACATATTATTTTGAAAATTGGTACTCGAATATGTTTTCACTATCGCTGTTAGAGGGCGCTCTGTTTTTCTAAAGGTTTAAAATTACCATACCTTTTTTTTCAATGTAGGTATTTCATAAATATTATTTTATATGTTTTATTTTATTCAGTACTTGAAGTACTTAGTTCTATTGTACTTCAAGTACTTTTATTGTACTTCAAGTACAGTACTTGGGGAAAATCAAGTACTTTTATAATGTACTTGGTACTTGAAGTACATTTGAAAATAAAATGTACTTAGTACTTCAAATACTTTTACAAATCTTAATGTACTTGGTACTTGTACTTGAAGTACTTTCATAATGTACTTGTAATAGCTCTGTAGACAATAAAATGCTTAGTTAAAAATTGTTAAAATTAGCTACATAGATAAAGAGGTATGGCTCTGAGCAAGGACTGAATGTAAAACAACATTTTAAATTTTATTACAAAAATGTTATGCGTTGCGTAGCACAGGGAATCTGCTTTGAAACGGTGTACTTTGTAGCTACCTAGTTACTATAGTAAGGGAGCTAGGAAGTTTATTACGAAGCTTGCCATCGATTAATTCATGCATTGCCCTATTCCATATATCAAAAACCCTCATCTATCATTCGTTTGATGTCAAAACTGTCAAATTTGACATGTCATACTCTATAGCTTCCTAACAAAACCCCGCAACAAATGATGTTTTCTTAAAAATTATAAAAGATACGACAATACCTGTAATAATTTTTTTATAGAGAATAAAATGCTTAGTTAAAAATTATTAAAATTAGCTACATAGATAAAGGGACTTAATGTAAAATAACATTTTAAATTTTGTTACAAAAAATGTTAAGCTGTGTTTTCTGCTTAAAAGTAAAAACTTAAAGGAACAATCAATAGATGCGTTGCGTAGCACAGGGAATCTGCTTTGAAACGGTGTGCTTTGTGGCTACCTAGTTACTATAGTAAGGGAGCTAGGAAGTTTATTACGAAGCTTGTCATCGATTAATTTATGCATTGCCCTATTCCATATATCAAAATTCCTCATCTATCATTCGTTTGATGTAAAACTGTCAAATTTGACATGTCATACTCTATAGCTTCCTAACAAAACCCCGCAACAAATGATGTTTTCTTAAAAATTATGAAAGATACGACAATACCTGTAATAATTTTTTTATAGAGAATAAAATGCTTAGTTAAAAATTAATAAAATTAGCTACATAGATAAAGGGACTTAATGTAAAATAACATTTTAAATTTTGTTACAAAAAATGTTAAGCTGTGTTTTCTGCTTAAAAGTAAAAACTTAAAGGAACAATCAATAGATGCGTTGCGTAGCACAGGGAATCTGCTTTGAAACGGTGTGCTTTGTAGCTACCTAGTTACTATAGTAAGGGAGCTAGGAAGTTTATTACGAAGCTTGTCATCGATTAATTTATGCATTGCCCTATTCCATATATCAAAATTCCTCATCTATCATTCGTTTGATGTAAAACTGTCAAATTTGACATGTCATACTCTATAGCTTCCTAACAAAACCCCGCAACAAATGATGTTTTCTTAAAAATTATGAAAGATACGACAATACCTGTAATAATTTTTTTATAGAGAATAAAATGCTTAGTTAAAAATTATTAAAATTAGCTACATAGATAAAGGGACTTAATGTAAAATAACATTTTAAATTTTGTTACAAAAAATGTTAAGCTGTGTTTTCTGCTTAAAAGTAAAAACTTGAACAGGGAATCTGCTTTGAAACGGTGTACTTTATAGCTACCTAGTTACTATAGTAAGGAAGCTAGGAAGTTTATTACGAAGCTTGTCATCGATTAATTCATGCATTGCCCTATTCCATATATCAAAAACCCTCATCTATCATTCGTTTGATGTCAAAACTGTCAAATTTGACATGTCATACTCTATAGCTTTCTAACAAAACCCCGCAACAAAACTGAGCGCATAATTAGGGCTGACGTGACAAGAGCTAGCGCCTAGACTAGGTATATATGGAATAATATAATGACGAAACAAGACTAAATTATGAAAACGACAAGGCAGGTACACCCCTTTTAAACATTTATCGAAGACCTTGTTTAATAAATTACAGGCTAACTTGACAGGGCTAACTCTGGAGTAAACACGCGGGAGTATAAAAGGTTTATTTTTATTCGGTTTCCTTGAATATTCGTATTTTTAACTTGAGCAAGGACATCTAGCAATCAATAAAATGGGGGTTGTTTTAATTTAGTAATTTTCTTTTAAAAATATGAATCGAATTTTATTCAATATACCGGGTGATCCAGGAGGGCTGACGCACCCCTTTTTTTGCAATTTTCAAGATATAAAGAAATAAAACTTTATATTGTAAAATTTGACGTTTTTTGGCTAGTCACGTGACATTCGGTTGTACTTAATAGGTCATTCATTAACGTTATAAAAAATAACGTTGCTAAAAACGGCGTTTTAATAACGCCTTTATCAAATTAAAACAACAATGTTTTTACGTTATTTTTAAGTGATTTTTATCAACGTTAAAATCACATTAGATTCACGCCTTTTCTACACGAATTTTACGACTTGCATAGCTTTTCTACCGAATATTTTTGAGATTTTACTAGCAGCATCGCTACATATAGTCGGGATTTTTCACTTTGACGAAATCTATCAGTCAGTGCTTTGGCCTCTAAACTCCAAAAACCTGTTAAGGGACTGATCCCTGATCGACGATCACGACGCATCTGTTATTAACCTGATAAAGACACATTAATATTCTGTGAAAGTGTATACTGTTCATAATTCTTGTTTAGCTTTTAAAAAAAACATAACTTATATAGATACATACATAGATATTTTGTCTTGCCTTGAGCGCCATCTTTAAAATTGTCTAGAAGTGTTGTAGTTTTAAACTAGTGAACTTTTATAGCTTCCTTTCGCGTCTTTTATATGTTAAAAAAAATGTTATTAAAAAAACGTGACCAAAAAAGAGGCAGAAAGTCAGTTCGGTTAATCTAGTGGCGTTTTAGAACATGCTGTGGAGGACTTTTAAGTGTGAATTTGGTACATGAAAATAACGAGGGTAAAAAATGTTAGCCCGCGGTTAGAAAAACGATAACTGCAATGGACTGTAAATATTTTAATTAAATGAAGCGCGAACAAACATAAATATATTGATATGAAATTACGAAATAATCAAACGTCCATAGGTTAATTGTTGTGCCACACAACGGCAATCAGAAACAAAGGCACTCACCAGTTTGCAGCCAATTTATCCACTTCCAAGGGGCCCCTTTCTGGATCTAATGATGTCACCACGTAGCTGAAGGACTGAAGTTTCTAGTTCTATGCTTCAGTACACCAAAATCGAGCACTTTCAGGTGTAGAAATTTGAAATAGTTGGAGAACGAAATTAACACGCCATTTCTCGAGGCAATTGACAAAGGATCTCATTGATTGTTGGTGCGCATGTCCAAATGCGCGAAAATGCACTCTGTCCTTCATCCAATTGTGTGGTTTTAAAAAGTTAAAAACAACCGCGAAATTTAGCGGGAGCTAACAAAAAACACCAGAAAATTTAGCAAAAAGTACATTTTTATAGCTTGATTTCTCCTTGTTTTTAAGTTAACTTTAAGCATGTAGATTTAACAAAATAAATATTAAATGGTATGACGTTGTTTTCAAGTAAAAAAAAACTTTGTTATTTTTGTTCACGTGAATTTAACGATGATGTGATTTTTGTGCTATGTGGGAATGGTACCTGCATTTAAAAATAAAATTCGAAATTAAAATTGACTACTACTACTACTATGTCGGTTTAGAACGTTTTTCTACGTTCTCCAACGCCTATTCTTCATCTCCTTCAATCCTGACAGACATATTTTGTCAGGCTTTTTTGACTCATTGATTCTTAAATTGACTGTTGCTATTCCAGTTTAGGACGCCCTCTTTTTCTGCACTCCATTGGTTGCCATTCTAGGACCTGCTTTGGTAATCTTTCGTCTTTCATCCGTTGTACATGGCCGTACCATATCTTTTATGATCTCATTTCTTATATGATCTGTTCTACGCGACAAGTCTCTATTCCAGACAACAGCGTGCTTTTCACCATTTTCTAGTGGTTTCTCTGATCCATATTTGAGCATTTCAGCGTATATTCCCCCAGGTCCGCTAGCTTTTTTTTAAAAACAAAATAAAATCGATCTAAGTGGCCAGACTGGACCGGAAACATGCACCTTACAAGTCGACCAATAAAATTTACAGTGCGAGCCGCAGGCGAGTCCTTTAAACCTGATGAGAAGACTGGAAAAGTCACTTTCCGGTCGTGTATCGTATGTAATTGTTTTTAATCGACATAAAAGAATACAAACACACTCAATATGTAAATAAATTAGTTTTTTAATCCGACATTAACGCAAAACATCAGGATTTTTTACCACCAAGAAAAAACATATTATAATAACATTGAGTGTAACGCATGGCCAAACCCCCCTCCCCCTTTGAGCGTTACGTAATTTAAGGATAGGCCCTAAACCTCACAAAAACATTTAACAAAAATGAATATTAAGGTACTTACTCAAAAGCGAATGTATTTCTAACTATCAGAACCACGGATCACCTAACAAACAGATATATAAGCCGGCTGGCGGTCTTTGATCTCGGTGAATTCAACGATGGCTGATCATTGGGAGTCAAGCTCAGGGCCGGACTAAAATAAATTGACCATAAAATATGAATCTTTCAGATTGTTTTTATGAAAAAATATTTTTACTGCCAGAAACAATAAAAACCTTAAAATAGCTTTGTACTGCTTTAAAAATGGGTGATAAAATGAATTTTAAGTCTTGGCCGCGTAAAAAAATCATATGTTGTCCTCTGTAGGGGACTATGGAAATAATGTGATCTATTGAATGAGAAATAGGGAAAGCAAAAAAAGAGGTCTTCTTCTTCGTCCAGAATACGTTAGCCGGATGTCGTTTTCAACAAACAGCCAAACAGAAAAAAGAAAAAAAATTGATTGCTTTTTTGTTTTATAGGGATAACATTTATTAAGTTTTAAGAGGAGTGGAATTGAGAATTTTAAATATTGCCAATTTGGATTCGCAATGTTAATTTTTTTAAGTTTGAGTTAAGGATTATATTCAGCGACTTGAATTACCTTAAAGTTCCGAGTTTGATGCATATCGGTTAAAAAATTGGGAAATCCGCCATTTTGGATCCGCCATTGTTTTTAAATTTGAGTAAAAAATTGTATTAAGTTACCTTAAGCGCCGCGATGTTTCAAGTTTGAGGGAAATCGGTGGAAAAATAATAAAGTGCGCCATTGTTGATCCGCCATTTTGATTTTTTAAAGTTTAAGTTAAAAATCATAATCAACGGCCTGAAAGATCTCGAAGTTCCGAGTTTGATGCATGTCGGTTCAGAAATGGGAAAATCCGCCATTTTGGAGCATCCATTTTCTTGTTTTTAAATTTGAGTCAAAAATTCTATTGAGAGACCTTACGCTCAGCGATGTTTCAAGTTTGAGGGAACTCAGTGTGAAAATAATAAAGTCCGCCATTTTAGAGCCGCCAATTTGATTTCTTTTAGTTAAAGATAATAACCAGCGACCTGAAAGATGTCAAAGTTCCGAGTTTGATGCATATCGGTTCAAAACAGCCATTTTGCATCCGACATTTTATTTATTTTTTCCAATTAAAAAAAGTGCTGAATTGTATAGTTACCACCAAATACCTAGTTGGAAAATTTGAAAAAAGTTATAATCAAACAAATAAACAAATATACTTTTTGTATAAAGTGAAGCTAAATAAAACAATGGTAATATCATGAAACAAAACTCTCGCGGCGAATTGTTTTTACTTTGTGCTTAAATCATTTTCGGACTCATCTCCTCCTATCACAAATATCAAACACAAAGTTCACATCTACATACCACTAATGCTCATCACGTACTATACAGATATATAAACCGGCTGGCGGTCTTTGATCTCGGTGAATTCAACGATGGCTGATCATTGGGAGTCAAGCTCAGGGCCGGACTAAAATAAATTGACCATAAAATATGAATCTTTCAGATTGTTTTTATGAAAAAATATTTTTACTGCCAGAAACCTTAAAATAGCTTTGTACTGCTTTAAAAATGGGTGATAAAATGAATTTTAAGTCTTGGCCGCGTAAAAAAATCATATGTTGTCCTCTGTAGGGGACTATGGAAATAATGTGATCTTTTGAATGAGAAATAGGGAAAGCACAAAAAGAGGTCTTCTTCTTCGTCCAGAATACGTTAGCCGGATGTCGTTTTCAACAAACAGAAAAAAGAAAAAAAATTGATTGCTTTTTTTGTTTTATAGTGATAACATTTACTTGAATTACCTTAAAGTTCCGAGTTTGATGCATATCGGTTAAAAAATTGGGAAATCCGCCATTTTGGATCCGCCATTCTTTTTAAATTTGAGTAAAAAATTGTTTACCTTAAGCGCCGAGATGTTTCAAGTTTGAGGGAAATCTGTGCGAAAATAATAAAGTGCGCCATTGTTGATCCGCCATTTTGATTTTTTAGTTTAAGTTAAAAATCATAATCAACGGCCTGAAAGATCTCGAAGTTCCGAGTTTGATGCATGTCGGTTCAGAAATGGGAAAATCCGCCATTTTGGAGCATCCATTTTCTTGTTTTTAAATTTGAGTCCAAAATTCTATTGAGAGACCTTACGCTCAGCGATGTTTCAAGTTTGAGGGAACTCAGTGTGAAAATAATAAAGTCCGCCATTTTAGAGCCGCCAATTTGATTTCTTTTAGTTAAAAATAATAACCAGCGACCTGAAAGATGTCAAAGTTCCGAGTTTGATGCATATCGGTTCATAAATGGCAAAAACAGCCATTTTGCATCCGACATTTTATTTATTTTTTCCAATTAAAAAAAGTGCTGAATTGTATAGTTACCACCAAATACCTAGTTGGAAAGTTTGAAAAAAGTTATAATCAAACAAATAAACAAATATACTTTTTGTATAAAGTGAAGCTAAATAAACCAATGGTAATATCATGAAACAAAAATCTCGCGGCGAATTGTTTTTACTTTGTGCTTAAATCATTTACGGACTCATCTCCTCCTATCACAAATATCAAATACAAAGTTCACATCTACATACCACTAATGCTCAACACGTACTAAAAGTTTAAAAAATATTGAAATACAGAATGCGCCTCTTGAGTGGTTGATCCCAAAATGGCAGACTGCGTGAAAGATGCGCGTAGCACCCCCCATCACATGAGTTCCCTATCTGTTTGTTAGGTGATCCGTGGTTACAGGACTTCCTGCGTTGACCAGCAACAGTAAAGTTCATTTTTCCGGTCCAGTAACATACCTATATGAGTTTATGCATCAAACCCATTATAATATTTTATATTTATGTACTATGCATTCAATCAGCAAATCCTTTTTTTTTCAATTTCACAAATAGCTTAAAATTAGTTGCTCAAAGTTTGTATTATTGACGCTAGTTTTAGCTAAACAAATACGCGAACATTCGAATGGAGTTTGGCAGAATTTATCCCTGAGCTTATCTATTGTTCTGAAACTGCGATGCAGACCAGTGGTCAAAGCTAGCAAAAAACCTCGTTCTAGCTCTAGTCAGTGACGTGGATAACTTTTTCCATTTTCCATTTGGGGTGGGGCGTTATCCCACATAGCACAATCACGTGTGTAACACATAAAAAAGACGTGAGAAAAAAAAACGTTGATTTTAAAAGCTGCTAGAAAGAAACGTTTATTTCATATATGAAAACAAGCTTAATAGGTCATTCATTAATGTTATAAAAAATAACGTTGCTAAAAACTGCGTTTTAATAATGCCATTATCAAATTAAAACAGCAATGTTTTTACGTTAGTTTCACGTGATTTTTATCAACGTTAAAATCACATTATATTCACGTTTTTTCTTACACGAATTTTAAAACGCGACTTTCATTGCTTTTCTACTGATTTTTTTTGAGATTTCACTAGCAGCAGCGCCACCTATTGTTGAGATTTTTCACTTTGACGAAATCTATCAGGCAGTGCTTTGGCCTCTAAACTCCAAAAACCTGTTAAGGAACTAATCCCTGATCCACGATCACGACGCCGACGCATCTGTTATTAACCTGATAAAGACACATTAATATTCTGTGAAAGTGTTTACTGTTAAAAAATCTTGTTTAACTTTTAAAAAAACATAATGTATGTAGATAGATATATAGATATTTTGTTTTGCCCTGAGCGGCATCTTTAAAATTGTCTTGAAGTGTTGTAGTCTTAAACTAGTGAACTTTTATAACTTCCTTTCGCGTCTCTTTAAAGTTAAAAAAATGTTATTAAAAAAATGTAACCATAAAAGACGCAGAAAGTTAGTAGGTTTGAGAAGTCTTAATCTAGTGGCGTTTTAGAACATGTTGTAGAGGACTTTTCAAGTGTGAATTTGGTACATAAAAATAACGAGGGTAAAAAACACGTTATATACACAGCACCAGAAACTTCAGCAAAAAGTACATTTTTATAGCTTGATTTCTCCTTGTTTTTAAGTTATCTTTTACAAAATAAATATTACATGGTATGCGGTTGTTTTTAACTAAAAAAAAACTTTGTTATATTTGTTCACGTTAATTTAACGTTAATGTGATTTTTGTGCTATGTGGGATGGTGCGCTTGGGGAGGGGTTATGGCTCAATAAGCAGATATGACCTAGAACTAAATCACTGAAGCATACAAGATGTTTGTTAATGAATAACATGCTAATAGAAACAAAATTTCGGTCTTCCACTGTCTTTATTTATTTTAAACACGACGCATCGGTTAGAAAGTATCTCTAACCGTTTTTAAGTGTAAACTAATCATTCTAGTCTATAGGCTACTACTTATACTACTTGGTGTGCAGTCAGGTGTGACGACCCGCCCCCTTTTTAATCCTAAGACGCCTGTTTTCCTTAAGGAGTGGTTTCCATATGTTTGGTATGTCCGTGCTTGGTTGACTGAAAACTTCTTTATTCTGCATTATAAACGCAGCTTCAATAACCTATCTTTTTCGCCAATACGCCTCCTTATGTAAAACTTTAGCTTCTGACCACTGAATCCTGTGATCATTTGACCATGCGTGATCTGCTAAACCGGATTTTTCAATATCCCCTAATTGGGTACTTTTTAGATGTTCATTTACTTTAACCTGAAGAGGGCGTTTTGTTTCACCCTACATATGATTCACCCTTTGGTACTGTTTTTATATTATAGGGCTTGGCTATTCGTCTTATGTTTTCTGAAATCCCTTGAACATATGGAATGTTATTAACACCCAATGGAATATTATTTTGAGAATTTGTTACGTTTCGTTTGTTTTTGATTTTAGAGATCATTGAGTTTATTAATTTTTTTGGAATAATCATTCTGTTGCAAGTCCTCTGGCTTGATTTTTGTAAAAAATTCTGTTTTATGGGTCAATATTTTGTGACTGGGGGGGTCTTCAGCCCCCAAGCCCCCTGCGTACGCCACCGATGTTATAGATTTCTGTGGTTAATGAAGAATTATGATTTAATTTAAATCTACATGCTTAGTTATATCACAGATATTACCAAAAAATTTAATTTTTTGGAAAAAAAATCTTAATTAGGACGTTTTAGGCAATATGTTCATATGAAGTGTTTTCCGCAAAATTAATCCATGAATTACCGCCTTAAATATAGGCATATTATTTCATAGCACCCTGTGTAATATACCACAATAATATAATATTTTCATACACAACAAAATAAATAATATAATCAAAATCTAAAATTGAAATTGGAAATCAACTTTCAAAAGAATTCCTTGTATCTCTCCAAGTCTTTTTAAAATATATATCGATGTAGCTCTAAAAAACTGGAAACGTAAAGTACACGGCATGGGAATACAACTTAACGACCTATTTACCATATACACACTACAGTTTGCTGACGACCAAGTAATTGTAGCTAATGATAAAAAGGACATGAGATGAGAAAGTTAACGGAAGAATACCAAAAGTGGGGGTTAACAGTGAACGTGGACAAGACACAGTACTTATGTATTGGAGACGAATAAGTGAGTTAGAACTAGACAATGGACAAACAATATCTCCATGCAATTAGTATGTACTTGGGTGTCACATTTGATAGGACAGGAACAGACTGTAAAGAACTGCAAAAAAGAATAGTAAAAGGAAAAAAGGTTATTGGTTGTCTTAAGAGTATTTTATGGAACAGAGAGATAAAAAAGAATGTAAACTTTAACATATATAATATCTAGAACAGATCATATAAGAAATGAGATCATAAAAGAAAGAATGGGAATCGATGAACTAATATGGTACGGCCATATACAACGGATGAAAGACTAAAGATTACCAGAAAAAGTGGGCTTCCTAAACTGGAATGGCAACAGTCAATCCAAAGATCTGTTGGTGCAAGCAATGAATTTCCTATTTTTCATTTTCTTTTCCTTTTCTGCGCGTTTAAAATAATTTAAATTTTCGCGCTCTTAAATATGCATATGGGTTTTCACGGCACCGCACACGTGGGAGGACAAGCAGCGCCGCAATGAGTGCGCAAACAACCACCGTCACAACAAGACACTAGAAAAATCACGTTCCCAAAAAAGTGAATTTTGAGGTGAAAAACTGGACGTTTAAACGTTGACTGGAGCCGCAAGAGAGTCCGAGGTAGGTGCCTTTTCATATAAAATTCCATATGTATCGTAACTTTCCATTTACAATCGTCAATACCGACAATTATTTTTAAATGTGCTTGTAAAGCCAAACCGGCGACCTGTCGAAGGAAATTCCATTATTTTTCACTACTTGCACGCACAGATCAATGAGTCGAAAAAACCTGACGGAAGATGACTGTCAGGATCGAAGGAGGTGGAGAATAGCCGCCGGACAACGTAGAAAAACGTTCAAAGCCGACATAGTAGTAGTAGTATAATATTTTCATACTCATGGGGGGATTGATTCTCTAGATCCTCTTCTAGCTACGCCACTGACTCTAGTCGATAAAGTT
The DNA here is from genome assembly GCA_963576565.1 of Aspidapion aeneum. Taxonomy (NCBI): domain Eukaryota; kingdom Metazoa; phylum Arthropoda; class Insecta; order Coleoptera; family Brentidae; genus Aspidapion; species Aspidapion aeneum. The sequence goes on along the minus strand of OY755038.1, from coordinate 220,155,959 downwards.
TGGAGCTGATAGAGTTTAAAACTGTACAGATTGTTTTGCCTACAGCAGTTTAAAGCCTATACAGGGTGTCCCAAAAAAACATTCTGTGCAGTATGAATTCTTTGTCTTTGTTAAATTACCTAATTTTTTCATGCCCAACACTTCTGCATCTGTCAGACTGAATCAAACAGCGGTTTGTAGTATTGCAACAAATCTTGTAAGAACTAAAAAATTGCCTAAGCTGCAGGTTTTGAAATATATATCACAATAAGAAACAAAAAGCAATACATTTTAAAGCATAAACGATAATGGAGATGACATTGGAATTATTTTGCAAAAAATGTAACCAAAAATGTTGTCACAGCTTTCAAGATATTCGATAAAACGCATCATTTGACTGCTTTTGCTTTTATTTATTTAATGTTAAAGAAAACTTGTTAAGGGTTGAAAACTGACAGTTAACCCTTCAAAATTGACATACCAAAGTCGAATTTAAAACTTTCGTCGTTTATTTTCAATTAATAAAAGAAGGCACTATTTATTCCGGTTTATATAGTAAACAAAGCCCGTGTGTTGAAAGATCACAGCTGATATTACAATGTGAAGGTGTCAAAATTGTGCCTGGCACTATTATAGCCTGGCTTTATTTCAATAATTCTCTAATTATAACTTTTAAACCACAAAAGATTAAAATGCTGTCCACAAGTCCATAATATGATTTTCCACGATTTTAGTTAAAGTTAAATATCCAAAGATTTGGCAGAAGCATTTGTTTTTGGGATAATTCTAGAAAAGGAAATTTTTAGTTTTAAAAAAATTGGGTAAAAGATCTGTCAGGCTTCATCAGCTTTTTTACGACTGGTTAAAAAAATATATGCTGCTTACTGCTTTTATATTTACAGATTTAATCCTTCAAAATTGACATACCAAAGTCGAATTTAAAACTTTCGTCGTTTATTTTCAATTAATAAAAGAAGGCACTATTTATTCCGGTTCATATAGTAAACAAAGCACGTGTGTTGAAAGATCACAGCTGATATTACAATGTGAAGGTGTCAACATTGTGCCTGGCACTACTATAGCCTGGCTTTATTTCAATAATTCTCTAATTACCACTTTTAAACCACAAAAGATTAAAATGCTGTCCACAAGTCCATAATATGATTTTCCATGATTTTAGTTAAAGTTTAATATCCAAAGATTTGGCAGAATCATTTGTTTTTGGGATAATTCTAGAAAAGGAAATATTTAGTTTTAAAAAAATTGGGTAAAAGATCTGTCAGGCTTCATCAGCTTTTTTACGACTGGTTAAAAAAATATATGCTGCTTACTGCTTTTTAATTTACAGATTTAATCCTTCAAAATTGACATACCAAAGTCGAATTTAAAACTTTCGTCGTTTATTTTCAATTAATAAAAGAAGGCACTATTTATTCCGGTTCATATAGTAAACAAAGGCCGTGTCAAAATTGTGCCTGGCACTATTATAGCCTGGCTTTATTTCAATAATTCTCTAATTACAACTTTTAAACCACAAAAGATTAAAATGCTGTCCACAAGTCCATAATATGATTTTCCATGATTTTAGTTAAAGTTAAATATCCAAAGATTTGGCAGAAGCATTTGTTTTTGGGATAATTCTAGAAAAGGAAATATTTAGTTTTAAAAAAATTGGGTAAAAGATCTGTCAGGCTTTATCAGCTTTTTTACGACTGGTTAAAAAAATATATGCTGCTTACTGCTTTTATATTTACAGATTTAATCCTTCAAAATTGACATACCAAAGTTGAATTTAAAACTTTCGTCGTTTATTTTCAATTATTAAAAGAAGGCACTTTCCGGTTCATATAGTAAACGAAGCCCGTGTGTTGAAAGATCACATCTGATATTACAATGTGAAGGTGTCAAAATTGTGCCTGGCACTATTATAGCCTGGCTTTATTTCAATAATTCTCTAATTACAACTTTTAAACCACAAAGGATTAAAATACTGTCCACAAGGCCATAATATGATTTTCCATGATTTTAGTTAAAGTTAAATATCCAAAGATTTGGCAGAAGCATTTGTTTTTGGGATAATTCTAGAAAAGGAAATATTTAGTTTTAAAAAAATTGGGTAAAAGATCTGTCAGGCTTTATCAGCTTTTTTACGACTGGTTAAAAAAATATATGCTGCTTACTGCTTTTATATTTACAGATTTAATCCTTCAAAATTGACATACCAAAGTCGAATTTAAAACTTTCGTCGTTCATTTTCAATTAATAAAAGAAGGCACTATTTATTCCGGTTCATATAGTAAACAAAGCCCGTGTGTTGAAAGATCACAGCTGATATTACAATGTGAAGGTGTCAAAATTGTGCCTGGCACTATTATAGCCTGGCTTTATTTCAATAATTCTCTAATTACAACTTTTAAACCACAAAAGATTAAAATGCTGTCCACAAGTCCATAATATGTTTTTCCATGATTTTAGTTAAAGTTAAATATCCAAAGATTTGGCAGAAGCATTTGTTTTTGGGATAATTCTAGAAAAGAAAATATTTAGTTTTAAAAAAATTGGGTAAAAAATCTGTCAGGCTTCATCAGCTTTTTTACGACTGGTTAAAAAAATATATGCTGCTTACTGCTTTTATATTTACAGATTTAATCCTTCAAAATTGACATACCAAAGTCGAATTTAAAACTTTCGTCGTTTATTTTCAATTAATAAAAGAAGGCACTATTTATTCCGGTTCACATAGTAAACAAAGCACGTGTGTTGAAAGATCACAGCTGATATTACAATGTGAAGGTGTCAACATTGTGCCTGGCACTACTATAGCCTGGCTTTATTTCAATAATTCTCTAATTACCACTTTTAAACCACAAAAGATTAAAATGCTGTCCACAAGTCCATAATATGATTTTCCATGATTTTAGTTAAAGTTTAATATCCAAAGATTTGGCAGAATCATTTGTTTTTGGGATAATTCTAGAAAAGGAAATATTTAGTTTTAAAAAAATTGGGTAAAAGATCTGTCAGGCTTCATCAGCTTTTTTACGACTGGTTAAAAAAATATATGCTGCTTACTGCTTTTTAATTTACAGATTTAATCCTTCAAAATTGACATACCAAAGTCGAATTTAAAACTTTCGTCGTTTATTTTCAATTAATAAAAGAAGGCACTATTTATTCCGGTTCATATAGTAAACAAAGGCCGTGTCAAAATTGTGCCTGGCACTATTATAGCCTGGCTTTATTTCAATAATTCTCTAATTACAACTTTTAAACCACAAAAGATTAAAATGCTGTCCACAAGTCCATAATATGATTTTCCATGATTTTAGTTAAAGTTAAATATCCAAAGATTTGGCAGAAGCATTTGTTTTTGGGATAATTCTAGAAAAGGAAATTTTTAGTTTTAAAAAAATTGGGTAAAAGATCTGTCAGGCTTCATCAGCTTTTTTACGACTGGTTAAAAAAATATATGCTGCTTACTGCTTTTATATTTACAGATTTAATCCTTCAAAATTGACATACCAAAGTCGAATTTAAAACTTTCGTCGTTTATTTTCAATTAATAAAAGAAGGCACTATTTATTCCGGTTCATATAGTAAACAAAGCCCGTGTGTTGAAAGATCACAGCTGATATTACAATGTGAAGGTGTCAAAATTGTGCCTGGCACTATTATAGCCTGGCTTTATTTCAATAATTCTCTAATGACAACTTTTAAACCACAAAAGATTAAAATGCTGTCCACAAGTCCATAATATGATTTTCCATGATTTTAGTTAAAGTTAAATATCCAAAGATTTGGCAGAAGCATTTGTTTTTGGGATAATTCTAGAAAAGGAAATTTTTAGTTTTAAAAAAATTGGGTAAAAGATCTGTCAGGCTTCATCAGCTTTTTTACGTCTGGTTAAAAAAATATATGCTGCTTACTGCTTTTATATTTACAGATTTAATCCTTCAAAATTGACATACCAAAGTCGAGTTTAAAACTTTCGTCGTTTATTTTCAATTAATAAAGGAAGGCACTTTCCGGTTCATATAGTAAACAAAGCCCGTGTGTTGAAAGATCACAGCTGATATTACAATGTGAAGGTGTCAAAATTGTGCCTGGCACTATTATAGCCTGGCTTTATTTCAATAATTTTCTAATTACAACTTTTAAACCACAAAAGATTAAAATGCTGTCCACAAGTCCATAATATGATTTTCCATGATTTTAGTTAAAGTTAAATATCCAAAGATTTGGCAGAAGCATTTGTTTTTGGGATAATTCTAGAAAAGGAAATTTTTAGTTTTAAAAAAATTGGGTAAAAGATATGTCAGGCTTCATCAGCTTTTTTACGACTGGTTAAAAAAATATATGCTGCTTACTGCTTTTATATTTACAGATTTAATAAAAAAACATCTATTGTGTGCTTTATCTCTTTTTTGTCTCGCACAAACATGGCTTTACAACAAACGAAATTTACTTGCGAGTGGGGTTCTTTAAAAAAACTTTTATTCTTCTAGAAGTTCCATATCTTGAGGTTAGGGGAGGAAATAATCATAACAATTCGAATGCTGTGTAAAACCAACAGAAACAACTACTCCGAGGGAAAAAACCCCTACCGGCATTGAATTCTACTGATGGTTTGATGCTTTCGTTGGGAACTTGTTAAAACTGTTTGGTTTTTACTCTCTCCAACGTCGATCACAAGGATACGAAAGATCCCCGTCTGGAACACGTCCTGACAATCAGGAACAAGTGATCCATGCCAATCCAAACAATCGGCCTTTTTGGCCATCATCAGGTGAATGTACCCAGAGTACCCGCTAAGCACAAAATCGTAAAAAACGTTAAATAAATGTTGAAGAAAAAAATGTTTTTTTCTAACACAAATTTGTGTTAAAATTAAGTCAACTTTTGACATTAAAAAACATGTAGAAAATCCTAACGAAAATTTCATGTAAAAGCATTACCAAGAATATATTTCTTAAGAAACCAGCATTAAAAAAACCATAATTTCAATAACATTCAAAATAATACCATCAATCACACCCGACTGCATACCGAGGAGTATAAGTAGTAGCTTATATACTAGATTATTTAGTTTACACTTGAAAACGGTTAGAGATACTTACTAACCGAAACGTCGTGTTTAAAATAAATAAAGGCAATTGAAGTCCGAAATTTTGTTTCGCGTTAACATGTTATTGGGTTTATTTAGTCTAGAGTCCCTGTATGTTGACATATTTGGATATATTAATATCGCTCTGGAACGAAATAGCGATGCACAAAATAGCGAGTATTAAATTAGCGGTATCGAAATAGCGACAATCAAAATAGCGATGTAATGAAAGGGCGACTATCAAAATAGCGATTGTAAGAAAATAGCGATGTAACAAAATAGCGATGTAACAAAATAGTTATGTAACAAAATAGCGACTATCAAAATAACGATGTAACAAAATAGCGACTATTAAAAAAGCGATGTAACAAAATAGCGACTATCAAAATAGCGATATTACGGTTCTGTTTTGGCATATAGTTCGAATACAGGGTTTCTTTCTAAAAAGTTTTGTCAAAAAAAAACTTTCCTGACTGCTTTTTCGGGATCTTAGAGGGTGTGAATCCGAACGGAACCGAAACGAACCGGCATATTTTTTCACAAAAAAACTCTCCAGATTTCTTTTCCGGAATCCTATAGAGTGTGAATCCGAACCGAACCGAATTTGGTTCAGATCGGTTCGGTTCGGTTCGGATTTACACCCTCTAGGATCCCGGAAAAGAATCAGGGAAGTTTTTTTTTTGAAAAAATAAGGATTTGGATTAAATTCTCTTTCCAACGATGTATTGGTCAATAAGGTTAGGAAAAGCAAGTAGCTCTTCAGTGGGGTACGTAAATTGGGATTATTTAGAAAAAACATGTTTATTATAGGTTTTTCAAAATTTTCTCAAAAACTACACTTTTTAGGAAAAAATATGTAGTATACTTTATTGTAGAACATAACATTTTCTTTTAAAAACTTTATTAAAATGTCGGGTTGTTGCCATATTTAAGGCTTCAGGGGCGTACTAATATAAACTTATTTTGAAAAATAACTGAAATAATCAGTTTCTCTTGCATGTTTAAATATCTTTTCTAAGATTTTCAGAAAAAAATGTGTCTTTATTCATTATTGAGGATAAGACAATTTCTTTTTAAATGATATATTACAAAGTAAGGTTAACGTTATGATAAATACTTCAAAAAGGTTCGTAATTTATACCTACTAAAATAAAATGTTTCCAAATTAAAATAAACTGTTTTTTGATTAGATTAGATATTTTGATTTATCTAAATAAGTTCTTTAAAGCAAAAAAACACCGGTGGTTATAAGGGGAGGGGGCATAGGGGCCATGGCCCCCCCTAAGCAATATTTTTGTGCAGAAAGTAACAGTAGTAACTTTGACACAGATGTTTTTGGTTATTTTTTTAAGCATATGAAACTAAAAATAAAGAAATTGGTTCAGATCGGTTCGGTTCTGTTCGGATTTACACCCTCTAGGATCCCAAAAAAGAATCAGGGAAGTTTTTTTTTTGAAAAAATAAGGGTTTGGATTGGTTTGATTCGATTCGGTTTGGTTTAATTCGGTATTTACATCGCTATTTTGATAGTCGCTCTTATATTACTCGCTATTTCGTACGTCGCTATTTTGTACATCGCTATTTCCTTCCGGAGCCTATTAATATATCCAAATATGTCAACATACAGGGACTCCAATTTAGCCGTGCAGTCACGACGTATAAACCGTTGCGTAGTTATGAAAAAATGTGAGCAAACCCCATTGTTTATTATTCACTGCGTCACGTTGAGAGATCTCTGTCTGCGACAACTCAACTTCACAACTTCAGTCAACTTCAAAAACAGAGAAAAGGGAGTTTGCAGGAGTGCGCCCACAGCCATAAAGGCTTTGAAGAAGCTGTATAAAGTATAGGCACAGTCTAGACAGAGTACTCGAAAATAATCGAATATCAGTAGATTCTCTTCAGGATTTGTTGAATCGATTGGTCGAGTGAATACCCTGAGAACTAGCGTTCCGATACTGTGACATTGACCGTGATTTGTCGGGTACGATTCTATTTTAAAGCGAACCCTTAAACGAAGGTACAGTGGCGTTGCTGATAATCCTAAAATTTACTTTACTTTCTAGCTAATGAGCTAAACAAGAAATCCTAAAACAGATATAAAATGACATTTTATAGACCACACTTAAAGAAAGAAAAATAAGAAAAAAGTTTTTCTGCTTCGGCCGGGACTCAAACCCAGGATCTCTTGCTCTCTAGGCAAACATTCTAAGCATTGAACTACCGAAGCCATATATATATTTTTCGGAAAACTTTCATCTATGCAGGCTGCGATGTCTCAATACAAGAACGAGAGACTCTCAGGGTATTAACTCGACCAAGTCACGTTACGTTTGTTAGAATTTATTTGGCTTAAAATTCCGCTGACTGACTTTGACGTGATGAAGATGGGTAAAAACGCTAATCAGCGTTGATCTGACCGAAAAGACAATGTAATGTCGAAGGTCACGGATGGATTGTCTCTTTTCAATTGAGTTTTTTATCGATCGACATAGGACTTTATTAACCTGCTGTTGTTCTAGTTTCTCTCGTATTTTGGTAGATGGCGTTACTTGTAGTGGTAGACGATTTAGTTTTCTCAGTATAAACATAAGATGAGAGACAAAACCGTCTACTTAACTTGGCAAGGATGTCACATTAACCAAGCAGTGTTCCCATATAGATGAAACAGTCAAATGTAAACACTTATTAGGTGTCCATTAGATCTTGGACCCATTGGTCCCCTGTGGAGATAAGCTTTCGAGGTACCCACGTAAAAATAGAGAAACCCTTTTTACCTTCCTAGCTCGCGTAACAATGGCTACAGAAGGTATAAGTTTCAACGAATTTTTTTTTAATAATGCCAAAAGTATGTTATTTGGGTGTATTTTGACAATATCGTCGTGATGTCTGTGTGTGTGTGTGTTTATGTGTATGTGTGTATGTATAATATTTATGTCCGTAACACGCTAGCTCTTAAACCGTTGAACCGATTTTCATAAAATTTTCAGGTAAAATAGTGCTCGACACTCCTACGAACTGATTAGATTTTGGTCAATTTAAGAACTAAAAAAAATGCCAACTTTTTAATGTAACGTCGTACTTTAGTCTGAAACCCCAATATTTTGGCCAAAAATAGCAAAAACTAACTTAACAATAAAACTATTTGGTTACATATTTTTTATAGCTAAATAATGGCACCTTAAAATTCCAGCATAATTGGCTTCATTGCCAAAGCAGGCTTCGAAATATCGTTGTTTGAATTTGACATTTCCTGACAATCATCAATTGTTTTTTATTGTTCATTATTTTTCACTAACTTTAATGTGCTATTTCTAAGAAGTGCGAAGAGTTATAAAATTTTTTAAAAATGGCTTTTTTAACCAAAGGTAAGTAGTTTATTTTTTAATAATTTTAGTCACAGGGATTTTAAACTTATTCTTTAAATACCAATGATACAAAAATTGTAGAAGTGTATGAATTTTTTTTTCTCGATATTTCATTGGACTAACAAAAAAGCTTTCACGAACTTTCATATTAATTTTTGTAAAAATATTTTCGTCCTGATATGTACTTTCAGGAGTACATACACTGTGGTGCGAAAAGGTGCGATAATCTTCAAATTCGTTATTACACATGACCGTACATATTCTGATAGACATAAAGTGCCTATTCTAGTGCATTGTAATTTGTGTTTCCGTGTGTCTTCTATATAGATAGTAATGAGCAAACTACCTTTAAAGAAGCAAAATGAATCATAGATATCAAAACTCCTGTCTTAGCAATGAACTTCAAAAGACAAGGGAAAAATTCAAGATGGCCGCCAAAATAGATAGGAAATTAGTAGAAACTGCAAACATTTAACATCGGTTTTGGGATATTTGGAGCATCTAAACTCAAATATAGAATAATTTTTACTGGGGGAGGAAAAGAACAATGTAGAATGGTGGGGAGTTAACTAGGTTAAAAATTATTAAGGTGGTGAAAGAAAAAAAAATAGGTTTTAAATATTTAACTTGCTCTTATTATCCCCCAAACTAAAATATTTTAATTTATCCTCAATTTATATCATTCATCGGATTCATGCTCTCTTTTTCACCCTGTATGTGGAGGTAAAAACTTCACTTTTTAGGAACATTAAAAGTTCCTAATGCAATATTAGGTATTCGCTGAATCCAACCTGAACAAGAAAAACTGTTTAGCATCTCCCTGGCGTGGGAGTGGGAGTCTATAAATAAATTTTGTATGGAACTTACTATAGGCACGACTAAACTTCTATATGAATTTTTACTTTGTCTACGGCTTCTCCTCTTAGGGAGGAAAAAGGGTTGCTGGGGCAAGGTCGTATTCAACCCAAAACAGAAGAGGGGGCAGGTTTCTGAATTCCATGGCCTTCTTAATTTAGAGGGGGGGGGAATTCATATTCTAATTGAATTTCAATGTCCGATTTTAAAAAAAAACCTGGTTAAAAAGGGGGACAGCTCAACAGCTGCCCTTCTTCCCCCCTCTCGAATACGCCTTTGGGCTAAGGGTGACTTAGGGGATAATTGAGTGAATTATTTTTTTTATTGTCTTCGTTGAATTTAGGAAATAGAAATATTTCCATGATAAACTGTTCATGTCCAATAAAGTTTTGACCCCCAAATAAACAAGTAAAAGGGGGGATTGGGTTACTGAATGGTTACAATTTTTAATCCTTAAATTTTAGTTCTGCGGACCAACATACTTAAGAATATATATATTTTGAATTTTTATAATAGATCAAATTTTACCCCCTGGGGGGGGGGCTAATAGTGGCAAATTCGATAATTGAAACATTTTTTTAGGGGAACTGGATTTTAGGGCACCAAAATTAGGAGAATTTGGGGGGTCTACGCTCTGAGCAACTTATAATTTTTTGTGAGGCTGTGTAATTTGCAGACCATATTAAAAATAATACACTTTTTTAAAGGGCTTTTAGGCAGTATAAATCACGAAAATGGTGGTGGCAAGAGTGGAGGGGTAATAAAAAATATTTTTTAATTGTATATTATCAATTTAGATTTCTTTATTGATTTGCGTTTAAGTGATTAGAGAGTTTGAGTGCAAAAGTCTATTTTTGGCCAAAAAATTGATCCCTCGGACCATAGTGCGTCGTATCAATGTGCGGTTTTCGGAATATAGTAGACATTTTTGCTCAATAACTATAATATAATAATAATCATCACTTTTATGGTCCCCGAAAAAGTTCTTACACACGTTTTGAAATGCAAACCAAGCTCGTTTTTCTTTTTAATTCAGGTGTTCAATAAACGTCGAATCTTAAAAAAGTTGTCTAATCTGGGGCCCCACAAAAACACCTTCCTTGATTTTAGCCTCACTAAGACGAGGAAATATAGTTTTCAAAAATATGAATGCGTCACCTGTTTAGTTCAGTGCTTTTACAAACTGTTTGATCAATCCAAGTTTGATGTGCAAAGGCGGCAAGTAAATATTATCTTGCGGGACTAATAAGGATCGTTTGCGACATTTTTCTGACCGGGAGTAAATCTTTCTCGCAAAGGCCTGTTCCGTACAATATAATTGTTGCTCGGCTGTCCCATTCACAAATAAAGCAACAATATTTTATTTTTTTATTATAGTTTCTGCGTGAGCGTATACAAGGGGGGAGGGGGGCTTGGGGGCGAAAGCTTCCAAAAGAATCTAAAAATAGATTATGTTAAAATTATTTATTTTTCTACTTTTTAATATGTTAATAAATAAAAGTGGAAAAAATTTCCAAGCCCCTCCAAGGCGATTTTTTGTATACGCCAGTGGTTTCTGTATATATACTTTTATATACTAATATGTTGTTTTATACTTGGCTATAACTGTTATTACCTTTACCGTTAAGCTGCTGGCAGTTAAAATTTTATAAAAATAATTAGAAAATGCATATAAAACGGTAAAATCGACAATGTCCATTTACCATTTATGCAAAACCCCCCAAACAAATGGCTTACCACCTTGCTATAAATATTAATGTTTGAGGACACTAAACTCTCCAGTCTCTTAAAAATAATTATGTTACGGCCAAAAAAAAATCCTTTCCGTCCCACCAAACTATCGAAAAGCAGTAAAAATAGGGGGTTCGGTTCGGTTCCCTCGAGAATGGGGGGTGATGGGGACAAACGGAGTTCATATTTGGATTCAGGAGGTCATTTTACATAAGAATCGGCATGAATGGTGTCAGTTTTTATTACCAAAAACTTAAAACTACTTTATTTTGAAGTGTACTAATAGGATAGCTAGGAACCAGATCCGTCATGGATCCATTTATTTTAGCTTAGCCATGAAAACTTAGTTGATTTTACGGGTGTAAAAATGTTTGAAATTTTCAGTTTTGCCAAGCAATGAAACTTTCTTTCATAAGGCACTGATTGACGCAAAAAACAACCAAAAATTTAAAACAATTTTTTATTTATCTATTAAAATTCTCAAAATAATTAAATAAATCTCAACATTTTTATGTTTGCCTGCAGTTAGAAAAACGATAACTGCAGTGGACTGTATATATTATATTAAATGAAAGCGCGAACAAACATAAATATATTGATACGAAATCACGAAATAATCAAACGTCTATAGGTTAAATGCTGTTACCACACAACGGAAATCAGAAACAAAGCACTCACCAGTTTGCAGCCAATTTCTCCACGGTCCAGGGGCCCCTTTCTGGATCTAATGATGGCACCACGTAGCTGAACGGCTGAAGTTTCTAGTTCTATGCTTCAGTACACCAAAATCGAGCACTTTTAAGTGTAGAAATTTGTAATAGTTGGAGAAAGAAATTAACATGCCATTTTCTCGAGGCGGTAGAAAAGGATCTCTCTGATTGTTGGCGCGCATGTCGAAATGCGCGAAAATGTACTCTGTCCGTCATCCAATTGTGTGGTTTTAAAATTAAAAACAAGCGCGAAATTTAGCGGGTGCTAACATTTTTACTAATTTTTATTATTTTAAAAATTTTCAAAAATTGTAAAAGTTTTTTAAATTTTAAAACAGTAAAAATTTCATTCAAAATAAATTTTATAATCTTGTTAAAAAAATAATTTTTTTATCTACTTTTCAAGATCTTATCACAAGACTAAGCAGACTGATTTAATTTTAATTATACTGTGTCTGAAGTTTAGGGCTACAGGCTTAAATGTGATTTAAATAGAATAGAAGCAAAGCCTTTTTTGCTTTTTAAGGGTTTAATCTCTTATTCTCCAAGCACGAGGGGGGACTTTTGTATTTTTGTCAAATAAAACCTTTGTTCTATACAGGCTGTTTCTTTTTAAAAGGTCACAGAGGCTTTTTGAATATTTAACGTAAGTTGATGACAGAATTATACCAAACAAAAAGGAAACCATCGCGAGACATCATGAAGAAACTCTAAACAAAAATAAAGAACATAAATTCAGAGCTGCAATCCTTTTTCGACCGCCTCGAGAAATGGCGTGTTAATTTACTTTCTCCAACTATTTCAAATTTCTACCCTTGAAAGTGCTCGATTTTGGTGTACTGAAGCATAGAACTAGAAACTTCAGCCCTTCAGCTACGTGGTGACATCATTAGATCCAGACAGGGGCCCCTTGGAACGTGGAGAAATTGGCTGCAAACTGGTGAGTGCTTTGTCTCTGATTTCCGTTGTGTGGTACCCACAATTAACCTATGGACCTTTTAATTATTTCGTAATTTCATATCAATATATTTATGTTTGTTCGCGCTTTCATTAATTAAAATATATACAGTCCATTGCAGTTATCGTTTTTCTTACTGCGGGCATAACATAAGTGGACAACCGGAGAAGAGCAAAGCGGAAATAAAGAGAGCAGCAGGTTTAGGAGCTATCGTGTTACTGACAGATATACACACACACAGACAGACATCACGACGATATTGCTAAGATAAGTCAAAATACACCCAAAAAACACATTTTCGGTGTTATCTGAAAAAAAAAAATTCGTCGAAAATGATACCTTCTTTATTCATTGCTGCGCGGGAAGGTAAAAAAGTTTCGAGGCAGGCAAAAAAAATATTTGAGCGCCACGCCCAACTTTTTGGGCCATCGAGTGGCCGATTTTATCATATAATATAGAGCAAATAATAAAAAAATTAGATATTTAGTTAAATATTAGTTATACATTATTATTGTTTTTATAAATAAATAATAAATGTATCATAACTAGTTATTATATTTCACAAACACGTTTTGTATTGAAAATTAAGGCCTCTGTCCGTTTTTAAAATAATTTATTCAATAAACAATTCATTTAACTTTGGAATAGCGTATTTGACAAATTTTAGAAAAGAGATATTTTATCATGACTACATTTAAAATCAAGTTTTCAAATTTCCGATTTGAATTTGCCGCTAAAACGCTCATTTCTAGCATGGCGTTGCAATGACGTCACAGCGCAGTAAACTCGCGAACAGATACACGGCATTCAAGTGTTTATTTGTTTTAGGTCTGTGTTTTTACTGTTTTTTATGTAAAAAAATGTCCTATAAGTGGTGTGTAGTGCCTCAGTGTTCGAATACTAGCATAAAAACTACTGAAAAACTATTTATTCATGTGCCTACAGCAGTAAAAAAACGGAAAAAGTGGCTAGAACTTGCTCAAAGAGACCCAACGGCCTTATCTAATACATCTTCACTTTACATTTGTGAAGATCATTTTGATGTGAGTATAACTTAATTGTTTCTATTAATTTTTCTCACGTTGTCTATAATATATATAACTATTTCGTAAATGACGATGAAATTTTTGAGATTATGTTTATTACAAGGGGTGAACAACTATAATAGGCAGAAAGGTGTACAAATTTTTAGGCGGTGCTAGGCAGTTATTAGGCAGGACTAGGGAGTACCTCTAAATGCAGGATTAGGCAGTGCACATGCAGGCTAAATATCGGACTGAGCAGTGCATATGTAAGACTAGGCAGTGCATATTTGTTATGAAGGGTCATAAGAATTCTTTGAAACAAAATGTAATTAAAAGATTTTGTTTTAAAAAGGCAATTTTCAATTGTTTCTTAATGCTTAAAATAATAATGATTGGGTATTTAATTGAATCTATTATAAGTGGCATATTAAACAAAAGAGCAAAACATGGCAAAACATATAACCTAACCTCAAAATCTAAATGAATAAAAGTAGGCGAAGAATATCGTAAAAAAACTTTTAGTTATATACAAAACAACTCATCGAATACTTACATCAACATTTTTAACGTTTCTAAATTCCGCAGAACAAAAATCACTGTTGTTAGCAAAGAAGCCTGCCACCACAAAGGAATTCAGCATTGGCAAGTTGGAGCTATCGGCTTTGGAGAATCCGTTTTCCATTGAAAATGTTTTTTAGAAGCAAAACACAAAATTAAATCTAATTTAGGACGATAATTCGCACTTTAAACCAAAGCAAACATTACCATCCATAAGAAAATAACACAGAAAATAGGTTCGTTCGAGGCGTTTACTGTTTTGTGACGTCAGTCGCAGCTGATTGGTAGACCGCCTGTTTTGAATCAGGTGGCTAATGGTTTTAATTCAATTAATTTATTTAATTAAAAGAACTATGAATTTGAGAAAAAATTAAACAAAAAAGTTTGTTTTTAGCATTCCCAAGACCTAAAGAGATATCTAAAAATAAATATATATTTATTTTTTACTACTCTCAAACACCCTATTATTAATTAAATTAAAGAATGATCTAATTTTAGTATTTTTTTAAGTAAAATTTGGGAGTGCACGTGCACATGTTCTAGGATTATCTGTCGGTAATTCTGTTTGACTCTAACATAGCTAAACATTCCCTTAACTGTGCAAACATTTCTGGATTGGTAGGTATTTTTCGTTGGATATGAAAAGAGGACAGCCTCTTTCATAATCCAGCAAACGTGAAAAATCACAACCTGAAAGCCGTCATTGTCGTAACCTGAATTTCGACACCCATATTTATCACAGATTTTAAATGAGTAGAGTAGAAAAAACATATGACGGAATTTTAAATTTTAAAAATTTAGGTTTTATCATCTTACATTATTTGTCTTTAGAAAAAAAATTGTCCACCAGAACTCCGTCACCCTTATTTTTTACAAAAATAAAACAATCGGAAAGCAGTATTCTGACACCTTGAATTTAAAACACATTGTCAGAGAAAATAGCTCAAAAAGCCTGTGACGAAATTTGGAATTTAGAAAATATGATATATACGATAATAGATACGAAAAAAACTATTTTGAATAGACATTATTTTTGTTGGAAATTCCGTCACTCCTGTTGGATTTCCGGCTCAATGATTTTTTGTAACCCAAACCCCGCCACCCCCTTTTTAATGAAAATAATCGAAAGAAAGGACAAAATTTTGGTTAAAAACTTATCTACGGACATTGCTTTAGTAAAAAATACAAATATATCAGGTAATAATATAATAAAGTACCTAAAATCTTAGATTAAATGAGTACGTGCAAGTTGCTTACCTTATAATAAAATGTGACGTTCCCCTTCTGCAGTTAAAGCACGACGAAAATAATTTTTCGCGCGCTGCTTCTTTTTAACCAAGACAGCTGAAGTTTGCGCACAGTGTTGCCAGATATATAGGTGAACAGATACAGTATTTTTTTGGAATGCCATTGTAGGATTAGCTTAGTAATTCAAAACATTTCTAAAACGTGACGGAATTCAGGTGGGTGCCGAAATTCGGGTTTAGTACGATACGAAGGGTTTTTCAAAGGTTTACATTTTTAGAGGGGAAGTGTGTAGAACAACAACTGACAAAGTTACTTTAGCGCGTTCATGTGCATGCCTAGGAAACTCAATGCAATTTGACAGGTCGTTAGGTTAAAGTTCTCACTAAGCTCAAAAGAGGCGCTGCGGTCGCGCGTTTGTTCCTTATTCTATTTTTTTTTTTTGAGAATTATCTGTGGTTTGGATTTTCCGTCCCCCTTTTTTTCAGGTAGAAAAACCTCTTCCACGGCATTTTATTTCGGGTTCATTTTAAATCTTTTTGGCTTATGTAGGTAATCTTTGCTACTGTGACACATTAAAATTAAATTTTGTTAAATTTTTAACTTTTGCAATTTTTTAATATAAAAGAATAAGAATTTCTAGTTGCTTTTCTGGGTGAAGTGTCTAAAGTTCAGATGAGTATAAAATGCATAGGTTTCCGAGAAATTTTAAGGTAAGTTTTCTTAATTTTTCATTTGAGGTTAGGTTGGCATTTGATAAAATTTGTATTGGTAGTGTCTTTTTAACTTCTTATAGCTTACTTTACGGAACTCTGAAGACAGGTATCCAATGCCTGGTAGGTGCCTTATTTGCCCATCAATTAAGCACAAATTTAGTGTTAATTTTATGTCTATCCCTTTCTCTTGATATTAAGTAAAAGGGAGACACATACAGAATTAACACTAAATTTGTGCTTAATTGATGGGTAAACGAGGGATTGCCCAGCAGCGTAATGCACTTTAAATAAACTTATTCCTTAATTTTAAATATTTATCTTACCATAATCTAGTACCTATGATTAATGTGGTTATAAGTTGATTTTTTTTATTGTTTTCAGCTTTTCGATGATATGTGTGACCATTGATTAGCTATGTCAAAGAAATTCAGCTATGTATATACTGCTTTGAAACATACCCTACACAACTTACAACCAAGGCGAGGAGGTACTTTTAAATTATGTCAGATTTTCGTCAAGCTGTTAAAAAGTAAACATTTAAGAATGATTCTCTTCACGAACAACTGTTTCATTATTTATTCACTCATCACTCACCAGAAATGTTAAAAGCAAATTTAAATATACTAGATAGTGTTTGGTTTTTCATTATACTTTATTTTACCAATCAATTAGACTACGTATTATTTCATCAATAGTTAGTCGTTAATTTGTAGCTTTTTTTATAATAATAAAAACTCATTTAAAAAATGTTTTATTTATTGCACTTTATATATCATTTTCAAACTGTTTATATCTTATAAAGACAGTGTATATCTTTATAAAATATTGACTAAATAAAAATTTCAAAAAAAACTTTAAAATTAAAGAAAATTTATTATAAAAGGCGATTCAAATTTCCCGCCTCAACTTTTAGTTCGTCACTAAGCTCAGTAGTGGGCGCCACAGAGTTAACGATCTGTCAAACAGCCGGAGTTGCCTATCTAATAAAAGCTGACTGAACCGCAGCAAAAATCCTTTATCTATGTTCATGTGCACTATAAGGTCTACACTACTCACTCCTCACTGAATGATTTAAAACGTTTTGCAATGCTTGAATGTGAAGGGAAGCAACGGACGTGCCAAGTCTGGACGCACCTTAAAATTAACTGAAACTCTAATGAAAATATGCTATCATAGGAAATTCGTTTGAATTTTCCGGCAAGTTACTTCTCAAAGTTATTAAATATTTCCGAGAAAATGTTAGAGGTAGGTATTTCCAGAAATAGTTTCTAAATTGCTTCTAACGTTGTTGGATATAGATTACTTCTAATAAATCATAAAATAAAGTAATTTGATATTTCGCCAATATCAAGGAAAATTAAAAAAGTAGGAAATTCTAATGTTGTTGGATGTAGATTACTTCTATTAAATCATAAAATAAAGTAATTTGATATTTCGCCACTATCAAGGAAAATTAAAAAAAGTAGGAAATTATTTTTTTTAAACCACTGAGTTTACCCTAGAAACTTAATTATTATTATTGTGATTAACCTATTATTCTTAGGATTATTCAAACTTCAAAAATGTTAAAAAAATATTTTTCCCAAATGAGATTTTTTTAAAAGAAGGAAGGAACAATAAGGTTTTAATACTCTTCAGATATTACTTAAGGAAAGAGATTTAATTTTTTATACAAAAGTTAAGATCATATGATATAAAATGTTAGGAAATTGAGTAATTTCCTTTCTTGGAATTTTCTTGAAATCTGTTACAAATAACGCCTTTTTCTCAGCTCACTCCACACTGGAGAACTGCAAATGGTGTACTTGAAAGTCAAGTCCTCTTTGGAATACTTTTTTCACTTATACATATAAATTAAGTTATTTATATCTGAGGGCACGGCAGTGCCTCGCCAAGTTCGCGCGCCGTAACCATCTTTTCTTGAAACATTTCAGCCGATATTTGACCTACCTAAAAATCTACTTCGGAATGAGCTACGAATCTCAAACAGTCGTAGATCTCCATGGAGTTAACAACCTCTCCAAGTTTCATGGAATTCCATAAAGTAGTAAAGTAGTTACGAAATTTCAAAAAACGTCGAAATTGCTACTCACTGACTCACTTACTCACTCACTCACTCATGTATAGATCATCAATATTCTCCTGTACTTCCAGGCATGCTACAAAGCTGAAATTCGGCAGACTGAAGAAATTATGACCAAACCCCTGGAAAAAATCAAAAAACCCCAACATTATAATTTACTCCTCTCCCCGATACATTTAAATTTATGTAAAAGTAGCATCGCCCACTTCCAGAAATGCTAGATAGTTGAGCTTTGACACACTGATAGGAACTATGATAAAACTATAGGAAAAAATCAAAAAACCCCAAAATTTTAAAACTCGTAAAAACCTTTCATTTTGAAATTTGTATTGGCGATTTTGGGTTTACTTTTGTCTAATCTTTTTATGGAATACCATTTTCGCGTACTTGACTTTTAAAAACAATTTTTTGTAAATGTCTCAGAAACTAAAGCTCCTACAAAGTTCTGGGTTATAAAACGAATTATTGAAAAAAAGGTATTCTTCTATACTTCGAAAACCGCATATTGATGCGAAGCTCTGTTAAAAAGTTTAGCGATTTTTCAATTTTTTAACTGTCAAAAAATTTATGAATTTTCCTAAACATCTAATCAGCTCGTATTACAGTATTAAACACTATTTTTTGTCAAAATTTCATGAAAATTGGTCCAGCGGTTTCGGAGCTATGGGCGATCAGAAAGACATACAGACGTCACGACGAGATTAAAAATAACACATTTTTAGCGGTATCTATTTTTTTTTTCATCAAAAAATATACCTTCTCTAGGTTCAACTGCGCGGGCTAGGAAGGTAAAAATATCGAAGAGATGACCTAGTCTGGAATGCCCGATTCAGCCATAGATATCAGCCAGACCTTTCCTGCAGCCCATTAAATTTAACAAGATCTTTTCTCCTTCCTCTTTAAGCTTTTGCTGTCTGATTACCGTCATACAGGTGTTATACGGATATGGGTTGTGCACAGTGGTGGATCTAGGCCTTAAAAATTGGGGGAGGGCTAAAAATAAAACTTTATGTGTGTTTAACGAGGCAAATTAATGGAAGAATAAATTATTTTAGATGCAAACAAGTTGAGAGAGCCTGGCTTTCCCAAGCCCCCCGTTGGTCCGTTCCTGGTTGTATAGGCCGTCAATTTTGGGTCTTATTAGATGTGATAGATCATTTTTAAAAAACCGACAAACTCTGAACCATGTGTCGAACGCAGAGAGGCCGGCGGAGCCGCCACACTGGTCTGTCCTGTGTAATCTGGTAGGACATGGGATAATTTTTCACATGCATTAAAATATCAGGACTCTACACCTTAGAGTAATAATAATATAAAGAGAAGAAGTAAACCGCGGCCCCGTGTAAATTTTCCCTATTCGTGGCGGTCATTCCTGAAAAGAATTTGCAGAATCCCCGGCGATGGCAACATAGCTGCGTCACTGGAATCATCTCGAAAAAACCACACTGGGCTGAATTTTCACAGTATTTTCAGAAACATAGCACTTCTTGTTTATTTTTACGTCCAACTAAGTTCTTTTTTACAAAAATAAAACTCAGCACACAGAAAAAAAACACCAAAAATTCAATATACCGAGTCCGACGGCCAAGACAAGACTGCATTTAATACAAACACATGTTACTGTCAGTGTCGACCTTAGAGCTTAGGAATATCTGGGCTAACCGTTCACGACTTGAGGACCCACCCAATTAAACTTGTTGCCATTGTATAAGTGAAAAAATAATCTTTTGTTTAAAACTCGTAGACAATGATTGAGTAGAAATAAAACTTTGGACTTCCATTGTCTTTATCTGAGGGCACGGCAGTGCCTCGCAAAGTTCGCGCTGCCGTACCATCTTTTCTTGAAACATTTCAGCCCATATTTGACCTATCTAAAGCTCTCTTGCACAGTCGTAGAACTTCATAGAGTTAACAACCCCTCCAAGTTTCATGGACTTCTATAGAGTAGTAAAGTAGTTACGAAATTTCAAAAAACGTCGAAATTGCCACTCACTCACTGACCCACTCACTCATGTATAGATCACCAAAATTCTACTGTACTTCCAGACCTACTATAAAGCTAAAATTTGGCGGACTGATAGAAATTATGACCAAACCCCTGGAAAAAATCAAAAAGCCCCAAAATTCTAATTTACTCCCCTCCCCTATATATGTAAAATTATTTAAAAGTAACATTACCCACTTCTAGCAATGCTAGAGAGCTGAGCTTTGGCAGCCTGATAGGAACTATAATAAAACTATAGGAAAAAATTATAACACCCCAAAATTCTAATTTACTTCCCTCCCATATAAATGTAAAGTTATGTAAAAGTAACACTGCCCACTTCCAGAAACGCTAAAGAGCTGAGCTTTTTAAGACTGAAAGACACTATGATAAAACTATAGGAAGAAATTTTAAAACACCAATATTTTAATTTACTTCCCTCTCCTATAAATGTAAATTTATATAAAAGTAACATTGCCCACTTCCAGAAACGCTAGAGAGCTGAGCTTTGGAAGGCTGATAGAAACTATGATAAAACCCCAAAAATTTTCATTTACTCTCCTCCCCTATAAATGTCAAGTTATGTAAAAGTAACATTACCCACTTCCAAAAACGCTAGACAGCTGAGCATTGGAAGACTGATAGGAACTATGATAAAACTATAGGAAAAAATTTAAAAACACGAAAATTTTAATTTACTTCCCTCCCCTATACATGTAAAGTTATACAAAAGTAACATTGTCCACTTTCAGAAACGCTAGAGAGCTGAGCTTTGGAAGGCTGATGGCAGCTATGATAAAACCACGGGAAAAAATTAAAAGACTTCAAAATTTTAAGTAAGGCATTGCAAAAGTTTTGAACAATATTCCGCATATTTTACTATTTTAAAAATTAAATATTATCTAATTCTTTTCAAAAAGAAGTGAAATCATAACAAAAACATTTCATGTAAAAATAACCAAGTACGCGGCATTCCGTAAAAAGAATTGAGATAAAAGATAAAAGTTCTCCAATACAAATTTCAAAATGAAAGTAAGAAACTAGTTTGGAAATGTTTTTCTAAACTTGGCTATTACGGCTGTAAATGACTCAGGCACAGTGCTTATTTGAACATAAAGAAGATTGGCTGTAATAGCAAAGTTTAGAAAAACATTTCCAACTAGTAAAAATCTTTCATTATGAAATTTGTATTGGAGTACTTGGCCTTACTTGTATCTCAATTCTTTTTACGGAATGCCATTTTCGCGTACTTGACTCTTTTTTACATGAAATGTTCTTGTGTTTGTTTATTTTAAACAGGACGTTTCAGTAAGTATATCTAACCGTTTTCAAGTGTAAACTAAACAATCCAGTCTAAAGGCTACTACCTATACTACTTGTTGTGCAGTCGGCCCGCCCCTTTTTTACCTTCCTAGCCCGCACAGCAACGGCTTGAGAAGGTATTGTTTTCGACAAAAAATTTTTTTTGAGATAACACCGAAAATGTGTTATTTGGATGTATTTTGACCTACCCTAGCAATATCGTCGTGATGTCTGTCTGTGTTGTGTGTGTATGTATATCTGTCCGTAACGCGATAGCTCCTAAACCGCTTAACCGATTTACATGAAATTTTCAGGTAAAATAGTACTCGATACTGCAACGAGCTGATTAGATTTTAGTCAAAATTCGTGAATGCTAATGACAGTTTTTTGACAGTTAAAAAGTTTAAAAAATGCTAACTTTTTAATGGAACGTCGCATCAATATGCGGTTTTCGGAAAATAGTAGCGCGGGGATATAGTCCAAGTAGCTCAAAACGAAACCCGGCCCTGCTAACACGAAATCCGTAATATGATGTCTTACACCTGTTGCCACGTCCTGAAAAAATTGTGGGAAAAGGGGCCGTTCATAAATTATGTTATCTAAATGAGTTTTTATCGCAGATTGTAATAAGAAATACACAGCATAAAACGACGCGACGCGGGCTAATAAGCGCATGACAAAATATCGCACGGTTTGAATAGCCTAACCAACTCAAAACACTATATTTTTTGGTAAGGTAAGAAGTTGAACCTTACTTATTATTAATAATATTTTACAGAGGCAGAGGAGGCGGCAACAGCGGAAAAGCTACATTGTTTACCAACAAATGAATGAATGACCGCCGAAACCGGGGTTACTACTTCTCTTTATATGTTATTACTCTGAGCTCTACACACATTCTACCATTGACTTCTATACCCTACGGGTAGACCCGGCATGGGCCAAAATTGCCATTATATCAAGCTTCTATCGCAATTGACCAAATACAAGTAAGAATTTAATGAGCAAAATAGGGATGAAAATAGAATTTCGGTTTGGTGAGTCCGGAAACATGCAACATCGCAAAAATATTCTATTTGCTTGTCTTGGATAAAAAAGGGCAGTGGCGGCGCAAAATAAAAATTTTGAATTCCACTAGAATTTTTTTATCAACAATTTTCTGTTTGAATAAGAAATAATTCATGAATACTTACTTGTGTGTGTTTACAAAATTCTCTTCAGTAAAAAAAAAGAGTAAAAAGAATTTCTAAGCATGCTAAGTGCAGTGGATGTATTAAAATTATTGTTTTCATCTTAGAACTTTACAAATGTTGTACCTTCCAGGTAAAATATTTTCTATCTTTGAACAAGGGTCTTCTTCAACTCTTCTTTTCTTGGGTGGACTACAAGTTATGCTCGAGTCAGATGAAATTTCGGAACTAAAAATTTCAATTCGAAATGGGACAACCGGGCGCCGGGCCAACTTGGCGCCGCCAACAGGGCGCCACGCCGGGCATACTGGGCGCCGGGCCAACTCAGCGCCGGACTATTTTTTTTTTCGATAAAATGTGCAGATAAAAACAAAATAAATATGTTATTTATACAAAACTTTCAACATCTATACTTGAAACACCGCCAAGTTCCATATTCGATACATATCGATGCATAAATAAGAAAGTCCGCCATTTTGGATCCGCCACTTTAATTTTTTTAAGGTTGTTTTTCATCTGCACATTTTATCAAGAAAAAATATTTTAGTCCGGCGCCCAGTTGGCTCGGCGTCAAGTTGGCCCGGCGCCTAGTTGGCCTGCCGCCCAGTTGGTGGCGCCGAGTTGGCGGCGCCCAGTTGCCCTAGACTGCAACACATTTCAGGGGTCTGGTACGTTTTACCACCTTTCTTAAAACTACGAAGTTTTTTGAAAAATGATAATTTTAGACCATTTTATAGTGATTTCAAAAAAAAAATTGCGGACTATCGTTGATTTTGTTAAAAAAATTGAAATTGAAACATTCTTAAAACCCCATTAAAACCCATACAAATTGCTACAAAAGAAGCATTTTCTCATTTCAAACTGAAACAAAACGGTCCCTGACGTCTATCAACTGTCAACAAAAACTTGAAATAACTAAGGTCACTGATCCAAATCGGGTCAGTTTTTTTGGTCCTTTTATGAAAATGCACAATTTTTAAAAAAGCATGAAATTCAAAACAAAATCAAGAAAATTATGATTCCTACATTTTTACAAATAAAAATTAGTTTAATTGAACATTATATCAATTTTTATTCCTTAAAACACTAAAAATTAATAATTATTTACTTTTTTAAAATTTATCGAAGGTCTAACTGAACAAAAGCAAACTGAACCCATCCGTATCGAAATGAACCAAATCAAACCGAATCTAACGGTTCGGTTTGGTTCGGTTCGATTTGCTTAAACTGAACCGAACCTAACCGAATATAGCTAAACCTAACCTAAACAATCCTAGCGGAACCTAACCCAACCTAACCCAACCTAACCCAACCTAACCCAACCTAACCCAACCTAACCCAACCTAACCCAACCTTACCCAACCTAACCCAACCTAACCCAACCTAACCCAACATAACCCAACCTAACCCAACCTAACCCAACCTAACATAACCTAACCCAACCTAACCCAACCTAACCCAACCTAACCCAACCTAACCCAACCTAACCCAACCTAACCCAACCTAACCCAACCTAACCCAACCTAACCCAACCTAACCCAACCTAACCCAACCTAACCCAACCTAACCCAACCTAACCCAACCCAGCCCAACCTAACCCAACCTAACCCAACCTAACCCAACCTAACCCAACCTAACCCAACCTAACCCAACCTAACCCAACCTAACCCAACCTAACCCAACCTAACCCAACCTAACCCAACCTAACCCAACCTAACCCAACCTAACCCAACCTAACCCAACCTAACCCAACCTAACCCAACCTAACCCAACCTAACCCAACCTAACCCAACCTAACCCAACCTAACCCAACCTAACCCAACCTAACCCAACCTAACCCAACCTAACCCAACCTAACCCAACCTAACCCAACCTAACCAAACCTAACCTACCTATTGTTAATAAATATAGTAAAAGTTGTTAGGTTTATGTCCAGGGGGTAACCATTGTCCATAATCGTCGGAAATCGAGTTAGGATTAGTGTATGCGACCATAAATATTGAGTGGCGAGTGAGTGTTTGGTCTTCAATTTTTTTAGGGAAATTTTTCAAAATCTTTTTTTGCGCACTCTGGGCACCCTAATAAACCGTAATCTGGTCACCCTAATCCATCGCAATCAAAGAAAATGGGTAATCGAAGTGTCACAAATTTTTTGTTGGTTTCTATTCTTTTTTTATAGTATGTAGGACAAAATTATTAATTAAACTAAGTGACCTTATTAAGTAAGACAGCATGATAGTCAAATGATATTAGAAGGACATAAACATATGATACCGGCCTGTAAACCGGTCGCGGTGGTCATATAATAATAAATATATACTTTCGCGATGAAAGACCAAAATTTAACTTAAAATTACTGTAAAGTCCGCAAAAAACATTAAATTTATCGAAATTTATAAAAACATAGATCAGTGTGTGTAACAATTCATCAAGATGTATGAAACTCGACCGTGACATGTCAAAAGTTTGGTTCGAAAAAACAAACACAACTGGATAAAAATCGGTATGTAAGAATTTAAAAAGAAATCATTTTTAAGAAAATCAAATACTTTTTGTTAATTTTCATGCAATGCAAAAAAAAGTGCGGGGAAGTGACACTTTCTGAATCAAAATGTGTGAGGGTAAAATCGCACGGTCGCAGAAAAAACTATCTATCGTGACGCTACTGAACTTTCTCGTGTTTTAGGAAAAACTATCTGTCAAGACGACTTACCCATGAAATGTTGTTTTTTTATGGATTTTTTTTCTTCTTTTGCACAAAAAACAATTTTGGACCATGTTTAAACTCAAATAGTTACTTCTAAACTTGTTTTTAAACGTTTTAAGATTTCTTTTTGTAATATTCCCGCACAAAATTAAAAAAAAATCATTTCCGTACTTAGACAACATTGTCTATCAGTTTTCCCTGTATACACGGACTAACAGGTAGAATCACTCAAAATACGGCAGGTGGATTAAAGGTAGCCAGCTGCTTTTCTGTCGCACTTATGCCGTCAGTGTGAAAGAGATAAAAGTACCCTTATATTATCTAGGGTATTATTAGCATGCAAAATCACCCTATCTTTGTCCGTTTCACATGTTCAATAATGTCTATCTCTGTTTTTATTGTAAAAGAAATACCCGACCATAGGAACCAAATTGGATAGGGTCAATAAAAAATGCCTTGTTTTTCCGTCTCTAACGCCCTTTTAGGGCGTTATACAACTCAATGCATTCTACAGATAACATATCTAGTCGTCCATGACCGTAAAAGTTAACTTGTCATTTTCACTGCGAGACTTGCTACAACCTTTCAAAGTCTATCCACTTTTGCAGTTTTATGTGTATTTTTTTTGGGGCGAAACATCTTTAGTTTTTTTTTGTGTCTTTTTTTTAACTGATAAATTTTTGTTCTTGCAATGCATGGTAAAAAATTCAATTGGCTAATCACAGTAGAGAGAAAATTTACTTTTTTGAAAAAATGGCAAAGTTTGAAGAAGAATATAAAAAATATATATACATATACATATATATATATATATATATATATATATATATATATCGATGTTGTGTCTCAATTTTCTTAGAGAAGATAGCTAACACCTTTGTCTTTACAGAGCCGCTTTTGCGTTTTTGCGTTAGGTTGCGCTCGCTTGTGTAAACAGCTAGTAGGCTTTAGTAGGCTGATTTGACAAAAAGTGTTAAGAGTAAAATACCTGTCTTTTAAAAGATATCGGAAAATTTTATAAAGAAGGGTTGTTTAGATTCAAAAGCTACGGCAGATTCTCAATTTTCAGAAAAATCAGCTAACTCTGATTTTATAAGTCGATTATGAAAATTTTGTTTAGACGATTTTGAGCTAATTTTTCTGACAATTGGGATCAGACGTCACTTTTAATTCTAAACACTTTTCTTAATAACCTTTTCTGATATCTCTTTAAACAAAGGTACACGGTGTCTTATTATATTTTTTCCCACCCTTTTAGACCATTAATAATTTATATAGGAATATACAAGAAATTGTGTTCGAATTCGCGAAATTTTTACTTTTAAATTGCATCTTGACTTTATTCCTGATGCTTACCATATTTGACAGGCGCTCAAATTTATAGTTTTTGTAAATTGGGTGCTCCTTATATTATTTAATTAATAGATTAGGTTTGGAACATATTTTCCAAAAATATCCGATATGCTGTAGTTTAGAGCCATAGTTTCTGAGATATTAGCAATTATAACAGTACCGCTCTTGTGTTAATTTAAGTATCCTTATTCCAAATTATGTTAGCCCCCATGTATTAACAGTGACTTGTTGTCGTTACCGGTTGTCATTTTGAGCGACATTTAAAAAAAAATAGTTGTCATTGTCACTGTTTATACATGGGGACTAACATAGTTCGAAATAAGGACACTGAAATTAACACAAAAGTGGTAATCACAGTAACCTAATTATTTATAGTAAGGAAAGCACCCCGGTCTTGTCATAATACTGTTATACATACCCCCTGTATACATTAGTTCGGAATACAAAGTTCGAGAGGCGCTCATTACAGACCGTCACCCCTGGTATAAAAATATTATGGACAGGAGTTCTGTGCTGTCGCAATATATAATAACCGCTACTCTTGGTATATTTTGACAATTTGTTTTTGATTATGACTGACATTGACTTTAGCAAAATAGATAAAAATATGACGGTGATGTACTTTCATTTTACATTTTTCGGATGCAGTTTTTCGATTTATTACCTTACTTTTATAGTGTTTTTTGCTAAATTATGACCAATCGGTATTTTGCGCGTTTTGATGGGGGCGATCCATCGCTTAAGAAATTGGAAAGAAAACAATGTTGTGTTGGTGGGTGCGAAGACTACGTTAGCAAGCGCCATCGCTTTCCCAAACTGACCCCCAAGCTATTTGATGAGTGGCTGGCTAACTTTGACGAAATACGAAATTTACATTAAATATATAGTGTGTAATGGAGGGTCTACTACGATATACCTCGATGCTGGAAAATACGTGTTTTTTTTTTAAATAATAAGTTTAGGTCTTTTTATACCGTTTTCAAGAAAAAAAAATGCGGATTTTTCACATTTTTTTTAGAAATTTCAAAAATTAGTAAAAAATTACACAAATTGCTATAGAAAGAGGTTATTTGACGTTTGTGATGTCGAGATAAAAACGGGCGGCTCACAATCCACTGAACTTGATCTACATGGTCAATTAGCCATCATAAGGTGACCAACTGTCTGGCAAGGGACGAAAAAAGGTAATTGTGTTTTTAGAAATGTATATACGCATAGAAATATGGGTACACCATATTTTTTAAATCTAACGTTCTACCTGACATCTGGTTCCAACCATTTAATGGGTCGTGTTTACCAACAACTCTGTAAAATCGTCCAAAATCGTCTATTGAGTATTTATAATAGAAAAAATGATGCAGAAAGCTTTATAGTTTGTTATTTATCATAAAAATGATGTAAAAATCAGCACAACCGAACATTCTAATCAGCCTAACCTGACCTTACATAAAGTAAACCACAAAAACGGTAATTCAGCAGTTCGGTTTGGTTTGGTTCGGGTCGGGCTTAGGTAAGGTTTGTTGTGTCTTAAAGTAATTCAGCAGGAGTCGGCTGCGCCGACTCCTGCTGAATTACTTTAAGACACAACAAACCTTACCTAAGAACAAGTCAAACCGAACGTAACTGAGGCAAACCGAACCCAACCGAACCAAACCGAACCGAACCGAACCGAACCAAACCAAACCGTACCGAACTGAACCGAACCGAACGGAACCGAACCGTACCGCACAAGCAATAAGCAAGAATCGGCTGCGCCGATTCTTGGTGAATAGTTTTAAATAAATAATTTCCTGTAATTTGGACCTTTAACCCTCAGATGCCCCGTAACAAGGCTTTGCTAATCCATTCTCAATCTTTGTTGTTTTGTATGTGAGCAACAAGGACTTAATCGCGATTAAACCCATCTGAGGGTAAGTCAGCGTAAGCAAATCGATTTGGGAAATTTGATATGGCCAAATGACCTGGAAACAGTCGGCCCAGCAAAAAATTTCTCTCAATGTGTCAAAACATCTGTGGGAAGGTCAACTGTACAAATTTTCAAAGTTATGTGAAAAAACCGCGAAAAAACACGAAAAACTAGGTATGTAATTAATTTAAAATTGTTAAATTATTAATCCTAAGCTAATTTACAAATTTATGTCGAAAATTTGACGATGCAGTGATAGAAATTGATTTTTTTCAACCAAAACAAGTCAAAGAAAATCACTATGTAACGTTTTTTTAAAAAATTATTTTTCAAAAAAACCATACTTTTTTTTAATTTCCCGTATCTAAATCGACTAAAAATAGTCCAAAGAATCATTTCCATACAAAAAAATCGTTATATAGGGCGTTTTGACGAGCGAGGTATAACGTAGTAGAACCGTAATGGACACTTTGAACCAGGACAGAGTTTAAAATGTTTAGTTTTAAATTTTAATATTTAGAAAACAAGCGCGGATCTAGGTCAAAATCAAGGGGGGGAAGGGTTAGAATCGACGATATTTTTTTATTAACCTTTTTTTCAAGGGAGGAGGGGGTAATTTTCCTGTTTTCAATTTAATTATTAGTAAGGGGAGTAATTACCACGTTACCCCCCCTCAAATCCGCGCTTGGAAAAACATAGTTTATTTCACTATATTTATACACAGGGTCCGGCATAATGATCTCCCACATTAAAAACGCCACTGTAAATGCTATTTAGATTTTTTTTTACTGAAACTCTATTCCATACCATTTGTTTTTATTAAGTTTTGAAGAGTCCATGTGGCGGCCATTTTTTTCGATACACATTCGAAGCTGATGTCTGAAAGTTTTACTCCTACAGTAACTTAAAAGCGATATACCTGTAATTCCTTGGCGTATTGTTAGTGTTTAGGTCTCCAGGATTTGGAACGAAAGCATGTCTACCAAGTGCGAAATGAGTACGAAAAGTTCTTTGCGTCGTAATCACAGATTACGTTACTTACTTTTAATAAATGTTTCGATAACAAAGGCACGATGGCAAGAAAATGGCAGGGCGCAAGCTACCCGACGACTATGCTAAGCTCTCTCAGTGATTCGGGCTCAATGGGGGTGCAAAATATGAGAGATCATCATGCCGGACCCTGTATAATTAAATGAAGAACCAACAATATTCCATTAACGAAATTGCAGCTTTACTTTAATTTGAAATGCGTACGTTACATTTTTTTAACACCCAATTATAATATATTAATGTTTAATTTAAATACATTTTTACATCACATACATAAAGGATCAGGCACACCTCTAATGGGATTTGTGTAATCCGTCAAACTTTATGAAATTTTGGTATGTTGTAGACCTTTTTTAACAAAACTTCTTATTGGCCCAACTTAAATTAATGTCCAGTTTATAAATTACAGGGTGCATTATCTTTAGGCGGATTTTCCAAACACTTACGCAATGTTACTGTTACATATATTTACGATTTATTTATTATTTTTAATCTGTACCTTTAAAACATTATCCACAGGGTGTTTAAATAAATATTAGTCAAAATTTTTACTCAGAAACAAGCGTTATAGCTTTTTACAGGGCACGGTACAGAACGCTTAAATATTTTTTAATATTATTTAAAAAATAAAATTTGCCGAAACACCCTGTATTAAATACTTAATAAGTCAGGAACCATTAAAAAACTAATAACCACTCTCTCTATATGTAATAGTAACATTTCGTATATGTTTGGAAACTCCGTCTAAAGAGCTATTATGCTCAATAAAACCTTCGAGTAATATTTACTTAAACACCCTGTATAAAATGTTTTAAAGGTACAGATAAAAAATAATGAATAAATCGTAAATGTTTGTAATAGTAACATTGCGTATATATTTGCAAAACACTTCTAAAAAGCGATAATGCTTCTTGGACATCACTTTCAACACCCTGTATTTTAAAAACTGGTAATTAATTTAGGTTGGGCCCATAAGAACTTTTGATACGAAAGGTTCAACCTAAAACACACTAACGCTTGTTTCTCATTAACACTTATATAACACGAATAATATTTACTTAAACACCCTGTAGATACGGTTTTAAAGGTACAGATTAAAAATAATAAATAAATCGTAAATACAAAGCCGTCTAAAGAGCCATTATGCTTCTTAGACATTATCACTTTCAACACCTTGTTTTCTTTTTAACACTGGTCATTAACTTTTGATAAGAAAGGTTCAGTCTACAACATACCAAAATTTCGTGAAGTTTGACGGAGTACAGAAATACCATAAGAGGTGTGCCTGATCTTTTACCAAATCCATTAGTTTATATTTTTCATTAAGAAACAATTAAAAAAGTTTCAGTTGATCAAAAAATAACATATATGTATAAAGCATTGTAATAATTAAGTTAATGTATTCTATGCACTAATAAAAAGGAATTTACTGCAGAATATTCGTCAAAGAGCCTTTTTTTTACTAGAAAATTATTATCCTCTCAAGGAAATTTATGTAGCTAAATCAATGGGAAACAAACTTCTAAACGTTAGATTTAATTAAAAAAATTCAACCTTCCTTTTTATTGTTGCTAGTCGCCATTAATAAAAAAATTCTTTGATTAAGCTTCCTTACTAATTGGTGTTTATAGAGTGTTTTTGGCAAATTGAGCGTTGACACAAAATAACTCATTCTTATCAGCGCGCA
Source organism: Aspidapion aeneum (assembly GCA_963576565.1). NCBI lineage: Eukaryota > Metazoa > Arthropoda > Insecta > Coleoptera > Brentidae > Aspidapion > Aspidapion aeneum. The sequence goes on along the minus strand of OY755038.1, from coordinate 220,124,448 downwards.
AAGTTTAAATTTAACACTATGTATTAAATTGACGAGTAGAATGGGTTTTTTGGTGTTAAAATTGAATTTGATAAAAACTTTTTAAAACACCATATTATAAGATGTAGCTTTTGAGAACGATTGCATTGATGGCTATGAGCATCCGGTATACAATAATTTGAAAAGCCACCCTGTAGCTTAGAGTCAAACTACGCAAGCGATATATTGTTACAAATCCCCCTGTAAATGTTTAGTACGGAATACAAAGTTGGAGAGGCGCTGGTTTTTTCACGGCACCCCGGTATACTGCGCCAATTGAGTAATAAAAGTCTCACCGTGTAAGTGTCTGGTCTATCTCTGTCATTCGTCTATGGTGGTAATGTTATTTTTTATCATTTAAAAATTTATCGCTAATATTTCAAAAACTATTTATCAAAACTGCGACATATGGGGTACTTTTGGAAAGTATATTCCAAGCCTAATCTATTAATTAAATAATATAAGGAGCATCCAATTTACAAAAACTCTAAATTTGAGCGCCTGTCAAATACGGTAAGCATCAGGAATAAAGTCAAGATGCAATTTAAAAGTAAAAATTTCGCGAATTCGAACACAATTTCTTTTATATTCCTATATCAATTATTAATGGTCTAAAATGGTGGGAAAAAAATATAATGAGACACCCTGTACGTTACTCTTAACACTCAAATCAATAAGAAGAATAAGAAGGAGCAATTCCCGGAAAATCAGAATCTACATCGAAATTTTTTTGTCATTTATACCTTACCGTAACTCAATTCGTGGACACACTGTATATGGCGCCAATATTAATTTATTCATTTAAGTAATTTATAATTTTGTTTTGCAAATGCGGTTTTCAGTTTTCACTAAAGTACGTCCAACACACCCAAATTATGATAGCAGCAATTAAAATTTGTAGAAATTATAATGAATTTAATTAAAATTTTGGCCAAAGCGTGCTTTGCTGTTTATTTGATGAGTTCGTAATTTAATTTTGAACTGAAATAAAAATTAACAAAAAACTCAAATAAATTAATATTATTGTTCATTCCTGCCCGCGTATTTACGTTTCCGTGCTCATTTCACGTCGGCGCGGTTTTGAAATAGACACGGAAATGTTACAATATATTTGGGTTCAAATACGTGTTGATTTTAAGAGTTTTGATCTCGAAATGAGCACGGATCTGTAAGAGAACATCGCTTATTAAACTATTACAAAAGCGTATTCAACTGTCAGGTTAAAACGCTAACATAACGAAAGCTAATCAATCAAATCTAACCGAACCGAACCAAAGCAAACTGAACCAATAATTTTTTTCAAAAAAAAAACTTTTCTGACTTCCTACCCGGGATCCTAGAAGATGTGATTGCGAACCGAAACGAACCGAATTGAACCAAACCGAACCGAACGGAACCAAAGCAAACTGAACCAACAATTAAAAAAATAACTTCCCTGACTTCTTTCCCGGGATCCTGGAGGGTGTGAATAGTGTTTTAGTTTAGTTTGGTTAGGTTAGGTTTGGTTCGGTTTAGTTAGGATCGGTTCGGTTCGGATTCACATTCTCTAGGATCCCGGGTAGGAACTCAGGAGGGTTTTTTTTTTTTTTTATTGGTTCAGTTTGCTTTGGTTCGGTTCGGTTAGATTTGATTGATTAGCTTTCGTTAGGTTAGGTTTTTGAAACTTTCTATTTTCATGTGGTTAGAAATCAAGTGAAAATCATTTAAATCATGACAATGAACACTGAACTTTGCAGGTATAGTTAATGGAAGAGTGTTCTTCAAACTTCAAAGAATTTCAAAATCTTGAGTAATATTAGTACAAATACTTTTAAACTGCTCCATAATTTTCATATTAACAATAAACAACGTGAATCCAATTTAAGTTTCAAATGTGCACTCATAAGTGTACCTCTGCGCTCCGTAATTCAATAAATACTCTGCCAATATATGGGCCCCTAAGCTCACACTAGGTACTATAGTTATAGTGTACGTGTGAGCTAATATAACTAAAAACTGAAATATATTTTATTCAACTCCAGACTAAATTACCTTTTGTTTGATACCACACAAGCCATGTTTTGACCCTTTTATTTGGTTTGTGTTCGGTGGATTTTGTTCATTTTTAAATGGGACCATCTCGACCCAAGACCCAGCCTAGGTACCAAATTTCATTAAAATCGGCCAAGCGCTTTTTGAGTTATGCGCGTTGGTCGTTACAGACAGACATACAGACAGACAGACAGACAGACATACAGACAGACAGACAGACAGACATACAGACAGACAGACAGACGGCGCAACAAAAAAGTTTCAAAATCATCTGAAACGCAAAGATATATAAAAATTTTTGAAATCGGAGCAACTTTTTTTTTCTCGAAAAAATTAGGATCACCATAGCTCACACTACTATAGTATAGTATATGTGTGAGCTAAAATCCGTGCCTTCTTCGAGCCTCGGCGCCTTAAAATCAACACGCATTTGTAACCAAATATGTTGCAACATTTCCGTGTCTATTTCAAAACAGCGCTGCCGTGAAATCAGCACGGAAACGTAAATACGCTTCCTGCCCCCGGTTAAAATGGGGCAAAAATGCGTTATTGCGGCTATTTAACTAACAGGGACAGAATTGTAGCTAATCGTGGAGACGCTCTATGCAGTGGCGGCGGGAGGGTAACGGGGAAGTGCCCTCCCAAAACTAGACAACAAACATTATTTTTAATTGATTTATTTAAAACAAGTTAAATCTTCCCGTACGACGCGACATGTCTAGTTCTTTTTTTTAGTCTGTGGTTAACAAAAAGCGTAAATAATTACAAGCCGGCAGCACTGCGCGGGACAAGATTACAATTTCACCCGTTTTTCAGCGGTGTTTGGATGGCTGTTCTCGCGCGGAGGCGGGAGGAATGTTTGTTTTAGTTGACATCGGCCATATTCATCGTGCCAAAACGTTCGTTGCCCTTCCTACGTGTTGCCGGTTCTATATTTAGTGAAGACGTATGAGTTTGTTTTGATTTTGTGTCGGTCAGTAGTTAAAAGCCTTGCCGGTCGCGTGTACATTGTTTGTTTTTGTTTGTTTTCAAAATGGAAATAAATACCGTCGATAATATAAATTACTGTGCAAATTTAAATACGTTGACATATAAACTTTGATTTAAAATAAAATCTTTAGGGCCACATAGAGCGGACCTAAAAATCCTTAAAATTAACCAAAATTTTAGTGCAAGTAATAAAAAATTATACGATGCAGAAAACTAGTTGTGCGGTGGTGAAAAACGAAGTGCTTTTTTTGCTTTGTTTGCCTTATTATGAACAATCCACGACGTGATCCTGCGTGGGTAGCAAAGGAATGTGTGATATCAATCACTTTAGTGAAAACTTAGATACAAAGTAAGTGCTTCTTATTTAAATAACCACATAGAATTTTCTATGCTAGGCAAGACTAATATTAGGTGCCAATTGAATAGTGCCTGTAGGCAAAATATTACCGAACATAATGAAAATGTGTACTTAGTGGGTTAATAGAATTTTTAAAATTCTTTGGGATTTTTAAGGTTGCCCTACGGGGCCATGATGAGTCTGAAACTGGTGTTAATCCGAGCACTTTGCGCATGTATAAGAAGGGCGAATAGACAGTCACCAGGTAACCTATTCTTTACAAACCTTGGTCGGCCACATTGTTTTATATCTTTTGGTGTTGAAGTATTTAATAGGTAGGTTCATTATTTTCCTAAAAATGTTATCAATTAAAACTGCGGAATGGTTGGCTTTGCTTTTAAGTTCAGTCCTTTTAAGAGAAATTCAGTGAAAGAACATTTCAGCGATTCATCATTTCTCAGTTATTACTGAATGGACTGTAGGCTGCCAGTAGTGACGTCTGTAAATTTAAAAATGGTCGCCCAAAAAATCTCATCGTTAGCACAGGGAGAAAGGATAATTTATTCTCCTCGCATGTCTATGGTATACAGGGTCAGTCAACGATGGTTTGGCCATTGAAAATATGTGAATTGAAGTAAGATTGCTATTTAAATAAATGGCACTAAGAGAGATAAATAGTTTAGCGCTGTTGTCAAGTTAGCAATTCAAGCACATGGTTTTCTTTTTGCGATCTAATGACGTTACTCTTACCGGCTGAGTAGGCCAAAGACGGCGATGCATAAAATCCTTAAAACCCCTTGATTTAAATTGCTGTAGCGCCATCTCTTAGATATCATTTGAACTGTATGACTAATACTCAATACTGCAAATCCGTAATTAAGTGTACAGATAGAGCTTTCTAACATGGCAAAAATGTTAAAAGAGGTTACTACATGCACAAACAAAATATTCGACAAATTCAGCTTTATGGATAACAAATTTCTTGGTCTTTATGTGTACCGATTTATTGTCAGCCAGAGTTAGAAACCAATAATTTGAAAAGTAACTATTACATTACAAATTACTTTACAGTAATGTACTGGAAAACGGTGTAATTAATTACAACAAAAAAATAACTTAATTATAAATTTCTAACTTGCAAAATAAAAAAAAGTGGTTGACAATTATTTTTTATTTATTTCTTTCACTTTTTCATAATTTACAAAATGTGAAAATCCTTAATTTAGAAGCCCTCTTCCTTCGTAATACATTCCAAACTTACCCCTTAAATTTAGTACGAAACGTGGATTGCTTTAAATAATAAAAGCAAAATAGCTTTTTACAATGAATAACAATCACTTTAGTAATTCAATTGCATTTTTGTAATTTCATTATAATTGTAAAATAATTTTTCAATTATTTTAAAAACTCGAATAATTGCAATTACCATAACACCGCACTTTAACTTATTGTTTTTTTTTCAAGAGGAATGGTTCAGTTAAGGGGCAAAAATAAAATTTTAAAAGGAGTAGTAAAACGTGACAAACATTTTTTTCTGCAGACTGAAACCAGTGGACGGGCAAGAGGTTTAGGGCTGTCGTACATCCCTACCCCCAAAAATGTTGTCCCCTATTCTGTTTCCTGGATTGTGTATGGTGACTTTTAGCAACTTGACTTCGTGAGCCGCCGCCAGGAGATCGAACCCTTAAGTGGTATTTAAGTGCGACTTTAATAAAAGAGCAAGGTTATTGTGGAAGAAAAAATTATAAAAAAATTGAATATTTCTCGATTTAATGTTTCCTGATTAAAGCTAAAATAACGAAATAAATAATAATGATTATTTCTTCGTCTTTTCAAACTAGAAATCTTACTTTGATTGCTCCTGTTTAGTAATAAAAAACTATTAATGAATTTTGAGTTACAACGGCAAACGCTCCTAAATATGCGCGTCTTTGGTCCTTCACTGACTTCTTGCTTTCCATAAGTTCATCCAGTGGCGTATATACGCGGGGGCCTGGGGGGCCCGGGCCCCCTCCCGAAGCTAAGACTTTTTTGGATATTTTTGACATATTTCATGAATACAAACATAAAATAGCATCAAATATAGCCTCATGAGGTCTCGGGCCCTCCCAAAACGCCCAATACGCCACTGAGTTCATCCTTTTTTATACGCTTTTCATAAAGGCTAAACTTCTAAGCTAAGTCGAGCCCTGTATATAATAATAAATTGCGAATGAAAATTATATTTTTAACATTTTTGTTTTCTTTCCTTCTTTTATTTCGATTTCATTTGAATTGGTTACAGGAAAAATATTCGCCGTATTTTTCTACCCTACATTTCCAACGATAGCCCAGTCAAATAAGAAAATCATCTGTTTTTTTACCGATGTCTCGGAGGGTGTTCAAGGGCGGGGGTGGGAGGAATGTTTGTTTTAGGTGACGTCGGCTATCTTCATCGTGCGAAAACCTTCGGTGCCCTTCCTACGCGTTGATGGTTCTATCCTTAGTGCCTTGCCGGTCGCGTGTCAATTGTTTGTTCTTATTTTCGTTTGTTTTCAAAATGGAAATAAATACTGTCGATTATAATTAAAAATAAATTAATTAACTGTGCAAATTTAAATACGTTGACATATGAACTTTGATTACAAATAAACTCTTTAGGGCCACATAGACCGGACCTAAAAATTAACCAAAATTTTAGTGCGAGTAATGCAGAGGGGTGTTTCAAAAAACTTATAATAGAAAATTTCGTAAAAAAAAATATGATGCTGAGAACTGGTTGTGCGGTTGTGAAAAAAGAAATGTTTTTTTTGCTTTATTTGTCTTATTATGTCTCATTTAAAAAACCACATAAAATTTTCTATGCTAGGCAAGACTGAGATTAGGTGCCAATTGAATAGTGCAAAACATTACCGAACATAATGAAAATGTGGCAAAAAATAGACATATACTTAGTAGGCGCTTTAGTTTGCTACACTGATGGATCCAAACTATCAGAGAGGCAAACCACAGGAGCGGGAGTATACGTGGAAAAACTAGAAGTTCAGAAGAGCTACTCGCTCAGTGAGCAGGCTACTGTTTTTCAAGCAGAAGTCTACGCCATAATAATGGCGGCAACCCTAGAAGAGGTTCGGAACCGCGAAGAGGAGCTTATATATATATGCTCTGACAGTCAAGCCACCCTGAAGGCGCTAAACGCACCCAAGATTGCTGACGGCTTGGTGGAAGAATGCGCAGAGGCGCTGGAGACCCTAAGCGATGGCAAACGGGTGACGCTGGTTTTGGTTCCGGGACATACGGGGGTACCAGGCAACGAGAAGGCGGACGAACTCGCACGACTCGGGGCAGGAACCGCCTATGTAGGACCGGAGCCACTTTTGGGCGTGACAAAAAGACAAGTGCAAAGCGGACTCAACAAATGGGCCCAGGACGCGCTATTAAACTCCTGGGAAACAGGAACGGGTTGCAGACAGACCAGAGAATTCGTAGACCGTCCAAAAGCGACCAGAATTAGATGGATGCTGGGACGGACACGAAAAGACCTCGGACTGCTGATAGGTACTCTAACCGGACATAACCGGTTGAGGAAGCACACGTATAGGAGTCGAGAATGACCCTACCTGCCCAGCCTGTGGACAGGAAGAAGAGACATCAAGACACCTCGTGGCAGAATGCGAGGCCTACGCAAGGATGAGACAACAGGCACTCGGAGCGCCAACTCTGAGCGAGGAAGAACTGCACATGCTCAAATGGGCAGACTTACTGGACTTTGTAAAGAGAACAGGAAGGCCCAATGAGTTACCCGACCACCAAAGGGAAGTGCAGAGAGTGGGTTAAGGGACAGACTTGGGGCATGGCAAAAAGGGCCTACTCTGGCCTACTTGTCAGACCTGCGGGTCAACCCCCCCACTACTACTACTAGTAGGCTAATAGACTGTTTAAAATTCTGTGGGATTTTTAAGGTTGCTCTACGGGGCCATGATGAGTCTGAAACTAGTGCTAATCCGAGCACTTTGCGCGTGTAAAAGAAGGGCCAAAAGACTTTATCTATAAAAAAATAAACTAAAAACTATACCAGTACCCAGCAAACATGGATTAAAAAAAAAGTACTTTTTAAGTACTGGCTTTCACTGCTGCCCATAACGGCAAAGTACTAAGTAGAAAGTACTTAATTCGTATTGATTTGGAACAACGGCCTGCATCAGGCCAGCATGTATATATTTTAGTACAAAAAACACTGTACTTTTAAAGTAATGCATTTTTAGCTCACACATATACTATACTATATTAGTGTGAGCTATGGTGATCCTAATTTTTTCGAGAAAAAAAAAGTTGCTCCGATTTCAAAATTTTTTATATATCTTTGCGTTTCAGATGATTTTGAAACTTTTTTGTTGCGCCGTCTGTCTGTCTGTCTGTCTGTCTGTATGTCTGTCTGTCTGTCTGTCTGTCTGTCTGTCTGTATGTCTGTAACGACCAACGCGCATAACTCAAAAACCGTTCGGCCGATTTTAATGAAATTTGGTTCCTAGGCTGGGTCTTGGGTCGAGATGGTCCCATTTAAAAATGAACAAAATCCACAGAACACAAACCAAATAAAAGGGTAGGGGTAGATTTCAAAAATTAGTTGATGTGAAAATATGGCGTGTGTGATATCAAACGAAAGGTAATTGAGTCTGGAGTTAAACAAAATACATTTTAATTTATTTAAAAAAAAAGGGTGGGGGTATATTTCAAAAATTCGAGTTTAAGTGAAAATATGGCGTGTGTGATACCAAACGAAAGGTAATTGAGTCCGGAGTTTAACAAAATACATTTTAGTTTTTGCTTTTTTTAAGGGTGGGGGTAGATTTTAAAAATTTTAGTTTAAGTCAAAACATGGCTTGTGTGGTATCAAACAAAAGGTAATTTAGTCTGGAGTTAAATAAAATATATTTCAGTTTTTAGTTATATTAGCTCACACGTAAACTATAACTATAGTACCTAGTGTGAGCTTAGGGGCCCATATATTGGCAGAGTATTTTAAACTTCTTTGTAGCCAAAAGCAATGTGTTTTCTTCGTATTTTTAGTAAATAAAAAAAAACTGAATTTTTATATTTTTTTTTAAAAACCTGTACTTTTAAAGCATTGTATTTTATAAATTTTTTTAGTAGTACAAAGAAACTACTTTTATTGTAAGTATTGTAAGGACATTACGTCACTCACGTCTCATATTTACAAAAAGAAATATTAATTGATCATTATATAATCATTATATAAGGATCTTTAATATTTTCCGTTTCATATCAGATGAGGATATTTCCAAAGATTATGGAACATTCCACATCAATTTAAAAATAAATAAAATCATTCACATTCTTGACAATCCTTTGTGTACCAGTAAAATGTTGACTAGTGTTTGCCATCTAGTGGCAAGGACGGCAAACATCAACTTGTCAGTTTTTTTGTAAATATTTTATTTTCACAGTAAAATATTTAATATTTTTGTACTAAAATAAAGTGCTTAAAAGCAACTGTTTAAAAATACTTTTAAAATGTTTTTTCACTGTTATATTAATTTTGCAGTAAAACTTTTAAACTTTTAATAATAAATTAAATGTACTTTAAGAGTACCTTCTTCAAAATGTTATTAAAATGTTTTTTTTGAGTATTTTATTTTCACAGTAAAATATTTAATTGTTTTGTACTAAAATAAAGTGCTTTAAAAGCAACTGCGTAAATATACTTTTAATGTGTTTTTTTGCCAATAACCCTGGCTGCACTTGTCATTCTTCATAAAGAAAGTATAACTTTTCGTTGTATTAAAAATAAAGTACTAAAATGTTGCGTTTTTTGTACTTTTAAATAATATGCAAATTAGACAATACAAAAGTAATAAAAATAATGCATATCGTTGCCGATGTCAGCAGTTGCAAGCAGGTAGCTGCTTGTTTGTAAAATGCTAAAATAAAATTGTTTAGGTAAGTTTTTTTATCTCCTTTTTCATGCAATATAAATTTCTGCCCCCCCCCCAATTTGTAACGTCACCAGCCGTCACTGGTTCCAGATATTAAGGAATAATCATACAAAGATCCAGCCTGCATCTATTTTTTCCAGATTTCAGGGTTTTTGCACCTTTTATATACAGGGTGACCCGATCTTAAGGGACCAAACTTTACCAGCGCGTTGGACGTTCAAAAATAATTAAAAAAAGTCCATACAACATAGGTCAAAAAATGTTTTGTAAAGAAAATACAGGGTGTCAAAGTTTTCTTAAAAAAAAAGAAAAAAATTATTATCTAGAAAACTACCTTGGACAACAACTTTAAATTTGGTACAGAATAAAGGTTAATAGAGCTGCATACTTTTCTTTATAAAGCAACATTGTAGGCCCGCCACGGGCGTGCGCACGGGTGGTGACTTTTAGAATTTTTGAAGAAAAAAAATGATACGCCAATGGATTTTTTTAAATTTTAAATTATTTTTGAGTTCACTGTCCAATTTAAGTAAAAAAATGTCATTTTACTTTTTTTCGTACAATGCTTCATTGTGGAGAAAAAAATTGAAAATGTTTAAATTTGTTGCAAAAAAAATAAAATAATTAAGCCAATAAATTTTTTAAATTAAAGAAACTACACAAATAAATGGATTATTATTTATTAATTTAAAAACGCTTCAAAATGGTTGCCCCTCACTTCAATGCATTTAGTACATCTTCGTCGAACTGCTCTGGTAGCAGCAGCAATTTGTGCTGGAGTTATGGCTCTGCAACAAGCTTGGATTGATGCTATGAGGTCATCCCTGTTTCTTGGTGGGTTTCTGTACACCATTTCTTTCAAAGTACCCCAAAGAAAAAAATCTAGGGGGGTGAGGTCGGGTGACCTAGCAGGCCAAGCCGTTGGGCCCCCTCTACCTATCCATCTACTTTGACACCCTGTATTTTCTTTACAAAGCATTTTTCAATCTATGTTGTATAGACTTTTTTAAATTATTTTTGAACGCCCAACACGCTGGTAAAGTTTGGTCCCTTAAGATCGGGTCACCCTGTAGACTGGGCTCAGTGGCGGCGCGTGATAAAAAGCTTTGGGGGTGCACACCAAAAAATAAAAATAAAAATTGCGGCGCAGGCGAAAATCTTTTTTCAGTGCCACGCTAACTTTTTGGGCCTTCGAGTGGGCCGTCATATCATATAATTTAGAGCAAATAATTACAAAATGAGATATTTAGTTAGATATTAGTTACCTACCTATTATTATTCTTTTTATAAATAAATAATAAATTATCACACCTAGTTTATTTTCTCTTCTAATGGCAAAGATGAAAATTTATTTAAATATTGCAAAAAAAAATTGTGTGTGGTTAAGGCCACACGGCAGAAGTGTACACTTCAACAAGGCGAAATTAATAATACTGGCCCATAACATATTCTACAAAGCAGACCGAACCGAACTCTTCTGTGTACTGGCCTTCATCTGCATCATCATATCGCTCGCTGAATATTTCTCACAGTTAGTCGACTCGAGCCGATTTCAATAGAATGAGCGTTACATAGCCGAGCCTGACGGCTCAGTTGAATTCATTACCCACCAAAACTGCTAAACGCGCCTAAAGAAGTTTACACTTCAAAAACTACAAACATGTAAAACATCAATCTTTTTATTTTTTGCACACTTAAAATTTCAACTCTACTCCCGTACCGAATACAAAATATCTGATACTCGAATAGGAAGTATCAGTATCTATTCGATACTTGCAAAAGTAATTGTTGCACACACAACTACTAAGTGCACGAATTAAAAGTGCCGGTAATCTGCTCTAACATGCAAGGCGAACCGACGACGCAGGGGTCATCACGGGGGTGCGGGCGGCATTGAGGCTGGTCTTGGTATACGCGCCGTGCAGAAAGAAGGTTCAGATTCCATGTACTGTAAAATTCTATTGGGACCATTGAGTTGCATAAGGCCCTGAGGTATAGAAGTCAATGATTGGGACATGTCGTCCTCTCTTTCTATATTTCGTAATTAGCATGCGACATAACATCTAGGGTGCATAGAATTTCGTTCCAGTAAATAAAAGCGTTGTTTGCATATATACTCTTTGCAATAAGGCTAGTCCTTTTGTTTAATCACCCCGTAATTCTGGTAACAAAACGCACGTGTATTCTTAATTCAGTTTTAAACCATAGGTTCCTAAGGTAACTGATAATGGACGCTGCAAAACTAATTATCAGTTACCTTAAGGTTAATATAATCGGTCACCACCCTTTATAATAAGGGTGATGGATCGGTGTTTAAACTGTCAATTGTTTTGAAATTTCTGACTTTGAAACATTATCGCTTATTTTATATTTAAATTCTGATTCTGATTTGGAATAGTTTTTTGAGAAAAGTTTCTGTCCCAAAATGATTTTATGTAGTGAAAAATTTATGAACAATTGGGGTGCCCTGCCGCCAAAGTTTCTACATTGGAAGATTTTCAGTGCGACTGACCATAGAACTACAAACCATGAACAAACGATAAATTAGTGATTATTTAATTTTTTCAAAAATGTTATTTTCTACAATGTATTTTGAGTTGGATTTGAGCTAAGCTTTGCAATTTGTTTTGGTAAAAATTATTATTTAAAAATAGGATTAGGCCCTGTTTATATTATATTTTTTGTAAATTGAAATTTTTAAATTACCTAAGCAAAATGACTTAATAAGAGTTAAATTAATATTATTTGGGGTCTACTACGATATACCTCGATGCTGGAAAATGCGTGTTTTTTTTTTAAATAATAAGTTTAGGTCTTTTTATACCGTTTTCAAGAAAAAAAAATGCGGATTTTTCACATTTTTTTTAGAAATTTCAAAATTAAAAAATTAGTAAAAAATTACACAAATTGCTATAGAAAGAGGTTATTTGACGTTTGTGATGTCGAGATAAAAACGGGCGGCTCACAATCCACTGAACTTGATCTACATGGTCAATTAGCCAAAATAAGGTGACCAACTGTCTGGCAAGGGACGAAAAAAGGTAATTGTGTTTTTAGAAATGTATTTACGCATAGAAATATGGGTACACCATATTTTTTAAATCTAACGTTCTACCTGACATCTGGCTCCAACCATTTAATTGGTCGCGCATTTTCGACTCTGTAAAATCGTCCAAAATCGTCTATTGAGTATTTATAATGGAAAAAATGATGCAGAAAGCTTTATAGTTTGTGATTTATCATAAAAATGATGTAAAAATCAGCACAACCGAACATTCTAATCAGCCTAACCTGACATTACATAAAGTAAACCACAAAAACGGTAATTCAGCAGTTCGGTTTGGTTTGGTTCGGGTCGGGCTTAGGTAAGGTTTGTTGTGTCTTAAAGTAATTCAGCAGGAGTCGGCTGCGCCGACTCCTGCTGAATTACTTTAAGACACAACAAACCTTACCTAAGAACAAGTCAAACCGAACTTAACTGAGGCAAACCGAACCTAACCGAACCGAACCGAACCGAACTGAACCAAACCAAACCGTACCGAACTGAACCGAACCGAACCGAACTGAACGAAACCGAACCGTACCGCACAAGCAATAAGCAAGAATCGGCTGCGCCGATTCTTGGTGAATAGTTCTAAATAAATAATTTCCTATAATTTGGGCCATTAACCCTCAGATGCCCCGTAACAAGGCTTTGCTAATCCATTCTCAATCTTATTACTTAATCGCGATTAAACCCATGATCGCGCTTAAGTGCTTACGGTGCATCTGAGGGTAAGTCAGCGTAAGCAAATCGATTTGGGAAATTTGATATGGCCGAATGACCTGCAAAAAGTCGGCCCAGCAAAAAATTTCTCTCAATGTGTCAAAACATCTGTGGGAAGGTCAACTGTACAAATTTTCAAAGTTATGTGAAAAAACCGCGAAAAAACACGAAAAACTAGGTATGTAAGGAATTTAAAATTGTTAAATTATTAATCCTAAGCTAATTTACAAATTTATGTCGAAAATTTGACGACGCAGTGATAGAAATTGATTTTTTTCAACCAAAACAAGTCAAAGAAAATCACTATGTAACGTTTTTTTAAAAAATTATTTTTCAAAAAAACCATACTTTTTTTTTTAATTTCCCGTATCTAAATCGACTAAAAATAGTCCAAAGAATCATTTCCATACAAAAAAATCGTTATATAGGGCGTTTTGACGAGCGAGGTATAACGTAGTAGAACCATTATGGGTAGTTTCCACAAATGAACTTTAGCTCGACTCATATTAATGTAGTACATATTCATTCCTTTGTTACAATAAGTATATAAGCATTCATATTTTTTGAAATTAAAACAGTATTATATTCTACTTTTTAATAAAAATGTTCATATGAAAATCTCACATTTTTTATGGTGGACACATAGATCTTTTAAAAAATATAAAGTTCGTAACTGATTTAACGGCAGAGGCTTTGGGAATTTCAACAAAAACAGTATTGAGACAGACTCTTTGTGAGTGAATTAAAAAATATATTTTGGACACAATATTTAAACTAGAAATAGCTATATTGAGGGTATTACTAATTACTAAGTTTAAAATGTTGCAGTAGAACTGCTTATAGGATTAAGTTCAAATCAAAAGATGAAAATTATTATACTAAGCTTTATTTGTATGGTTTTGTAAAGTTATTTTCTTAAAATAAAATAAAACCATTTGAAAAACTAAAAATCTAACTAAAAAAGTAACTAGGCAAAAATAATTTATTCTCATCGTCCAAAAAACTCCATCTCGTGAACTGCCATCTTCAGTTATGACGAGAGGAACGACACCAATTTAGCTCATTTTCTCAGTCTTCTTGTTTTATAAATCTTTTTTAACAGTAGTTTTTCAAACTTTTTGAATTAGTTTTTTAAAGGCGTTGTTTTGAAAGGCATCAAAGAGTCTTCATACTTTTTGTCATTACTGTGTTTCTTGAAATTCTGCTCTATAGTTATCACGGATGGGACTGAAGATCGAAAAAAGCGTGGAATTTTCGAATGAACAGTTTATTTTTGTCGGCAATTTTCTTGACTATTTTTCTGAGAATATCTGAATACTTCTAAATATCTACTTTACAAAATATTTTGACTACTTGACAAAAATTTTTTGTTTTGAAAGTTTACTTTCATTGTCAATTTAAGCTTTGACAGACAGACAGGCTTGCAACTGCGAACTGCAATCTGGGGCCAACAATGATTTTCGAAGCTATTTTCTGTCTTCTTTATAGCAGAAAAATAAAAAAGGATAGCAAAGGGACTTGGGGTATTGCAAAGACTATACGTAGTCTTCCGTATATGGAGAGTTTGAACACGAATACAAACACATACATCAGGTATTAATTCCAAGAGTATATTCCAGTCTTTAGTGAATTTCTTTTGGGATAATTCTGAATTAAATTAAGGAATGATCAAAGTTTAATATTTTTTTAAGTAAAATTTGGGAGTGCACGTGCACATGTGCACTTATGGAGAAGCCGCCACTGACTGGGCTACAATTCGTTTGGTGAAAGAAGCCGGAAAATTTCTCGCTTGCTTTCATACGCGGGAAATTGCAGGAAAAATTGCAAAATTTGATTCTATACATCCTAGTTTTTTATTTTTAGATGGATTCCTTTTTTTGCATATCTACTTGTTTTATATCATTTTTGTTTATTAATCTGACTTGCTTTTTAAAATACACTGCATAGTGCATAATTAGAGCAAAAAATTTGAAAAACGTTTGTTTTTTATTTAATTTTCTATGGATAAAATATAACAAAACCTATATGTTTACAAATCTGGAACCTCAAGTGATACGTTACACCAGGGGCATTTTCATGTTTCAAAAATTATTTTTGTTGCTTTCACTAATTAATTGGTGACTTTCAGACCCAAAACAATTCGTGTTCTTCATTATAAAATTTAATAAGCTTAGATGGGCTTTCAATAAATAAAGACCTTGGTGCAAAAACCGGCCAAGTCCTAAAATCTGTAGGAAATTAAAAAAAAACTTTCTGAATTTGAAAATAAATTTGCAATTGACCCAAATTTTGGTTCCAATATTGTTATTTGTTATATGTATGGCCCAGTATAAATTTGATATTTTGTAAAAATGACACCAAAAATGATTTTTAAAAATTTGAACTTGTCTGAACCTAAAGGCGGCTCGTGACAGTAAAGTTTGTGAGTTCTGCCGATAGGGTATAAAATACTCTGCCAATATATGGGCCCCTAAGCTCACACTAGGTACTATAGTTATAGTGTACGTGTGAGCTAATATAACTAAAAACTGAAATATATTTTATTCAAGTCCAGACTAAATTACCTTTTGTTTGATACCACACAAGCCATGTTTTGACTTAAACTCAAATTTTTGAAATCTACCCCCACCCTTACAAAAAAACAAAAACTAAAATGTATTTTGTTAAAGTCCGGACTCAATTACCTTTCGTTTGATATCACACACGCCATATTTTCACTTAAACTCTAATTTTTAAAATATACCCCCACCCTTTTTTTTTTAAATAAATTAAAATGTATTTTGTTTAACTGCAGACTCAATTACCTTTCGTTTAATATCACACACGCCATATTTTCACATAAACTCTAATTTTTGAAATCTACCCCCACCCTTTTATTTGGTTTGTGTTCGGTGGATTTTGTTCATTTTTAAATGGGACCATCTCGACCCAAGACCCAGCCTAGGTACCAAATTTCATTAAAATCGGCCAAGCGGTTTTTGAGTTATGCGCGTTGGTCGTTACAGACAGACATACAGACACACAGACAGACAGACAGACAGACAGACAGACAGACATACAGACAGACAGACAGACAGACAGACAGACAGACGGCGCAACAAAAAAGTTTCAAAATCATCTGAAACGCAAAGATATATAAAAATTTTTGAAATCGGAGCAACTTTTTTTTTCTCGAAAAAATTAGGATCACCATAGCTCACACTACTATAGTATAGTATATGTGTGAGCTAAAGAGCTATTTTTTTACAGTCTCCAGATCACGTGTCTATTATAAAAAGTAAAAAATTGCCAAGTATGGTTTGGCAAAAATTACAATGCCTAGGAAAAAATAAATAAATGCACCCGCAAACACGCAACGCTAAGCCCGCCCCGCCCTCCCGGAATTGTACTGGAACTGCAAGTTTTGCAGCTCTATTTTTGCCTTGATTTCGCTATCTAAACCCAGGAGCAAGTGCGGTGCGGGGCGAAGGAAGGGGTTCCTAGCCGAGCACAGATCTCGTTAGCCGCCCAGCTACGTTATGTTGCAATTTAGCAGCGCAACAATGCCAATAACTTCATTTGACCGACTGTGAAATGCGGCCTTCGGCGACGGCGCGCGGCGTCATACTCAACACACGTACGCGATTTGAAGGCCTACTATACCAATACCGGACCGAAAATATACTGCTATTCCAATAATTTTAGAAATAAAATAATTATATTAGAAAAATAGCAGCGGCTGAAAAATAGTCAAATAATGTGAAAATTTTGGGGGTTCTGCAGCTCTTCAGCCCTTATGGAGAAGCCGCCCCTGTCTGAACCCAAAAGTGGACTTGGCCAATGTTTGCACCAAGGTCTATTTGTTTTTACCCAACTGCAGCACGGCGAAAGGAAGGGTAATGTTTTTCGATAGTTGTATGTATGTAAGTAAATCTGTTTGTGTCACGCTAGAGGCTAAACGGCTGAACCGCTTTTGACAAAAAAGGTGTCGTTGAATTGCTACTGATCCCGAAGGTTTTTTAAACAGGAATCAATATGGCGGTCTTCAGACACCATTTTGTCACATGATATAGGCTTTAAGGCATACAAATTATCTAAATTTCAGGCGATTTTATTAAAATTCCTTTGATTACCCATTGCAAATGTCCTCTAATTTGCTGTAGTTACTTTGTAGTAGGAATTTCAGTAACCAGTACTCTAAGTAGATTGTACGGTAGGATTCTTAGAGACCTAATAGAGAATGATTTTCATGAACAAGAAGAAGAGCAAAGTGGGTTTCGCGCAGGCAGATCTTGTAGTGATAATGTGTTTTGTCTTAAACAAGTAATTGAGAAAAGGAGCGCCAGAAATATAGAGACTCATGTTACCTTTGTGCACCTACAAAAAGCATATGATACCGTTCCTGTAGAAAAATTATGGACAGTTTTAGAGCAAACTAATATCAATCATACATACATAAAAGCGATAAAAGAACTATACAAAGGGTCAAAATCTAAAATTAAGATTGGAAATCGACTTTCAAAAGAATTCCTGGTAACAAAAGGCTTAAGACAGGGATGTTGTATCTCTCCAACTCTTTTTCAAATATATATCGCAGTAGCTCTAAAAAACTGGAAACGTAAAGTGCACGGCTTGGGAATACAACTTAATGACCGATTTACCATATACACACTACAGTTTGCTGACGACCAAGTAATTGTGGCTAATGATAAAGAAGATATGGGGTATATGATGAGAAAGTTAACAGAAGAATACCAAAAGTGGGGATTAGCAGTGAACGTGGACAAGAAACAGCACTTATGTATTGGAAACGAATCCAGTGAGTTAATACTAGAAAATGGACAAACAATATCTCCATGCAATGAGTATGTATACTTGGGTGTCACATTTGATAAGACAGGAACAGACTGTAAAGAATTGGAAAAAAGAAT
Organism: Aspidapion aeneum; assembly: GCA_963576565.1. NCBI lineage: Eukaryota > Metazoa > Arthropoda > Insecta > Coleoptera > Brentidae > Aspidapion > Aspidapion aeneum. The sequence goes on along the minus strand of OY755038.1, from coordinate 220,106,460 downwards.
AGTAAAATCAAAAAAAGTTATTGGATGTCTTAACAGTATTTTATGGAGCAGAGAGATAAAAAAGAATGTAAAATTTAACATATATGAAACAATGGTCAAAAGCACGCTGTTGTATGGAATAGAGACTTGTCGCGTAACAGAAAAATACAAAACAAAAATGGAAAGTGTCGAAATGGATGCAATAAGAAGATCAATGAGAATATCTAGAATAGATCACATAACAAATGAGATCATAAAAGAAAGAATGGGAATCGAGGGAAGCATAACGGATGACATCACTAAAAGGCAACTGATATGGTACGGCCAAGTACAACGGATGAACGACGAAAGATTACCAAAGCAGGTCCTAGAATGGCAACCAATAGGGCGCAGAAAAAGAGGGCGTCCTAAACTAGAATGGCAACAGTCAATCTAAAGATCAATGAGTCAAAAGAATCTGACAGAGGATGATTGTCAGGATCGACGGAGGTGGAGAATGGGCGTCGGACAACGTAGAAAAACGTTCTAAAACGACATAGTAGTAGTACTTTGTAGTCCTCCCTGCTCCTACCCATCTTCTCTCCTGTCATTCCCCCACCCTATTCAAAAACCATATTCGCATAATTTTTTAAAATATAGAGCGATTTCAAAAATTCTTTCTGCATACGCTTTCAGATTTTTTTTCCAACACCATTTTGCTAGTTCCCCCCCTCCGCCTCTCCCACTCTCCTCCCCGCCATTCTTATTAGTAATAGTTATAGCTATAACCTTCACAAACATAAAACGATTTCAAAAGTTCTTTCTGCACAAGCGTAAAGACTTTTTTCCAACATCATTTTACTAGTTTCTCCTTCCCTCTCTTCTCCCTTCTCTCCTTATTAGTAATAGTTGTAGATATACCTTTCACAAATATAGAGCAATTTTAAAAATTCTTTCTGCATACGCTTTAAGACTTTTTTTCCAACACCATTTTACTAATGAATTGTAGATTTCTCCAGGGTGAAGTCCTTGAACCATTGTTAAAGGAGAAGAAACGAAAAGTCCTGCTTACTTCACAAATATTTTATTAGAAATAAAATTTTGGACTTCCATTGTCTTTATTTATTTTAAAACACGACGTTTCGGTTAGTAAGTATCTCTAACCGTTATCAAGTGTGAACTGATAACGGTTAGAGATACTTACTAACCGAAACGTCGTGTTTTAAAATAAATAAAGACACTGGAAGTCCGAAATTTTATTTATACACAATCATTGTCTACGAGTTTCAAACCAAAATATTTTATTGTCTAACCACGACGCGTTTCGGTTTTTAAAAAACCATTATCAAGTGGTCTGGTAGACAGTTAAGAATCATCTTTGAAACAAATGAAAAACCGGAACACACAAAAATAAAAAATTAAAAAACATTTAAAATAATCTAAAACAACATACAGATTAAAAATTAGTCAAACGGACATATTATATAAAATACAATTAATTGACAAAGAAGATATAGGTTAAAAATATCTTATATTAACCTATATCTTCTTTGTCAATTAATTGTATTTTATAAAAATTACGTGTTTATGTCCGTTTGACTGATTTATAATCTGTATGTTGTTTTAGACTATTTTAAATGTTTTTTAATTTTTAATTTTTGTGTGTTCCGGTTTTTCATTTGTTTCAAAGATGATTCTTAACTGTCTACCAGACCACTTGATAATGGTTTTTTAAAAACCGAAACGCGTCGTGGTTAGACAATAAAAAAATATTTGTGAAGTAAGCAGGACTTTTCGTTTCTTCACCATTTTACTAGTTCCCCCTTCCTCTCCCTCTGTCCTCCCCACCCAACTGCTAAAGGAGGAGGCACTAAATACATTGTTTAACGGGACGCGTCAGATGAGCTGAATTTGAGATATGTTGAAGGCCAAACCTTCCTGATATTTTTACCAAAAAAAATTGGGGGGGGGGGTCATAGGATTCGTTTTCGAGCTATACTTAATTAAATGCGCGGCACTGAAATATGGAAAAATATGATCTTTTGTAATTTTTTAAAAATAACTTATCGCCAAATAAAAACAAAAAAATGATATTAGTCTTATTTTATTTACAAAAGAGTCCTTTTAGGAATTTTATCAATTTTTAACATATAGTTTGCGTCATATACCTACAGAGTGGCTCAAAATAATTTTAAAAAAATACAGGAAAAATACCTGAGATTTATTACGTATAAAGAAAGGGAACTAAAAATGCATAGTCAAAATTAACTTCACTTGCTTTCATGTGAGTCGTTTTAACTATTCTAGAGTGATGTTTGCATAATAGGGGATGTTATAAGCTAACAGGGTATTTCAAAAAAAAATTAATTTAACGCATGACATATTTACTAATTGTCTACGAAATAGTGTATTTACTGGGATGCGTCAAATGAGGTGAATTTAAGATATGTTTGAACCTAAACCGTCCGGATGCTTGTCTAAAAAAAAATGGGGGGTCATCGGTTTCGTTTTCGAGCTATAATTATTTAAATGCGCCCAATGGATTATGATAAATGTAAGATTTTGTAGTTTTTTGTAATAACTTCTCGTAAAAGAAAAATAAAAAACCAATATGAATTTTATTTTCTTGAAAAAGAAGAGTCTTTTTAAGTATGTTCACATTTTTGACATATAGTTTTCGTCACATATCTACGTAGTGGCTCAAACTATGAATAATTGAAATACAATAATAGTAATAGACTTTTGGAAATGGGTATTTCAAACATTTTTGAAATTCGCATAACATGTGTACTAATTGCCTATGGAATAGTGTGTGGAAAATATGCGTCATATGCACTAAATTTGAGATATGTTAGAGCCTAAACCGTCGTAATACTTGTTTCAAGAAATGGTGGCTGGTGATCGGTTTTGTTCTCGAGTTATACTTATTTAATGCTAGAATATAGGAAATGTGGGGACAAAAAGACAAAAAAGGGGCCTACTCACCCTTTCCGGGGGTTCTGCCAAAAATTTTCAGAAAGCCTGTGAACAAACTTAATTGACAAAAGTTTAAATATCAACTTTTTATCGCTATAAAGCGAAAATCCATAAGAGTATAGCTCAAAAACGAAACCGATGAACCCCTCCCCCAATTTTTTTGAGCAAGTTTCAGGATGGCTCGGGCTCTAACTTATCTCAAATTCACCTGATCTGACGCATCCCGTTAAACACACTATTCCGCAGTTAGTACACTTATTATTTGTTTAATTTAAAAAACGTTTGATTAACCCTATAGGTTTACTACATAAACCAGTATGTATGTAAATATTACTTTACAATAATTACAACGACTCACATTGAAGCAAATTAATTTATTTTGACTATGCATTTTTAATATCATCCCTTTAAGTATATTTAACAAATCCCAGTTATTATTCCTGTATTTCTGTTATTCATATTTTGAGCCACTCTGTAGATATGTGACGAAAACTATAAAAAAATTGAAAACATACTTAAAAAGAGTTTTTTTTTCAACTAAATAAAATTAATATTGGATTTCTATTTGACGAGAAGTTATAGCAAAAACACTACAAAAAGTCACATTTTTCTTTCTTCCAGTGGCGGATTTAAATAGTGACAGCTCGAAAACGAAACCGATGACCCCCAATTTCTTTAAGACGAGTATTTAGACGGCTTGGACCCTAACATATCATAAATTCACCTCATTTAACGCATCCCGGTAAACACACACTATTCCGTAGACAATTAGTAAACGTGTGATGCGTTGAATTAATTTTTTTTTTTGAAATACCCTGTTAGCTCATAACATAACCTATTATGCAAACATCACTCTAGAATAGTTAAAGCGACTCAAAAGTGAAGTTAATTTTGACCATGCATTTTTAGCTCCCTTTCTTTATATTTAATAAATCTCAGGTATTTTTCCTGTATTTTTTTTATTATTTTGAGCCACTCTGTAGGTATGTGACGAAAACTATATGTCAAAAACTGATAAAATTCTTAAAAGAACTCTTTTACTAATAAAGTAAAGCTAATATCAGTTTTTTATTTTTATTTGGCGATAAGTTATTACAAAAAAACTATAAATGGTCATATAACCAATAACCTGATTCATGAAAATACAAAAATAAAAGTTGAAGCATGTCGTACATTATAGATACACCTATCAATTTTGTGCTCAACTGCGACTAGTAGTTACAAGTAAATTTAGCAGTTGGGTGTTCTTTTTATTTAATTTTTTTTTATTTTATTCTGTGACAGCCAAATTTAGGTTTTTTGGCCTTAAATACTATTTTTGACGAAGGTGTAAAAAATTTTTTTCTCTTTCCTAATCACCCCAACTTGATCCAAGACCAGAATCCAAAATTAATGGCCAGAGGTATATCGCCTGAGTTGTTTTCAAATTGATCGAGAAAGTGAAAAGGGTTGCTTTTGAGCTTTTGTTGGATTTAAGGCTTGTTTTCACCCCTTAATTGAAGTTTTGTGAAGGCCTCAACATGTATCTCCTAAAAATAATGTCTCCCCGTAGTAGGACGACAAAATCTGACAATATTCTGATACATACATAACTAATACAGGACAGCGCAGGACATTTAGACTCAAACAGGACATTTTATAGGACATTATATGATACAGGACCGGACTTGCAAATACAGGACGGTCCCGCCTAATACAGTACGAATCTGGGGCACGTTAGCGCGGAAACTGCTGTACCATCTTTTCTTGAAACATTTCAGCCCATATTTGACCTATCTAAAACTCTACTTCGGAATGAGATACGAAACTCAAACTTTGCACAGTCGGACATCTTTCTAGAGTTAACAATACCTCCGAGTTTCATGAACTTCCATAAAGTAGTAAAGTAGTTACGAAATTTTAAAAAACGTCGAAAATGCCTCTCACTCACTCACTGACTCACTCATGTATAGATCATCAAAATTCTACTGTACTTTCAGACATGCTACAAAGCTGAAATTTTGCACATTGATAGATTGTTACTAAACCCTTGGAAAAAATCAAAAAAATTCTAATTTGCTCCCCTCCCCTGTAAAATTATGTAAAAGTAACATTGCCCACTTCCAGAAGCGCCAGACAGCTTAGCTTTGGCAGACTCATAGGAAATATGATGATGATGAAAAAATTTGAATACGCCAAAATTTTAATTTGCTTCCCTCCCCTATACATGTAAGGTTATGTAAAAGCAACATTGCCCTCTTCCAGAAACACTAGAGAGCTGAGCTTTGGAAGGCCGGTAGGAACAATGGAAAAACCCCAAATTTTAATTAACTTCCCTCCCCTATAAATGTAAAGTTATGTAAAGGTAACATTGTGCATTTCCAGAAACGCTAGAGAGCTAAGCTTTGTAAGACTGATAGGAACTATGATAAAACTGTAGGAAAAATTTTTAAAACACCAAAATTTTGATTTACTTTCCTTCATATATATATAATAAAATTCCTAAAAGACTCTTTTTTTAATAAAATAAGACTAATATTTCTATTTCTTCTTCTATTTTTTATTTTTATTTGACGATAAGTAAAAAAACTACAAAATATCACATTTTTCCATATTTCAGTGGCGCGCATTTGAATAAGTATAGCTCGAAAACAAATCCTATGACCATAAGGTCACTATATCACGAAAAGGAACTTCGTGATATAGTGACCTTATATGACCCCCCAATTTTCTTTGGAAAACATATCAGGAAGGTTTGGGCTTCAACATATCTCAAATCCAGCTCATCTGACGCATCCCACAATGTATTTAGTGCCTCCTCCTTTCAAAATAAAGGGTTCTTACTAGTTTGGAAATGTTTTTCTAAACTTGGCTATTACGGCTGCAAATAACTCTTAAGCGACCCTCACACGATCAGTATTACTGACAGTATTTTTATACATGTCTTTATTTGTCAAAAGGTATAAACAAAGACATATAGAAAAAAACTGTCAGTAATACTGATCGTGTGAGGGCCGCTTTAGGCACAGTGGTAAATTGAACATAAACAAGTTTGGCTGAAATAGCAAAGTTTAAAAAAAACATTTCCAAACTAATAAGAAACTTTCATTTTCAAATTTGTATTGGAGAACTTGCCTTTACTTTTATCTCAATTCTTTTTACGGAATACCACTTTCTCGTATTTGGCTTTTTTTACACAAAATGTTTTTGTTGTGATTGTCATATTTTCAAAACTTGCTTAGTACAATTTTTTGCGACTGTTTCAGCTGGCTCTTATACTTACTTGTTTTGAAGTCACGTGATTATGGTGCCTATATACGCAAGCACGAGCAAATATCTAAAAAATATAGCAGTAAACTGGAATAGTCTGGCCATTAGAAAAATGTGTCTACAATTCTAAAAAATAAAGAAAATTTTGTACAGGTGCATTCGTCACTTAACAATTTTTTAAAAAAATCAAAAATCACGAGGTTACTTACTATAACTGTGTGAACGTATCAAAAATAAGAAAAAAAAAGTTGCACCGATTTAAAAAAGAAATTTACAGTGTGTAAATGTTAACAAAGTATAAAAGGCAACTTTATAGGGATATTGTCAACCACGGACACCGGTGTTTCGGAAAAAGGCATTTCCTTCCTCAGCGTGGCTTGCCTGACCCAAGGTAGAACAAACTGACTACAAGATACAAGGTAAATAAAAAAAAATTAAAAAATAGGTGGTGGCCAGCCGATTTAGTTTTCTTTATAACTATAACTAAGTTTTTGGAAAAACAACATTTTAAGAAAGAATTAATTTCAAAAACTATTTTTGTAAAAACTTATTATAAATTAGTTTTTTGAAGAACTACTTACTTTTTAAAAAAGTATTTTTTTGTTGGACATTGTTTTTACAAAATGTTGATGGTCCACACACCGGTTAGGACACGTTTGCGATCAATTGACCACGGTTAGGGTTAACATAGATTTTATTCCAACAAGAGGATAGGTGAGCTATGATTTAAGAAAAAATAGGTTAGATTAAAATTAAACAAAAATTCTCGCGGCGAATTGTTCTTGCGGGGAATCAGCCGGCGGCGAATTGTCCCCGCGGTCAATCAGCCCGCTGCGAATCGCCCGCGGCCAATTATTCCCTACCCATATTTTAATGCGTCAAAATAAGAAAAAAAGTTTATCTCATGCATGGGAGGCAAAATTTTTTTGTTTTCGAGACACAGAACATCAAAATTTGACGTTTTTTAAACTTTTTTGGTTTTAATTTCTTTAAAAAGCACTGCAAATATATGACATTTGATGAGGTCATGTATCAAAACAAAAACAACAATCAGATGTAAAAATTATTTTGAAAAAAGTTATGGTGGCAAATCTGTTCTTTTTTTGTCAAAAACTTTGATAAACGCCATAACAAACGTAATATTTTTGTTGATGATATATTTATATTATTAGAAAAAAGTTTCTAGCGAGACATGACAATAACGTATCATTGATATTTTTCTAAAAGTCTATGGAAGCGAAAAGAAACAGTTATTTTTATAAATTTTTAACTAATTTTTGGAGGAAAATTTGACAGCTTGTATCTCCTCAACACAAAAATCCAATTTCTAGAAAACTAGGTGTTGACTAAAAACTTTTTATTTTTATTTTGGCCACTTCTATCACCCTTTTAAATATTGTAAGTCCTGCCGTTTAAAATATCTTTATCTACTTGTTTGTAACGACCAACGCGCAACTCAAAAACTGCTTGCTTGATTTTAATGAAATTTGGTACCTCGGTTGGCTTTGGATGTAGATGGTCCCATTTAAAAATGAACAAAATGCAATGTAATGGACATAAGCCAAAAAAAAAGGCTGAGATAGTATTGTATGCTTAGGTGTCCATAAATTGGCAAAGTATTTCGATTTGCAGACATTTTGAATTTTTTTAAAATTAGATTAAAAAAAAAAAACAATTGCGCATCGCACCTACTATTAGTTTTTACTTATAGTTATTATTCAAATTAAAAAATTGTAAAAATAAACATATTTAAATAATTATACGATATATTGTGTGGTAATAAATTCCTCTGTTTTGGTAAAATTTGTAAACAATGTGTACCATTTTATTATGCATTGTTTGTTTAATTTAAAATTAGGTTAATGTTATGTATTGTTTATAGAGTTATTTCATTAAACATGCTAGTACAAACTTTATAATGAATGATATGGGTAATCTTATACCTATATACGGCACTTTCCTTTTTGGAACAAACTTCAAATTTTTGCCGAAAAAGTTTTTGTATCAACAAAAATTGTTGTAAACTGAACGTGTCAGACTTTAAACTATTATGTGTCACCACGACAAGTCTCTATTCCATGCAACAGCGTGCTTTTCACCATATCTTCATATGTGGTAATTTTTATTTTTTATTTTTTTTTATTTAGTCGGTTTAGAACGTTTTTCTACGTTGTCCGACGCCTATTCTCCACCTCCTTCGATCCTGACAATCATCTTCTGTCAGATTTTTTTGACTCATTGATCTTTGGATTGACTGTTGCCATTCTAGTTTAGGACGCCCTCTTTTTCTGCGCCCTATTGGTTGCCATTCTAGGACCTGCTGTGGTAATCTTTCGTCGTTCATCCGTTGTACATGGCCGTACCATATCAGTTGTCTTTTAGTGATGTCATCCGTTCTGCTTCCTTCGATTCCCATTCTTTCTTTTATGGTCTCATTTCTTATGTGATCTGTTCTAGATATTCTCATTGATCTTCTTATTGCATCCATTTCGACACTTTCCATTTTTGTTTTGTATTTTTCTGTTACGCGACAAGTCTCTATTCCATACAACAGCGTGCTTTTCACCATTGTTTCATATATGTTAAATTTTACATACTTTTTTATCTCTCTGCTCCATAAAATCCTGTTAAGACATCCAATAACCTTTTTTGCTTTTACTATTCTTTTTTCCAGTTCTTTACAGTCTGTTCCTGTCTTATCAAATGTGACACCCAAGTATACATACTCATTGCATGGAGATATTACTTGTCCATTGTCTAGTTCTAACTCACTGGATTCGTTTCCAATACATAAGTACAGTGTCTTGTCCACGTTCACTGTTAATCCCCACTTTTGGTATTCTTCCATTAACCCTCTCATCATACACTCCATATCCTCTTTATCATTAGCTACAATTACTTGGTCGTCAGCAAACTGTAGGTTGTATATGGTAAATCGGTCGTTAAGTTGTATTCACATGCTGTGCACTTTCCGTTTCCAGTTTTTTAGAGCTACTGCGATATATATTTTAAAAAGAGTTGGAGAAATACAACATCCCTGTCTTAAGCCTTTTGTTACCAGGAATTCTTTTGAAAGTCGGTAAATTTTACATTATTTTTTATCTCTCGGCTCCATAAAATACTGTCAAGACATCCAATATTTTGCTTTTACTGTTCTTTTTTTTCAGTTCTTTACAGTCTGTACCTGCCTTATCAAATGTTTCCAATACATAAGTACTGTGCCTTGTCCATGTTCACTGTTAACCCCCACTTTTAGTATTATTCCGTTAACTTTCTCATTATCATTAGCTACAATTACTTGGTCGTCAGCAAACTGTAGTATATATATGGCAAATCGGTCGTTAGGTTGTATTCCCATACCGTGTACTTTACGCTTCCAATTTTTTAGAACTACTGCGATATATATTTTAAAAAGATTTGGAGAGATACAACATCCCTGTCTTAAGTCTTTCGTTACCAGAAATTCTTTTGAAAGTCGATTTCTAATTTTAATTTTATATTTAGACCCTTTGTATAATTCTTTTATCGCGTTTATGTATGTATGATTGATATTAGTTTGCTGTTTACTGACCATAATTTTTTTATTGGATTGGTATCATATGCTTTTTGAAGGTCCACAAAGGTAACATAAGTCCAAATTTTTTTTTGCAAATAATTAAAAAATAAGATATTATGTTAGATATTAGTTACCTACCTATTATTATTGAAATTATAAATAATGTATCATACCTAGTTTACATATTTTCTCTTCTAATGGCAAAGATGAAAATTTAATTGTTTTTAAATATTGCACGCTAATGCAATCAGAATTAGAATCGTTGAAATCAAAACAAACCGCCAGCGCCCGAACGATAATGCCAAATTAGTGGTGTCCAAAATTCACTCGCCTTTGTAAATATACTTTTGGGTATAAGAATTTTGTTTTATTTTAATATTTTTCTCGCGTTTATACGTTCGTATTTGTCTTTAAGAATTTTGGCGAATGCGATTGAAAACTTTATTTTATTTTACTTTCTGAGCATGTTCAATTGCATCTTCGCGCACTCAACCAGTTGAATTTGTACATTGGGGGTGTGCGCGCTTCGATATATGACAATTGCTGTCGAAAAATCACTTCTGTGTGAAAGACGTCACGAACAACACGCTGCAAAAACAGGGGTAAGTGCATCTTCAACTGTTCGTAATTATTTTCAGTTCAGATTTCATAATTAATTAAATTATTCGCAGGTGATTGGTAAACTAATTTTATGAACCAGCAATCTAATTAATTTTTCGCTTTATACCAATCATTTTTGGCCCTACGAGCCGAACGCGTTTGAAAGTTTTTATTCGCTTCGCTAATAATAAAAAGTATAATAGGTTTTTTTCATTTTTCAACGTGTTTTGGTTTCCCGTCTTTGACGATTTATAAATAGGTAATTTGTTTCGGAGAAATAAATTCAAGGTCATTGAATATGAGCTTATCATTCCAGTTTTTCTTTAACATTCTTTCCTAAAATGAGTAGTAGGTTTTAGGCAGGTTACATATACATAAACAATTGCACGTAATTTATCGGCATATGATATAGGCTTACCAGTAGGTCCTATCTGCATTTTATTTTATTACTGCTGCTTTAGTTTAGAACTTTTATTGCAGCTTTATGGGTGCCATAGTATTATTTATTGTGTAAAGAGGTTTATAATTTAAGCTTCTTACTTGCCTATATTTACAAATTATTGGGATCGCTAGTAGATAACTCGCTATTGCATGTCGCTAAGTTAATTAATTATCGCTAATTCGCACCGCGCAATTCCCCTTAACTATTAAAAAATATTTCGCTTTTATTTATTAGTAAATATAAATAAATAGTTCGTTTTCGCTCTTATTAACTAACAAAGGTAAATAAATAATTCGCTATTTTCACCGTTACTTAATTTATAAAAATTTATTAATTCGCTAAAATAATATGGTTAAATTCAATTAAAAATTATATTATTAATAATTCGCTTTCCCTTTTATTTATTAGTATCACTAAATAAATTGATAATTTTACCAATAATTGATTTTAATAAATTGATTTTATTTGGCTAAATTGTTAAAAATACCGCGTAATATCCCTAAATTGCTAAAAATAATTAAAAACTTAGTTTTGCTTTTCTTTATTATACCCATCTGCATTAAATAAAGGATCATCATGTCCGCGGCTAAGATTAAATCGTATAAGACCCTTCGCACAATGTGTCATAATCAAATGAAAGAATTAAAAACTTTTGCTGACTCGGCTTCTGATGCTGACGAGACGGCTAAACTTCAGTTTAAAATTATGTACGCTCAAATTGATCAAGTGGTTAACGATTTTGCTAAATATCATCAAAATCTTATATCTTTAATGTCAGCGACCGACGATTTTGAAATTGATACCGAAGAAGGAGTGAGAAAAGACTTTGAATACTTACGATCTTACAATTACGCTAAGTATACCGCGCTGTTTGAAAAGCCAACACTGAAGGTTGAAACCGACGCATCCTCTGCTTCGGGACTATCTAGTGGTAATCGACCGCCAAACTTGACTAATTTGAAAGTTCCAAAATTTTCCGGCGATATTAGACAATTTAGAAATTTTATGGACATGTTTAATGCGCTAGTTGACAACACAAATATTTCGAATATAGAGAAATTTAACCATCTTTTAAACTCCCTAGAGGGACCCCCGCTAGCACTGGTGCAATGCACACCTTTAGCCGCCGCTAATTATTCAATTGCTCTCGAATCGCTAAAAAACCGCTACGATAACAAACGGCTTATTGCTTTTTCACATTTAAAAACAATGGATAATGTTCCTTACGTAACAAATTCTAAAAATTCAAAACAATTGCGCACACTAGTTGACGTATATAGTGAAAATCTCTCCGCCCTTAAGGTACTTGGTTTTCCCACAGATGATTGGTCTTTTTTGCTATACTATAATTTCAGTAAACATTTAGATCAGGAGACCATGACGCGATTTGAACTTGAACTTAATGATCCATCTCAAGTTCCTACTTTTGACGATTTAAAGAATTTTGTACTAAAACGATGTAACGCTATAGAAGCGGTAGAATTTTCAACTAAAACTGATTTTTCTTCACCTTTAAAAACAGACACAAAAAATAGATTTTCTTCTAATCAGTCAAAACCTAGACAAACTTCTGCATTTTTTGGTAATGCAAGTCGAAATAATAATACAAAGTTAAATAATTCAAATCAATCTTGTCTTTTATGTCAATCACGTGACCATAATATTTACAGATGCTTAGAATTTAAAAATAAAAATTCCTCTGAACGTTTTCAGTTAGCTAAAGACAACAACTGGTGTCCTAATTGTTTAAGTGGGCAACATAACCTAGCTTTATGTCAATCGCAGTCTGTTTGTCGTTACTGTCAATCTAATAGACATCACTCTCTTTTACATATTTTTAAAAATAACAACAATTACAGTCCACATACTTCTAACCGCACGAATCTTGAAAATAATTACAATTCTAATGTACGACCCCCCTTTTATAATTCGCAATACAATAACCCGCAAAGTTCTTCACAAAATAATTCGCCTGCTGTTAATGGTAATATCTCGCCTCAGCAAAATAATTCGCCAACCTCTCGCGCTTTTCAGCAACCGCCACAAACAGGTATGGAAAATTTACCTCAAAATTCGCAAAATACCTTAAATTACTTCTCCAATTCGCACGCTCAGAATACAATTTTATCTACCGCTATTATCGAGGTTATGGATTCTCGTGGCATTTTTCAAAAAGCTAGGGTTATTCTTGATTCTGGCTCAGAATGCAGTTACGTCTCTTTGAAGTTTTTCAAAAAACTTTCACTTCCACGCTATAGTTTATCCCTTTCTATTCAAGGATTAGGATCTATGAATGAAGTTACCTCTCAGGGAGGAGTAACTTGTATTATCAAACCGTATAATCAAACGGAACCACGCATGTCAGTCGACGCTGTGATCTTACCCAAGTTGTGTTCGGAAATTCCTAGCACTTATTTAGGTAATATAGATACTTCTGATTTTCAAAATGTACCCCTCGCGGACCCTACGTTCCAAGAACAACCTTTCCAAGATAATACGCCTCCGCAATTTGATTTTCATGCAACGCGCTCATTGGCTTTAAGAAGATTTTTTTCGCTTGAAAAACGCTTAATTTTAAATCCTAATATTTATAAAAAATATTCAGATACTATTCAAGAATATATTAACAATGATTATCTTGAAATTATTCCTGACGAAGAAATAAATAAAAACTCTTTTTACTTACCCCATCATTGCGTAGCCAAGGGTGACAATATTCGAATTGTTTTCGACGGATCGTCTCGTCCAAATCAAAATTCACCCTCGCTAAATGACACCCTTCTTACGGGGCCAAAACTTCAAAAAGAAGTTTTTGCTCTACTTCTCAGTTTTCGTATTTCTTCTGTGGTCTTTACTTGTGATCTTAAAAGCATGTTTACACAAGTTTTAATTGCCCCTATTCATAGGGATTTTCAAAGAATAATATGGAGATTCACTCCCAACGAGCCCATAAAAGACATGCGTTTTAAACGGGTCACTTTTGGTCTGAGCTCTTCTCCATATCTCGCTAACCGCGTCATTGCTCAATTAGCACAGGATGAAGGAAACAAGTTTCCTCAAGCTCGTGAGGTACTCAAAACCTCAATTTACGTTGATGATTTAATTTGTAATGCAAATAACCTCTCAGAAGCTAGAAATTTACGCGATCAACTTATAGAACTATTGGGAAACGGTGGGTTCGAACTTAGAAAATTTGCAAGCAACAATAAGTCATTTTTACAAGACCTTCCGGAGTCTTACTTGCACTCAAACTCGTTTAATTTCGATTCAGAATCTGAAACAATAAAAATTTTAGGCTTACAATGGATTCCTTGTAAAGATATTTTTACCTATCGCCAGAGAACATATAATATTTCTTCGATGCTATCGCGTAGATCCATTGGAACGAGAATGTACAAAACGCACGATTCTGTCAGAAATTGCAAGATGCTTTGATCCACTAGGATGGCTCTCACCTCTGAGCCTGTTCTCCAAAGATCTATTGCAGCTTCTGTGGAAACAAAAATATGACTGGGACCAGGAAGTTTCCCCCTTTATACGCCAACGTTGGTTAAAATATAAATCTGAGTTAGGCCTTATTCAAAACTTTTCTTTACCGCGACGTTTTATTATTGATAATTTTACAGAATGTCAACTTCACGCTTTCTGTGATTCGTCAGAAAAAGCTTACGCTAGTATAGCGTATTTTCGCGTTTTACAAAATAATAAAATCTGCACTTTTCTCATTGCTGCTAAAGCAAAAATCGCTCCGGTAAAAACAATTTCAATCCCGAGATTAGAGCTAGTAGCCGCTGTTTTACTGGTTGATCTTGTTTCCGCAATTTTAAAAATTCTAGGAGATAAAATTAAAATTTCTAAAATTTTCGCGTGGTCAGATTCCACAATCGCTCTTAGCTGGATTAAAAATCCCCCTTATAGATACAAAACATTTGTCGCCAACCGGGTTGCGAAAATTCAAAATAAACTACCAGCTGCAATATGGCAGCATGTACGCACAAATGATAATCCCGCAGACTGTGCAACAAGAACTTTGTTGCCGTCAGAATTGTTAAATACGCCCCTTTGGTGGTGCGGTCCAGATTGGCTTTCAATGCCTGATGAGCATTGGCCACCAAGCATTTATTCTGAACCATTGGATTCGGACGAAGTTCTTGGTGAAGAAAGGAAAATAACTTTGGTCGCATTTACAGAAAACACGTTTTTTGATATTCTTTTAAACAAATATTCTTCGCTTTCTAAAATTCAAAGGATAATCGCTATCTGGTATCGTTTTATCTGCTTTAAAAGAAATCTTGCTTATCGTACTGGACCCATAGTCCTGTCAGAACTTAATCTCGCTCTTATTTTTCTGATCAGGCATGTTCAAACAGTCACATTTTCTCAAGAAATCTCAAATATTAATGCGAAAAAACGCATTTCAAAGCCTTTTAGAAAGTTAGACGCTTTTCTTGATAATAAAAATATATTGCGGGTTGGAGGTCGCCTCCGATATTCTGATCTTTCATATGACCAGAAACACCCGATTCTTTTACCACGACAACATAGATCAACTACGCTCCTCATTGAACACTATCATAAATCTTATTTGCACCCAGGTTTGCAAACTTTACAGTTCTTAATTTTTCAAAATTTCTGGATATTATCTCCTAAGCGGGCGATAAGAACCGTTATCGCTAACTGTAAAAATTGTTGGCGACTTAATCCGAAACCTTTTGAACCAAAAATGGGAAACTTACCCAAATTACGCATATCTGCTGTCAAAAGTTTTACCGTAGTCGGTTGTGACTATGCGGGTCCAATATCCATATCATTAAGCAGAAAAGTTCGCGGAAATAAAACGCTTAAGGCTTGGATCTGCATATTCGTTTGCTTCTCTACCAAGGCTCTTCATATCTAATTAGTTTCGGATTATTCTAGCGAAGCTTTTCTGTGTGCTTTAAGGCGTTTTATGGCACGTCGAGGAAGGGTCTCAAAAATAATATCAGACCAAGGAACTACGTTTAAGGGTGCAAATAAGGAATTACAGATAATATTTAAACAAGCGGCAGCCGCGGAATCCATTGAGTGGTTTTTTCACCCCCCAGGGGCGCCACACTTTTCTGGATTAGCAGAAAGTGGAGTAAAGGCGGTAAAAACGCATTTGTATCGCGTTATCGGAAGCCAGATTTTAACGTACGAAGAGCTTTATACGGTCTTAGTACAAGTGGAAGCGCTATTAAATTCTAGACCATTGTCTCCTTTATCTAGCGACCCCAATGATTTGTCTGCGTTGACACCAAATCATTTTTTGACTCTAGAACCTGTTTGTAGTTTACCCGATCCTGATGTAACCAGTATCAAACTAAACCGCCTCTCTAGATGGCAGATGATCCAAAGATTACATCAGGACTTTTGGGCGCGTTATTCTAAGGAATATTTACATACACTGCAGCAGCGGTCCAAGTGGCTGGAACCCACTTGTCCCGCCCCTGCTATAGGTACTATGGTACACATAAAGTCGGATAATTTACCACCGACAAAATGGTCGCTTGGTAGAATTATTGCCCTTCACCCAGGTGAAGATCAAATCTCACGTGTTGCCACTGTGCGCACTGTCTCAGGAATATTTCAAAGACCTCTGGTAAAGCTATGTCCTTTACCGATGGACTTTGAACCTGAAAACATTTAAAAATTACATCAATGTAATTTTTAGGCGGGCAGAATGTCCAAAATTCACTCGCCTTTGTAAATATACTTTTGGGTATAAGAATTTTGTTTTATTTTAATATTTTTCTCGCGTTTATACGTTCGTATTTGTCTTTAAGAATTTTGGCGAATGCGATTGAAAACTTTATTTTATTTTACTTTCTGAGCATGTTCAATTGCATCTTCGCGCACTCAACCAGTTGAATTTGTACATTGGGGGTGTGCGCGCTTCGATATATGACAATTGCTGTCGAAAAATCACTTCTGTGTGAAAGACGTCACGAACAACACGCTGCAAAAACAGGGGTAAGTGCATCTTCAACTGTTCGTAATTATTTTCAGTTCAGATTTCATAATTAATTAAATTATTCGCAGGTGATTGGTAAACTAATTTTATGAACCAGCAATCTAATTAATTTTTCGCTTTATACCAATCAAGTGGTGTGCAAATACTATCTACTCGATACTTTAATATCTGATACATGGGCGGATTCGAAGTAATCGAATATCCTTCGACGCCAAATATTCGTTACTCGAATCCCGAATAGGACCGAAGACGAAGTGTTACTTTCGTATCAATTGTATCGGCATCGGCCGTATGAGTAACGAGTTTGGAGTACTTGTAATCATTTGGACCAATATTTATATATTGGATTTACCGATAATATAATATAAATAATAATAAAATCTAATACTCGAATAGGAAGTATCAGTATCTCCTCAATACTTGGAAAAATAGTTGCACGTCACTATGCCAAATTGTCTAAGTGCACTAATTAAAAGTGCCCTTGAGCTCCTCTAACATGCAACACGAACCATGGGTGCGGGGAGCGTCACGGGGGTGCGGGCGGCATCGAGGCTAGTTTTTGCACAGATTTTGTGCTAGGCACTGCCGCAGGAAGGTTCAGATTCTATGTACTGTAAAATTCTATTAGGACATGTCGTCCTCTCTTTCTATATTTCGTAATTAGAATGCGACACAACATCTACGGAGCAAATAAAAGTGAATAATTAGATTCGAACTAACTATATAGCGCATCCGCCAGCATGCACCGCAGGTGGTTTGAATACGAATACAAACACATACATACCGGGTATTATTTTTTCTAGATAATTTTTCCAGTCTTTAGTGAATTCCGTTTGGGGTAATTATTAATTAAAGTTTAGTATTTTTTTAAGTAAAATTTGGGAGTGCACGAGCACATGTGCACTTATGGAGAAACCACCACTGCATAAGTCTCTATATTTCTAGCACTCCTATTCTCAATTACTGGTTTAAGACAAAAAAATCTTATCACTACAAGATCTGCCTGCACGAAACCCACTTTGCTCTTCTTCTTCTTGTTCATGAAAATCATTCTCTATTGGATCTCTAAGAATACCACCGTATAAATCTACTTAGAGGACTAGTTACTGAAATTCCTTTGTAATTGTTGCAATCCAGCTTGTTTTCTTTTTTTCGAATATCGAATCGAATATTTTCAATCTACAAAATATTTATTTCTTAATTCACTACTGTGGTTTTCTTGTCAAAACAAGGTATCTAATTCAAGATACCCTCTAATTCGTTCAAGCCCATCAAATTGTTTATAAGAGTATACAGGAGGGAGTTCAGTACTCAATCACCCCTCAATTTTTTTTTGTATAGGTACGCCATTGTAATATGTGCTGGAGGGATTATAACCATAACCTATAGTCTAATATACAAATTGTTAAATATTTATTAATGCAATGGCTGACTGTATTTGTGTTTAAACAAAACATTCGGCGCGGCGTAGTATTTTGATTTATTTGGAAAAAAACAACAATATTGATGGAAACATGCACATACATACCTACAATATAACACCATTGGCGTAACCATCTTCTTAATATATATATCGCAGTATCTAAAAAACTGGAAACGTAAAGTGCTCGACATGGGAATACAACTTAACGACCGATTTACCATATACACACTACAGTTTGCTGACGAACAAGTAATTGTAGCAAATGATAAAGAAGACATGGAGTATATAATGAGAAAGAAACGGGAGAATAACAAAAGTGGGGATTAACAGTGAACGTGGACAAGACAGTAGTTCAGTACTTTGTTTGAAACTCGTAGACAATGATTGTGTAGAAATAAAATTTCGGACGTCCATTGTCTTTATTTATTTTAAAACACGACGTTTCGGTTAGTAAGTATCTCTAACCGTTATCAAGTGTAAACTAAACAATCTAGTCTCTAGGCTACTACTTATACTACTTGGTGTGCAGTCAGGTGTGACGGCCCGCCCCCTTTTTTAATCCTAAGACGCCTGTTTTCCTTAAGGAGTGGTTTCCATATGTTTGGTATGTCCGTGCTTGGTTGACTGAAAACTTCTTTATTCTGCATTATATACGCAGCTTCAATAAACTTTCGTTTTCGCCAATGCGACTCCTTATGTAAAACTTTAGCTTCTGACCACTGAATCCTGTGATCATTTGACCATGCATGATCTGCTAAACCGGATTTTTTCAATATCCCCTAATTGGGTACTTTTTAGATGTTCATTTACTCTAACCTGAAGAGGGCGTTTCGTTTCACCTACATATGATTTACCACACTCACACGGGATTTGGTAAATACATTCCTTATTATTTGAGGGATTGTCTGGTTTTGTTTTAGTTACAAAACTTCTTATCGTATTTCCCGAAGAAAATACTGTTTTTATATTATAGTGTTTAGCTATTCGTCTTATGTTTTCTGAAATCCCTTGAACATATGGAATGTTAATAACACCTAACGGATTATTATTTTGAGAATTTGGTACATTTAGTTTGTTTTTAATTTTAAATATCGTTGAGTTTATTAATTTCTCGGAATAACCATTCTGTTGTAAGTCCTTTTTAATGTTGTTAATTTCTGTGGTTAATTACTTATATTTACGGCTCTTAAATACAAACTTCTTATAACTCCTTGTTTTGTTGCAACAGAATGATCAGACTTAAAATTTAGGTACTGTCCCGTGTGTGTAGGTTTCCTATATACAGTGGTTTGAATGTTTCTGTCTAATCGTTTGACAAGAAAATCCAAAAAAGGTAAGGCCGAATCTTTTTCAATTTCCATGGTGCACTTGATTGTTGGTCGAATACCGTTTAAATGGTGTAGAAAATTTTGTAGTTCGTCATCATTTTCCGGCCATATAATAAATGTGTCATCCATGTATCGTAGCCATAGTTTTGGTTTGACTCTTGCTGTGTTGATCGCATGGCCCTCGAACCACTCCATGTAGATGTTTGCTACCACTGGCGAAAGAGATGAACCCATTGGGAGTCCATCATTTTGCGCGTAAAACTTATCTTTCACTTGAAAGTAAGAGTTACGGAGACAGAGCACCAAAAGATCCATCACCCCCTCCACCGATAGCGTTGTTCTCTCGTGAAGTGTATCATCAGTTTGTAATTTGTTTTTAATGATACTGAGTGACTCATTTATTGGCACGTTGGTGTAGAGACTTTCTACATCAAAACTTACAAATCTATCGCTGGGATCTAATTCGATACCTTTTAAAACCTCCACAAAATGTTCCGAGTTTTTGACAAAAGATTCGGACTTACCCTGTAGTGGTTGAATTATGTCCAAGTAGTAGCCTAGAGACTAGATTGTTTAGTTTACACTTGATAACGGTTAGAGATACTTACTAACCGAAACGTCGTGTTTTAAAATAAATTAAGACAATGGAAGTCCGAAATTTTATTTCTAGTAGTTCAGTACTTATGTATGGGAAACGAATCCAGTGAGTTAGAACTAGACAATGGACAAAGAATATCTGCATGCAATGAGTATGTATACTTGGGTGTCACATTTGATAAGACAGGAACAGACTGTAAAGAACTGGAAAAAAGAATAGTAAAAGGGTATTGGATGTCTTAACAGTATTTTATGGAGCAGAGAGATAAAAAAGAATGTAAAATTTAACATATATGAAACAATGGTGAAAAGCACGCTGTTGTATGGAACAGAGACTTGTTGCGTAACAGAAAAATACAAAACAAAAATGGAAAGTATCGAAATGGATGCAATAAGAAGATCAATGAGAATATTTAGAATAGATCACATAAGAAATGAGATCATAAAAGAAAGAATGGGAATCGAGGGAAGCATAACGGATAACATCACTAAAAGGCAACTGATATGGTACGGCCATGTACAACGGATGAACAACAAAAGATTACTAAAGCAGGTCCTAGAATGGCAACCAATAGGGCGCCGAAAAAGACAGCGTCCGAAACTAGAATGGCAACAGTAAATCCAAAGATCAATGAATCAAAAAAACTTGAAAGATGATGATTGTCAGGATCAAAGGAGGTGAAGAATAGGCGTCGGACAACGTAGAAAAACGTTCTAAACCGACATATTAGTAGTAGTGACCATCAGGGTTTTGTTACATAAAGGAAGGTTTTCGAGCTGGTAAATGTGGATTTATGATGTTCAGAACTTTATAGAGAAAATAGCAAAACACCAGATGTTTCTTTGATGGCACTTTTAACAGAACATTTGACGAGTCGTTAAATACCGAGATGAATTCCATCAAAGGAGCATGCGCCAAAATTAACGTCAAAATGTCTAATTTAAATTATTGGCGCGAATACCGTGATTGGCGCGAGCTCGAAGAGCTTAACGTATAATAAAAAATTCAAGGTATAAAATAATGGTCAATTCTAATTTTTAGGTATGATTTTATATCGGTACCGGGTGGTTTTTTATAACCGGAGCACTCAGCAACTTTATAATTGAAAATAAATTGAGATTTTTTTAGTTAATTATGACAACTTTAAAACGAGTCGTTAAATACCGAGATGAATTCCAAGACGTGCGCAAGCGTTGATCTGTCACTTCTGCCAACCAATCAACTGAGAGATATTTCAGTATTGTTTTATACAGCAAAACTCTAATAATTCCCAGTTCTTTTTGATGAAAATTCCTCGTTTTTGTGCTGTGAAAATGACGATCGTGTGAAAATGCCGGTGACGTGCAAGTTGTGTAACAAATTATTTAGTGCCCAATTTAATTTGAATAAACACTGTCAAAGTAAACATGGCATACAAAAACAAAGGTCTTCCTATGCAGAAAGTGTTTTTATGTTTAGATGCCTAGAATGTAAATGCTCCTTCCCAAAAAACTTGGATCTGTGTGATCATTTGAAATACAAACACAATCAGGAAATACTCGAAGAAACATTGGAGTTTAAGAGCTTAGAAGGTAACTTATTACAAAAATTATAATCTTTTACATCAAATGGCTAGTAGTGCAGATAGTGGAGTTTTGTTTAAAAAGTCTATGCTTGTTTCTTCATATAGCAAAATAAAATAAGAATTCAACAGTTAAGTCATTCAAAGTGGGTACTTGAACTAATTCGGGCCATATTCTTATTTACTTAAGTATTGTTCATACTCGCCTTAATCACAATTTTAGTTTTAATTTTTGAAAACCTAACTTATATAAGTATATGTCACTGTCTTGTTTGAAAAAAAAAGTTGAGACTCTCAATCATATTGAGACAGAGATATGAGTTATAACCGAGGTTATAACAAAAATTAGGACTAAAATTTAAACTTTATAAACCCTGCATAGCAGGATTGTTATTTAGGTATGGTTCTCAGTTCTCGTACCAATTGTTTTTTTTATTTGTAGATTTTCAATCGTGGAAATATGATATTGAAAACAGGAAAAGTGCAATTATGTGGTTCTCACTGGACAAAAACGACTAAAGTCATCAGACCTAATCAAGTATTTTATATGCAGTAGAAGTGGTAAATTGATTTATATTTTAAATTGTTTTTAAAAAGTTTTCTCCATGCACACAGTAGCAATTTTAAATTAAGTAGTACTCATTCCAGTATTTCCAAGAGTATTTCCAATTTTATCATTGTGTCCTATTTACTTTCACAGTTGCTCTGTTTATTTTTAGGAAGTGATAGGAATTCAAAAGATATGGTCAATAGGAAGAGAAATGTGAAAACACAAGGTTCCTCAAAATTAGGCTATCATTGCATTAGCAGAATAACATTGAAAATGGACAGTAACAAATTTGTAGTCCATAGAATAATTACCCATTATGGCCATTCTTTAGATATTGAGCATTTAAGAATAAGTAGTGCTGAGAAAAAAGAAATTGCAGTAAAACTGGTAGAAGGAGTTTTGAGGGAAAGGTAAAAAATTAAGTTGATTTGTATTACAAGTTACATATCAGGCAATAATTTTAAAAATTTTTAGGATCTTAGATGACACAAGGAATAAAATAGGTGCTGACATAAAAAGAATTGATATTTTGACAACACAGGACTTAAATAATATAGGTAGGAGCTACAATATTGAGCAAAATGATGGAGTAAAGTACAAAAATGATGCGGTTAGTGTAGAGTTCTGGGTGGAGGAATGCAAATCTTTGGAAATCAACCCAGTATTATTTTACAAGTCCCAAGGGGAACCCTTAGATAATTTTGTGGATTCAGATTTTTGCTTAATTATTATGAACGACATACAAAAGTCGCTTCTCAAACAGTTTGGTGAAAACATTATAGCTATTGACAGCACTCATGGCCTCAACAACTATGATTTCGAATTAACTACTCTTATGATAGTAGATGAGTTTGGTGAGGGCTTTCCGGTTGCTTTCATGTTTACCAACAAAAAAGACACTTTGGTTAATTTAATATTTTTCAGTAAAATCAAGGAAGCAGTTGGTATAATCAAATGCAATACGTTCATGTCTGATATAACAGGCACATTCTATAACGCTTGGATTCAGGTTATGGGTTTGCCTAATCATCAACTCTATTGCTCGTGGCATGTAGACAGAGCGTGGCGCACAAATTTAAACAAAATTTCAGATAAAACAAAGAGGATTTTGGTTTATAAAACTTTAAAATTTTTGCAAAAAAACACTGATTTCAATAATGCAGATACATTTCATGAACAATTGAAAGTTGCCATTAATAACCTTTTAAGTGACGCTGATACTAAAATATTTGGTGAATATTTTCTAAAAAATTATTATAATAATTTCCAAAAGTGGGCCTATTTTTTTCGCCAGAACTGTGGTATAAACACGAACATGATATTAGAAAGTATGCATAAAGTCATCAAATACTTTTACCTAAAGAGAAAACAAGTTAAAAGGTTAGACAAAGGGCTACATGCGACTCTCAAATATTTGAGGGATAAAACTATAGATAGATTAATAAAACACACTAAAGGCAAACGAAATCGCAAAAGCCATGACAATTTTAAGAGTCATAGATTAGCAGTTTGTTCTAGCTTTAATATTAATAACCAGGGTCCAGGATTATGGGATATAACTAACAATGACAATACATATAATGTTAAAAAATTATCGTTGGAAAAATGTTGTAACTTTGTATGTCAATTTTGTGATATATGTGTTCACCAGTACAGTTGTACATGCGCTAATTATTTTATTAATACAAATATTTGTAAACATATTCACTATGTGGTTTTAAATAGTTCAGAAAAAAATATTGTAAATATATCATCTTCACCTTCAAATTTACTGGTAGAAGAAGCTGGTGTAGTAAAGGAGGTAGATGAAGTTGGTGCAGTTAATGAGTGTTTAGGTTTTTTTAGTGCAACTAACAGTCAAAATGCAAATAGATGTGATCGAAAGGATAAAGTTTTAAAAGAAATATCAAGTCTAAAAATATTAGTTCATAATTATGAATTTGATCATTTAAGTGACAATGTCTTTCAACAAATAATTAGTAATATACACACAACTAGAAATTTACTTCAACTATCTTCAAATTCAGAAAAAAAACTCATGGAAAGTTTTAAAGACACAAAACAAATATCTTCCTCTCAGAATATTGTACCTCAGAAAAGATTCTTTTCTACCAAGAAAAAGAAGAAAAAAACTAATGACACACTTAAAAATCCAAACAATGCCGAAAATGTTGAAATTTCTGCCATTTTAAAAGGAATAAATATACCATACGTGTCAAACAATTCATCTTTTGATCACAACTATTTACAAAAGCAGTAGTGAAGGAACGATATTTTTGTAGTGGGTACGGGGTGTTCGATATGTTTGAAGGCATGCCTAGGGTAGAATCACAAAAATTAAATTCACAAACATGTATTATTGTTATTTAATTTTTTGTTTTCAGAAAGGATGACTACATAAGAACACATTATTGTATTTCTTTCGAAGTTTATGTAAGCAATAAAAATAATGATGTACAAATAATAATAAAGATCTCTCAGGAAATATAGGCACTTTTTATTAACAAGCTTCAGGCACAAATTAAATTTGTTAAACGAGTGTGAAAGCTAGGATTTTTACATGTGTTGCACACCATACTTTTCTATGACAACTAAAATTAAATTATACTTTAAAAGAATCAAATTTTAAGTGACGAAATAGTATATTACATAACAAGTGTAGAAACTGGCAAATTTTACACGACTGTGGATGTGTTTTCGCGGCGAGAGCCGAGGGCATACACACAAATAGTGTTAGAAAGTCACTTTCTCATGAGTTATGTACGCTATTTTTCCTACGAAGACTTTTGATTTAGACAAATTTCTATAATTAATTATTAGTGAAAATCACTTTTTCGCATATGTGTGGAGAAGTATACTTTGCAACACTTGTGTGGAAAAGTAATGTTGACAGTTGACAACTCTATCTTTATTCAATACTTTTGTTGCGAAAAAGTACTTTTCCACACATGTGGCGATTTTTTTGGTTAATTATGACGACTTTAACACGGTACTTTAACAGCCAAAATATTTTTTTCGTATCCCTCACCATGTACAGGGTGTGACAATGAAGGCGATTTTTTTGAACACAGGGAACACCCTGTATATTTTTGCATTTTTGGATTTGTTTTTTCTTCCTGATTTTAAAAATATATAATATGTCTATGCTACGATAAACATTTTTTAAGATTTGAAATGCATAAGATCATATAGAAGAAATCCTGCATATACCTTAAAAAATATTAATCGTGGCACATAGATATTGTATATTTTTGAAATCAGAAAGAAAAGACGAATCTTAAAATACAAAAATAAACAGGGTTTTCCCTCTCAAAAAATCGACTTTATTGTCACACCCTGTACAGGGTGTCCCAAATTCGTTGTTTTTTTGTGGTGTCGGGTATTTCTAGGGGAGGTAGAAAAAAACTGACCCCCCTTTGCGACGCTCAAATTCCAAGAGAAGCCTAAAGGTGAAAACCACATTGAGATATAGCAAGCCGTTTTTAAGCTACGGAGTGTTTTTGTCTGCATTTTGCTTTTGTGTAAATAGCTTTCTTATAGATCTTTTCTTGAAGCATTGACAGATGTAAACGGTTTTTATTTATCTCTTTTGGTTTTTAAGATATTGCATAAAGTTGTTATTTTTCTTACAGAATAACTCTCTTTTTATTTGATTTTAAAATCAGCTTAAAATTTCCTTTAAAATGATGTATCACACTCAATATTTTATTTTTTTATTGTTTTCTTTATTTTTATTTTTTAATCACCTCTTTATTATTTTTTTAGTTTTTATAATTTTATAATATTCAAATATTTTAAATCCATTAAGCAAAAATATGTGGTAAAAATAAAAATATACAAAAATATAAAGCAATAAAGGGATCCTCCCATAAAGAAAAATTAATTTTATGTGATATCTCAGAAACTAAACGTGACAAATGAAATTTAATTTAACGCAGTTGAACTCCTCTTAAAAAAGTGTCTTGAGAATGTTTTCACAGAAATAAAAAATATTAATAAATAAACAAGTTATAGACCCCTTCCCAAAATGCAGACTTTTTAAAAACACCCCGTAGTTTAAAAACGGCTTTTCACCTTTAAGCTTCTTTTGAAATTTAAGTGTCGCAAAGGGGGATCAGTTTTTTTAGCCCCTCTAGAAATACCCGAAACCCCCCAAAAACATCGAATTTGGGACACCCTGTACATGGTGACGGATAGAAAAAAAATTATGTTGGCTTTTAAAGTTCATCATCATCATAATTAACCAAAAAAAATCTACAATTTATTATAGCCCTTTATTTTCAATGATAAAGTTGCTGAGTGCTCCGGTTATAAAAAACCACCCGGTACCTACATAAAATCATACCTAAAAATTAGAATTGACCATTATTTTATACCTTGAATTTTTTATTATACGTTAAGCTCTTCGATCTCGCGCCAATCCCGGTATTCGCGCCAATAATTTAAATTAGACATTAATTTTGGCGCATGCTCCTTTGATGGAATTCATCTCGGTATTTAACGACTCGTACTTTAAAAGCCAACATAATTTTTTTCTATCCGTCACCATGTACATAGTGTCCCAAATTCGATGTTTTTGGGGGGTTTCGGATATTTCTAGAGGGGCTAAAAAAAACTGATCCCCCTTTGCGACACTCAAATTTCAAAAGAAGCTTAAAGGTGAAAATCGCATTTTGATATAGCAAGCCGTTTTTAAACTACGGGGTGTTTTTAAAAAGTCTGCATTTTGGGAAGGGGTCTATAACTTGTTTATTTATTAATATTTTTTATTTCTGTGAAAACATTCTTAAGACACTTTTTTAAGAGGAATTAAATTTCATTTGTCACGTTTAGTTTTTGAGATATCACATAAAATTAATTTTGCTTTATGGGAGGATCCCTTTATTTCTTTATATTTTTGTATTTTTTTTATTTTTACCACATATTTTAGTTTGCTTAATGGGTTTAAAATATTTTAATATTATAAAATTATAAAAATAATAAAGAGGTGATTAAAAAATAAAACTAAAGAAAACAATAAAAAAATAAAATATTGAGTGTGATACATCATTTTAAAGGAAATTTTAAGCTGATTTTAAAAATCGAATAAAAAAGAGTTATTCTGTAAGAAAAATAACAACTTTATGCAATATTTTAAAAACCAAAAGAGATAAATAAAAACCGTTTACATCTGTCAATTCTTCAAGAAAAGATCTATAAAAAAACTATTTACACAAAAACAAAATTTTCATAAACAAAAAAGTTATAGACCCCCTCCCAAAATGCAGACAAAAACACTCCGTAGCTTAAAAACGGCTTACTATATCTAAATGTGGTTTTCACCTTTAGGCTCCTCTTGAAATTTGAGCGTCGCAAAGGGGGGTCAGTTTTTTCTATCTCCCCTAGAAATACCCGACACCACAAAAAACAACGAATTTGGGACACCCTGTACAGGGTATGACAATGAAGTCGATTTTTTGAGAGGGAACACCTTGTATATTTTTGCATTTTAAGATTCGTCTTTTCTTTCTGATTTCAAAAATATACAATATCTACGTGCTGCGATTAATATTTTTTTAGGTATATGCAGTTTTTCTTCTATATGATCTTATGCATTTCACGTTTATTTTGTTTTGCCATGGGAGTATTGACTCTCAACTCCAATGTTTCTTCAAGTATTTCTTGATTGTGTTTGTATTCCAAATGATTACACAGATCTAAGTTTTTTGGGAAGGAGCATTTACATTCTAGGCATCTAAACATAAAAACACTTTCTGCATAGGAATTCCTTTGTTTTTGTATGCCATGTTTACTTTGACAGTGTTTATTCAAATTAAATTGGGCACTAAATAATTTGTCACACAACTTGCACGTCACCGGCATTTTCACAACACAAAAACGACGAATTTTCATCAAAAAGCACTGGAAATTATTAAATTTTTGCTGTATAAAACTATACTGAAATATCTCTCAGTTGATTGGTTGGCAGAAGTGACAGATCAACGCTTGCGCACGTCTTGGAATTCATCTCGGTATTTAACCACTCGTAACATTTGTGGTATATAATAAAAATAGCGTTCTAATATGGCAACCTGCCTTTCAGATATATGGATGATTTTGGGAAAAAATGCATTTTTAGATGGACGCTTTAAAATGATTTCTGTTATAAATTTTCTCCATAGGTTTATTTGTGTAGTGTGTACACCCAATAACCCAGCCAATATATATAGCGAAGCAACAACATCAATCAAAATCCACGAAGGAACCACCCCAATCCGCATAAGAAGAAGTGTCAGACAGGGTGACACAATATCTCCTAAACTATTTAACCAGGCCCTAGAAGATGTTTAAAAAACTTAGATTGATAAGAAATAGGCATCAAAGTAAGCGGACAATAGTGCTTGAACAACCTAAGATATGCTGATGATATCAAGAAAAAGTAAATACAGCAGTTAAAAATATAGGCTACGTATGAACTACACTAAAACTAAATTCATAACAAAGACAGATGAAGATATCACAATCAGAATAAACCAAGAAAAAATAGAACAAATAGAGAAATATATATTTTATTTATAAATATATACGAGTAAGATTGGCCTGGGCAGCATTCGGTAAATTAAGCTACATATTAAAAAATAAAAAATATTCTTAGTACCTCAAAACGAAAGTGTATAACCAATGTATCCTTCCTGTATTTACCTATGGATCCCAAACCTGGACACTGATTAAATCAAACACGGATAAGGTTACAAAAGCCCAAAGATCAATGGAAAGACAAATGTTACATGTAAAGCTAACAGATAGAAAAAGGAATAAATGGATAAGAAATAAAACAAAATTAAGGGATGTCAGAGGAGAAGTAGCAAAATTAAAATGGAAATTTACTGGAGATCTTGGGAAAATAAAAGAAGTAGAGGAAGACCCCAAATACCGACCCTGATTGTGATAAACCTACTAGTTTGGTGTTAGTTGAAAAATATCTAAATAAAATTTGATTTTGTTATTACAGGTATGTATTTTAAATTGAATTTGAACCCCCAAACCCCCTTTAAATTTCCGCCAGTGTTATGAACAACAATATTTTCATTTAAATGTGAATATAAAGCAGGAATAAATATAGTCGCTACATCAGCTAACCAGACGAAATAAATTACAAAATCCGGCATTTCTGAATCAAAAATAATAATAAAAAAGATTTTAGCTCACACTACTACTATTCTATAGTAGTGTGAGCTATGGTGATCCTAATTTTTTCGAGAAAAAAAAAGTTGCTCCGATTTCAAATTTTTTTATATATCTTTGCGTTTCAGATGATTTTGAAACTTTTTTGTTGCGCCGTCTGTCTGTCTGTCTGTCTGTCTGTCTGTCTGTCTGTAACGACCAACGCGCATAACTCAAAAACGGCTTGCCCGATTTTAATGAAATTTGGTACTTAGGCTGGGTTTTGGGTCGAGATGGTCCCATTTAAAAATGAACAAAATTCACCAAACACAAGCCAAATAAAAGGGTGGGGGTAGATTTCAAAAATTAGAGTTTATGTAAAAATATAGCGTGTGTGATATCAAACGAAAGGTAATTGAGTCTGGAGTTAAACAAAATACATTTTAGTTTATTTAAAAAAAAAGGTGGGGGTAAATTTCAAAAATTAGTGTTTAAGTGGAAATTTGGCGTGTGTGATATCAAACGAAAGGTAATTGAGTCTGGAGTTTAACAAAATACATTTTAGTTTTTAAAAAAAGGGTGGGGGTAGATTTGAAAAATTAGAGTTTAAGTCAAAACATGGCTTGTGTGGTATCAAACGAAAGGTAATTGAGTCTGGAGTTCAATAAAATATCCTTCAGTTTTTAGTTATATTGGCTTTCACGTAGATACACTATAACTATAGTACCCAGTGTGAGCTTAGGTGCCCATAGATTGGCAGAGTATTTTATTTAGATTCAATGTTCATTTTAGCTCACACATATACTATACTATAGTAGTGTGAGCAATGGTGATCCTAATTTTTTCTAGAAAAAAAAAAGTTGCTCCGATTTCAAAAAATTTTATATATCTTTGCGTTTCAGATGAGTTTGAAACTTTTTTGTTCCGCCGTCTGTCTGTCTGTCTGTCTGTATGTCTGTCTGTATGTCTGTCTGTATGTCTGTCTGTATGTCTGTCTGTATGTCTGTCTGTATGTCTGTCTGTATGTCTGTCTGTATGTCTGTCTGTATGTCTGTCTGTATGTCTGTCTGTATGTCTGTCTGTATGTCTGTCTGTATGTCTGTCTGTATGTCTGTCTGTATGTCTGTCTGTATGTCTGTCTGTATGTCTGTCTGTATGTCTGTCTGTATGTCTGTCTGTATGTCTGTCTGTATGTCTGTCTGTATGTCTGTCTGTATGTCTGTCTGTATGTCTGTCTGTATGTCTGTCTGTATGTCTGTCTGTATGTCTGTCTGTATGTCTGTCTGTATGTCTGTCTGTATGTCTGTCTGTATGTCTGTCTGTATGTCTGTGTGTATGTCTGTCTGTCTGTATGTCTGTCTGTATGTCTGTCTGTATGTCTGTCTGTATGTCTGTCTGTATGTCTGTATGTCTGTCTGTATGTCTGTCTGTCTGTATGTCTGTCTGTATGTCTGTCTGTATGTCTGTCTGTATGTCTGTCTGTATGTCTGTATGTCTGTATGTCTGTATGTCTGTCTGTATGTCTGTCTGTATGTCTGTCTGTATGTCTGTCTGTCTGTATGTCTGTCTGTATGTCTGTCTGTATGTCTGTCTGTATGTCTGTCTGTATGTCTGTCTGTATGTCTGTCTGTATGTCTGTCTGTATGTCTGTCTGTATGTCTGTCTGTATGTCTGTCTGTATGTCTGTCTGTATGTCTGTCTGTATGTCTGTCTGTATGTCTGTCTGTATGTCTGTCTGTATGTCTGTCTGTATGTCTGTCTGTATGTCTGTCTGTATGTCTGTCTGTATGTCTGTCTGTATGTCTGTCTGTATGTCTGTCTGTATGTCTGTCTGTATGTCTGTCTGTATGTCTGTCTGTATGTCTGTCTGTATGTCTGTCTGTATGTCTGTCTGTATGTCTGTCTGTATGTCTGTCTGTATGTCTGTCTGTATGTCTGTCTGTATGTCTGTCTGTATGTCTGTCTGTATGTCTGTCTGTATGTCTGTCTGTATGTCTGTCTGTATGTCTGTCTGTATGTCTGTCTGTATGTCTGTCTGTATGTCTGTCTGTATGTCTGTCTGTATGTCTGTCTGTATGTCTGTCTGTATGTCTGTCTGTATGTCTGTCTGTATGTCTGTCTGTATGTCTGTCTGTATGTCTGTCTGTATGTCTGTCTGTATGTCTGTCTGTATGTCTGTCTGTATGTCTGTCTGTATGTCT
This sequence comes from Aspidapion aeneum, assembly GCA_963576565.1. NCBI lineage: Eukaryota > Metazoa > Arthropoda > Insecta > Coleoptera > Brentidae > Aspidapion > Aspidapion aeneum. The sequence continues at coordinate 220,074,883 of OY755038.1, read as the reverse complement.
GTCTGTATGTCTGTCTGTATGTCTGTCTGTATGTCTGTCTGTATGTCTGTCTGTATGTCTGTCTGTATGTCTGTCTGTATGTCTGTCTGTATGTCTGTCTGTATGTCTGTCTGTATGTCTGTCTGTATGTCTGTCTGTATGTCTGTCTGTATGTCTGTCTGTATGTCTGTCTGTATGTCTGTCTGTATGTCTGTCTGTATGTCTGTCTGTATGTCTGTCTGTATGTCTGTCTGTATTTCTGTCTGTATGTCTGTCTGTATGTCTGTCTGTATGTCTGTCTGTATGTCTGTCTGTATGTCTGTCTGTATGTCTGTCTGTATGTCTGTCTGTATGTCTGTCTGTATGTCTGTCTGTATGTCTGTCTGTATGTCTGTCTGTATGTCTGTCTGTATGTCTGTCTGTATGTCTGTCTGTATGTCTGTCTGTATGTCTGTCTGTATGTCTGTCTGTATGTCTGTCTGTATGTCTGTCTGTATGTCTGTCTGTATGTCTGTCTGTATGTCTGTCTGTATGTCTGTCTGTATGTCTGTCTGTATGTCTGTCTGTATGTCTGTCTGTATGTCTGTCTGTATGTCTGTCTGTATGTCTGTCTGTATGTCTGTCTGTATGTCTGTCTGTATGTCTGTCTGTATGTCTGTCTGTATGTCTGTCTGTCTGTATGTCTGTCTGTATGTCTGTCTGTCTGTATGTCTGTCTGTATGTCTGTCTGTATGTCTGTCTGTATGTCTGTCTGTATGTCTGTCTGTATGTCTGTCTGTATGTCTGTCTGTATGTCTGTCTGTATGTCTGTCTGTATGTCTGTCTGTATGTCTGTCTGTATGTCTGTCTGTATGTCTGTCTGTATGTCTGTCTGTATGTCTGTCTGTATGTCTGTCTGTATGTCTGTCTGTATGTCTGTCTGTATGTCTGTCTGTATGTCTGTCTGTATGTCTGTCTGTATGTCTGTCTGTATGTCTGTCTGTATGTCTGTCTGTATGTCTGTCTGTATGTCTGTCTGTATGTCTGTATGTCTGTCTGTATGTCTGTCTGTATGTCTGTCTGTATGTCTGTCTGTATGTCTGTCTGTATGTCTGTCTGTATGTCTGTCTGTATGTCTGTCTGTATGTCTGTCTGTATGTCTGTCTGTATGTCTGTCTGTATGTCTGTCTGTATGTCTGTCTGTATGTCTGTCTGTATGTCTGTCTGTATGTCTGTCTGTATGTCTGTCTGTATGTCTGTCTGTATGTCTGTCTGTATGTCTGTCTGTATGTCTGTCTGTATGTCTGTCTGTATGTCTGTCTGTATGTCTGTCTGTATGTCTGTCTGTATGTCTGTCTGTATGTCTGTCTGTATGTCTGTCTGTATGTCTGTCTGTATGTCTGTCTGTATGTCTGTCTGTATGTCTGTCTGTATGTCTGTCTGTATGTCTGTCTGTATGTCTGTCTGTATGTCTGTCTGTATGTCTGTCTGTATGTCTGTCTGTATGTCTGTCTGTATGTCTGTCTGTATGTCTGTCTGTATGTCTGTCTGTATGTCTGTCTGTATGTCTGTCTGTATGTCTGTCTGTATGTCTGTCTGTATGTCTGTCTGTATGTCTGTCTGTATGTCTGTCTGTATGTCTGTCTGTATGTCTGTCTGTATGTCTGTCTGTATGTCTGTCTGTATGTCTGTCTGTATGTCTGTCTGTATGTCTGTCTGTATGTCTGTCTGTATGTCTATCTGTCTGTATGTCTATCTGTCTGTATGTCTGTCTGTATGTCTGTCTGTATGTCTGTCTGTATGTCTGTCTGTATGTCTGTCTGTATGTCTGTCTGTCTGTATGTCTGTCTGTCTGTATGTCTGTCTGTATGTCTGTCTGTATGTCTGTCTGTATGTCTGTCTGTATGTCTGTCTGTATGTCTGTCTGTATGTCTGTCTGTATGTCTGTCTGTATGTCTGTCTGTATGTCTGTCTGTATGTCTGTCTGTATGTCTGTCTGTATGTCTGTCTGTATGTCTGTCTGTATGTCTGTCTGTATGTCTGTCTGTATGTCTGTCTGTATGTCTGTCTGTATGTCTGTCTGTATGTCTGTCTGTATGTCTGTCTGTATGTCTGTCTGTATGTCTGTCTGTATGTCTGTCTGTATGTCTGTCTGTATGTCTGTCTGTATGTCTGTCTGTATGTCTGTCTGTATGTCTGTCTGTATGTCTGTCTGTATGTCTGTCTGTATGTCTGTCTGTATGTCTGTCTGTATGTCTGTCTGTATGTCTGTCTGTATGTCTGTCTGTATGTCTGTCTGTATGTCTGTCTGTATGTCTGTCTGTATGTCTGTCTGTATGTCTGTCTGTAACGACAAACGCTCATAACTCAAAAACCGCTTGGCCGATTTCAATGAAATTTGGTACCTAGGCTGGGTCTTGGGTCGAGATGGTCCCATTTAAAAATGAACAAAATCCACCGAACACAAACCAAATAAAAAGGTGGGGATAGATTTCAAAAATAGTGTTTATGTGAAAATATGGCGTGTGTGATATCAAACGAAAGGAAATTGAGTCTGGAGTTAAACAAAATAAATTTTTTTTATTTTAAGAAAAGGGTGGGGGTATATTTTAAAAATTATAGTTTAAGTGAAAATATGGCGTGTGTGATATCAAACGAAAGGTAATTGAGTCCGGAGTTTAACAAAATACATTTTAGTTTTTGTTTTGTTTAAGGGTGGAAGTGGATTTCAAAAATTTTAGTTTAAATCAAAACATGGCTTGTGTGGTATCAAACAAAAGGTAATTTAGTGTGGAGTTGAATAAAATATATTTCAGTTTTTAGTTATATTAGCTCACACGTACACTATAACTATAGTACCTGGTGTGAGCTTAGGGGCCCATATATTGGCAGAGTATTTTAACTATTAAGAGATATAGTGAATTACTAGCTATGTTTTTAATTACTTATTGATTTTTTATAAAATATTTAAATCAATAGATTTTGATAAAAATTTTATCGATTTTTAAAAATTTTATATTTAACTGTTCATTTAATTTAATTATTTATTTTTTATATTTTAACTACTTTACTATTATATTTCTAATAAAATTGCTTTTGACCGATAAACGGTTTTAAAAGATAGGATGTAACCTTACTCCATAGTCGTCATATACATAATATTCCAATACCCACGGTAACTGACCATATAGTACGTATTATTGCAATACTTACGGTACCTTACGATGCAGAATGCAAACATATTTGAAATAGCAATATCAATAAGTCTACCCTTTTTGCGGTCCTTAAGAGAAAATGTCCTGATTAGTTATACTTTTACGCATGAATAATATTTTATTCTTGTATTTGTTACGTCAAATCATCGGCCTACACTTGACAAAAACTCTATTTATGTACATTTGGTATCTGTGCAGTTTTCGCATCTTTATTTCTGAATGTTGGCATCAAACGCCAACCATTGTGTAAATAAGTAACAGGGAGTATTAGAATATTACGTATATGATACCTTTCAACCAAATTAAGTAGTTAAAATAATTATTTCTCTTAGATTTATTAGTTTAAATAAAAGTCTATTTTATGAAAGGCTTTCGCGGCCATCGTCCAATGGTGGGTGTGCTTTCGGGCTGTTCGGCCGTCGTCGTTGGAAATTCGTTCTCGACGTTTCGCCATCTCGAGTGGATGGCATCTTCAGGAGATGTTGACTGTTTGTCGGCTTCTCGAGGACTGGTGGTTAGTCTGTCGCGGACGCAGGTTATATACGCTATGGTGGGCGGGGCGTATATCAGCGCTGGTCGGTGATTGGTCACATTCCCTTGATTCTGTTTTGTTATTGTAAGCGAGCCGTTTAGTGTTTTTAAGAACCGATACCCATGTTCTGTTAATTTTAAGAGTTTCTTCAGATCTGTTGAAGTTCTGCTGGTGTTTATGAATTTCGATTGCTTCTCTATAGAGTCTTGGATAGTATGAAGAGGAAGCGTAGAGAACTTGTGTGTCTCCGAATTTTATTCGGTGGTCTTCATTGTTTAGTGTGTGGTCTGCAACTGCGGATTTTTCCGTATCCCGAGTCGACAGTTGGCTTTGTGTTCTTTGATTCTTGTGTTTACGGACCGTTTGGTTGTTCCGATGTAGACACTTCCACAGGTACAGGGAATGCGGTATACCCCCGAAGAACTTAGTGGGTTCCTTATATCCTTCACAGATCTGAGGTAGTTCTCAATCTTCTTAGATGGCTTGAAGATCGTTTTTATGTTGTGTTTTCCCAGAATACGTCCGATCCTATCTGTCACTCTAGGGATGTAGGGCAAATAAAGTCTATTTTAGGTTTTGCATAATTTATATATACAAAAACATACAAAAATGTTTATTATAGACTTAAGTCTAATATTTTAAATAAATCGATCCATGACGGATCTAATAAAGACCAGTGGCAGCTGCTACAGGGAGAGCAAACAAAAAGTTCTTTTTTTAATCTGTGGTTAACTGGATAAACTTTTTTAGCGTAAATAATTACAAGCCGGCAACACCGCGCGGGACAAGACTTCAATTTTACCCGTTTTTCAGCGGTGTATGGGTGACTGTTATCATGCGGGGGTGGGAGGAATGTTTGTTTTAGTTGACGTCGGCCATATTCATCGTGCTAAACCGTTCGTTGCCCTTCCGATATGTTGCCGGTTCTATCCTTAGTGAACACGTATGAGTTTGTGAAAGGCTTTCGCGGCCATCGTCCAATGGTGGGTGTGCTTTCGGGCTGTTCGGCCGTCGTCGTTGGAAATTCGTTCTCGACGTTTCGCCATCTCGAGTGGATGGCATCTTCAGGAGATGTTGACTGTTTGTCGGCTTCTCGAAGACTGGAGGTTAGTCTGTCGCGGGCGCAGGTTATATACGCTATGGTGGGCGGGGCGTATATCAGAGCTGGTCGGTGATTGGTCACATTCCCTTGATTCAGTTTTGTTATTGTAAGCGAGCCGTTTAGTGTTTTTAAGAACCGGTACCCATGTTCTGTTAATTTTAAGAGTTTCTTCAGATCTGTTGAAGTTCTGCTGGTGTTTATGAATTTCGATTGCTTCTCTTTAGAGTCTTGGATAGTATGAAGAGGAGGCGCAGAGAACTTGTGTGTCTTCGAATTTTATTCGGTGTTCTTCATTGTTTAATGTGTGGTCTGCAACTGCGGATTTTTCCGTATGTCCGAGTCGACAGTTGGCTTTGTGTTCTTTGATTCTTGTGTTTAGGGACCGTTTGGTTGTTCCGATGTAGACACATCCACAGGTACAGGGAATGCGGTATACCCCCGAAGAACTTAGTGGGTTCCTTATATCCTTCGCAGATCTGAGGTGGTTCTCGATCTTCTTAGATGGCTTGAAGATCGTTTTTATGTTGTGTTTTCCCAGAATACGTCCGATCCTATCTGTCACTCTAGGGATGTAGGGCAGAAAGGCTCTTGAAGTAACTTCGCGGCTGCTCAGTCCACCGCTATTGTTATTTCTAGTGCTTTGGTCGTATACATTTATCTATGTCACTTTGAGTGTATCCATTTGCTACGAGGGCGTTTTTAAGATGGTTTAATTCTTTGTCTAGATGTTCTGGTTCACCGACCAGCTCTGATATACGCCCCGCCCACCATAGCGTATATAACCTGCGCCCGCGACAGACTAACCACCAGTCTTCGAGAAGCCGACAAACAGTCAACATCTTCTGAAGATGCCATCCACTCGAGATGGCGAAACGTCGAGAACGAATTTCCAACGACGACGGCCGAACAGCCCGAAAGCACACCCACCACCACGTATGAGTTTGTTTTGATTTGGGGTACGCCAGGGTCAGTAGTTAAAAGCCTTGCTGGTCGCCTGTCTATTGTTTGTTTTTGTTTGTTTTTGAAATGGAAATAAATACCGTCGATTATATAATTAACTGTGCAAATTTAAATACGTTGACATATGAACTTAGATTACAAATAAAATCTTTAGGGCCACATAGACCGGATCTAAAAATCCTTAGAATTAACTAAAATTTTAGTGCAGGTAATAAAAAATTATACGATGCTGTATACGATGCTGAAAACTGGTTGTGCGGTTGTAAAAACGAAATGGTTTTTTTTTGTTTTATTTGCCTTGTTATGAACAATCCACGAAGTGATCCTGCGTGGGTGTCAAAGGGAATGTGTGATATCCAGCACTTTAGTGAAAAGTTAAAAAAAAGTACTACTTATTTAAATAACCACATAGAATTTTCTATGCTAGGCAAGACTGATATTAGGTGCCAATTGAATAATGCCTATAGGCAAAACATTACCGAACATAATAAAAATGTGGCAAAAAATAGACATATACTTAGTAGGTTAATAGACTGTTTAAAATTCTGTGTGATTTTTGAGGTTGCTCTACAGGGCCATGATTAGTCTGAAACTTTGTGCATGTAAAAGAAGGGCGAATAGATTTTATCTATAAACAAATAAACTAAAAACTACAACAAGTAGCTGCTTGTTTGTAAAATGCTAAAATAAAATTGTTTAGGTAAGTTTTTTTATCTGAGGGCACGGCAGTGCCTCGCCAAGTTCGCGCGCCGTAACCATCTTTTCTGGAAACATTTCAGCCGATATTTGACTTATCTAGAACTCTACTTCAAAATGAGCTACGAATCTCAAACTTTGCACAGTCGTAGATCTCCACGGAATTAACAACCTCTCCAAATTTCATGGAATTCCATAAAGTAGTAGAGTAGTTACGAAATTTCAAAAAACGTCGAAATTGCCACTCACTCACTGAGTCACTCATGTATAGATCATCAATATTCTACTGTACTTCCAGACATGCTACAAAGCTGAAATTTGGCAGACTCATAGAACTTATGACCAAACCGCTGGAAAAAATAAAAAAACCCTAAAATCTTAATTTACTCCCCTCCCCTATACATTTAAAGTTATGTAAAAGTAGCATTGCCCACTTCCAGAAAGGCTAGAGAGTTGAGCTTTGGCAGACTGATAGGAACTATGATAAAACTATAGGAAAAAATTAAAACACCCCAAAATTCTAATTTACCTCCCTCCCCTATAAATGTAAAGTTAAGTAAAAGTAACATTGCCCACTTCCAGACACGCTAGAGAGATGAACTTTGGAAGACCGATAGTAACTATGATAAAGTTATAGAAAAAAATTAAAACACCCCAAAATTCTAATTTACTTTATGTAAAAGTAACACTGCCCACTTCTAGAAACGCTAGAGAGCTGAGCATTGGAAGACTGATAGGAACTATGATAAAACTATAGGACAAAATTTAAAAACAACAACTTTTTAATTTACTTTCCTCTCCTATAAATGTAAATTTATATAAAACTAACATTGCCCACTTCCAGGAACTCTAGAGACCTGAGCATTGGAATGCTGATAGAAATTATGATAAAACCATGGGGAAAAATTTAAAAAGCCCAATATTTTCATTTACTCTCCTCCCTTATAAATGTAAAGTTATGTAAAAGTAACATTACCCACTTTCAGAAACGCTAGAGAGCTGAGCATTAAAAGACTGATAGGAACTATGATAAAACTATAGGACAAAATTTAAAAACACGACAATTTTAATTTATTTCCCTCCTCTATACATGCAAAGTTATGTAAAAGTAACATTGTGCACTTTCAGAAACTCTAGAGAGCTGAGCTTTGGAAGGCTGATAGGAACTACGATAAAACCATGGAAAAAAATTAAAAAACTTTAAAAATTTAAGTAAGGCATTGCAAAAGTTTTGAACAATATTCCGCATATTTTACTACTTTAAAAATTAAGTATTATCCAATTCCTTTAAAAAAGAAGTGAAATCATAACAAAAACATTTCATGTAAAAAAAAGCCAAGTACGCGAAAATGGCATTCCGTAAAAAGAATTGAGATAAAGTTAAGTTCTCCAATACAAATTTCAAAATGAAAGGTTCTTACTAGTTTGGAAATATTTTTCTAAACCCCAATTTATAACGTCTACAGCCGCCACTGGTAAAGACCCCAAATCTTATCTATCAGTATACGTGGGCGAGATTTGTGTGGGTGTAGTATCGACATCACAGTTTAAAATTTCCAATTTACCTTGAAATATGATTTTAAAATTAATTATTCACTTTATTTAGTGACCCCTATCGGTTTATTTATAGACAACAACATAATTCAAACAGGCAAAAAGTTTGGTTGATTTATGCGGAAAAAATGCAATTTTTATTTAAATATGCGCATTCGCCGCCAAATAGGGACCAAAAGCAAATAAATTTAGACAGAAAAAACTTTTTGAAAACAAGCTTTTATAAAATGGACTAAAAAGCATAAAATAATTTTTTGAGTGTTCTGATATCATATCATATATCGTGTCCATTAGATCTTTCGAGTTCGAGCTGCCCACGGAAAAATACAAGAGAAACAAAATCTTTCTATGCCCGCTCAGGTTTGGATGGGCTCAAACAAACCGTCCCTGGCAATTATTTTTTAAGCGGCCCTTGCTTCGGCACAAAAATTTTACGGCAAAGAAAACGAAGCCAGTTATTTTTGTTTTTGATATTATGGAGGTTTTGTTATTAAATAACATGCTAATTTTAAAGGATGTAATTTGCATTTTAAGAAAAAAACTTTATATATAAACATATGTATTTTTTTATTTTTATTTAGTCGGTTTAGAACGTTTTTCTACGTTGTCCGACGCCTATTCTCCACCTCCTTCGATCCTGACAATCGTCTTCTGTCAGATTTTTTTGACTCATTGATCTTTGGATTGACTGTTGCCATTCTAGTTTAGGACGCCCTCTTTTTCTGCGCCCTATTGGTTGCCATTCTAGGACCTGCTTTGGTAATCTTTCGTCGTTCATCCATTGTACATGGCCGTACCATATCAGTTGTCTTTTAGTGATGTCATCCGTTATGCTCCCTTCGATTCCCATTCTTTCTTTTATGATCTCATTTCTTATGTGATCAGTTCTAGATATTCTCATTGATCTTCTTATTGCATCCATTTCGACACTTTCCATTTTTGTTTTGTATTTTTCTGTTACGCGACAAGTCTCTATTCCATACAACAGCGTGCTTTTCACCATTGTTTCATATATGTTAAATTTTACATTCTTTTTTATCTCTCTGCTCCATAAAATACTGTTAAGACATCACCTTTTTTGCTTTTACTATTCTTTTTTCCAGTTCTTTACAGTCTGTTCCTGTCTTATCAAATGTGACACCCAAGTATACATACTCATTGCATGGAGATATTACTTGTCCATTGTCTAGTTCTAACTCACTGGATTCGTTTCCAATACATAAGTACTGTGTCTTGTCCACGTTCACTGTTAATCCCCACTTTTGGTATTCTTCCATTAACTTTCTCATCATATACTCCATGTCCTTTTTATCATTAGCTACAATTACTTGGTCGTCAGCAAACTGTAGTGTGTATATGGTAAATCGGTTGTTAAGTTGTATTCCCATGCCGTGCACTTTCCGTTTTCAGTTTTTTAGAGCTACTATATATATTTTAAAAAGAGTTGGAGAAATACAACATCCCTGTCTTAAGCCGTTTGTGACCAGGAATTCTTTTGAAAGTCAATTTCCAATTTTAATTTTAGATTTTGACCCTTTGTATAGTTCTTTTATCGCTTTTATGTATGTATGATTGATATTAGTCTGCTCTAGCACTGTCCATAGTTTTTCTACTGGAACGGTATCATATACTTTTTGTAGGTCCACAAAGGTAACATGAGTCTCTATATTTCTGGCGCTCCTTTTCTCAATTACTTGTTTAAGACAAAAAACATTATCACTACAAGATCTGCCTGCACGAAACCCACTTTGCTCTTCTTCTTGTTCATGAAAATCCTTCTCTATTAGATCTCTAAGAATCCTACCGTACAATCTACTGAGAGTACTAGTTACTGAAATTCCTCTGTAATTGTTGCAATCCAGCTTGTTTCCTTTTTTATGTATTGAGGATATGAATGTAATTTTCCAATCATCAGGTACTGGATGTCCGTTTATGCATTGATTGATAATATATGTGAGATTTTCGATTAGTTTCTCTGATCCATATTTGAGCATTTCAGCATATATTCCTCCAGGTCCGCTAGCTTTTCCGGATTTAAGCTTTTTAATATTATTTTTTATCATTTCTTTTTCGATGATTACTTCCTCTCCGTGTACTTCTATGTCTCTCCTCGGAGAGGCTGCCAGATATTCGGGTCTCGTTTCCTGCAGCAGTCCCTTGTAGTGTTCTGTCCATTGTTCTGGTTTGATGATCTGGATGGATAAATATATGCATGCTTGTGCTAAACATCCTAACTTGTGAGATTTTTTTTTTTTTACAAAGTGTTTAAAGACTTTCAGAAAATCTCCTTTTTTATTAATATCTGTGATACTGCTCTAGATATTTTTGTAAAGTTTTATATTCTGTATGCCTATATTAATCACTTATTACCTATTAACATAATTAATATCTAATTTTTTCACAAAATAGAATCTCAAAAAAAAAATAAAAACGTACAAAATTTCAACATACAACAGCACTAGTAATTTTTTTTCGAATTTAGGTTTTTGGTCTCGACGGATTTTCCATCATGTCCTATGTAATAAAATTAAAATTAACTGTAGTACTACCTTATGAACAATTAAAACTTTGAAGTCGTTTTTTTCCGAACCACACTTTCGTCACTTGCGCCCTTGTAACTACCGGGGGCAGAGCAGGTATGCTAATTTTTCATATGGTAACGACTTTTTTAATAATGAACTTGATACTGCAATTTTATATATGATCCCCTTAATTTGAATTGGACCCAATACCGATTTTTCAATCAATTAATCGATTTTTTTTATTTTAGCACCAAAAATGATCTTTCGCAACTAATATATGAGATATTGGCAAGGCCGTATAGTTTTTGCAAAGTCAGTTGAACAAAGGTTAAAGCCGACCATCGGCATATCCTTTATAGAAAGTGACATGGGCGGCGGTAGATATACTCAAGAAAATTATTTCATTTAATTATGGCGTAAACTAAAGAAATAAAAATAGATAATAAAACTTTCTATTCCTACACCTACAGAAACGACACTGATTTATTTTCTAACTCTGCATACTGCCGACTAAAGGGGTCCCGAAAAGAACACCTGAAAGCAATTAAAAGCCCATCTCAAAAAAATCTGCCAATCAGGTGCTGTCTATCCACCTGTGCTGGGTCGGTCAGAAAACAAATACTTTGTGCTCGGACCGCAAAGAGCCGCGCCTTTTTTCTGTCGGTAGGGTTGAAATTATACCAGGAAGATTTTATATGAATTTGGATAACTTTTGAAGGGCAGATTGAAGCAAAATTTCATGAAATCGATAGAACCCCGTATTAGGAGCATTTCAGGTGACTTTGCAAAAACTATACCGAAGGGGGCGATCAAGAGGATCAATCTCCATCAAAATAGCCAACAAAGTGTGTTTATTCACGGGTACTAAACTTCAGATTCGAAATTGGCTTTTAGTCTCCAGGAAATGCCTGCATATAGATCACCTGGCATATATTGGATTTCAATTCGATTTATTAAAATCCAGCCATGTGTTCTAACCGTTTCTGTTATTTTTAATCATGTGGAAAAATATCTTTATTAATGCACAGATAAAAAATGCAACATGGAATTTTTCAGAATAGATTCCTAGTTTTTTACATAGATTTTTTACTGGCGTGCGGAAAAGTCCATGGGACAGTAGTTGCGCCAATGCGGAAAGTGGAACTTTTCTGCACGCGACGGCACTTGACCGTTGGTACTCTTACCTTTTTTGAATGTTATTTGTCAAATGATTAGACAGAAACATTCAAACTACTGTATGTAGGAAACCTACGCACGGGACAGTACCTACATTTTAAGTCGAATAATTCTGTTGCTACAAAACAAGGAGTATAAGTTTGTATTTAAGCCGTAAATATTTGTAGTAATAATGAAGAATTAACCACAGAAATTATCAACATTAAAGGACTTACAACAGAATGGTTATTCCGATTTTTCAAATAAAAACAAACCAAATAAAGCAAATTCTCAAAAGAATAATCCTTTGAGTGTTATTAACATCTTATGTGTTCAAGGGATTTCAGAAAACATATGAAGAATAGCCAAACACTATAATATAAAAACAGTATTTTCATCGGGAAATACGATAAGGAGTTTTGCAACTAAAACAAAACCAGAAAATCCCTCAAATAATAAGGAATGTATTTACCAAATCCAGTGTGAGTGTGGTAAGTTGTATCTAGGTGAAACGAAACGCCCTCTTCAGGTTAGAGTAAATCAACATCTAAAAAGTACCAAAATAGGGAATATTGAAAAATGCGGTTTAGTGGATCATGCATGCACATTATCTCCTTGATACATTATATTTATTTTAATAGAAAAGTAACTGTAACAATCAAACGAGTAACGCAGGCATAGAATTACTACATATAGATGTTTTAAATTTAAATGTTTAATGTTTAAATTAGTGAGTTTGTCAAATATACCGGCCCCAAATTGTACCGGCCCACCGGGCATTTGCCCGGTTGCCCGCCTGTCCCATCCAGCCCTGTGCCCGCTTAGCCACGAAATGTATTATTTTTTTTTATTCACGGGTACTAAACTTCACATTCGAAATTGGCTTTTAGTCTCCAGGAAATGCCAGCATATAGATCACCTGGCATATATTGGATTTCAATTCGATTTATTAAAATCCAGCCATGTGTTCTAACCGTTTCTGTTATTTTTAATCGTGTGGAAAAATATCTTTATTAATGCACAGATAAAAAATGCAACATCGAATTTTTCAAAATAGGTACCTAGTTTTTTACATAGATTTTTTACTAGCGTGCGGAAAAGTCCATTGGACACTTGCGAAAATGCGGACAGTGGAACATTACTGCATGCGACGGCAATTGACCGTTGGTACTTTTAACTTTTTTGGATGTTATTTGTCAAACGATTGGACAGAAATATTCAAACTACTGTATGTAGAAAACCTACACGCACTAAGGTCACTCATCGTCAAGCAAGCTTTACAGGTAGCGAAGCATAACTCTAATTTTCTATTTTTTGGTTATAATTTTTGACATGTTTTCCTCGGTTTCGCATTGGCGGCTCGTTGTTATTTTAAAAATGTGGTTTTAACACAGTCTAAAGATCTATTTAATAATGATAGAGTTTCAAGATAGTTTGCAGCATAACTTTTTAGTTCTAATTACATAAATATATATAGTTTAGGTATTTTCATACTGTCTAAAACAACATGTTCAAAATAAAACAGAACCGCCAATGCGAAACCGAGGAAAACATGTCAAAAATAATAACCAAAAAATAGAAAGGCTGACGTTAGCTTCGCTTCCTATAAAGCTTGCCTTTACGATGAGTGTCCTTAACACGCACGGGACAGTACGTAAATTTCAAGTCTAATCATTATGTTGCTACAAAACAAGGAGTTATAAGAAGTTTGTATTTAAGAGCCGTAAATATTTTTAGTAATAATGAAGAATTAACTACAGAAATTATAACATTAAAGGACTTACAACAGAATGGTTATTCCGAGAAATTAATAAGCTCAACGATCTTTAAAATTAAAAACAAAGCAAATCAAGCATATTCTCAAAATAATAATCCGTTAACTTACTATAAGTTAAATGGAAGTCCAAAATTTTGTTTCCACTCAATCATCGTCTACGAGTTTCAAACACATAGGTACATAATTGACGCAAACCAATAATTTTTTGGGCCAACAATTTTGGATTTGTTGGTCCAAAGAATTACATACCTATGGTGTACATTTTTATGTTTTATTTATAAATATTGACAAAAGGACTAATAATTCCAGAACCCTGGTTTCCTAAATAGGTACTATTCTATTAAAATCTAAGAATGCATGCAAGCAATAATTTATTATATTTCTAATTATTTGTAGTGACGCAATAGTTTTTTGGACCACCATAATAATTTTTTCAATAAAAATTTTTCCGAAAATGTTTCTTACGACTAAGTGGCTATAAAAAGTTATGCTTTTACTAAATGTTAATGATAGATGCAGCATTGCAGAGGTAGTTGTTATTAGGACCAGTGGCGCAGCCAGGAATTTGTCTTAGGGGGGGGTGGTGGGCCGAGACCCACATGATGCTATATTTTGTACTATTTTACTTTTTTAGTCCTGTTATATGTGGAAAATATTTAACAAATCCTTGGGCTTGGGGGGATGCCTAGGCCCCGACCCCCCCCCCTGAATGCGCCCATGATTAGAACACAGGCACATCGTGACTTCTACATATATTATGCATCGCAGCCAATGATAAAGACCGGCCATGGCGCGTTATAAGCAAGTCGGCGGTCACGTGATCTTAGGAGTCCCAGGATTCTTATTGTTTGCTTAATATATTATATGTTTTTACACAATTTAAATAAATTAACAAGAAATTATTGTTCTTTTATAGGCAAAAATTGAAAATAATATTTTGCTAATATATGTGTTTATTATGAAGAAATGAATCTATAAAATAAAAAATTATACAAAATTTGCACTCTAATATCTTCAGGTACGTAAATTAGGTACATAATATTTTTAGTAACTTCAAATCTATACAAGTTTTTCAAAATTCGACATATCAAACCTAAGCTTTAAGTTTTTTAATTTTTCTTTCAGTGTCATCATCTTTGTCTGTGTTCTTATTCAAAGATTTATTAGCAGACACTAAATCATTATGCTTTTTAATAACATTATTTATGAAAAATTTACATGCCCTTAAACTAACTTTTTCAAGATTTTACAATAGTTTTTCTCCACAAAAACACTCGCTAGAGTTATATAAAGAAAATTTTTTAATATAAAACATTTCACAATAATTTATTCAAAAGAAACAAGTGATTTTGTGAATAAATGAGATGGTTTTCACGTTCAATAAACTGAATATATTGGTCGTCAATAATTTTTTGAAAAATTACCGAGCACAAAGTTTAATATATATTTTATCAATGTGTAAGTTAACTATCAACTCATGTTCTTTTCAAAGCTGTATCTTACTTTTTAAATATTGCACACTACCGGAGAGATTACTATCAACGATATTTTACAAATCATTTTTTTAATATTGCGAGGGTGCAGAAGACATATTACCTTAGTTTTGTAAATTGACATGTATGCACTGGATGGCTGGATAAACAAAGATACAGCCAACATTAAAGTGTATCCACAATATCTTCGATTCTCAGGTGACCTTTTCAGGAGACCTAATTGTTCAATAAGAAATGACAATTGAACACATTTTTCACTCTCACTATCGAAAATGTCACTAAGGATGTTTATTACTTGATCAATCTTATCTTTTATCACTTTTGATTTTTTATGAGCTCAAGAGTTTCTTGTATTGCAGTTTCCAATTGTTGCCTCTCGACATCAGCTAATCGAACAGTAGATACAGGTTGTCTACTTAGGTATTTCGGAACATTTTCAACACTCTCCATTTACAACACAATTATCAAACCACATAGCCTGCCCGTTAGGAAAATGTTTGACGCAAACTTGTGGACGTTTTAAGATACTTAAATCATTAGAAATTTTTCGGTTTCAGTTTTATAGTTGGACCGACAACCAACAACACTACACGTTCGCGGCATTGATGTCTTTTTCGTGGGCTGCGTTATTTTAATAACGTTGATAAATTTCACATAAAATTCAAGCCCGAATTAAAAAAAAATCGACATAAACAAACATACCAAAACTGAAAATACACATGTCTTATAATGACAGCTGGCCGGGAGGCGTTTTTTTGTGAGCCTCCTACGGTCACGTGATATTCCCGCGCCCGGGTCGGTCTTTCTCGTGGGCTGCGATTATGCATGTATGTTTGTCTAAATTTGTTTGTTCTTACGACGAGCACCGCGCCATTTCTTTCTGGGCCCCTAAGTTTAGTGGTATTGCTATGCAATTGGAGCGTCCTTCACTGCATTTTCTTTACTGCCATGCCTAAGGAAAACGCCGTATCTGCATGGGGATTGCTATACCACATACGGCATTTTCATTAGGCTAGGCCCATCCCTAAAAAAGGTCAGGACCCTAGGTTAGGATTTATTTGCAAGTAATTGACCAAGAGGTCCGGTTCGGTTCGGTTCGGTTCGACCAGAGGAGCCAACTAAAGGAAAAAACCAGACATTTTTATTTTTGTCTGTATTTTTGGGTCCAAAAAAATTTGCCGCTAAACTTCCATGAAACCATTTCGTCGCCCTATTGGTGAACTGTCCTAACCCACATAAACACAAACTCGAGCTAGCACGCTTTTAAAAATGCTTTTTTTATGGGAAAATTCATGTTTTCGTGTCTAAAATTCTACACAAAAGACGAAAAACATTATGTTTTATCTTCTGTTTACAGTTTTATAAAACAAAAACATGATTTTATTAATGATTTTTTTTAAAAGCGTACTATTTCCAGTTTTGTTTATGTGGGTTAGGACAGTTCACCACTAGGGCGACGATTTTGTATGAGAGGAAGAGAGACGAAACCAATATATATGAAATGAAATGAGAGAGTTGCTCATGCTAAGCCCGGCCCTTATTTGTGATTTTGTCTATTTTGATTTTGTCCGGTTTTCATAAAAGACTTTCTACTAAACTTCCATTTTGCTCTTGTCTTGTTTTGATGAATGACGTTTTTGTATAATCTCCGGTTAGTAAGAATTGCGCTTTTGAAATTGGACTGTTATACCATCACAAAGTATTAGGCTATATACTTTGTGATACCATTTTCATTTATGATCGATTTTGTTTTTGTGATTCACGACGATGTATAGAGATTCTTCGTCCTCTATGAAATCTTCATACAATACCTACTTCTCATATTAGGTAACATAAAAGTTGTAAAACGCTTTCCTAAATAAAAAATTATTCAAACAGGGGCGGATCAAGGAACTTCATTTGGGGGAAGGGTAAACATAATAAATATTGCATAAAACTATTTTACATAGTGGCAGGACGTGTATTCTGTGTGTCAGTTTGAGGTTTGGGGAAGGGGGGTAATTTTCCCTTTTTCCCCTCCCGTAGATCCGCGCCTGCTGATTAAAATCATCACTGCGCGGCTCAATGTTCTTCAAAATGTTCAGGTCTGTACGAGGACTTAAACCTCCCAAAACGGCTCGTTTTATTAAATATTACAGTAGCGGACAAAAGTTTGGAAACTTTTTCTAAAATTCTTTATCCTTATGTTAATTTCCTATTCTTTGTTATTAAAGATTGTTCTTTTTTTACCTGAAGTTTGCCTATAGTCTTAGGAATCTGAAACTGTAATTTGTCTTTGTCTTGGTACTACAGGCTAGCATTGAAATACCTACATATTATTTTATGACTAAATATGATGCGACAAAAGTATGGAAACATATTTTTTTAATTGCAAAATTAATCAATAACTCTACAAAAAGATTTTAAGGATACTATCTCACTAATATTTGGTGCCATAGCGTTTATCCTCCAACACTGTCTGACATCTATTGTTCATTGAATACACCAATTTTTTACAGACATCTGACGGGATATTTTGGCAAATATTTTTTATACTATCAAACAAATCATTCTTATTTTTGAACCGTGTTGTTGTAAGTTGTCTTTTAACATGCTCCAAGAGAGGTTTGATGGGGTTTAAGTTCGGGGATTGTGAAGGCCATGTAAGAACATTAACATTTTTCAGCTTAAACCAGTCTTTTACGAATTTTGAGGAATGCCTAGGATCATTATCCTGTTGGAAGGTCCATCGTAGAGGCATTTCTTCTTCAGCGAAAGGGAGCATGTGTTCACTAAGAATATTCCTGTAAACTTTTCTGTCCATTTTCCCTTCAATTTTGACGATTGGGCCAGTTTCAGAACTAGAAAGTCAACCCCACACCATGATGTTGCCCCCACCATGCTTAACTATTGGCAATTGATACTTTTTATCGAGTCTTTTTCGCATTGGACGTCTCACATAGCATGTACCATCAGATCCAAACAAGTTGAACTTGCTTTCATCACTCCATAAAATTGTATTCCATTGTTGTTCTGTCCAGTTTACATGAGCTTTGGCAAATTCAAGTCGGGCAGTGCGATTTTTTTTTTGATGATGTGCTTTTTCATAGGCGCCTACCAAAGAGACCAGCATCCACCAAGCGTCTTTGCACCGTTCTGACAGAAAGATTTTCTGCACCTTCAACTATTTGTTTGAAAATATGTGTAGCTGGCAATCGAGGATTATCATGGGACAAACGTTTAATGTAACGATTTAATACCCGATTGGTTTTTCTCGGCCTTCCGCGCCTGGGCCGCGTCGCAGTTGATCCATATTCTTGATATTTCGTGATAATTTTCGAAACCGTCCCTTTGTAGAGTTTTAATCTTTGAGAAATATCAACATTTCTGACACCACTTTGAAAAGGTCAATAATTTTGCCTCTTAAATCTTTTGAAAGTTTTTTTACTTTAGCCATTTCTACAGATGTTAGTTATTTACCGCACGCAATATCAATATAAGCAGAGTGAAAAATAAATGAAATACAGATATGTTTCCATACTTTTGTCGTTTAAAAATATTCGGTACCAGACAAAAAAAAAGTTTTTATGTAGAAAGAATTCGAATATTGATAAGATAAACATTGCATTACTACGGGAGCCAAAGGTAAACTATAATATGAATAGTATTCGTTCCTCCAAAAATTGTATTTACGTATGAGAAAGAATTGATAATAATGTAAATATATGTTTCCAAACTTTTGTCCGCTACTGTAATAAGATATATTGTGTTTTTTTTACCCTGTACTTTTTAAATTGCTATGAATCTCAATATTATCCGACCTTTACGTAATCCTTGCTTCGAAATAAAATGGCGGAGCTAGCACTTCAAGGAGCAAAGGACTATTACTACACTGCTAATATTTAAATTAGTCCCATTTGCACTTTGCTTTGAACTTTAAGGCCACTCTGTTTCTTCGTTTTCCAGGTAGTATTTATGTCTGAATGTCTTTCGACCTTTGAAAGATAGCTGACGAGTTTATAAAGTAATCCAGGGCTATCAAAACGCACGGTGCCTAAAATAGAGCGGTGTTCGGATCTTGTATATATAAATGTATGTCGAATTTTTCACGTCACTGGTGGTTCAGCTGATTTTTGTAAACAAATGTTAGGCCTTAGGGTGGATCGAAAAATGTCAAAGTTAAAATTTCGATTCGCTATACCGCGCAAAAGTTGCCTTATGTGTATACTAGCATAATTGTATGAAGCTTTTGAGTTTTTTATCACTTATCCCATGGAGAAGAGGTGGAGAAAATATTTTTGTAGTACTCTATTATTTCCGTATAATCTAATGCGTCAAATTTAAGTGAAGGAGTGTGTTCCTAATACGTTTTCCAGTCGAAGCAGTCTGTCTGGCTTTTAGCACTCTTCTAAGCCCTAACTCTCTAATGTGCCTCCTCTCATCAAATAGCATCACTATTAAAATGTTTTCAGGATGCCCATCCGCTATTAAAATGTTTTCAGGATGCTTACTAAATAAGTAAAAAAAATATGCCGAAAAACTGTGAAATTCGTATTTTTTTAAAACTTTTGACGTTTTGCGCGATCGCGGTTGTCCGAATTTGATAATTTTTTTTTCTTAACCGTAAAAAAGTTAAAATCTTCAAGATTTAGCATTCCTTATTTTGAATTCAAATTATCTGCCATGTAACGCATGTCGACTGTTATATTTGACATGTATTTGACTTTGTCATGTGTGTTTGTCTCATTCGCTTTTGCTTTAAATTTAATTTTAGTGTGAGGTAATGAAGCGGCTCTGAAAAATTAAGGATTACTATACATCTAAAATAAACTGTTCTGTAAGAATATAGTAAAACAATCTCAAAACAGACTTTATTAAAAAAAAAATCAAATATTCATGAACCGTCATTCCAACTTCAATATTTTAAAGACAATCAGCTGTGTCGTGACGTGACCATCAAAAAAAAATTAGCCCCCGATGTGACGTCAACAAAGTGGAGGATCGTGGCCTGTCCGTTTTGATAGCCCTGGTTGAGCGTTTGATCGATTTGGTGTACCAACGATCATGTCCGATCTCGTTTAATCTAAAATTTGCTACGTGCTTTAAGCCCTTAAAGTGTCAGTGTCCTTATTTTAAGAGGGCTTATCGGAATAGTTTACATTTTATGCAAAATGCGACTCTCTTCTCGATGCGCCTCAACGATCTGAAATGGTCGCTTATAACGTCATTCGATTTTCCAACTTTAAAGGCATGAAATAATATTTGTTCTAGTTTAGTAAATGCTCAGTGAATGTTGTTTTTTTTTTAAATTTAAAGTGTAGTGAGCTTGCAAAAGTCTTGGAGAGTCCTATACCTATATAATAAAAGCGGGAAAAGAAAGGGTTTTTGTTTTTCTCGTATTTTTTCGTGGGCTTTCGAAGCTTAACCTCACGGTGGCTCAAGATCTAATGGACACCTAATAAGTGTTAACAGTTAACTGTTTCGTCCTTATGGGACTCTTTAAAACACTGCTTGATAAATGTGACACAGTTGCTAAATTAAGTACACGGTTTTGTCTCTCACCTTACTACTCTACTCTGCAAGAAGCGCCATCTGTCGAAATACGAGAGAAACTAAAACAGCAGCAGGTGAGTAAAACTGCTATATTATTGATCGATGAAAATATCGATTGAAATAGAGAATTCATCATGTGACCTACGTCACACACGGAAAAATACGAGAGAAATAAAAAACCCTTTTTTTTACCGGCTTAGCCAGAAAAACTTGTTTGATTTTTAATTCACGGGTACTAAGTTTTATGTTTTTTTTATTTGACGTCTTAATGGCGAAATAAACGCAATCAGCATTGATCTGACATAAAAGACAATGTATGTCGTAGGTCACGTGATGAATTCTCTCTTTCAATCGATATTTTCATCAATCGATAGATAAATACAAGTTTTAGTCGCCTGCTGCTGTTTTAGTTTCTTTCGTATTTCGTCAGATGGCGCTTCTTGCAGAGCACATAATTTTGTTTTCTCACTAGAAGCGTTAGGTGAGAGACAGAACCGTGTACTTAATTTAGTAAGGGTGTCACATTGACCAAGCGGTGTTCTGAAGAGTCCCATAAGGACAAAACAGTTAATTGTCAACACTTATTAGGTGTCCATTAGACCTTGGATAGGGTTGTTGGTATCGATATCGGTATCATTTGATATTTTTTTAAACTGTATCGATTATCTTCGATACTTGGCTTTAAAGTATCGATGGATTTAAGAATCGATATCTTTTTGTATCTGCTACCGTTATGGCGAAAAAATAAAAACAACATTTTGTAATTTGCAAAATTTTTTAAACTCATTTAGCAAATCAGTTTCGGTTTGATCGATATTGGTAGCTGGTGTGAAAAAACTACAAAACAGCAAAAAGTTTTTGGAAAGAACCAAGGATTATTTTATATTTTGGAAATCACCAGTAAGACATTGCAAAAAAAGTTGAGGAGATTAAAAATGGACATAACCTCTGAAAAAATATCACCCTGTCGATTTTTAAAAGCAGTTGGGTTGTTTAATCATATAAATTATTCTGGTTGCTCAATTTACGCAAAAAAAAATTTTCATTTCCTTATAAACTTATTATTACTGAAGCGATCTTAGTGAAATAAAAAAAATCATGGTGAGAATTGATTGTTCTTTAAAGATTATAATCGAAATTTGCCGCCATCTTAAAAGTTAAGATGTCGGACAGAATCATACTTAACCCTTCAAAGAGGCACGTTTAATCTTATTTCCCGAAAATGTTTTAGTTTTTATTTAATCTAAAGAAAATCACTACTTTTTTTCCGCTTAACAAGGTATAAAGTCATAGAATCGGTTAAGTTGTTCCCACAAAAACTACAGAATTTAATTTTTTAAAAAATCCTTAAATTAAGAAATTACCTCTCTTCATTTATCCACCCACTTATGACTTACTGTGTAGCTGTAGTGCTTTAGGTATAAGTTTTTGCAAAGTCAGTTGAACAAAGATAAAAGCCGACCATCGGCATATCCTTTAAAGAAAGTGACGTGGGCGGTGGTAGATGAAAATTATTTCATTTAATTATGGCGTAAACTAAAGAAATAAAAATAGATAATAAAACTTTCTATTCCTACACCTACAGAAACGACACTGATTTATTTTCTAACTCTGCATACTGCCGACTAAAGGGGTCCCGAAACGAACACCTGAAAGCAATTAAAAGCGCATCTCAAAAAAATCCGCCAATCAGCTGCCGTCCATCCACCTGGCCTCGGTCGGTCGGAAAACAAATACTATGTGTTCGGACCGCAAAGAGCCTCGCCTTTTCTCTGTAGGTAGGGTTGAAATTATACCAGGAAGATTTAGGAGTTATTTAAGTGACTTTGCAAAAACTATATCAATTGTTGATTAAACAAGTCAATCACCATTTTAATTGATTTTCTAGGCAAGTAAATGCTACGCTAGAGTTATTGGTATTTTGTGCATAAAATTTAATAATTATAAGCCTATACACAAAAGTATCGCACAAATGCAGAAAATTAAATTCCAAAACAAAAGCACAACCCAATTTCAGTAATAATATGACTCTATAAGCTGTATTCATGGCCTAACTCTATTCACATTTTGCTCTCCAATAATAGAGACTCAAATCCAATCCCGTTAACGTTATCAAATTAGCAATTTAATAGGGTGTTTTTGGTCGACACATTTCTCACTAAAAATGTGGTTATCGTTATTCTGAGTCGACGCATTAGCGACCTGTCGCGCCTTTATGTTAATAACCATAACATTATATTATATATGTTTATTTAAGAAGGTTAACTTTATGAGCTCTTATGGTTAGTTGTCATTGACATTTGGGACTAACCAAAATTTTTACCGTCTTTTAAATTTATATTTTTGTTATGTTTTAAGAGTGTAAGTGAAGTAACACTTTTATGGGAAAAGTATTTAATATTTTTTGATAAAACTTTTGACAATTACTAAAGAAAAGAATGCCCTAACGCGTGTTTAAATACTCATTAAAAAAAACCTTAACCCTCAAAAACGTGCCTAGATTACCTAGATTTTAGTAATTTTTTGATACATTATTTTGTTTAGAACCGTTTTACTTATGAAAACGGGGTTTTAAATGTTCGATGCATTTAAGTCTCTTCTTAAAAGTGCAAAAAATATTTTTCAAAATTTCAAAACTCTGTCCAAAAAAGTGTTACTTCAAAATCCTATACAATTTTTTAAACTTTGCTATTACAGCCAAACTTTTTTATGTTTAATTTGGCACTGTGCCTAAGAGTTATTTGCAGCCGTAATAACCAAGTTTAGAAAAACATTTCCAAATTAGTAAGAATTTGGCTTTACTTTTATCTCAATTCTTTTTACGGAATAGCATTTTCGCGTACTTGGTTTTTTTTACATAAAATGTTTTTGTTTTGTTTTCACTTCTTTTTATAAGGAATTGGATAAATAATAAGTTTAGTAAAATATGCGGAATATTGTTCAATACTTTTGCAATGCCTTATATAAAATTTTGAGGATTTTTTATTTTTTCCCATGTTTTTATCATAGGTTCTATCAGCCTTCCAAAGCTCAGCTTTCTTGCGTTTCTGGAAGTAGACAATGTTAATTTTACTTAACTTTATATGTATGGAGAGGGAGGTAAATTAAAATATTTTCCTATAGTTTTATCATAGTTCCTATCAGCCTTCCAAAGCTCAGCTCTCTAGTGTTTCTGAAAGTGGGTAATGTTACTTTTACATAACTTTACATTTATAGGGGAGGAGAATAAATTAAAATTTTGGGGTTTTTAAATTTTTTTCCATGGTTTTATCATAGTTCCTATCAGCCTTCCAAAGCTCAGCTCTCTAGCGTTTCTGAAAGTGGGTAATGTTACTTTTATATAAATTTACATTTATAGGAGAGAGAAGTAAATTAAAATTATGGTGTTTTAAAATTTTTTCCTATAGTTTTATCATAGTGCCTTTCAGTCTAAAAAAGCTAAGCTCTCTAGCGTTTCTGGAAGTGGGCAGTGTTACTTTTACATACCTTTACATTTATAAGGGAGGGTAGTAAATTAGAATTTTGGGGTGTTGGGTTGTGTAAGGTTTTTTTGTATAGTTTTATCATAGTTTCTATCAGCCTTCGAAAGCCAAGCTCTCTAGCGTGTCTGGAAGTGGGCAATGTTACTTTTACATAACTTTACATTTATATGAGAGGAAAGTAAATTAAAGTGTTAGTGTTTTAAAAAATTTTCTTATATTATCATAGTGCCTTTCAGTCTAATAAAGCTAAGCTCTCTAGCGTTTCTGGAAGTGGGCAATGTTACTTTTACATTACTTTACATTCATATGGGAGCTCAGCTGGAAGTACAGGAGAAGTTTGGTGATCTATACATGAGTGAGTGAGTGAGTGGCAATTTCGACGTTTTTCTAAAATTTCCTTACTACTTTATGGACTTCCATAAACTTGGAGAGGTTGTTAACTCTATGACGACTGTGCAAAGTTTGAGATTCGTAGCTCATGTAGAGTTTTAGATAGGTCAAATATGTGCTAAAATGTTTCGTTCCCCTTTAACTTAAATACTTTTCCCATAAAAGAAATATTTTAAAACCTTTACGCGCTCATTATATGCCATATGCAGAGCTCCTCTTAAACAAATATTTAAACCCTTCAAACTAAATTATAAGATGAAAAAATTTTTGTATACAAAAGTAATTAAAAAGGTAAGGTTATGTATAAATGGTAAATAAACATCTATTCTATTCTAGGTTTAACGCCATACGTTATTTTTTAAGTACATCCAAAAACTCTATTAATTGATTGCTTTTGGTCAGGATTTTAGCCAGTCTGTTGCCCTTACCTTTACTATGCGTGGGCGCAGCAGCGCTCTGTCATGCTGTTAAATATGCAGCGTAAAATGTCCCTAATAATAATATAATTTCTGCCTGATATCAGTACAAACCAAAATTGGATCGTTAGCAGAGTTGTAATTACATTCGGCTCTCCAAATTTATCAACAAATGAAATTTCCAGCTTTTATTCGTTTTGCCCCCACTTTCACAGAGATGCGATAGTTACAGACAGTGGCGTGTCGTATTGGGGGCCAGGGGGGGCGAACGCTCCCCCGCCCCTGGCGTCTTTGAGAAAAAAATACTCTGCCAATATATGGGCCCCTAAGCTCACACTAGGTACTATAGTTATAGTGTACGTGCGAACTAATATAACTAAAAACTGAAATATATTTTATTCAACTCCAGACTAAATTACTTTTCGTTTAATACCACACAAGCCATGTTTTGACTTAAACTCAAATTTTTGAAATCTACCCCCACCCTTAAAAAAAACAAAAACTAAAATGTATTTTGTTTAACTCCAGACTCAATTACCTTTCGTTTGATATGACACACGCCATATTTTTCCTTAAAATCTAATTTTTCAAATATACCCCCACCCTTTTTTTAAAATAAATTAAAATGTATTTTGTTTAACTGCAGACTCAATTACCTTTCGTTTGATGTCACACACGCCATATTTTCAAGTAAACTCTAATTTTTAAAATCTACTCCCACCCTTTAAAAAAAAAACTGAAATGTATTTTGTTTAACTCCGGACTCAATTACCTTTCGTTTGATGTCACACACGCCATATTTTCAAGTAAACTCTAATTTTTAAAATCTACTCCCACCCTTTAAAAAAAAAACTGAAATGTATTTTGTTTAACTCCAGACTCAATTACCTTTCGTTTGATATCACACACTCCATATTCTCACATAAACTCTAATTTTTGAAATCTACCCCCACCCTTTTATTTGGCTTGTGTTCGATGGATTTTGGTCATTTTTAAAAGGGACCATCTTGACCCAAAACTCAGTCTAGGTACCAAATTTTATTAAAATCGGCCAAGCGGTTTTTGAGTTATGCGCGTTGGTCGTTACAGACAGACATACAGACAGACAGACATACAGACAGACAGACAGACAGACAGACAGACAGACGGCGCAACAAAAAAGTTTCAAAATCATCTGAAACGCAAAGATATATGAAAATTTTCGAAATCGGAGCAACTTTTTTTTTTTTTGGAAAAATTAGGATCACCATAGCTCACACTACTATAGTATAGTATATGTGTGAGCTAATAGAAGATTTGCATTCGATCTTTTCATTGATCGATATTGTATAGCAGTGTTTTTCCCTGCTTTTGGTTTTTTTGTTTCTCTCGTATCTCGGTAGATGGCGCCTCTTGCTATAGTTCGCTCACTAATTACATTTAATTAGAGACAAAACCGTCTGATTAACTTCGCAAGATTTGTCACATTGACCAGCAGTGTTCTGAGGAGTCCCATAAGGACGAAACGAAACTGTCAACACTTATTAGGTGTCCATTAAATCTTGGACCCCACGGAAAAATATAACGGAAACAAAAAATCTCCTTTTTGCCCGATTAGCCACGAAACTTGTTTGATAGAATTAATATTGTTATCATTTTAAAAAAAGGTTTGTAATTTATTTGACTCCCATACCTATTCTTGCGCCCCTTAATGTCTTTGCACCCCCCCCCCCCTCCCCCTGCCGTTTTATCCACGACACGCTACTGGTTAGAGAGACCAGTGGCGGCTGCTACAGGGAGGACAACGGGGCAGTGGCCCTCCAAAACTAGACAACAAACAGTATTTTTAATTGATTTATTTAAAAAAAGAAGAGATTAATTGGGTGAACTTTTTAACGTAAATAATTACAAGCCGCCAGCGCCGCGCGCGGCAAGGTTTCAATTTCACCCGTTTTTCAGCGGTGTATGGGTGGCTGTTTTCGCGCGGAGGTGGGAGGAATGTTTGTTTTAGTTGACGTCGGCCATATTCATCGTGCTAAACCGTTCGTTGCCCTTTCTAGTTTTGCCTGTTCTATCCTTAATGAAGACGTATGAATTTGTTTTGATTTGGGGTTTGTGGTGTTCTGTGGGGTTTGTCATTGTTTGTTTTCGTTATCGTTTGTTTATAAAATGGAAATAAATACCGTCGAATACATAAGCTGGGTTCCATCAGGCCCTTCGACGGTCCTAGAACGGTCCGAAAAATCCTAAAGCGCGCGCATGCAGTACGAAGACTGTTTTAAAACGGTTTTGATTTGATGGAACGACCAAATAACTGTCCAAAAAACGAATGCTGTTCGAATGAGAGATCGACTTACTTCAGGCATGTGATCATATGCGAGAGGGTTAAAACCAAAGTCACGTGACTAAAAGAAAGGGTGGGTTTCGTCGCCTCGCGTGAAGATACAGAAGGGGAGGTGGAGATACATCGAAGGCAACGTATGAATTCGAGAGCACGAAATTAAAGTTGCACACAGAAAGGATTACACAATTACATAGGATTCTCATAATAAATGTTTAATTTTAGTTTTTTAAAATGCAGATAAAATAATTAAATTAATTTAATTTATATTCACAAACTATAAACCACTACAAACTGCCTAATAAACTAAATATACCAAAAATTAAAACGAACTTGCACATATTTTTGGGCGAAACTTGTGAAAAAATATTAATTTTTTTTAATATCACAAGTTTTATGTTAAATTTATATATTTATTTATTTGTAATTTGATTTTTACAAAATATTTGTGAAATTACCTACATTTATAGAAAGCCATAATATTCACAAGGTTTTTGTGATTTTATTAATTTTTAGGAAATAGAGATCGTGATACTTCTAAGAAGTTAGGAAAATCACATTTTGTAGCTTGTACTTTGCTAGGTATATAGTTATGATGACCTTAATGTCGATGCTTTAAAGCGAAGGTGTTTGTTCTTCCGCCAAATCTAGTGTAAAATTTCATATCCGGTGTTACCCCTCTTCTTTTAACTTTTAGTTCACAGGTCACCGGGATTTGCTGCGATCAGGGTAAACCCTTATGTTTCTATTCCTGTCCAATCACCTGCCAGAAATAACGGAGTAACGAATACCGATCCGAAAATTAAATGATTACTTTGATTCCTTCGATTATTTTAGTATTTGTCTCTATTTTTATTTATTTTTAGATTTATGTAAGGCATTAGATTTTTAAAACAGAGTTGTACACAAGACAGTTCTTACGTAATTCCTACCTTTATTTTTTAAATTTTAGCCCACATTTTGAAAATTTCAATTGAATATTTCCATAATATTAAACAAAAATATACCTACAAACAAATGATCTTCAAATTAATGACAGTCCGAGAATTTTGCACTAATTGAATGATTGAATTGAATACTGTTAAAGTAATCGAAGTAACGATAGTAACAAATATATAAAATGATTACTTAGAAGTCGAGTTACGAGTAGTAACGAGTACTCAAAAGTAACGAAAATCAATACCTCTATCACCCTCTAAACTAGTTTTTCTTTTTCTAAGCAGGCTACCCTATGGTCAGTATAGCTTTTTTCCATGTGGTATACCTACAGCATTCCGCAGTCCCGTAGTAATTAAAATTAAGAGGCTCTTGCAAAAAAATGAACAATCAAGATGTTGCACAATTTTTTTTTGAAAATTTAAAAAATATTTGTATATTTGCAATTTATTTTGACAAAAATTTAAATTTTTTGGGTTATTTACTGTTTTTTGATCTTTCTTAGACAAATGTAAATTTAATGTAATTTTATGGTATATTTTTATCTCAGGTGATGTAAACTAGAAATGTGTGTGTTTTACATACAATTTTCCCGCGCCTTCGAATGCGCCTGTCTGCAATTCTTGTCTTTCAGAGGATACCGAAACCATTTTAGGTTGCTTGATGGAACGGAAAACTGACTGTCCCATAACAGTTCAACGTCGACCTGGAACGCAAACAGGATTTTTCGTACCGTTCTATAACCGTCCCACGCTTTGATGGAACGAACTTATAATTAACTGTGCAAATTTAAACACGTTGACATATGAACTCCGATTACAAATAAAATCTTTAGGGCCACATAGACCGGACCTAAAAATTAACCAAAATTTTAGTGTAAGTAATGCCGAGGGGTGTTCCATAAAAAATTATAATAGAAAATTTAATAAAAATATATATGATGCTGAAAACGCTTTTAAAATGTACGCCATTTTATCTACTTAAAGCCAGAAACCTCAAATAAATCTCTGGGAATGTGTTTTCCTGATTTAATAGCACTAATGTGGGTCTAATGACCTTTAAGTCGCCATGACAGACTTTTAAGACCCGTGTCCACTCCAAGATTATTATATTAAACCTCGAAAACCGAGTTGAAAACGTAGGTATTTCAATAGATATAAATATAGAACGGTATAAGTGGAAATATTTCAATATATTTATTTATAGAGGAGCTTAAAATAAGAAAATAAGTTTATATAAAAACACTTCTTTTAAGATGTTGCGGAAATTTTGTCGAAAGTAAGTTCTAATAAAGAATGATTTTCATGAACAAGAAGAAGAGCAAAGTGGGTGTCATGCATGCAGATCTTATAGTGATAATCGTTTTTGCCTTAAATAAGTAGTTGAGAAAAGGAGTGCCAGAAATAAAGACTCATGTTACCTTTGTGGACCTTCAAAAAGCACATGATACCGTTCCAGTAGAAAAATTATGGACAGTGTTAGAGCACATTAATATCAAACAAAAACTATACAAAGGGTCAAAATCTAAAATTAAAGTTGGAAATCGACTTTCAAAAGAATTTCTTGTAACGAAAGAGTTA
The DNA here is from genome assembly GCA_963576565.1 of Aspidapion aeneum. Lineage (NCBI taxonomy): Eukaryota > Metazoa > Arthropoda > Insecta > Coleoptera > Brentidae > Aspidapion > Aspidapion aeneum. The sequence continues at coordinate 220,045,263 of OY755038.1, read as the reverse complement.
AGACCAGGATGTTGTTCTATCTCTGATGAAAAAGTTACCGGAGGAATACCAAAAGTGGGGGTTAACAGTGAACGAGGACAAGATACAATACTTATGTATTGGAAACGAATCAAGTGAGTTAGAACTAGACAATGGACAAACAATATCTCCATGCAATGAGTATGTATACTTCGTGTCACATTTGATAAGACAGGAACCTATTATAAGGAACTGGAAAAAAGAATAGTAAAAGCAAAAAAGATTATTAAATGTCTTAACAGTATTTTGTTAAGCAGAGAGATAAAAAGGAATATAAAATTTAACATATACGAACAAAAATGGTAAAAAGCATGCTGTTGTATGAAAAAGAGACTTGTCGCTTAACAGAATAATACAAAATAAACATGGAAAGTGTCGAAATAGATGCAATAAGACGATCAATGAGAATATCTAGAACAGATCATATAAGAAATGACATCATAAAAGAAAGAATGGGAATCGAGGGAAAGATAACGGATGGCATCACTAAAAGACAACTGATATGGTACGACCAACGGTACAACAGATAAACGACAAAATATTACTTTTATTTTAAAGTTTTCAAAACAACAAAAAAAAGTTTATATTTTACATTTCTACACCACTTATTACTACTTATTAAGATATGGCAAGGTTGCTTAAAAAAAGAAAAATCTTATGATGTGAATATGCGTCGGGCGGCGCGGCACCCGCCGGCGCCGGCGGCCAAACTGAGCCATTTAATTTTCAATGGCGGAAATTGCTACGAATAAATTTTGGGCTAAATGTTTTGTTGCATTAAAACAGGCAACTTACGCGATAGCAGCCCAAATAACTAGCAAGCAGTGAAAATAATTTAGGCATGCACCGTAACGTTAAATATTCTGCAAAATATTTCAAATATGTTTGTTTCCATTTTAGACCAGTGCAGATATCTGTTAAAAATATAAAAAAAGCTTTTAACAGCATGACAACTGCTGAAAAAAAGACAATATAGTGCAACTAACGGCAAATATAAAGTGGATAATGGTTTTTCACAATTTCCAGCGAAAGAACACCTCTCAGTTAAAAAAGTTAAGTGTAAAAATTATTAGTTCAGGCCCTACATCTGAGATTCAAGCGATATGCTGCGTTTAATGTTAGAAGCAACACACTTGAAGTCTTTTTCCTCGCAGTAACTACAAGTTACCAGGTAACCTGGTTACTCGTTTTCTGTTTTTCTTCCCTAAGTAACACTAACTATGACGTCACGAGTAACCACACTGTGTAACCAGCCTAGCAAACGTGGTTGCTGAAATATTTTGAGGTTAAGACCGTTTTTTTTGTCAAAATGTTTTATTTTAATATATATAATAACAACGAATTATGTTTGCTAACGGTAGAAAAAGAAGCACATCCCTTGAAGTTTGGTACTATATCAATTCAACTGCAACTAATACTTAAAATGTACTGCCTTTGGTGTTCTATGGTACTGAGGCCTTACCACAGAACACCAAAGCGGCCTCACAACCACCAGAGGTATTTAAAACTAAAAGCGATAGTTCTAGAAAAATCAATTCCAATAATTAATTATTTTCTGGATTTCGGAATTTGCTGGTAAAAACATAAACAAACAATTCGCAATTGGAAATGTCATCCACAGCTGACTGTCTGACGTCATACAGCGGTTACTCCGAGTAACCGTGACGTCATTTCCAGTAACTTGAATGAGTGACTAGTAACCTCGAAGAAAAAGGCCTTTGGTATGGATAGACATAAGACTCGCCCGAACATTTTACGAAAGGGAACCACCTCCCCAACACTGGCAGGGGGGTGGTCCCCCGTGCTTTTGATAGTTTTTTGCTAATAACTCGAACAAAAAAAACTTTTCTAAAAATCTTGTAGAGATCATTTTTCAAGCGGATACAATTTTCTTTTCAACGATGTACCTAAGTGCCCTCTGACGGCAGTGATGCACATTTCATTAGCATACGAAAAGCCCATTGTAGACAGTTAAATACTTATTAAGCTAGATGTATTTTTTAAATAGCCGCCTGGAAATAAAAATAAATGTGTTTGTAGAAATCCTTAAATTAAACAAAAATGTTGAACATTCATTTGTGTATCTCAGTAACTAATAATAAGAGTAAGCAAAAAATTATTTTTGGTTAGTAATAACTTAAAACTGACTTTTTCTAGTTAACCTTCTTTAAAGTGGAAGTGGGGGCATCCCCCCTCTCACACCCCTCAAAAGTGCTCTCTTACAGTATTTTCCCAATTATTTGCAATTTTTTAACTTGGCAAAAAACAATTAACTAACAATTATAAAGGCTGACAAAATTCAAGAAAATAAAAACATATTGTTTTTTAAATTTGAAGGAAGTTCGCGAGGTAAAAAGTTTTTACAAAAAAGTTTCACGGGCAAGACCTCAGAGGTAAAGGTAGCTCGGGGACGCGTTTCTGCCTCATTAGGCTTCATTCAGCCCGAGCATAACCATAAAATGGAAGGAGATGAAATGATGATGTGGATATCTGAAAAGGAATATGAAATATGGTGTTTACTGAGGAGAGACCAACTGTCAATTTGCAGCTTAGGTCAGGGTTGCCTCAGTTTTGAGACTAATTTTGACGTCGCGACGGAGACAGATATAATCTGCTCCCAGAAAACAGCCTGAGCCCTGGATTTTTTAAATTTGAAGGAAGTTCACGAGGTAAAAAGTTTTTACAAAAAAGTTTCACGGGCAAGACCTCAGAGGTAAAGGTAGCTCGGGGACGCGTTTCTGTCTCATTAGGTTTCATTCAGCCCGAGCATAACCATAAAATGGAAGGAGATGAAATTATGATGTGGATATCTGAAAAGGAATATGAAATATGGTGTTTACTGAGGAGAGACCAACTGTCAATTTGCAGCTTAGGTCAGGGTTGCCTCAGTTTTGAGGCTAATTTTGACGTCGCGACGGAGACAGATATAATCTGCTCCCAGAAAACAGCCTGAGCCCTGGATTTTTTAAATTTGAAGGAAGTTCACGAGGTAAAAAGTTTTTACAAAAAAGTTTCACGGGCAAGACCTCAGAGGTAAAGGTAGCTCGGGGACGCGTTTCTGCCTCATTAGGCTTCATTCAGCCCGAGCATAACCATAAAATGGAAGGAGATGAAATGATGATGTGGATATCTGAAAAGGAATATGAAATATGGTGTTTACTGAGGAGCGACCAACTGTCAATTTGCAGCTTAGGTCAGGGTTGCCTCAGCTTTGAGGCTAATTTTGACGTCGCGACGGAGACAGATATAATCTGCTCCCAGAAAACAGCCTGAGCCCTGGATTTTTTATTGTTTTTTCCACATCTTTTATTTATTTAAATGTCTATAAAAGGTGCGCCACTGATGTAAGGGGGCGTGTTATATATCGTTAGAGAGGACTTTTGGTCAGCCTCAATAACTATTACTTAGTTGTTTTTGGCCATGTTAAAAGTTTGCAAATAATTAGAAAAAAACTGTAAAAGATCACTTTTGAAGGGGGCGAGAGGGGGGATGCCCCTTCCTCCCAATTTTAATAAATTCAACTTGAAAAATTAAGTTTTAAGTTAATACTAATTAAACTTACTTTTTAACTTACCTTTAGTATTATTTACTGAGTTACAAAAATGAATGTAGAAAATTTTTGTTTGATTTGAGGATTTCTACAAACACATTTATTTTTGGGTGTGCTTTCGGGCTGTTCGGCCGTCGTCGTTGGAAATTCGTTCTCGACGTTTCGCCATCTCGAGTGGATGGCATCTTCAGGAGATGTTGACTGTTTGTCGGCTTCTCGAAGACTGGTGGTTAGTCTGTCGCGGGCGCAGGTTATATACGCTATGGTGGGCGGGGCGTATATCAGAGCTGGTCGGTGATTGGTCACATTTCCTTGATTCAGTTTTGTTATTGTAAGCGAGCCGTTTAGTGTTTTTAAGAACCGGTACCCATGTTCTGTTAATTTTAAGAGTTTCTTCAGATCTGTTGAAGTTCTGCTGGTGTTTATGAACGAACCAGAACATCTAGACAAAGAATTAAACCATCTTAAAAACGCCCTCGTAGCAAATGGATACACAGTAAAAAATACAAAGCACAAATACACAGAAATAAATTTAGAAAAAAAAACTTTTTGAAAACAAGCTTTTATGAAATGGACTAAAAAGCATAAAATAATTTTTTGAGTGTTCCGATATCATAATAATAAAAACGATGGGCGTATTAAAGGAAATTTGTTTTAGCCTTGTTAAGTCGAAGTTTAGTGAAAATCCAAATTCATTATATTATTGCAGAGAAATGTAAGGGTAGACAATTTAACCCAACCCAACCCAACCCTACTCAAGCTACCCTTACATTTTTCTGATATGGATTGACATTATTACGCCTGCTTCATATTAGGCAGATCATCCGCGACCGGCGGTATGTCGATTTATTTTGTCACATTGAAAAAGAATGGAAATGCGCATGGAAAAGCATTTACCTAATATTAAATACGCCCATCGATTTTATTATTATGATATCAGAACACTCAAAAAATTATTTAATGCTTTTTAGTCCATTTTATAAAAGCTTGTTTTCAAAAAGTTTTTTTTCTAAATTAATTTTTTAATTTTTAGATTTATCTAAGTCTATGCATATCAGCTCGATCGATATTGCAGGGAGTCTTTCCTGTCAATTTTGAAATATCTAACTCTTCGATGAGAAGGTCGGTTCGGTTCGGTTCGATTCGGTTCGGTTCGGTTCGGTTCGGTTCGGCCAACGATTTGATACGGCTCAAGGCGACATAAGCTTGACCAGGAGCAAAAAGCTTAGATCCCAAGTAAATCACAGCATAGTCAACAGTACTACCCTGCATTTTATGAACAGTTGAATCTGATCAAAAATTCGTAATCCCCATCCTCAAAAACCCCCAGATACCAATTTTGGTGGAAATCCGACAAACTAAAATTTTACCCCCTCTCCGCCCTCCATGTTAGGTGGGAGGTAGGCAGTCAGTGATACCACATTATTGGATTGTTATCGGAACTATAACGCTATGCGATATTTGAAGTCAATCGGATACGTGGAAGTCAATTGAAAGTAATCAGAAAAACTTAACATTAAATCGTCTATTTTGATCCACCATATTGAATTCTTGTAATCTGGTCAAAAATTCGTAATTCTCATCCTCAAAAACCCCCAGATACCAATTTTGGTTGAAATCGGACACGTTAGGGGTGTGGTAGGTACCCGATAAAACCATATTATTGTATTGTCATTGGAAGTTCTTCAAAAATGAGTTGCAAGATTTGATTACATACATACATACATACAGGTGAAGTTAAATAAAAGCTTGTAAAAAGGAACCATTTAGCTAAAATCTTAAAAAATTTTAATTTTAACCAATTTTAATACTTGATAATTAAAATTCATTTAACCTAACTTTCACTTTTAAATTTTTAATAAAATTTTATCTGTCATACTTTAAAACATATCAAGATTTATGGTTTTTACTTATTAGATAGAATAGTAATTTTGGACAACCCAAGTGTACTAAACTAGTAGACGAACCACTGACAGAGGTCACTATCGCGGATAAAAAAAAAATAATAATAAAGATTATTCATAGATTTTAAAATTTACAATAAATTAAAATTATTAAAGTCACAAATAAAAACAAAAATATACCTAAACACAATTACATTGAGTTCAAAATCACATTATTAAATCATAGACTCTCTCCAAGTTAGTAGATTAAAATAGGGTAAACTTTTAAGGGCGAATAATGGTTTTTCACAATTTCGAGCGGAAGAAGACCTCCCATTTAAAAAAGTTAAATCTAAAAGTTGTAGGTAATAAAATGGTCCATAACTCTGTCACATTAAGGGAACATTTATAAATTACGAATTATTCTGTGCGATTTTTTTCCTGAGTACCCTACTTGCCCAATTTATTCTATGCTGATAATTTTTGGCTATTGAACCTTACCAAATGTTGTTTTCCAAAATTTAAAATTTGTCATTTTTTTGCTATTTATTGCCGCTCAGCTGGGATTGCATGTTTAAAACATGTTTATCTAGGGTTGTTTTAATAACAGTTCGTGAAAAATGATGTGTGATCTATTAATTTTCTTTTTTAAATAACACAATTTGAAATTTATCCATTGAAGCAGTGTATATTTAGTACAAAATTTTATGGGCCACCCGGTATAATCGAGCTGGATCATTTCTATTTCCAGCTACAGTAGATACTGATCTAAACGAAAAAACCTTTGAAATTGCCGGGTAATTGGTAAGTGTAGAAATGACCCTAGGGTTAGAGTTACCGTCCAGCCCTTTCCAGTTTTTTCAAATTAATTTTATTTGGCTCATGCTGGAGAATCAAATAAAAGAAAGATTACCGCGCAATTTTCCAAAAAAAACTGCGTTAGAGGCAGTGGCAGCTCTTGCCCAAGTCTACTAGAAAGCTACTTTTATAAATTTGTTTATATGTGTAAGTTTTAAACCGGGAGTCAGTAGACTCTCCAAAATTAGTTTACATTTTGTGCACTATTTATTGTTCGCGTTACTCTAAATAAAACACCAGCGAGAAATAAAAATAAAGAAATATGAAGAAGGATGAATGAGAGCAAAGCGCGTGCCATCTTATACCCATCCCCCTGCATTTTCGAATGGAGACACTTTACCTATAGTATATAATCTCATTGTTCGACTTGGCCAAAATAGCACGCCACAAATCTTCTATTTTTATAATTATTTTAACAATATGACGAACAAAACAATAAACATAGCATAACATAAAAAAACAACCTCATGCACCAACCTAATGATTGAGCATTCAAAAGTGGAGTTAAAAATAAGGGACGGCGCCGGCGCGGCGGTATAAAAAGCCTGTTCCAATCAATGATCTCTAGTTCCAATAACAACAAATTCCCAGCAGCGTGAAGGTCTAGCACTATTTAAATAAAGTTGAAGCCTTATTACTGCTAACCTAATTTTGGCCAATAAGTCTGTATCCTATTTCAATATGTTTGCTGAATAGTAAGATATTTTGGAATACTTTTTGAAGTAATTTTATTAAATCGAACCCGCAGCCAACGATAAAGACCGGCCATGGCGCGTTATAAGCAAGTCGGCGGTCACGTGATCTTAGGAGTCCCAGGATTCTTATTGTATTGCTTAATATATTATATGTTTTTACACAATTTAAATAAATTAACAAAAAATTTTTGTTCTTTTATAGGAAAAAATTGAAAAAATTATTTTGCTGATATATGTTTATTATGGATAAAAGAACTGAATCTATAAAATAAAAAATTATACAAAATTTGCACTCTAATATCTTTAGGTACATATATTAATTAAATAATATCGTTAGTAACTTCAAATCTATACAAGTCTTTCAAAATTGGACATATCAAACCTAAGCTTTTAGTTTTTTAATTTTTCTTTGACTGTCATCATCTTTGAGGTCTTATTCAAAGATTTATTAGCAGACACTAAATCATTGTGCTTTTTAATAAAATTATTTAAAAAAACTTTACATGCCCTTAAACTAATTTTTTCAAGCTTTGACAATAGTTTTTCTCCACAAAAACACTCGCTAGAGTTATCTGAAGAAAAATTTTCAATATAAAACATTTCACAATAATTTATTAAAAAGAAACAAGTGATTTTGTGAATAAGTGAGATGGTTTTCCCATTCAATAAACTGAATGTAGTGGTCGTCAATAATTTTTTGAGAAATTACCCAGCACAAAGTTTAATATCTATTTCAATAAAGTGTAAGTTAACTCATGTTCTTTTATAAGCTGTATCTTACTTTTTAAATATTACACACTACCAGAGAGATTACTATTTGTTAACAATATTTTACAAATCAGTTTTTTAATATTGCGAGGGTGCGGAAGACATATTACCTTAGAATTGTAAATTGACGTGAATGCACTGGATAACTGGATAAACAAAGATGAAGCCAACATTAAAGTGTATCCACCATATCTTCGATTCTCAGGTTAGCTTTTCAAGAGACCTAATTGTTCAATAAGAAATGACAACTGAACATATTTGTCACTCTCACTATCGAAAATGTCACTAAGAATGTCTATTACTTGATCAATCTTATCCAAGATCTTATCTTTTACCACTTCTTTCCCGTTTGCAACATATTAGGTTTCAGTTTTATAGTTGGACCGACAAGGAACAACACTAATTACACGTTCGCGGCATTGTTTATCTTATAGGTATTTTCTTTATAATTTACTCATTAGCCATTAATTATTTTAACGCAGCCCACTACAGTCTTTTTCGTGAGCTGCGTTATTTTAACAACTTTGATAAAATTCACATAAAATTCGTGCCCGAATTAAAAAAAAATCGGCGTAAACAAACATACCAAAACTGAACACACACATGTTTTATAATGACAGCGGGCCGTGAGGCGTTTTTTGTGGGACTCCTACGGTCACGTGATATTTCCGCGCTTGGACGGTCTTTCTCGTGGGCTGCGATCGAACCCTAAAATATATTAATTATTACCTAGAAGTTGAAATTTCTTACCTTTGCAATTAGATTTATTTTTTAATAAAAATTATTCGTTACGTAAGTTGCTTATTCCTTAAAATGTAAAACATACTTTTTCCTGTGGCTTTCCTTGTAGGTGCTATTCTAGGAACGTTCCCATCAGCGGTTCAGGAAAAAGGTTTCTGTTGCTACTAGATATCGACCCTTTAAGAGACCTGAACACATCAATTAACATTCTACCATAATTCGTTCTACTTTTTGGTGAGGCATGGTCCCGATCGGTACTTACGAAATAGGCGCAATGAAAAAGTTTCTTTTGGATTCACTAGAACCTTCCTTGGCCGCGAAGCTGTCACAAGTACATTATGAAAGTACTTCAAGTACAAGTACCAAGGACATTAAGGTTTGTAAAAGTACTTGAAGTACTAAGTACATTTTCTTTTCAAATGTAATTCAAGTGCCAAGTACATTATAAAAGTACTTGATTTTTCCCAAGTCTTTTACTTTTACAATAAAAGTACTTCAAGATAAATATATAAAAAAATGAGAAAAATGCCAAAAATATTGATAAAAAAAAGGACAGGTGGCAACCCTAAGTTACCACTTGTCTTCGGCGCCTTAAAGTTATATCTTAGCTATATCTACATTGTACTTCAAGAATATTTTAATGTACTTGAAGTACTCTTAATGTACTTGAAGTACTTCGAATGTACTTAAATTACTTTGAATGTACTTGAAGTACTTTGAATGTATTTGAAGTAGATACTTTACTTTACAAAATCAAGTGCATTTTCAAGTACATTGTTAAAGTACTTCAAGTACAAACCGGATTGTAGATGTACTTCCAGTACAGTACTTGAAGTACTTGTAAGTATTTGAAGTACAATTTGTACTTGAAGTACCTGACAACTCTGCTTGGACGTTCCGGTATGTACCGTGAAACGTATTCAGGGGACGTTTCCGGAACGTTTATTTGTAAGATCGCTATTTCTCGAAACGTTACTGCAAATGTAGGTACTGCGAACTACCAGGGAATGTCCTGAAAGTCATGACAGGACGCCGCCTCGCAAATACGTTCTCAGAAAAAACTTGTATTGTTGGAGATGATTTTTAAGGCTTTTCTGTCTAAGTTTCTATCTCTACGGTTTTACCACGGGGCATAGGCAATTATTTTCCGTATCCGATTTCTCAATTAGTTTGAAGTAGCGCTGGCTGTACGAAACTCTATCTCCTTGTTAATAATACGTACCAGCTCTACTCTTTTACATTGCCACATAAATTAGTCGTATGTCTACTTTTGAAGAGTTATGACATGGTGTTACAAAATTAAAAACTTTTTTTTAAAAGTTCAAAATTTACTTTTGAAGCTTTTTAAACAACAAAAAATATCAGATTACGCGAGAAACTTGAATTCTGTTCTTGATACCGCATTAAACTTTTTGGAAACAATATAGCGTCTTCCGTGGGCTTTTTGTTGAAGATTTTATGACACCTGTTTTAGTCGATAACAGAACTAATTGTGCAAGCTGTGCTTGACAATTGCGCTTGCTTAACTCGTTTTGGTTAAGCAGCGGGACAATAAGGATTAAAGTAAGACGTTTACTACCAGGGAGCAGCCTCACACCCTGCAATGACCAATCAGGGTAATGGTACAGTAAACTTAATTAGATTTAGTGAGGACAACAGAACTATCAAATGTTGAATCTCTTTTATTAAGATTAATCTTTTCTTTTTATAATAAGAACATTGTTATCGTTCATGACAAAAGATAAAATATAAAATTTAATATTTCGTGGGTTGTTTTATAAACTAAATAATTTATATAATTAAAATAGGTAAAGTTTAGAAAGCTAATTTATGTTTTTAAAACCTAATTTATCAAGATCACCTGCATGTTTAAATAATAAATTTAACTAAAAATGTAGATTTATGTAAAATAAACACTAATGATTCCACCAACACTGCCTGATCTGGTCAAAAGGTCTCAGTCAAAAATAAGTGTCAAGATTTTTTTTTCAAATCTCATCAAGATTTCATATCTGAATGGTTTAAGCTAGACCAATGAAACTTGGCGCAAGTGCCTTATTTAATAAAACATGCTAAAAGTAATTCTATATTTTTTTTATATAGCATAGCATTTAGGAGTTTAAATATATAATAAGAAGTGAAAATGTCAAGCTTAACAAAGAAAACTAACCAGGTATGTATGATTTTCCTACATTGTTTACATAATTGAGCAAAACGCTTAAAGTATTTACTTCCTCCAAGAACCGCCAAACTCCAAGAACCGCCAAAGGGAAAAGTTTTTGTTTCTCTCATATATTTTTCCGTGGGTAGCTTGAAAGCTTAACCTCACGGGGGTCCAAATTCTAATGGGACACCCAATAAGTGTTGACAGTTAACTGTTTCGTCCTTATGGGACTCCTCAGAACACTGCTTGGTCAATTTGACAATTCTTGCGAAGTTAATTAGACGGTTTTCTCTCTAATCATAAGTAAATAGTGAGAAAACTATCGCAAGAAGCGCCATCTACCGAGATACGAGAGAAACAAAAAACAAATGGAGGCGAAAAACTGCTATACATATCGATCAATGAAAAGATCGAATACAAACAAAATAAAACAAACTATAGTCCGTGACCTACGACAGTTCTTCTGTCTTTCAGGCCGGATCAACGCATATTGCATTTTTTTCCGTCATCAAGACACGATTAAAAATTCCGTTGATTGACGCTCACGCCAAGGCCACTTGATTTGACAGTACCGCTCTCAACAAAAAGCCTTTTTCCTCGCAGTAACTACAAGTTACCAGGTAACCTGGTTACTCGTTTTCTGTTTTTCTTCGCTGAGTAACACTAACTATGACGTCACGAGTAACCACACAGTGTAACCAGCCTAGCAGACGTGGTTGCTGAAATATTTTGAGGTTAAGATCGTTTTGTTTTGTTTTTTTTCAAAATGTTTGATTTTAATCATTGACTTCTATACCCTACAGGGCGTTATACAACTCAATGATTTTAATATATATATTACCAACCATTGACTTCTATACCCTACGGGTAGACCCGGCATGGGCCAAAATTGCCATTATATCAAGCTTTTATCGCAATTGACCAAATACAAGTAAGAATTTAATGAGCAAAATAGGGATGAAAATAGAATTTCGGTTTGGTGAGTCCGGAAACATGCAACATCGCAAAAATATTCTATTTGCTTGTCTTGGATAAAAAAGGGCAGTGGCGGCGCAAAATAAAAATTTTGAATTCCACTAGAATTTTTTTATCAACAATTTTCTGTTTGAATAATAAATAATTCATGAATACTTACTTGTGTGTGTTTACAAAATTCTCTTCAGTAAAAAAAAAGAGTAAAAAGAATTTCTAAGCATGCTAAGTGCAGTGGATGTATTAAAATTATTGTTTTCATCTTAGAACTTTACAAATGTTGTACCTTCCAGGTAAAATATTTTCTTTCTTTGAACAAGGGTCTTCTTCAACTCTTCTTTTCTTGGGTGGACTACAAGTTATGCTCGAGTCAGATGAAATTTCGGAACTAAAAATTTCAATTCGGAATGGGACAACCGGGCGCCGGGCCAACTCGGCGCCGCCAACAGGGCGCCACGCCGGGCCTAATGGGCGCCGGGCCAACTCAGCGCCGGACTATTTTTTTTTTTGATAAAATGTGCAGATAAAAACAAAATAAATATGTTATTTATACAAAACTTTCAACATCTATTAAGTCGAGTGTTGAAATTTGGTAGGTGTAGTGTTCTGCGACTTGAAACACCGCCAAGTTCCATATTCGATACATATCGATGCATAAATAAGAAAGTCCGCCATTTTGGATGCGCCATTTTAATTTTTTTAAGTTTGTTTTTCATCTGCACATTTTATCAAGAAAAAATATTTTAGTCCGGCGCCCAGTTGGCTCGGCGTCAAGTTGGCCCGGCGCCCAGTTGGCCTGCCGCCCAGTTGGTGGCGCCGAGTTGGCGGCGCCCAGTTGTCCTAGACTGCAACACATTTCAGGGGTCTGGTACGTTTTACCACCTGTCTTAAAACTACGAAGTTTTTTGAAAAATGATAATTTTAGACCATTTTATAGTGATTTCTAAAAAAAAAATTGCGGACTATCGTTGATTTTGTTAAAAAAATTGAAATTGAAACATTCTTAAAACCCCATTAAAACCCATACAAATTGCTACAAAAGAAGCATTTTCTCATTTCAAACTGAAACAAAACGGTCCCTGACGTCTATCAGCTGTCAACAAAAACTTGAAATAACTAAGGTCACTGATCGAAATCGGGTCAGTTTTCTTGGTCCTTTTATGAAAATGCACAATTTTTAAAAAAGCATGAAATTCAAAACAAAATCAAGAAAACTATGATTCCTACATTTTTACAAATAAAAATTAGTTTAATTGAACATTATATCAATTTTTATTCCTTAAAACACTAAAAATTAATAATTATTTACTTTTTTAAAATTTATCAAAGGTCTAACTGAACAAAAGCAAACTGAACCCATCCGTATCGAAATGAACCAAATCAAACCGAATCTAACGGTTCGGTTTGGTTCGGTTCGATTTGCTTAAACTGAACCGAACCTAACCGAATATAGCTAAACCTAACCTAAACAATCCTAGCGGAACCTAACCGAACATACTCAAACTGAACCAACCTAACCCAACCTAACCCAACCTAACCCAACCTAACCCAACCTAACCCAACCTAACCCAACCTAACCCAACCTAACCCAACCTAACCCAACCTAACCCAACCTAACCCAACCGAACCCAACCTAACCCAACCTAACCCAACCTAACCCAGCCTAACCCAACCTAACCCAACCCAACCTAACCCAACCTAACCCAACCTAACCCAACCTAACCCAACCTAACCCAACCTAACCCAACCTAACCCAACCTAACCCAACCTAACCCAACCTAACCCAACCTAACCCAACCTAACCCAACCTAACCCAACCTAACCCAACCTAACCCAACCTAACCCAACCTAACCCAACCTAACCCAACCTAACCCAACCTAACCCAACCTAACCCAACCTAACCCAACCTAACCCAACCTAACCCAACCTAACCCAACCTAACCCAACCTAACCCAACATAACCCAACCTAACCCAACCTAACCCAACCTAACCCAACCTAACCCAACCTAACCCAACCTAACCCAAGTTAACCCAACCTAACCCAAGTTAACCCAACCTAACCCAACCTAACCCAACCCAGCCCAACCTAACCCAACCTAACCCAACCTAACCCAACCTAACCAAAGGGAAATTTTTCAAAATCTTTTTTTGCGCACTCTGGGCACCCTAATAAACCGTAATCTAGTCACCCTAATCCATCGCAATCAAAGAAAATGGGTAATCGAAGTGTCACAAATTTTTTGTTGGTTTCTATTCTTCTTTTATATTATGTAGGACAAAATTATTAATTAAACTAAGTGACCTTATTAAGTAAGACAGCATGATAGTCAAATGACATTAGAAGGACATAAACATATATACTTTCGCGATGAAAGACCAAAATTTAACTTAAAATTACTGTAAAGTCCGCAAAAAACATTAAATTTATCGAAATTTATAAAAACATAGATCAGTGTGTGTAACAATTCATCAAGATGTATGAAACTCGACCGTGACATGTCAAAAGTTTGGTTCGAAAAAACAAAAACAACTGGATAAAAATCGGTATGTAAGCATTTAAAAAGAAATCATTTTTAAGAAAATCAAATACTTTTTGTTAATTTTCATGCAATGCAAAAAAAAGTGCGGGGAAGTGACACTTTCTGAATCAAAATGTGTGAGGGTAAAATCGCACGGTCGCAGAAAAAACTATCTATCGTGACGCTACTGAACTTTCTCGTGTTTTAGGAAAAACTATCCGTCAAGACGACTTACCCATGAAATGTTGTTTTTTTATGGATTTTTTTTCTTCTTTTGCACAAAAAACAATTTTGGACCATGTTTAAACTCAAATAGTTACTTCTAAACTTGTTTTTAAACGTTTTAAGATTTCTTTTTGTAATATTCCCGCACAAAATTCAAAAAAAATCATTTCCGTACTTAGACAACATTGTCTATCAGTTTTCCCTGTATACACGGACTAACAGGTAGAATCACTCAAAATACGGCAGGTGGATTAAAGGTAGCCAGCTGCTTTTCTGTCGCACTTATGCCGTCAGTGTGAAAGAGATAAAAGTACCCTTATATTATCTAGGGTATTATTAGCATGCAAAATCACCCTATCTTTGTCCGTTTCACATGTTCAATAATGTCTATCTCTGTTTTTATTGTAAAAGAAATACCCCACCATAGGAACCAAATTGGATAGGGTCAATAAAAAATGCCTTGTCTTTCCGTCTCTAACGCCCTTTTAGGGCGTTATACAACTCAATGTTACCAACGAATTATGTTTGGTAACGGTAGAAAATGAAGCACATCCGTTGAAGTTGGTCCTATATCAATTCAACTGCAACTAGTCTTAAAATGTACTGCATTTGGTGTTCTGTGGTACTGCGGCCTTACCACAGAATACCAAAGGAGCACCCTGTTTCCACCCCGATTCAAAAAACGCATCAGGTAACGCTGCATTTAAAACTGGTGTAAATCCATGTCCCGTGATACGTTTTTTGAATCGGGGTGGGCATGCATTGGTGGAAACCATGAATTATTTTCTGCATTTCGGAAGCTCCTGGTAAAAACAAAAACAAACAATTGAAAATGTCATCCACAGCTGACTGTCTGACGTCATACAGCGGTTACTCCGAGTAACCGTGACGTCATTTCGAGTAACTTAAATGAGTGACTAGTAACCTCGAGGAAAAAGGCTTAAAGTCGCCTGCTACACTTGGGAGAACCTGCTGTTAGCACAGCCCCCTCAAATTAACAAGCCCGATCCTTCTTCCTCGGTGCCCGGCCCCCCCTCTTAGCCTACCATTTTTTTTCACATATTTCATGAATAAAAAGATAAAATACCACAAAATACGACATCATGAAGCCTCGGGCCCCCCTCAAGACATATTCCTGGGTACGTTACTGTTTTCAGCCTATATTTTTTTTGTTTTCAAAATAGTAAAATTTCAGATCTGTCAGCCTTCGTAACTGTTACCATTCAAAGTAGGATCAGGCTTGATAATTTACGGGGACTGTGTGATTAGATATGCAGATACGCTTATATGAAGCAGCTATTGAACAAAGTAATTGAGAGTGGTGTTTGCGTAACCCCAACCCTAGAGAGTCGAAATTCCGTAAGGGGTAGATATAATGATATTTGTCTGGTTAGTAAGAGTATGGTTTCTTCGGATCTCTTCACATCGAGATTATGCCCTTGGCAATTATATCGGATATTCCATAACTTATATTGCCCGTAGAGTAACCAGTGGCGAATCCTGGGGGGAGCCAGAGGGGCCCGGGCCCCTCCCCCCTACTAGATCTAACTTATTTTTTACTTAGGCATCGTCACTTATTGAAAATTTTTCATAAAATCTACTTAATTTTTAAAAATTAACTCACACTACTACTATACTATAGTAGTGTAAGCTATGGTGATCCTATTTTTTTCGAGAAAACAAAGTTACTCCGATTTTAAAATTTTTTATATATCTTTGCGTTTCAGATGATTTTGAAACATTTTTATCGCGCCGTCTGTCTGTCTATGGGTTTTCATGTATGTCTAACTGTATGTCTGTTTCTCTGTAACGACCAATGCGCATAACTCAAAAACCGCTTGTCCGATATGAATAAAATTTGGTACCTAGGCTGGGTCTTGGGTCGAGATGATCTCGTTTAAAAATGAACAAAATCCACCAAACACAAGCCAAATAAAAGGGTGGGGGTAGATTTGAAAAATTAGAGTTTATGTGAAAATATGGCGTGTGTGATATCAAACGAAAGATAATTGAGTCTGGGTGGGGGTAGATTTCAAAAATTAGAGTTTAAGTCAAAACATGGCTTGTGTGGTATCAAACTAAAGGTAACTGAGTCTGGAGTTGAGTAAAATATATTTCAGTTTTTAGTTATATTAGCTCACACGTACACTATAATTATGGTACCTATAGTGTGAGCTTAGGTGCCCATATATTGGCAGAGTATTTTTGTTGGATATGTCAAGGGTTAATAGGCAACGCGTTTCGGTCTATATTATATGAATGCTGTTGCGGCACACTGGTGGTCCAGCTGATTTTTGTAAACAAAAGTTAGATCTGATATGAACAACGGAACAACTAATATTTTTTGAATTTTTTGAAAACTAAGGCAATTTTCGTACTGTTTTCTAGTACATCCTTATAAAATGTAATTTTCTAGACGTATTGTCGTTATTTTTTTTTAACCGCTTTATTTTTTATTACACAAAACTTAAACTACAAGTTAAGCTGAAAGTAGTAAACAAAGATGTAGGTCCGCGGATGATTTTTGAAGCTAAAACGAACACATTATTTTCTTCGAATTTTAAATTTTGTGTAAAGAGAAATGAAGCGGACTAAAAAAAATAACGACTGGTATGTCTGAAAAATATTATTTTATAAGAATATACTAAAAAATAGTAGGAAAATTGTCACAGCTTTCAAGAAATTCAAAAAATATTAGTTGTTCATATCATATCTAACTTTTGTTTATGAAAATCAGCTGGACCGTGAAAATTCGACATATATTTAAAAGATCCGAACACCGGTCTATTCTATCCACTGTGATTGCGGCATCACTAAGAACTATCATGCGAAACCATGCTCTTAAGTTTGAGTTTATTCAGTCTAATGATGAAGTTCGTTATTTTGAAGTGGCTTCAGAAGTGTTTTTTGTCTAAAACACTGTCTGTTTTATATTCAATATTCAGAAAGTTGCCTATTTGAAAATAAAAGGAGGCGTGAGTAATTTATTTTGTTTATACGTGCCTATTAAAGTGCTTTTATATAAAGATGGTTTAAAAATGCTATCGTATAAACACTATTAAAACCAATTTAAGGACTAAAATTGTCTTTCTTTTAAAACGATTTGTCGTATCAACACCATTGAAATCTCTTTAAGCACTAAAACCGATTTTATTTTAAACCGCATTTAAGCGCGCATAAACATACCTAGTATTATACTGCCGTCCTAAGTAAGACCCACCTATCTGCAAAAAATAAAAAATAAGTTAGGATCGAAAATGGCTTTAAATACGTAATAATTTGTAACTTTTTTTTGTTTTATTACTTAGATATTGCTACTAGAAACCCATCAACATTTACCAACAAAAAAATTTATTACTATGTAACTCTTGGCAAGCATTTAAACTTTAAACTCGCTTTTCCGAAATAAGTGAAAATGCAGATAGGTGGGTCTTACTAAGGACGGCAGTATACAGGCCTATTAAAGAGCTTTTATTTAAAAACGGGTTAAAAATGCGTATAAACACTATTAAAACCTCTTTAAGCACTAAAACCGATTTTATTTTTAACCGCTTTTTTATACAAGCCTATTAATGCGCTTTTATATAACGACGCGACGGTTTAAAAATGTCATATAAACACTATTAAAACCGTTTTTAAGGACTAAAACCGTCTCTATTTTAAATCGATTAGTCATATAAACACCATTGATACCTCTTTAAGCACTAAAACCGATTTTATTTTAAACCGCTTTTAGGCGCGTATAAACGTAGTATTATACAGGCCTATTAAAGCGCTTTTGTATAAGGACGGTTTAAAAATGCTTTCGTATAAACACTATTAAAACCGTCTTAAGGACTAAAATCTTCTTTCTTTTAAATCGATTTGTCGTATAAACACCATTGAAACCTCTTTAAGCACTAAAAGCGATTTTATTTTAAACCGGTTTTGGGCGCGTATAAACGTAGTATTATATTATACAGGCCTATTAAAGCGCTTTTATACACTGTGTCACTTTTAAAACTTTCCACCCGAGATTTCTCGAGAACTGCTAAAAATTTTTAAAAATGCCGAGACATTATGTTTGCGAGGGGGAGACTTTTTGGCTATCTTGAAATTTTTGTAGCACGCACAACCTTCATGGGGTATACTTTACTCCTATATTTTGAATAGGGAAAGTGGGTCTAGTGTTACCTTGTTTTGAAGGCCTTTTGAATGTCCTTACAACCGTGTAAAAATTTCAAAAATCTATCTACTAGTTTTTGAGATAATTGTCTTCAAACTTTCAAATTTAACATGGACTGATAAAATAAAAATTTAATTAAAATTTTATATTTTTCGGATTTAATTTTATTTTATCATTCCATGTTAAATTTGAAAATTTGAAAGCAAATATCTCAAAAACTAATTGATGTATTTTCGAAAATTTTACACGGTTGTAAAGATATTCAAGAGAAAAACACCATTAATGCCTCTTTAAGCACTAAAACCGATTTTATTTTAAGCCGCTTTTAGGCGCGTATAAATGTAGTAAATTTACTTTGTTTATACGGAGCTATCAAAGCGCTTTTATATAACAACGATTTGAAAATGCTGTCATATAAACACTATTAAACCCGTTTTTAGATGTAAAACCGATTTTCTTTTAAATGGATTTGTTGTATAAACACCATTAAAACCTTTTTAAAGCACTAAAACCGATTTTATTTTAAAACGCTTTAAGGCGCGTATAAACGTAGTAATTGAAATCAGTTTAGAGCTTTCAAAAAATTAACTGTTGTTTTACAAACTATACCGATTTTAGAAATAAAATTTCGAACTTCCATAGTCTTTATTTATATTAAACACGACGTTTAGGTTAGTAAGTATCTCTACCCGTTTTCAAGTGTAAACTAAATAATCTAGCCTCTAGACTACTACTTATACTACTTGGTGTGCAGTTAAGTGTGACAGCCCGCCCCCTTTTTAATACTAAGACGCCTGTTTTCGGTAAGGAGTGGTTTCCATATGTTTGGTATGGTCCGTGCTTGGTTGACCGAAAACTTTTTTATTCTGCATTATAAACGCAGCTTCAATAAACTTTCGTTTTTGCCAATGCAACTCCTTATGCAAAACTTTAGCTTCTGCCAACTGAATCCTGTAATCATTGCTACGCGGGCTAGGAAGGTAAAAACACCTAACTGCTTAATCTACTTGCTTTTACAAGTCGCAGTTGGGTACAAAATTACCCAATAACCTGATTCATGAAAATACAAAACCGTATAATTTCGTGTCTGTGAGCTTTGGGCATCAAAACTAAAAGTTGAAGCATGTCGTATATTATAGAAATACCTGTCAATTGTATACCCAACTGCGTATAGTAGGTACGAAGTAGATTTAACAGTTGGGGGTTTTTTTATTTATTTTTTTTTATTTCCCTAGCACTCAAAAAAACTTTTTTTCCAATTACTTTCTTAAGGAGCAATGATTTTTTCAGTCAAAATTGACATGTTTAAAGCTGTTTATTAATGGGCATTGTCTAACTCTATACAGCGGCGTAACTAGAAGTCATGGGGCACGGGGCAAACAAACAATTTTTTGGGGGGCCTCATAACGCAATAAGAATATAAAATGCTTGCCAACAAAAATTGGTCTTTTGCCTATAATAATAAAATAAAATATCTTTTTTTTGCTTTTTAATTTGCAAAATCATTAATTTCATCATGGGCGCACCCAGGGGGGGGCCCGGGCCCCCCCAAGCCTTAGATTTTTAAAAATATTTTCGACATATTTGATGATAAAACATGAAAAATATCTTAAAATTTGACATCAGGAGGCTTCGGGCCCCCCCCCCCCCCAACCCCAAGCAGGGGCGTAGTTGCGAAAAGACATGATTACCTTTTTTTTTTTTTTTTGTTGGTCGCAAGTTTTGTGAGGGCGCGCGCTTCGTAGCTGTCGGGCCCCCCCCAAGACACATTCTTGGGTGCGCCACTGATTTCATCATCGTTTTACTACGTATTTAAAAGCTAGCTTTTTCAAGGCAAGCTATTTTAATTATTCAGGATGTCCGGAGGGGAGGGATAAAGAAGGCAGTTTTTTGTTGTTTTTATTAAGTTTGAACTCTGAACTTAAGAACCAGCTTAAATTAAAATGCACCGCTGGCAAAAATTTTAATAAAAATAGTTTTTGTGAAAATTTTCTTTTTAAAAATGTTGATTTTAAGTTAAATTTAGTTAAACAAAAAGTTTTTTTGTTACATTTAAGTTACGAATTCATTGCCGTAAAGTTTTTACTAGAGCCGCTGTGGCCGCTTTTACGCAGGGGCCCTGGGCACTGCCCCGGTTTGCCAAACGATAGCTACGCCTCTGACTCCATAACATAAATCTTTACGAAAGGTAGTTTATAGTTATTTATCTAACAAGTGCGGAAAGTGGTACTTTTCCGCAAGCCGTCAAGGGTGGAAAAGATAGTTTCCGCAAGAGTTAGGTTAGATGTTTTTCCTACGAGTGTTTTTGTCCATCTTCTTTATCAAAAAAATATGTTTTAATTCGCAAAAATTTTATAATAATGCTACAAAATAATAGATGATATAGAATAGTTAGATAAATCATTTAATTAATCCTAAATATCTTCATTTTTAACAAAACAAAAATCGTGCGGAAATGTAACTTTTCAGCACTAGTGCGGTAAAGTTACTTTTCCGCACGATTTTTTTTATGCACGGAAAAATAATGAACAGGAACATTTAATTACCAATAACGAAAAAGTTAACGATGGTAAATATTGAAATTGAAAGTGCACTTTGTGTTTGTTGCATGCTGCAATATAGCAGATGCCGCTACATCCAAGAGCGGATTCAGAGGTGCTTCTCGGGGAAGGGCACTTTATGTGACATTTTCTGTTGGTAAAAAACGGTATATATTTTTTAAGTAGGATTTATTTGAATTAGTCAGTGGTTGAAATTTCGATGATAATAATAATAGACACTTTCATGCGCCGCAGGCAAAAATTTTGAATTTTTATTAGCAAAAACATTACTTTTTACTCATTTTTTGTATATTCAAAAAATTCTCGGAGGGGGGGCCTTGCGTAATATTAGAATGTTAGAAAATTATTTTTTAATTTTTAGTGCATTTTATAAAAGCTTGTGACTTAAAAAAAATTTTTACCAATTTATTAACTGTGTAAAATAATAAAAATACTGGAATGCCTTAAGCTGCCTCAGCAGGAAATCATAGCGCACTAGAAATAAGTGAAAAAGTTGAATATCTCCTAAACCGCTCAATCAAACCATGACATATGATACATCATTTTGAAAAGAATTCACTGACGAATTCGAAAATTAATTAAAATATAGGCCATTCCATAAGAAAAAATGCAACTTTATGTCATATCTCAAAAACTAAAAGTGACAGTTAAAATATAATTTAGCGGGTGAATTCCTCGTGACAAAGTCTATAAAACTGCAGTTTACTCTAAATCAAAATTTCCACTAATAACGAAGTTATAGACCCCCTTCAAAAATGCAGACTTTTCAAAAAGCCCCCGTAGCTCAAAGACGAGACGATATTTCAAAATGCGGTTTTTACTATAAGTCTTCTCTTGAAATTTGAGCCTCGCAATGCGTGGTCAGTTTTTCTCTGTCTCCCCTTGAAGTACCTTAAACCCCCTAAAAGTGCCCGATTTGGGACACCCTGTACAGGCTGTAACACATTACAGAATTCTTCCTTCGGTGCTTCTGGTAGCATCGGTACAGCAGCACTTCTTGAAAATGAAACTTGTGTGTACCTAGGAGGACGGGTTTTCATTTAAAAACGGCAGGAGGATTCTAGTATTTTGGGACGTACGAGAAAAATCGTGCGGAAAAGTTACTTTTCTTCACGCTTGTAGGTAAAGAAATAGTAGTTTACCTAACTAGTGCGGAAAAGACACTTTACGCACGAGTTAGGTACACTATTTTTTCTATAAGCGTGAGGAAAAAACTAAAAATTAATCAGAAAATTATTTATATTCAAAACGTTTTAATCAAATCAATTATTATTATTCACATTCTAGCGGCTTCTAGAACTGACTGGGGTAGATCTTTGTCCGAAGAATCCATTGAAAATCTGATTTTTTTGTTTGAAAAATTCAAAAGACGCTTGTATCTGCAAAATTGGCTTTGTTTTGACAGTTTGTTTGTACTTTGTTGCTATGGTGATATTTATACCGGGGAGGTTTAAAACTTATAATTTGAACCTATTTTACTGAAAACTTTATTTTATCGAAAATATTGAAAATATAGCAGAATTTTAGTCAATTTGAATATTTTTAGGATATTTCGTGTGCTAGGAAAGATACAAATGTGTTTTGAACGGTCTAAATGTTATAGAACACCTCAAAATCGTAACAAATTTACTTTTCCGCACTAGTGCGGAAAAATATTTTTCCGCACTAGTGCAGAAAAGTGGCACTTTCCACACTAAAATGCGTGCGGAAAAGTGGACTTTTCCGCACGCTTATAGAAAAATTATCTATCGTCCTGCTTATATTTAATAAAAAATCGTGTAACCGTATTAAATTAACAGAAGAGTTCTTTCTTTAAAATAACTATTCACATATCGCGCAAATAAACCATCCTTAAAAAGCTGAAGCTGAAAAAGGCTTCTAGAAAAATTGAAAATAAAGCCATACGTGGAACTATAGCTAGACTAGCTATAGCTTCCAAAATAAATAGTGGAACGTGGAAAGCATTTTTAAAATTATGGCTTTTATAAGGGTGAAACGTTTGTTCCAGGCAGAGTCACAACATCAAAACTTAAAATATAGGACTTTTTTTATTTAGTCGGTTTAGAACGTTTTTCTACGTTGTCCGACGCCTATTCTCCACCTCCTTCGATCCTGACAATCATCTTCTGTCAGATTTTTTTGACTCATTGATCTTTGGATTGACTGTTGCTATTCTAATTTAGGACGTCCTCTTTTTCTGCGCCCTATTATATTGGTTGCCATTCTAGGACCTGCTTTGGTAATCTTTCGTCGTTCATCCGTTGTACATGGCCGTACCATATCAGTTGTCTTTTAGTGATGTCATCCGTTATGCTTCCCTCGATTCACATTCTTTCTTTTATAATCTCATTTCTTATGTGATCTGTTCTAGATATTCTCATTGATCTTCTTATTGCATCCATTTCGACACTTTCCATTTTTGTTTTGTATTTTTCTGTTACGCGACAAGTCTCTATTCCATACAACAGCGTGATTTTCACCATTGTTTCATATATATTAAATTTTACATTCTTTTTTATCTCTCTGCTCCATAAAATACTGTTAAGACATCCAATAACCTTTTTTGCTTTTACTATTCTTTTTTCTTCCAGTTCTTTACAGTCTGTTCCTGTCTTATCAAATGTGACACCCAAGTATACATACTCATTGCATGGAGATATTACTTGTCCATTGTCTAGTTCTAACTCACTGGATTCGTTTCCAATACATAAGTACTGTGTCTTGTCCACGTTCACTGTTAATTCCCACTTTTGGCATTCTTCCATTAACTTTCTCATCATATACTTCATGTCTTCTTTATCATTAGCTACAATTACTTGGTCGTCAGCAAACTTTAGTGTGTATATGGTATAGTCTTAATTTTATTTGAACTTTCCGGACAATATAGTGCCTCCATTAAAATTGCCACACATAAGAACTCCCTTAAAAGTGGCACGCGTTACTTTAATCATACTAAAAGTTTTGGAATTATGTGCAAAAATTGACATTTTTTTTAAAAACATATCAGAATTTTAAGCACAACTACGTATTCTAGTGACTTTAAGTAAAAGTATCGAACGACCCTAATCTGGTGATACGTGACTAATCCCTTCTTGTAAGGCTTAACTGAGGCTATCGACAAGTACCACCTGCATCTTTTAACAATAAGTTTTACATTTCAAATATAATGACGTTTTTTATACCGCAAATACCAATGGGGAAACTATACAGGGTGTTAATAAAGTATGATTATTGCAAGCCAAGCTTAGAAAAACATTTTCAAACTAGACCCTTTCATTTCAAAATTTGTATTGGAGAACTTGGCTTTACTTTTAACTCAATTCTTTTTACGGAATATCATTTTCGCGTACTTGGCTTTTTTTAAATGAAATGTTTTTGTTATGATTTCAGTGCTTTTAAAAAGGATTTGGATATTATTTAAGTTTTGAAGTAGTAAAATATGCGGAATATTCTTCAAAACTTTTGCAATGCCTTATTTAAAGTTTTGATAATTTTTTCCCATGGTTTTATCATAGTTCCTATCAGCCTTCCAAAGCTCAGCTCTCTAGCGTTTCTGGAAGAGAGCAATGTTACTTTTACATAATTCTACATTTATAGGGGAGGGAAGTAAATTAAAATTTTGATGTTCTTAAATTTTTTCCTATAGTTTTATCATGGTTCCTATCGGCCTTCCAAAGCTCAGCTCTATCTATCTTGAAGTGTTACTTCCCAAGTAACATTTCTTTATTTATAGCAGAAGCTAAAAGGTTGCCAGCGCCTTTCCTTAAAACCATTAGTTTCAATGTTTGGTCGCTAGCACGTTCCCATTACCCTTATATACCCCTTAGACCTCCTAAATGGGACTCCCCAATTGGTGGTGGCAACCTATGTATTAAACTCATTATAAAACCATAAGAAATAAACGCTAGTTTCGCCCTCTAGCGGTTCCACCAGTATAGAACCTTTTAGAGCCTAAAGCTATTATGCCAGGTTCTAAAAGCAACTCAGAAACGTCCTCTATCCTGTTATAAAACTAGATTTGGTAATTTGGTATCCTGGCAATTCTGTTGAATACCATAATAGAGTAAAGAATTTTTCCTATAAAAGCTTTAGCGATATTTTAGATTCACAATGGCTATATAAAATAATTTAAGTAATAAAATTGCCAAAAATGTCAGAGTCCCAAAATTATTGTATCACATAAAAATATACCTATATATAAGGAGTTTGTCGTTTTGTGGATCATCAAATTGCCTGCCAGACTTATTTTTCTGATAAAATCGTATCTGAAAAGCTCTCAAAACAAGCGCGCCAGCTCACAAATGCTTTTTAATAGTTTTTTGATAACTGAATAACAAATATTTAAAATAAAATAAAATAATTTACACTATTCACCATTAAAAAAGTCTGTTTGGTTTACATAAATCAAAAGTAAAGTAAAATTATTGTTAAAAAACACTGCTAAAACGACTAGATAAATATTTTCTGTTTACAATATTTTTAAAATAATTTTATATACGCCATTATCGTTTTATAGTGGTCACTTGGTTTTATTTGCTACTCTATCGCAACAAGGATTTTTGAGTGCGCTTATGAAACCAATAAACAAGAGAATGTAAACATAGTGAACATAACCTCACTTAAATTTTTTGTATTTGTTTTTTAAAGTGTTGTGTTAAATTTAAATGTTTTTTATCGTGCAATTTGCACACAATCAGGAGGGCCAGTGCAATGATATCCGTTGTGCCTGCAGGTTGGAGGGAAACCTCTTATATTGGCCGTTTAAACAGGCCTTATCTAGGCTTGGGTGCCCTACCCAGGAGGATAATAAATAATCAATCTTGCAATAGGTAGGTACCAATCTGTACTAGTACTAGTAAAAACTAAAATACGAAAGTATTTATTTACTTCTGTTAGAACCCTTAAGGAAACAAAGTTTTATATGACCGCCTATTTAAATAATATTTAATATGCAGCTATGGGTAACCATAAATACAAAAGAATTAAGTTTACCTTTAAGCCTTCCTTTTAAAACCTGCTTAAAATGGCCTAAAAGTGATGGCAAAAACCAAAAGTCTAAAGTTTATATTTACCACTCTTAAAAACCTTAAGGAAACTAGGTTCTATATGGCCGCCTATATAATCATATTTACTATTAAACTACTGGTAACTACAAAAACAAAAGGATATAAGGTAACCTTTTAGCTCTATTATAAAACACTTTTGTTATGACCTAAAGTAATGAAAAAAACTAAAAGACCAAAGTTTATATTTACTTCTTTTTAAAAACTTTAGGTAAAAGGGTTTTATAAGACCATCTTTATAAATCAGAAATCAATAAAACCAAAAGTATCTAAAAGGAACAGAATAACACTTTTTGGTTGTATAACACCTCTTTAGGTAATTGGCAATATAAATTACCTTTTTGTAGCCAAATTGATCCTAAAAGCCATAACAGCACCCTCTAAATAACCTTGGAACCAAATTAATAAAACCTTGAGTGGTAATAATGTTGGGTTTTATATAATTTGACATTTATAGGGGAACGAAGTAAATTAAAATTTTGAGGTTTTTAAAGTTTTTCCTATAGTTTTATCCTATTTCCTATCAGTCTGCCCAAGCTCAGCTCTCTTGCGTTACATGTATAGGGGAGGGAAGTAAATTAGAATTTTGGGGTTTTTTGATTTTTTCCAAAGGTTTCGTCATAATTTATATCAGTCTGCTAAATTTCAGCTTTGTAGAATTTTGATGATCTATACATGAGTGAGTGAGTAGTAATTTCGACGCTTTTTGAAATTTCTAAACTACTTTACTACTTTATGAAAGTCTATGAAACCTGAAGGGGTTGTTAACTCCATAAAAATCTACGACTGTGCAAAGTTTGAGTTTCGTAGCTCATTCCGAAGTATATTTTTAGGTAGTTCAATACGGGGCTGAAATGTTTCAAGAAAAGATGGTACAGCAGTTGTGCGAACTTGGCCGGGCACTGCCGTGCCCTCAGATACCAGATAAAGCCACATTTATCGGGGACACAGGTGTAAGAATAATAAATGGCATAAAGCAAAGCAAAGTAAATAAAGGTCTTAAACAAGGTTGCTGTATCTCGCCTACGCTCTTCAAGATATATTTGGAACAGGTCCTTAAAGTCTGGAAGAGAAAATGCCAAAACATGGGAATTCCGTTGGATGAAACCACCTTGTATACTTTATGTTCGCCGATGATCAGATAGTAGTGGCTCAGGATTATGACGACCTCGAATATATGACACGAAAACTAATAGAAGAGTACAATAAGTGAGGACTAGAGGTTAATATCAATAAGACAGAGTATATGTGTATTGGTGGAACGAAACAGGATCTAATCTTAAATACTGGGCAGCGAATTCAGTCCTGTGATGAGTATAAATACTTAGGTCTAAAAATTACAGCTGACGGAACACTAGACAAAGCTATAAAAGATCGAAACGTACAAGAAAGAAAAGCAATAACTTTATTAAATGGAATAATTTGGGACCAAAGTATATCAAAACATAACAAAAAGCTTATATATAACACCGTTGTAAAAAGTATTATTACATACGGCTCAGAAGTATGGCCAATCAAAGATAGAACAGAAAAAATGCTTTACGCTACGGTGATGGACTATTGGAGAAGAGCAGCAGGGAAATCGAAAAGAGAAAGAATTACAAATCAAAGAATAAGAGAAATTATGACAGTGGGTGAACGTGCTTTAGTGGATGATATAAGAACAAAACAACTGGTGTGGTACGGACATGTACAAAGAATGGATGATGGAAGATAAAAGAAACAAATATTACAATGGAAACCAACTGGCCGAAGAAAATGAGGAAGGCCGAGGAGAAGCTGGAGAGAAGGAATAGACAGTGAAATAAGAATAAGAGGCCTAGATGATGAATTATGGGCAAACAGAAACGAGTGGAGATTGGGTATCGGAAGACGTAGAACGTTGTGAAACCGATAAATATATATATATATATATATATATATATATATATATAAAGCAAAACTGGAGGGTCAGATGTTCTGACCCTTCTTAGCGCATATAAAAGTTGAAAATAAGAAGTTCTTAAAACAACTTCAATCTTCATCTTGGAAATGTTAACCGAGTGGCGCATTTAAATGGTCAATTTTTATTTTTATTACATACAGGATGTTTCATACTTCTTTGAGTTTTAAATTTGTCCAGACTAAATAGTACAATCTTAGACGGCAAATCCTAACTGTCTGTTCTTTGTTATTACTCTAAGGTTCAGGGCAATCCCCTCAAAAAACTAGGCAACAAACAGTATTTTTAATTGATTTATTTAGTTAGTTTGTCTAGTTCTTTTTTTAGTCTGTGGTTAACTAAAGGCGATTAATTGGGTAAACGGTTTTTTAGCGGTGTTTGGGTGGCCGATCTCGCGCGAGGGCGTGAGGAATGTTTGTTTTTGGTGACGTCGGCCATTTTCATCGTGCGAACACGTTTATTGCCCTTCCTATGTGTTGCCGGTTCTATTCTGAGTGAAGCTGTATGCGTTTGTTTTGATTTGGGGTAGGTCAGTAGTTAAAAGCCTTGCCGTTCGCGTGTCCATTGTTTGTTTTATTTTTGTTTGTTTTTAAAATACCGTCGATTATATAATTACCTGTTGCAAATTTAAATACGTTGACATATAAACTTCTATTATAAATAAAATATTTAGGGCCACATGGACCGGAAATAAAAATCCTAAAAATTAACCAAAATTTTAGTGCAAGTAATAAAAAATTATACTGATATTAGGTGCCAATTGAATATTGCCTATAGGCAAAACATTACCGAACATAATAAAAATGTGGCAAAAAATAGACATATATACTTAGTAGGGGCTTACGGGGTCATGATGAGTCTGAAACTGGTGCTAATCCGAGCACTCTGCGCATGTAAAAGAAGGGCGAATAGACTTTATCTATAAACAAATAAACTAAAAACTACACCAAGTAGCAGCTTGTTTGTAAAATGCTAAAATAAAATTGTTTAGGCTCTCAACTAAATATGTTATACAGTCGAACCTCTATAACTCGAACTCAAAGGGACAACCAAAACAGTTCGAGTTATGGAGAGTTCGAGTTATAGAAATTCGAATTAAACTGGTTAAAATACATATGAAAAGAGCAGGGATCACTTAAAACGTTCGAGTTATAGAGAGGTTCAGGTTATAGAGGTTCGAGTTAGAGAGGTTCGACTGTAGTTGTTTTAAAGAGAAAATATAGTGGTACAGTCAGGGACTTTTTAAATTGCCGCTGTATTTTTTTTCTGTTAAAATTAATCATTTAAAGATATCAAAAAAAAAAATAATTTTTAAATATGTATGTACAGCGTGTCCCATTTTCGATGGGATTAAATGGGAAACTCGGTTATTATTAAAGATATTGATTTTCTGATTGCACCTTACCGTGCTCTTGTTTTGAGCTATTAAAAATGGCGTAATCAGATTTTTGCTATACCCCGTAGTTTCACTAATACTAATTTTTGAAAAAATTGTATTTTTAATAATCCCTTGTATCTCGCTTATTTTGCGAGATATTTTTATTCTGTATATATTCTGTATAAACCTTTTTATGGCAACTTTTTTAGAAGAAAATAATGACGTTGTCAACTTTTTAAAATATTGTTTAGTTTTTGAGATATAGTATTTATCATAAAAAAATTTAATACGGACCTGGATTATTTTTATTACTATTTTGATTGGTTTCATGCTATTATTATCATAAAATAATAAAAATTTAAAAATTTTTTGTTTTAAGGTAAAAAAAATATTTCTTATTTAAAAAAAAATTAGTCCGAACCTTGATATTTACAAGATAAATATAAATTAAAAATTGCTAGTTAAACAATTTTTAGTTTAACTGTTTTGATACTTAGCATATTAAAATGGTTTTACGTTAATTTACAGATTTATTTGAAACAAAGTTTACGAAAAATACAAAAAAAAAACAAATTATAAAAAATAACTAATTTTTCTAATTACCATTATGTGTAAGAAATTATTGGCATTTTTGAGTAATTTTTCTTAACGCATTTTGCATAAAAATATTTCTGCCATGGGATTTTGTTGCTTGAATGAAGCAGTCAAACATATCACATTTTTCAAAATCTGGATATTGCCGATTTCTAGCCAGTTTAAAATAATTGTAAGCCATTTAAAAAAATGACAAGTAAAATGACAATGTCAATTCCACGCTTTTGTTTTGTAAATTTCACGACCTGCTGTGCTACCATCAAATAATTAGTATGATATTATTTTTGTAACTTTTAAAATTATCATTTCAAACCAGATAAACTAAAAATCGTTTAACTAGTGTGTTGCAATTTTTAATTTATTATTACGTTGGAAATTTCCAGGTTCGGACTATAATTTTTTGTTCAAATATTAAATAGTTTTTTTTACGTTAAATCAAAAAAATATTAAAGTTTTATCATTTTAAGGTAATAAGAGCATAGAACCAATCAAAGTGAAATAAAAAAAATCCAGGTCCGTATTAAATTTTTTTATGATAAATACCATATCTCAAAAACTAAACAATATTTGAAAAAATTGACAACGTCATTATTTTGCTCTAAAAAAGTTGCCATAAAAAGGTTTTTACAGAATAAAAATATCTTGCAAAATAAGCGAGATACAAGGAATTAATTAAATTGCAATTTTTTCAAAAACTCCCTGTATTAGCGAAACCACGGGGTATAGCAAAAATCTGATAACACCGTTTTTAAGGGCTCCAAAAAAGAGCACGGTAAGGTGCAATCAGAAAATCGATATCTTTAATAATAACCGAGTTTCCCATTTAATCCCATCGAAAATGGGACACGCTGTATATAGACAGAGGTAAGGTTCACAATTTTTTTCTTTTGGTTTAAACTACTTATCCAAATTTCATATAGGAATATTTATTATTTTCGAGGTCGGCAATTTAAAAAGTGCCCGACTGTACATACAATTCTGTTTTTTACTATCTAGTAGTTAAAAATAAGATTATTTTTCTTCTTCAAGGGGCACAACCCTTAGTAGGTTTCGTGGCCTTCCTTTTACCCTCCTTCTTGCAGGTCTCCAGTCCATATAAGGTTGTTTTTTCAGATCACACTACTACCATAAACTAATAATAAAGTTTATGCTACTACTAAACTATAGTAGTGTGAGTCATGGCCCCCCCTGAAGTCCCCCAGGCCCCCCCTAACATATTTTAGGCCTCCCCTACCGACTACTAGTAAAAGAACATGACGCTGAAAATACATACTTTTCTATTATTATTCAGGAAATATTCAAATAAAATAGGTGCAATAAAATTTAAAATCATTCAGATAATGTTTACATTTCAGGAAAAAGCCCTTGTCTTGCGGAATTAGGCTTTTTCTCTTTAAATTATCGGTAACTTTTATATTTTATATTTTTTAAATTTAAACATAATTATGCATATTGAATATTTCATACATATTGGCGACATCTTGTAAAATATTATAGAAGTGTAAGTTGAATTTCGCATTTAATAAAGACAGCGACCTTTGCCCCTCTGTTTCCGAAATCGGGTTGTAGATGTCGTAAGGTTATAAAAGACCTTTTTAAACTGTCTAAAATAAATATAAAAATCTTTTTAGTTTTTTTGAGGTTAGCGTTTAGTGTCTTATGGAAATTTTCCGATTTTGGTGACAATTTCATAACCATTTTCATATTAAGTTTTCTCATGTCGTTAAATGGAATAAATTCGTCGAGCAATACCGGGAAATTTTTAATATTAATACTTCTGCTCTAAGAGCAGAAATGACCGTTTTAAAGAATTGTATTTTTCGGATAAATCAAACTGTTGGTCATGATTCTATCAAACAACATATAGCAGAAAACACCTATCCAAACCTCTACCAACTTTTTAAAGTTGCGAGTATTCTTCCAATTTCAAGTGCAACTTGCGAGAGGTCTTTCTCTGCCATAAGGAGAGTTTTTAATTGGCTTAGAACAACTATGACTCAAGAGAGACACTCAGGTTTGTCATTGTTATTCATAGAAAAAGATGTTGAGGTTGACTTAGACAGTGTGGTAGACGCTTTCAGTCAGCGACGTAGAAAACTTTCTTTGTAGAATTGCTGATTTACATACTTCCTGTGTATACATATAAATAAGTTGGTAAATGTATTATTAAATTTGTTATATTAAAATATTAGAGAATTTAATGCGCGTATTTTTGTTTTATTCATTGCACACTTTGCACGACTCTTTAAAACCTATGTTTACTTTTTGTTCAAGATAGACCGGGGCCACGGCCCCCCCCCTGAAAAGCAAGGCTAGCTACGCCAATGGAAGGAAGAATTATAGAAATCAGTTTGATGACTTGGCCGAGTTAATACCCTGAGAGTCTCTCGTTCTTGTCTTGAGACATCGCAGCCTGCATATATGAAAGTTTTCCGAAAATTTATGTATGGCTTCGGTAGTTCAATGCTTAGAATGTTTGCCTAGAGAGCAAGAGATCCCGGGTTCGATTCCCGGCCGAAGCAGAAAAAACTTTTTTCTTATTTTTCTTTCTTTAATTTCACTTGTTGTTTATAGTTTTAGGTCCTTGCATTATTTGCAATTTGGTATTTGAGAATAACTATACCTAGTACATAATGCCCAAATATTGGCAGAGTATTTCTAAAGTTCTTAAACTGAAGCACTCTGTAAATAAGGATACGAACCATTATTCGGACGTAATAAGTATAATATGCTCATTTCGTTGGAAAGTTTTAAGATTTTATGGGTTTTTCACTGAAATTGGTTAGAGCAGATAGTCTTTTAAAATGGCCATCATAAAAGATAAAAGTTGAAATGAAAAAAAATCGGCATTAAATTTGGAATGCTAAGTTCTTTATTAATATGCATGATAAAAAAAAGTTTTATGTATAAAAATTGCTTTAATTTTTGCAATTAGTTCACACGTATACTATAATATAGTAGTTTGAGCTGTGGTGATTGTGTCAAAGATAAGAACAAAAAAGTTGCTTTGATTTCAAAAATATTTATCATAACAAAAACATTTCATGTAAAAAAAAGCCAAGTACGCGAAAATGGCATTCCGTAAAAAGAAATGAGATAAAAGTAAAGCCAAGTTCTCCAATACAAATTTTAAAATGAAAGGTTCTTACTAGTTTGGAAATGTTTTTTAAACTTTGCTATTACAAACAACAAACTTTATGTTCAATTTAGCACTGTGCCTAAGAGTCATTTACAGCCGTAATAGCCAAGTTTAGAAAAATATTTCCAAATTAGTAAGAACCTTTCACTTTGAAATTTGTATTGGACGGAATGCCATTTTCGCGTACTTGGCTTTTTTTTACATGAAATGTTTTTGTTATGATTTCCCTTCTTTTTTAAAGGAATTGGATAATACTTAATTTTTAAAGTTGTAAAATATGCGGAATATTGTTCAAAACTTTTGCAATGCCTTACTTAAATTTTTGAGGTTGTTTAATTTTTTTCCATGGTTTTATCGTAGTTCCTATCAGCCTTCCAAAGCTCAGCTCTCTAGCGTTTCTGAAAGTGCACAATGTTACTTTTACATAACTTTACATGTATAGGGGAGGGAAATAAATTAAAATTGTCGTGTTTTTAAATTTTGTCCTATAGTTTTATCATAGTTCCTATTTCCATGCTCAGCTCTCTAGCGTTTCTGGAAATGGGTAATGTTACTTTTACATAATATTACATTTATTGGGAAGGAGAGTAAATGAAAACATTGGACTTTTAAAATTTTTTCCCATGGTTTTATCATAATTTCTATCAGCATTCCGGGAAGTAAATTAAAATGTTGGTGTTTTTAAATTATTTCATATAGTTTTATCATATTGTCTTTCAGTCTTAAAAAGTTCAGCTCTCTAGCGTTTCTGGAAATGGGCAGTGTTACTTTTACATAACGTTACATTTATAGGGGAAGGAAGTAAATTAAAATTTGGGGTGTTTTAATTTTTTTGTATAACTTTATCATAGTTACTATCGGTCTTCCAAAGCTCAGCTCTCTAGCATGTCTGGAAGTAGGCAATGTTACTTTTACTTAACTTTACATTTATAGGGGAGGGAAGTAAATTAGAATTTTGGGGTGTTTTAATTTTTCCCTATAGTTTTATCATAGTTTCTATCAGTCTGCCAAAGCTCAACTCTCTAGCATTTCTGGAAGTGGGCAATGCTACTTTTACATAACTTTAAATGTATAGGGGAGGAGAGTAAATTAAAATGTTGGGGTTTTTTGATTTTTTCCTATAGTTTTATCATAGTTTCTATCAGTCTTCCAAAGCTTAACTCTCTAGCATGTTCAATGTATTTATTTAGATCAGTGTTTATTCTTCAAAAAAGAGCAATTAGGTATTTATGCAATGTAAATTCTAGATATCACTGCAAAGACTTGTTTATCAAAAATAATATTTTGACTCTTCCTTGTTTATATATTCTTGAAACAATTTGTCTGATAAATAAACATCTAAATTACTTTGAAATAAACCAAAATACTTATTCAACGAGACAAGTTAATAATCTTACATTACCTATACCACATTCATTTTTATTTAAAAAATCCATAATTTATAACGGTATAAAATTGTATAATAATTTGCCAAACAATATAAAACTTAATAATAACTATAACATATTTAGAAATAAGTGCAAGGATTTTCTTATCACTAAAGCTTTTTATTCAATTAACGAATTTCTTGATCAGAGTTACAATTAAGGAATAATTTTAAACTTAAAATTCTCAATTATTATAAAAAAAACAAGTAAATTAAAAAAAATATATATATATATATATATATATATATATATATATATATATATATATATATATATATATATATATATAATCAAACAACATAATTAAACCACTTATTGGATGGATTTATATATTTTATATTTTTTAAATGATTTTTTCTATTATTATTATTAGTTATGTATTTGCTTTGTCTACAAAGTTTTATACTTTATATAAGATAATAAAGCTTGATTTGATTTGATTTGATTTGAAGTGGACGATGCTACTCTTACATAACTTTAAATGTATACGGGAGGGAAGTAAATTAAAATTTTGGGGTTTTTTTTATTTTTTCCAGGGGTTTGGTCATAATTTCAGTCTGCCAAATTTCAGCTTTGTAGCATGTCTGGAAGTACAGTAGAATATTGATGATCTATACATGTGTGAGTGAGTGAGTGGCAATTTCGACGTTTTTTGAAATTTCGTAACTACTTTACTACTTTATGGAATTCCATGAAACTTGGAGGGGTTGTTAACTCCATGGAGATCTAAGACTGTGCAAAGTTTGAGATTCGTAGCTCATTCCGAACTAGAGTTTTAGGTAGGTCAAATATCGGCTGAAATGTTTCAAGAAAAGATGGTTACAGCGCGCGAACTTGGCGAGGCACTGCCGTGCCCTCAGATGAGTGCGTTTCAGATGATTTTGAATCTTTTTTGTCGCGCCGTCTGTCTGCCTGTACGTCATTCTTTATGTCTGTCTGTGTGTCTGTCAGTTTTCCCAACCTTTCGAGATGAAATTTCCCTACCAGTGTTAAAAATTCCCTATTTTGATAAAACCTTCCCTCAACATAGAGTTGTTGATGTAGAAATATTATATTACATATCAAGGGAAAAAAGTGACACTTTATAGCCCAAGGTGAAAAATTTGTAATACAAGCGAAGCGAGGGCTACAGTTTGTCAAAGGATAAAAATACACTTTAGGGATGAAAAGCAGTGCGCTTTTTATACCGCAATTCGGGGATAAAAGTGGCACATTTTAACATCGGCATTTGACGAATCCGAGATAAAAAGTAAAAATCAAGACAATAAATAAAAATCGAGATAAAAAGTAAAAATTGGGATAAAAAGGGACAGATCAGGCATAAAAAGAAAAAAAACTAATAAAATCAAAACTTCAAAATCCCAAAAAAATAGAACAAAACTCGGAAGAAATGTCTTAAAGGGTGGAAAATAGTATAAAAACATCGTGCAAAAAGTGTTTTTATCCCTCGTCGAATTGTAGCCCTCCCTCTGGTCGGGATACAATATTTTCTTTTCGGGGTTAAAATTACCCTACTATGATCCCTTTTATATAATATACTATTTATCTGAGGGCACGGCAGTGCCTCGCCAAGTTCGCGCTGCTGTACCATCTTTTCTTGAAACATTTCAATATTTAACCTATCTAAAACTCTACTTGGGAATGAGCTACAAATTTCAAACTTTGCACAGTCGTAGATCTCCATAGAGTTAACATCCCCACCAAGTTTCATGGACTTTCAGAGAGTGATAAAGTAGTTTTTTTTTTAATTTCAAAAAACGTTGAAATTGCCACTCACTTACTGACTCACTCACTCAAAATTCTACTGTACTTCCAGACATGTTACAAAGCTGAAATTTGGCAGAATGATAGCAAAAAACGCCAAAATTCTAATTTACTCCCCTCCCATATACATGTAAAATTATGTAAAAGAAACATTGCCCACTTCCAGAAACGTTTAAGAGCTGAGCTTTGGTATACTGACAGGAACTATGATAAAACTATTTAAAAAAATTAAAAAACCCCAAAAATTATAATTTTCTTCCCTCCCCTATAAATGTAAAATAATGTAAACGTAACATTGCCCACTTCCAGAAACGCTAGAGAGCTGAGGTTTGAAAACTATAGAAAAAAATTAAAACACCCCAAAATTCTAATTTACTTCCTTCCCCTATAATTGTAAAGTTATATAAAAGTTACACTGCCCACTTCAAGAAACTCTAAGAAGCTGAGCTTCTTAAAACTGAAAGGACTATGATAAAACTATAGAAAAAAATTTCAAAACACCAACATTTTAATTTACTTCTCTCTCCTATAAATGTCAATTTATATAAAAGTAACATTGCCCATTTCCAGAAACGCTAGAGAGCTAAGCTTTGGAACGCTGATAGGAACTATGATAAAACCATGGAAAATATTTAAAAACCCCAAAATTTTAATTTACTCTTTACTTTCCTGCCCTATAAATGTAAAGTTATGTGAAAGTAACATTGGCCACTTCCAGAAACGTTGGAGAGCTGAGCTTTGGAAGACTGATAGGAACTATGATAAAACCATGGAAAAAAATCCTTAAAATTTTAAATCATAACAAAACCACTCCATGTAAAAAAAAGCCAAGAACGCGAAAGTGAAATTCCATAAAAAGAATTGAGATAAAAGTAAAGCCAAGTTCTCCAATACAAATTTCAAAATGAAAGGTTCTTACTAGTTTGCAAAAGTTTTTTAAACTTTGCTATTCCAGCCAAACTTCTTCATGTTCAATTTAGCACTGTGTCTAAGGAATTTGCAGCCCTAATAGCCAAGTTTAAAAAAACACTTTTAAACTAGTAAGAACCTTTCATTTTGAAATTTGTATTGGAGAACTTGGCTTTACTTTTATCTCAATTCTTTTTACGGAATACCACTTTCGCGTATAGTTTTTGCAAAGTCACTTGAATAACTCCTAATACGGGGTTCTATCGATTTAATGAAATTTAGCTTCATTCTGCCCGTCAAAAGTTATCCAAATTCATATAAAATCTTCCTGGTATAATTTCAACCCTACCGACAGAGAAGAGGCGCGACTCTTTGCAGTCCGACCACAAAGTATTTGTTTTCGGACCGACCGAGCACAGGTGGATAGACGGCACCGGATTGGCAGATTTTTTTGAGATGCGCTTTTAATTGCATTCGGGTGTGCTTTTCGGGACCCCTTAAGTCGGCAGTATGCAGAGTTAGAAAATAAATCAGTGTCGTGCGTGTAGGTCTAGGAATAGAAAGTTTTATTATTTATTTTTATTTCTTTAGTTTACGCCATAATTAAACGAAATAATTTTCATGAGTTTATCTACCGCCGCCCATGTCACTTTCTATAAAGGATATGCCGATGGTCGGCTTTTATCTTTGTTCAACTGACTTTGCAAAAACTATACTTGGCTTTTTAACATGAAATGTTTTTGTTATGATTACGGTGTTTTTCACACTTTTGGACTTTATTTCAAGTGTCTTCTATTTAGATCCCTAATCTGTCACTTTTTATCCCGATCTTAACTTTTCTGTTTATCGAATTTCGATGAAGTGCATATAAAATTCTATGCAGAAGTTGTGAAATAAATCAAAAACCTATTTAATTAAATAAACGTTGAAAACCATTTTTTGATATTTTTTAAATGTTCAGTTTGATATTGACGTCATTGATTCAAATAAAAAAGAAATAATGATCGACGAAACAACGAAAGGAAACCAAAAAAAAAGCAGAAAATAGGGCCCGAAACAAATCAAGAAAAATCAGCCTTTTTCACCATCCAAATTAACGCCTCAGACTTCCGGTGAAAAACGGGAAAAACCCTCTTTTAGTCGGAAAAATCGAGCACCTACGGAAACTTCGAGAAAACGGTTGAGACGTTTAATCCCAACCTTTATAAGGAAAAATTAGTTTGATATTGACAGATATTCCCATACTGGTAAATGTCAGTTTAATATAACAAATTCTCGGAATAATAATCCGTTGGAAATCTATTATTAACATTGTTTGCCGACTGGTCCACCCATCTAGGAAGATACTGTGGACTACGCCCAATTTACTAGTGCCATACATTCTTCGAGAGAGCGATCAAAACAACACTCTTTGTATGTCTCTTTCTATTCCGTGCAGTCACGGTATTAGCACGGATCATTTGTTAAGGTGATCCGTGGTATTAGTCCATGCCTAGGAAACTCAATGCAATTTGACAGGTCGTTAGGTTAAAGTTCTCACTACGCTGAAGAGAGGAGCTGCGGTCGCGCGTTTATTCCTTATTCTATTTTTTTTTTGAGAATTTTCTGTGGTTTGGATTTTCCGTCCCCCCTTTATAGGTAGAAAAACCTCTTCCACCGCATTTTATTTCTGGTTCATTTGAAATCTATCTTATTGGCTTATGTAGGTAATCTTTGCTGCTTTAAATTTTGTTAAATTTGTAACTTTTGCAAGTTTTAAATATCAAACAATGAGAATTT
Source organism: Aspidapion aeneum (assembly GCA_963576565.1). Taxonomy (NCBI): domain Eukaryota; kingdom Metazoa; phylum Arthropoda; class Insecta; order Coleoptera; family Brentidae; genus Aspidapion; species Aspidapion aeneum. The sequence goes on along the minus strand of OY755038.1, from coordinate 220,006,147 downwards.
CGAGTTGCTTTCCTGGGTGATGTGTCTAAAATTTAGATGAGTATAAGATGCATAGTTTTCCGAGAAATTTTAAGGTAAGTTTTCTTATTTTCTCATTTGAGGTTAGATTGGCATTTGATAAAATTTTTATTGGTAGTGTCTTTTTACCTTCTTATCCCTTACTTTACGAAACTTTGAATACAGCTTTCCAATGCCTGGTATGTGCCTTATTTGCCCATCAATTAAGCACAAATTTAGTGTTAATTTTATGTCTATCTCTTTTTTTTGATATAATGTAAAAAGGAGACACATACAAAATTAACACTAAATTTTGATGGGTAGACGAGGCATTACCCAGCAGCGTAATGAACTTTGAATAAATGTATTCCTTAATTTTATATCTTTATCTTACCATAATCTAGTACCTATGATTAACGTGATTTTTTTAAATTGTTTTCAGCTTTTGAATGATATGTGAGACCACTGATAAGCTATCTATATACTGCTTTGAAACATACCCTACACAACTTACAACCAACGCAAGGAGGTACTTTTGAATCACATCAGATTTTCGTCAAGCTGTTAAAAACATTTAAGAATGATTCTCTTCACGAATAACTGTTTCATTATTTATTCACTCATTACTCACCAGAAATGCTAAAAGCAAATTCAAATACGCCAGATAGTGTTTGATGGTTTTTCATTATACTTTATTTTACCAATCAATTAGACTATGTATTATTCCATCTATGGTTGATGATGATTCATATGTGAGTGGGCCTTGCAGCCCTTCCACTGCGAGCACTAGTGGGTCTATTGTGGCTCACTTTTGAGTAGTTTCTCACCACTGTATGCCTAATCCTCCAAAAAGGTTAGCTATCAGTTTGGGTGAAAAACTGTTCAGATCTTCTGAATCAATCTGAGGTTTACCGAAAGTGTTTTGACGTAAACGTGCAATAGCCGGACATTCGCACAGTAAGTGTCTGTTTCATCATCCTTCATACAGAGTCTACATTCGGTCTCTTCTGTTATTCCCATTCTGTGCATGGGTACTCTTTGTTGACAATGACCCCTTAAGAGTTCTTCTTTTATAGTTAGTCGTTAATTTAGTTTTTATTTGTAGCTTTTTTTATAATAATAAAAACTCATTTAAAAAATGTTGTATTTATTTCACTCTATATATCATTTTCGATCTGCTTAGATCTTAAAGACATTATATTAAATAAAAAATATTGATTGATTAAAATTTTTTATAAAAACTTAAAAAATAAAGAAAATTTATTATAAAAGGCGATTCAAATTTCCCGCCTCAAGTTTTAGTTCGTCACTAGGCTCAGTAGTGGGCGCCACAGAGTAAACGATCTGTGAAACAGCCAGAGTTGCCTATCTAATAACAACAGCTGACTGACTGACCGAAGCAAAGATCCTTAATCTATGACTTAGTCAGGTCATCGAAGAAATAACTATTTTTTCGATGGCCAGGTGTATTTTGCTGCTACTAATAAAATGCGTTATTAAACATGCGAAGGAAGAGATAGACTGTGCTTTAAACGCTCCAGACAAAGAGACAAAACACCAGCTAAGTCCAGAGATGCGTCACCTTAGAAAATTCTTACAAAATTAAAATTACACAGTGTGTTTTTAAAAATTGAAAATAGTTTATTAAATTTGTTTCCAGTTACAAAATATAAATTATTGTGATGTTAGTGGCTTAAAGGACAGATTAGCCGAACACAACTTTTATTACAATACGGCGATCCTGAAAATATGCCTAAAAACAAGTCGATAAAATAAAGCTGCGTTGCCATACATTTTAATTGTTTTTATCCTAGTCTTACATGTAATTATTGCTTGTTTATGTCGAAAACAATATTTAATTAAACATATTCAAAATCTTATAAATGGAAAAATACCATTTTATATTCAAATCCCGATTTGTTACAATGTATTTCTAAGAATGTGCAATAAAAGTAATCATCTGTAACCCCTTAGAGCTGGTACAGTCAGCAGTAACTGTTACATCAATCTCAAACTTTTTTGTTTAATCCCAAAACCCCACTCCGTTTAAACCCTAATAAACTTTATCAATCACCACTAACGTAGGCGAGTTTAACCCTCCCCCTTCCCAAAGATTGCTAAGACCTATGTACTACAAAAATCTAATAATATCTACAAGAATGCATTGCAAATGTTTTAGGTTAAAGGTTGTTGGACATTTTCATAATTAATATACCCAACCGATTTCATACATCTTTGGCCAAACCTCAGAGTAATATATATTTTTATTACTCTAAGGGCCAAACCATTGAGTTGCATAGGCCCTGAAAGGGCCTTACTAGGCCAAACCAATAATACTATCAGTGGCACACCCAGAAATATGTCTTGGGGGGGGGCGAGGCCTCTTGAGGGGGGGGAATAAGACCTCCTGATGACGTATTTTATGCTATTTTATCTTTTTATTCATGATATATGTGGAAAATGTCTATAAAAATCTTAGGCTTGGAAGGGGCCCGGGCCCTGAGCCCCCCCCCCTTCCCCCTGGGTGCGCCCATGATACTATACACGGTGTTTCACGAACATCGAAACAAAGGCTTTTTTGGGTATTTGGAGTGCGAATTTGGAGAAACGCTCGGACACATCAATTTTGTTTGCGAGGGGGAACTTTTTGGCCATTTTGACATTTTTGTCACACGAACCCCCTTCGAGGGGTATACTTTACCCTTATATTTTGAATGGGGAAAGTGGGTCTAGTTTTGAAGGCCTTTTGAATGTCCTTACAACCGTGCAAAAATTCCAAAAATCTATCCATTAGTTTTTGAGATAATTGCCTTCAAACTTTCAAATTTAACATGGAAATAAAAATTTAATTAGAATTTTATTATTTTTCGGATTTCATTTTTATTTTATCGTTCCATGTTAAATTTGAAAATTAGAAAGCAAATATCTTAAAAACTAATCGATGGATGGTGGATGTGCTTTCGGGCTGTTCGGCCGTCGTCGTTGGAAATTCGTTCTCAACGTTTCGCCATCTCGAGTCTTCAGGAGATGTTGACTGTTTGTCGGCTTCTCGACAGTGTTGACACCCTCGACCCTGAGGTCTTCGATAGAAGGCTTCGAGAAAAATCGGTAGATTTCGGTAGATTTTTTAATTTATAATCATCTCAGCAAGCACTGCTGGAGACCTATTGATAGTTTGGATTGATTTAGTAGGTAAATTGTATTTCTACGATTTGTTTTTACTGACAAAATACCAAAATTAAGAATTAAATAAAAAAATTAGGTACTAGGTAGATAATATCATAGATAAAGGATTTTTGCTGCGGTTCAGTGAGTTTTTGATAATTTTATAAAAAAAACCTCAGAGTTTATAATAGCGTGATCTTTAATGCCGCTTGCGGCTGCTCGCTGAGTATATCGCAAAATCCAAGAGATGGCGCCATAAATACAGTTTTAAAAACAATAGCATGAAATAAAATTTTTATTCTACAAAGGATCTTACATAAAAACAATATTTTATTTATGGTGTTTTTTTTTTAATCCCGATTACGAGGCGTATAAAAAAAAACAAGTTTATATCGAAAAAAAAATCGGTAGAAAACTATGGTAATTCGGTATATCGTAAAGTAAAAGGCTAAATCGGTAGATCTACCGAAAAATCGGTAGAGGTGGCAACACTGCTTCTCGAAGACTGGTGGTTAGTACGTCGCGGGCGCAGGTTATATACGCTATGGTGGGCGCGGCGTATATCAGAGCTGGTCGGTGATTGGTCACTTTCCCGAGATTCAGTTTTGTTGTTGTAAGCGAGCCGTTTAGTGTTTTTAAGAACCGGTACCCATGTTCTGTTAATTTTAAGAGTTTCTTCAGATCTGTTGAAGTTCTGCTGGTGTTTATAAATTTCGATTGCTTCTCTATAGAGTCTTGGATAGTATGAAGAGGAGGCGCAGAGAACTTGTGTGTCTTCGAATTTTATTCGGTGGTCTTCATTGTTTAGTGTGTGGTGTGCAACTGCGGATTTTTCCGTATGTCCGAGTCGACAGTTGGCTTTGTGTTCTTTTGGTCTTATACATTTATCTATAAATATCTATATATCCGAGCACTAGAAGTAACAGTAGTTATTATAACAATAGCATAGGCCAATGAAAAAAAATGTCTCAAAAATTATGAAATGAATTGTAATTCTATTTTTTTTTCTATTTAAGCCTGAGTTTCTTTGTTTTATTTTAAAACTTATAATGCGTTTATTTACAAGAAGATTAGATATGTAATTTCGACCTTTTGTAATTTTCAACCTTACGTAATTTCGACCTTTTTACTTTCGACCTTATGTAATTTCGGCCTTTTGTACTTTCGACTCTATGGAATTTCGACCTTTTTACAGTAAAACCTTATGTAATTTTGACCTTTTGTACTTTGGACCTTTTGTTTGCCCCCCATTTAAAGGCATGAAGGCTTGTTTTTTGTGGATCCCAGCCGGCTTTAAAACCACTTAGTTTTAACGCAGATCCGCGAAAGGTAGAAAAACTTATTTGGAGAAAAAACAACTAAAACGGAAGCCGTAAACTAACAATCTAAAGAGGAAAGTACATTGGCCACTTGGTTTGTCTTGTGCACTGGATTGCGACTCTACCTACATAGCTCAAAAATCACATCAACGTTAAATTAACGTGAACAAAAATAATAAAGTTATTTTTTATTAGAAAACAACCTCATAGCATATAATATTTGTTTTGTTAAATCTACATGCTTAAAGATAACTAAAAAATAAATTGGTAAAAAATTTTTTTTAAGTCACAAGCTTTTATAAAATGCACTAAAAATTAAAAAATAATTTTGTAACATTCTAATATTATCATAATAATAAAAGCGATGGCCGACTGATGGAAATTTTGACGATGTTAGCACGATAAGATATCCGTATCAATTAAATATCACTATTTGCAAGAATCAATCTAGCAGAAAAAAGGTACCAAAACCCACCCAACCCGACCCAAGATACCCCAGCATTTCTTTGACATAGGTATGGCAATGGCATAGCATTGCGGCACATCAAACATATCTTTGATGACCTGCTATGTTGAATATTCTTTAAGTGTTTAGATCACAAATTTAGATTAACTTATGCTTTGATTTGCGGCCATCGCTTTTATCATTATGATAATATTAGAATGTTACAAAATTATTTTTTAATTTTTAGTGCATTTTATAAAAGCTTGTGACTTAAAAAAAAATTACCAATTTATTTTCTACTTTTTAGTCTCAGCTACCTACTCTATTAAATGAAAATATTTGTTCAATAACAGAACAGAAGAGTTTATTCTAGATCATAACGAAATCGCTGATCGTGAGTTGTTTGGAAACTCATTTTTCTAATGGGGTAAGAGAGGGGGTAGAGGTAGAAATATATTTTTTGTTTGGGCTGTATTGTCATCGGACCTTTATGCATATACCAAATTTTATAAAAGTCATTTGAAGTGAAGTATGTCAAAAACGCATTTTTTATGGAAGGGGGTGGAGGTAGGAGTGGTAGGATTTTTTTTTCAATGTTGTATTGTCGTCGGACCACTATATGTATACCAAATTTCGTCCAAATTGGATAATGGGAAGGGTGTCAAAAACGCATTTTCTATGGAAGGGGGTGGGGGAGGGGTGGGAGGATATTTTTTTAAAATGTTGTATTGTCTTTGGACCACTATGTGAATACCAAATTTCATCCAAATCGGATAATGGGAAGTGTGTCAAAAACTCATTTTTCTATAAAAGGGGGTGGGGGTAGGGGTGAGAGGATATTTTTTTCTTAATATTGTATTGTCATCGGATCACTATATGTATACCAAATTTGATCCAAATCGGATAAAGGGAAGTATGTCAAAAACAAATTTTTCTATGGAAGGGGTGGGGGTAGGGGTGGGAGGATATTTTTTTCTTAGTGTTGTATTGTCATGGGACCACTATGTGTGTACCAAATTTCATCCAAATCGGATAAGGATAGTTAGTTAGATAGTTAGATAGTTAGACAGAACATCTGAAGCTAAATAAAAGCTTGTAACAAGGAGAAATCAAGCTATAAAAAATGTAATTTTTGCTGAAGTTTCTGGTGCTGTGTATATAACGTCTTTTTTACCCTCGTTATTTTCATGTTCCAAATTCACACTTGAAAAGTCCTCTCAACATGTTCTAAAACGCCACTAGATTAAGACTTCTTAAACCTACTAACTTTCTGCGTCTTTTTTTGTAACGTTTTTTAATAACTTTTTGAAATTAAAAGTGACGCGAAAGGAAGTTCTAAAAGTTCACTAGTTTAAGAGTACAACATTCAAGACAATTTTAAAGATGGCGCTTAATGCAAGACAAAATCTCTATATATTCATTATAACAAGATCTTACAACAGTAAACACTTTCACACAATATTAATGTGTCTTCATCAGGTTAATAACTGATGCGTCGTGATCGTGAAGGATCAGGAATCAGTTCATTAACTAGGTTTGCAGTTTAGAGGTCAAAACACACCCGGATAGATTTCGTCGAAGTGAAAAATATCGCCAATAGGTGGCGCTGCTTCTAGAAAAATCTCAAAAATATTTGGTAGAAAAGCCATGCAAGTCGCGTTTTAAAATTCGTGTAGAAAAGGCGCGAACGAACCTATTGTGATTGTGCGTGCAAGGGCTGAAAATAACGGAATTTCCTTCGATAGGTCGCCGGTATTGGCTTCACAAGCACATTTAAAAATAATTGTCGGTATTGACGATTGAAAATGGAAAGTTACGATACATATGGAATTTTATATGAAAAGGCACCTACCTCGGACTCTCTTGCAGCTCCAGTCGACGTTTAAACGTCCAGTTTTTTCACCTCAAATTCACTTTTTTCGAGAACGTGATTTTGCTCGTGTCTTGTTGTGACGGTGGTTCTTTGCGCACACATCGCGGCGCTGCTTTTCTTCCACGTGTCCGGTGCCGTGAAACCCCATATGCATATTTTAGAGCGCGAAAATTTAAACTATTTTAAACGCGCAGAAAATGAAAAGAAAATGAAAATTAGGAAATTTCTTGCTTGCACCAACATTTTCCGGCCGCCAAAACACGTGTGTTTTTACTTAGTTAAGAAAAGGAAAGGAAAAAAAAATAATAATATTCGCCTATTAGCAATTAAACGATACAATTTAACATTAACCCAAATATGCATTAAATAATGCATGTAAATTAAAATTAAAAGAAAATAAAAAATACTTAGAAAAAATTAAGAAAGAAAAGAAAATTTTGCCTTATGCGTCGGGCATAGGCAAAGGACATAGTTTCACTACTGGTCGACGATATGTTCCTGTAGCTGTTTTAACGGTCACAACACGAATATGACCGTCTGAGCCAGGGTGTACGTCGACAATTCGCCCAACAGCCCATTGCAATGGCGGTTTTTGTTCATTCTTTACCACGACTAAAGTATTTAGGTTAATATTGTTAGAAGCCTCTGTCCATTTAGAACGCTGTTGCAAGGTGTTTAGGTACTCTAAGTTCCAGCGTTTCCAAAAATCGGACTGGAGCCTTTGCACCAGCTGCCAGCGGGACAGGGTGTTCAACTTGGAATCAGAAAATTCGGGTTCTGGTACGGAATTCAACGGTTCCAGGGTAAGAAAATGACCAGGGGTCAGTGGAAGAAAGTCATTCGGATCCATACTTTGGGCATATAGAGGCCGGCTGTTTAGTATGGATTCGACCTGACACAAAAAAGTAAAAAACTCTTCATAGGTTAACCGTTGCTCACCTATTACACGTTTCAAATTTGCCTTGGTGGATTTAACTCCTGCCTCGGCTAGTCCGTTTAGGTGCGGACTACCAGGACTTGAAAAATGCCAGGTAATTTTTAGACTGTGACATGCTTCCTGGGAGTACTGTTTGAGTAAACGATCAGCTCCCAAGAACGCGCTACCACAATCTGAGTAAATGTCAGAGATTCTTCCTCTTCTTGCCACAAATCTCTTAAAAGCCGCAAGAAAGGTAGGGGTGGAAATATCGGAGGTAAGTTCTAGGTGAACTGCCTTTGTTGCGGAGCAGACTAAGACAAGAATATAACCTTTGGATACCTTTGCACCTCGGTACTTTCCCCTTGTAATTGGAAAGGGACCACAATAATCTATGGCAACATGTGAAAATGCTTTTACTTGAGAGATGCGTTGAGCAGGCAAGTTGCCCATGATTTGTACGGAAGGTTTAGGATTTAATCGATAGCATAAAATGCAATGAGGGATGACAGTACCTTTTGTGAGTGTACTCAATGACAAGTTGAGTAAGACGGTGAGAACGTGGTAAAAGTAAAGGGTGTTTTGCTGAATAAGAGAGTTCGGAAGAATGTGGTAATCGACCCCCCACTCTTAAGCAGCCTTGTGTATCTAGAAAAAGTGAAAGTTTACGAAATTGTTTAGGAAGTAGCTTTGCGTCATTCAAACGTGAAATGAGATCAGCAAAGATGGAACGTTGAACATGCCGAACGAGAACAATAAGAGAATGTTGAAGTTCTACTTCGGTAATATTTTCGTTAGGATATTTAGATTTCTTTTCGGTAAGGCGAAAAATATAGGAAATTATGCGTTGAATTTTCTCTAGGGAAGAGTAACGAGAAAGAAAAGTATCAAGCATGTGTGGTTCAACTGTGCATGTTTGAAATACTGATTTTCGTTCTTCCAGAATAACCTCGTTTTCCGGAGGGTCTGGACAGCGAAAATCATCAGGCCAGCTCTCTTTTGGTAGCCTAAGAAAACAAGGACCTTCCCAATACAAGTCATGTTTGACAAGTTGATTAGGCATAAGACCGCGCGAAGCACAGTCGGCTGGATTTAGCGCTGATGGAATATATTTCCAGGCCGTAGGAGAAATGGTTTCTTGAATGTGACAGATACGGTTTGCCACAAACGTTTTAAACCTGTGAGGTGAAGCCGCCAACCAGCATAGAACCACTTGGGAATCACACCATGCACAGATTTGGTTGAAGTTAAGAATATCTGAATAAGTGTTTTGAATAAAGGAAATTAGGTCGCAAAGTAAAGTGGCACCAAGAAGCTCCAGTCGCGGAAGACTGACTGTTTTCACTGGTGCGACCTTAGATTTGGCCATTACAAGAAAGGTATGGATTTCTCCGGATACTGACTCCATTCTGAAATAGACCGTAGCCGCGTAACCTATCATAGAGGCGTCTGAAAAGCCGTGAAGTTCAATGCTACGTGGTTGATCAATGGAAAGGCGTCTAGGTAAATGAATATTTGAAAGATTTGGAAGTTCGGTTCGAAATTGATTCCAAACATTTACGATATGCGGAGGAGGCTGAGAATCCCAGTCCAGCTTCTCCTTCCACAGATCTTGCATGAGATGCTTAGCAAGTAAAGAAACGGGAGAACAGAAACCTAAGGGATCAAAAATTTTCATGATTTGAGATAAGATACCTCGCTTGGTGCATGGTTTATCTTCTGGTACGACCAAGTAGGTAAACGAATCTGAGATAGGATTCCATTGGAGACCTAATATTTTTACAAAATTAGGTTCGGATTTGTCGAAACGAATGGACATTTGTGTTTCTGATTCTGAGAATGAGGAGAGAAGTTCCGGACTGTTGCTCGCCCATTTTTTAAGTTCAAACCCTCCTAGGCGCAACAGGGAGATTAACTCCGACTGAAGTTCTTTGGCAGAGGCCATAGAATCCTGCCCAGTGAGCACGTCGTCGACGTAAATGTCTTTAAGAAGCACCTTGGAAGCATTAGGATACCTTTCAGACTCAAGTTTAGCTAGTTCTTGTATAGTACGAATAGCTAAGTAAGGTGATGACTTAAGTCCATAAACAACTGTTCTTAAGGAGTAGGTTTGGACAGGATCATCCTCAGAAAATCTCCATAGAATATTTTGATAACGCGTGTGCTCAGGAATAATTAATATCTGTCGGAACATTTTTACTATGTCAGTAACAAAGGCTACAGCATGAATTCGAAAATTAAGTAGAATTTCACGGACATCATTTTGCAGTTTAGGACCTGCGCACAACGTCTCGTTGAGTGAGACACCTCTGGGACTACGTTGAGACCCATCAAAGACCACTCTTATCTTCCCAGTGTTCCAGACACTGTGATGAGGGATAAAGTAGGAATTATCCAAGACATCTTTAGATATAGGCGTAGGAATAGGTATCATGTGACCAGTGTCTAAATAATCTTGCATAAAATCTTTGTAAGCTTGATAATTAGCTGAGTCTTTGAGAAGTCTAGCTTCCTGAAGCTTGAAACGTTTTAAAGCGATTGGATAGGTGTCACCCAACTGGGGTTCTAAGTTTATGAAAGGTAATGGAACGACGAATCTACCTGATTCGTTGCGTGAAACTGATTGTGAAAATAATTTTTCGCACATAATATCCTCAGGACTGTGATGAACCTTATGTGGAACCTGCTCTATCTCCCAGAAGCGCTCTAGGCAGATATCCAGAGATGGTTCGATGGAAGTGTAACAGCTTATGAGTGATTGTGGATTTTGTTGCTTTGAAGTTTCAACTTTACCAATCAGCACATAGCCAAAGATGCTATTAAAAGCACTAGGTTGTCCACGCTTTCCGTGGATAACTCCCTCTTGTAAGAGATGCGGAAAAAGTTCACAACCTACTAGGACATCAATGGAACTTGGTATGTGGAAGTTTTGATCAGAAAGTTTGATATTGCGAATGTGATTCCACTTGCTCGAGTCGACAGCGCAAGAAGGAATCTCTGTACAAAGTTTTGGAAGTACTAAGGCCTCAAAATCAAAGGTAGGTCCCGCTTGACCTTGAGGTTTGATAAGACATTTCGTCTTACCTTTGGTATTGGAAGATGTCATTTGATTTAAGCCTTGAATAGAAGTAGAAAAGAAGCTTTTCGAAAGACCTAAACGATTTAGACATTTTTCTGAAATAAAGTTTGCATCTGAGGCAGAATCGAGTAAGATACGAACTGGTTGGTAATGTCCCCTTGAGTCTAACATGTCAGCTACAACGGTAGAAAGTAGAAAAGTGGAATTTTTGGAAATCATTGTCGCATGACAGTTTGTGGAATGGCTTCCTGACATAGGGGTGCTATTGGAATTGGAAAGTGGAATATTAACGTTCTCTGGAGGATAAGAATTAACACTCACAGAGGGCGCTACTGGTTGTGGAACGTGAAGAAGACTGTGGTGCCTAGCTCCACACGTAAAGCAGTTGTAGGAAGAGGGGCAATTCACGGTCTGGTGAGCAAAATGTAAGCAATTTTGACATAGATTCACCTGCCGAACATAACCCATCCTTTCCTGTGGACTTTTGTTTTGAAATTCGATACATTTCGATAATGCGTGATTCGAAGAACATAGGTAGCATTTTATTTTTGGATTAAAAGTTCTGTTCTGATTATTTTGTATTTGAGGGTTGCTGCGTTGATTGCTATTTTGTAAAGTATTTTGTTGATTTCTTGAATTTCAACTTTGATTTGAAATAGTTGTATTGAAAGCAGAAGGTGAATTAAAATTATTAAAACTGTTTCTCTGAAAACTGTTCTGTTGAGAATTACGCGTAGTTTGAGGTTGTCTAGGGGTTTGATTTTGCCTACTAAAACTGGGCATTTGCACTACAGATTCGAGCGCAACGCAATGATTTTCTATAAACGTGTAAAGATCAGTGTAGGACGGAATTTCTGAATTGTTTTTCTCTCTACTATAGTAAAGTTCGAAATCAGTCCTCATCTTGACTTCAAGTTTTGAGAGCATCATGTTAAAAGTAAGAAAGTCCCATTCTTTTGTAGGAAAACCAAGCTCATTTAAGATGGCTAGATTCTCAGAAAATGTATCCAACATGGAACGTAATTCTTTCCCAGAACTGGATTTAGTTGAAAGAAAGTTAATAGCATTCAAAGCGGTAGTAGCAATAATTCGTTTATTTTGATACCTCTTTACTAAGGTTTCATACGCAATGTGATAATTGCTATCTGCGAGGGGAATGGTTTTTACTAGAGAAAGGGCTTCATTCAGAACAGAACTCCGCAATTGTTGAAATTTCTCTATATCACTTAAATCAGAATTTTGATGTACCATGACTTTAAATAAGTCAAACCAGTGTTGCCAGCTTTTATAATTTCCATCGAATATTGGCAACCTTGGTTGTGGAAATGATCTTGTATTTGACCTCTGAGCAATATTTTGTTGGTTAGGGTTGCCTACGTAATTGACAGGGTTGGCCCTAAAAAGGTCGTAGTAAATACCCTTACACTCATAATAAAGGTTGTCAAAGTCTTTTCTAGTTTTATCCTGCTCGTCAAATGAAAGTTTAAACTCTTCGAGAGAGCCAATAATTTGGTTATGAAAATTATAGAATTGAGCATGACATTCTTCGACGTCTTCATATCTGGATTTAAACAAAAAGTGAAACGCTGTATCCGACTTCGCTTTCAAAGCTACCTCGTGAGCTTCCGCCATTTGGTTGAAGCTCAAAAGCCTTTTGTCGCAAAGTTTTTTCTGTTTTTGCGTAGACATTTTTGTTTTTGAAAGTTAATTTGTTTTTAAAATTACCCAAAAAAAATGCTTAAAATATAGCTTAAAATATAACCCGAATTTTAGCAAAAATTAAACAATTTTATTATTTTAATTTTATTAACTTTTTTCGAAAATTTTGAAATGAAATGTTTGTAAGTTTGTCTGTATGTTATTATTTGAACATATCCCTTAAAAAAAACTTTTATGTCTCACCAAGGATTGAACCCCGCACCTTTCGATTCCAAGTCGCACACTCTGTGCATACGACTAGCGGTCCCGTCTGAAAGTTTCTAAGAAACCTCGGTATTCAAAGAAACAACGCGCGCAACGTGAGACCTTGGTGACGGCGACACTTGCACCTGCGCGTTAACGCGACACCTGTACAATCGACAATTAAAGGAATTTAGATGGAAGAACCGCCTTAAATTTTCAGTTTCGGCGTATTGACGCCACTTTTACTGAAAATGTAATGAACAAGGCGATCAACTTTCTTTAATGAACTAGTAAACTATACGAAATATGTGCATTGGCTATAGCTATTTTTGAACGGTAATAAACACTTCGATCAACTTTGAAGGAACATATCACCAACGGGTGGTCAAACAATATGGTCTGTTTCGAATTGAAATTGAAATAAATTTTGAAATTTGAAATAGAAAATAGAAATTTGGAATTTTTGTAGGAAATTGCTGAACCACAGGAGTCTAGGTAGTTTGGAACACTAATAATTTGGGTCGAAGGGCCATTAAATGTGCGTGCAAGGGCTGAAAATAACGGAATTTCCTTCGATAGGTCGCCGGTATTGGCTTCCCAAGCACATTTAAAAATAATTGTCGGTATTGACGATTGAAAATGGAAAGTTACGATACATATGGAATTTTATATGAAAAGGCACCTACCTCGGACTCTCTTGCAGCTCCAGTCGACGTTTAAACGTCCAGTTTTTTCACCTCAAATTCACTTTTTTCGGGAACGTGATTTTGCTCGTGTCTTGTTGTGACGGTGGTTCTTTGCGCACACATCGCGGCGCTGCTTCTCTTCCACGTGTCCGGTGCCGTGAAACCCCATATGCATATTTTAGAGCGCGAAAATTTAAACTATTTTAAACGCGCAGAAAAGGAAAAGAAAATGAAAATTAGGAAATTTCTTGCTTGCACCAACAGTGATTTCGACGTTGATAAAAATCTACTTAGAATTCACTTGAAAATAACGTAAAAACAGCTTTAGAATCATAGTTTTTTTTCTCACGCGTTTTTTACATGTTAAACACGTGATTGTGCTATGTGGGTAGTTGGTAGGGATTTATTATAAATTTCCACCACATGCAATGATTGTTAAACAAGCTAAAACAATTTCAAACCAGGGGTGTAATGCAGAGGGAAACCTAATTGATAAGTTTTTCGTTCTCGTTTGGAATTTGTTTTGTGGTTTGAGAAAAACATTGCATTATTGCACTATGGTAACAGAATTATTATTGACAAATCGCTCTTTGTAAAGAGAAATTTTAACACTCATGCTTATAGATGTTTATCTATCTATCTATTTAGCCTTCTTCGATCCATCTTTGGAAATAGTCCCCCCAATATCTTCCACTCTTCTCTGTCTGTCGCCGTATTCATCCATCTAGTTCCCGCATGTTTCTTTAAATCGTCCGCTCATCTCATTTGGGATCTTCACTTCTTTTATTTTTCCAAGGTCTCCAGTTTATAATACATTTGTTCCATCGATCGTCTTTCTGTCTGATATTATGACCGGGAAATTTCCATTTTAATTTTGCTACTTCTCCTCTGAAATCCCTTACTTTTGTTTTTATCCATATATTCCTTTTTCTATCTGTTTATTAATCTTTCCATTCATCTTTGGGCTTTAGTGGCCTTATCCATATTTGATTTCATAGGTGCCCATTTCTGGGATTCATAGGTAAGTACAGCAAAGATACGTTGGTTATAGACTTTCGTTTTGAAGTACTGAGGATATTTTTTATTTTTTAATTTACCGAATGCTGCCCTGGCCAATTTTACTCTTCTCTTGAAATCAGCTGTTTGGTTTTAATTTTGTAGTTTAGTGTAACAATACGGTTTTTGCAGATTTGCTTTAATTTATTTAATATTTATTTTAATATATTTGTCCATTTATTTCTTAAAAGCAATTCAAATATTAACGGTTTCTTGATTTCTTTTCTCAGTGAAACCAAAAACCCAGAGAAAATATGTCTGGAAGTAATTATTTTTAATTTATGACGGACTATATTATCAAGGGTGTAGACCTAAAAAGCTCTATTCATAGTAGTACAGACATATGTCAAAGCAACCATATAAGTACTATTTAAAATTATAGTTATACATAATATACCATACCCGTTTTGCCAGGGTCTTCGTTTTAACTTAACTTGTCATATTTAAAAACAACAACTGTCATTGGTAAGCCTTAATAACATTTTGTTATTTGGCACTCTATATACGTATTGGAACATTTTCTCAGTTAACAAGCATTAATTAGTATGTTTTGCATTGTAACTAGCTTTAAGACATTTATTGAGAAAATGGCAACATAAAAACAGTTAGTTTTCAAGCGAGCTTTCTGAATGTTGTTAGTTTTTAAATGTATACGGCTAGTTCGTTCTTAGGGCCATTATCTTATATCAACTTCTTTAAATTGTAAAACTGGATAAACAAAAAAGTCATGTTCCAACGCTTGTGAAGGAATTTGGAGGTCCTGTCGTGCTTACTTTGGTGCTATCCTTTTCTATACCATAGGAAACATAGCGTAAGCTATAGTTTTCTGTCGCTGATCGCACCAAAGAGAAGTAGAAGGGACTTAGGGGAGAGTACCTAAAAATTTCTTTACGGGTCGGAAGACAGAGTTTAGTGAGGTCTTCAACGGTCAACTTCTTTCTCAAAATGGAGATTTATTCAGGGGAAAATTCTTTTCCTTTGAATAAATATCTTTTATTTAATTCTTAGTATAACTCAATTTCCATCTTAACATATTTTATTAATTATTTACCATCATTTATTTCTGAATTGAGTTATCGTTTATACCAGTTTATCACTGTTTTAACTCACCATCATATTACTTTTTTTTTAAATAAAACTTTCTTGTTGCCAAACATTTTGTTTATAATTTTATAATTTCCTTACCTTAAGTACCATACTATAACAGGTACCATCTGAATTAATTAGTTTATAAAAACATTTTTACATAATGAATTTTATAAAATAATAATTTATTTAAAATATACCTATAAAAAGGTAAATCGAAAGTGTAAAATATTAAGATAAAAATGGTTGCAACCAATCTCAAAAAGAGAAAAATTATAATCAAATAATTGAGTCAAATAAAGATTAGTCCATAAGCAGTGATAAGGTCTAGTGTATGAAGAAAAAGAAGATGAAGAACAATTGAACAGGTATGTATATTTTTCCTACATTGATTATTTAATTGAGAAAAACACCTACTGCCTTCAAGAACCGTCAAATTCCCTTTCGAGAGTTAAATTAGTATCATATTTAATCTTTTAATTTACTATTTTTAAGTTGTTGCAAGTTTGGTAGCTAACAACATTTAAGCCTTGACCACTTTATTTGACAGTACCACTGTCATATACAAAGGCCCCTGTTACATTAGTAATTTGTCTCAGGTACATATATTTCTCTACTTGTTATTTATTCTTAGTTTATTCTGATCGTGATATCCTCTTCTGTGTTTGTTATAATAGTTTTAGTGTAGTTCATACGTAAGCTTATATTTTTAGCTGCTGCATCCAGTTCTTCCAGCATTTTTATCAGTTCTTCTTTCCTATGTGTTATTAAAGCGATGCTTGAAAACTAAGGATAGCTACTCCAATGTCTAAACTTCACTCTGTACATTTAGAAGAGGGGGTAGATGTACTTCCATTCAACTTACAGAAAAAGGGCTTTCCTTCACTCGGCTGCTTTCCAGCTTGATTAAAAACCGTCCGCCCGCCACCTGTGCGAGGAATAATGAAAATAAAGCAAAATGCTAAAATAAATGGTGGTTCTTTGTACTAAATTGACAATAAAGAAAACCGAAAAATGTACGAGTTTCGATTTATCCAGTGTGTCAAAATACAAACCACCAGGATTTAATGAGAATAATTGCTAAAAGTTAGGAAAAATTGCGGTTCTGATTGATTTAGCTTTTTTTGCGTTTTTGAGATGTCTCTTACTACGGACTAGAGAGACAATCTATTAAAATCAATGGATAGTTACGTCTTGTTATATAGTAGGCAGCCAACACGCATGACTTGAAAGAGTTGTTTTATTTTTGTCGAGCGCATTGTTTTTCTTACATTTTTCGGTGGTGAAGTTTTTAATTGGTAGGTGCATTATTTTCCTAAAATTGTTATGCACTAAAACTGCAGAACAGAGCATAAAACGGGACAAAATTATTTGTTGTGTTTTTTACAATTTCTTTGAATGAAAGACAAAGTTTGAAAATAATGAACTGTTTATATTAAAAAATATGTCTATACAGGGTATCCCAAATGTTATGGATCAAATAACGATATTGTAATCCGGTTTTTTATAGCTTACAAGTTATTTACTGTTATTTATGACAGGCGCGGATCTAGGAGGAGGGAGGGAAAGGAAAAAGGGGAATTTCTCCTTCCAAATTCAAAATTATATTCATTTTTGACACACAGAATACCCTTTCTGGTTTCTATGCATAATTTTTTTCAAGACTAGCCACTGATATCCCCCCTCTAATGAAATTCCTAGATCCGTCCCTGTTCATATTGTTAATTTTTCGATATGATATTACTTTTTAAAATTATTGGTCACCGATTTATGCAATTTTCTCGTATACTATATTATACTTTTAGTTGTTACACAGTTACAATCAAATAACTTAAAAATATCAACTTTATGTAATAAATCAAAAATTAAAAGTGATAAATAAAAATTATTGTGCCAGTTGGATCATTTATTAAAAAAGCTATAAAAATCACTTTACATCAATATGAAATTTTTATAAATAAAAATGTTATAGGCCCCCTCCCAAAATGCAGACTTCTCAAAAGCCTCCCCGTAGCTTCAAAACACCTTGCAATATCAAGATGCGATTTTCACTCATCTTTTGACAAATGAGGCTTGCTTGTGGTAGAGTAGGTTTTTTTTATCTCTCCTAAAAATACCTAAACCCACCAAAAATTTGGGATACCCTGTACATATTTCTTGAGTTTTATTGCTTTTAATTGCTTTTTTGTTTGTTTCTGTACATTTTTTGTACCAAGTAGAAGAAATTTGAATCTTAATAATAATAAATTGGTAAAAAAATTTTTTAAGTCATTCAAAAATAATTTTCTAACATTCTAATATTATCATAATAATAAAAGCGATGGCCGCAAATCAAAGCATAAGTTAATCTAAATTTGTGATCTAAACACTTAAAGAATATTCAACATAGCAGGTCATCAAAGATATGTTTGATGTGCCGCAATGTTATGCCATTGCCATACCTATGTCAGAGAAATGCTGGTGTATCTTGGGTCGGGTTGGGTGGGTTTGGTACCTCTGCATTTTTCTGCTAGATTGATTCTTGCAAATAGTAATATTTAATTGATACGGATATCTTATCGTGCTAACATCGTCAAAATTTCCATCAGTCGGCCATCGCTTTTATTATTATCATATTATTAGAATGTTAGAAAATTATTTTTTAATTTTTAGTGATTTTTATAAAAGCTTGTGACTTAGAAAAATTTTTTACCAATTTATTTTCTACTTTTTAGTCTTTATTATTTCTTAGTGTTGTATTGTCATGGGACTACTATGTGTGTACCAGATTTCATCCAAATCCGATAATGGGAAGTGTGTCAAAAACGCTTCACAAGATTTGATAGATAGTTAGTTTGATAGTTAGTTAGATAGTTAGTTAGATAGTTAGTTAGACAGAACATCTGAAGCTAAATAAAAGTTTGTAAAAAAAGAATTTTTATATCACTCCTTTGAATGCTGGTATTGTACAGTCGGGGACCTTTTAAATTGCCGCCCTGGAAAATAAAAAAAAATCCTATTTGTAATTCAAAAAAGAAGTTTGAACGAAAACAAAAAAATTGTGAACCTTACCCCTGTCTGCATACATACATATTTAAAAATTTATTTTTTTAAATTTCTTTAATTGATTAATTTTGGCAGAAAAAAACTAAAACGGCAATTTAAAAAGTCCCCGACTGTACAAGTAATCCACGCTTTCTGGTCAAAGCCCAACGAATTCCATATTTTATCTTGGACAGGATTGCGGTTTCGATATTTCCCTCTTTCTCAGACTCTGTCTATAAAACCATACGGAAATTATCACGCAAAATATCGGCAACGGTCGTGAAATTTTCCAGTATTTAAGCTACCCATAAAACAGCGCTGGAATATAAATCAACTGTTTTCATTTACCTAGTGTACAAGAAACGATTTACTGGCTTGTTTATTCAGTGGCGTACGCAGAAATCATACCATGGGGGGGGCTTGAGCAATTTTTATTTTTGATTTAAATTTAATAAAATTATTTGGGACTTTTGGTTCGGTTCGGTTGATATCACACAAGCCATGTTTTGACTTAAACTCTAATTTTTAAAATTTACCTTCACCCTTTTTTTAAAACTAAAATGTATTTTGTTTAACTCCAGACTCAATTACATTTCGTTTGATATCATACACGCCATATTTTTACATAAACTCTAATTTTCGAAATCTACCCCCCCCCCCTTTTATTTGGCTTGTGTTAGGTGGATTTTGTCAATTTTTAAATGGGACCCTCTCGATCCAAAACCCAGCCTAGGTACCAAATTTCATTAAAATCGGGCAAGTGGTTTTTGAGTTATGCGTGTTGGTCGTTACAGACAGACATACAGACAGACAGACAGACATACAGACAGACGGCGCAACAAAAAAGTTTCAAAATCATCTGAAACGCAAAGATATATAAAAATGTTTGAAATCGGAGCAACTTTTTTTTTCTCGAAAAAATTAGGATCACCATAGCTCACACTACTATAGTATAGTAGTAGTGTGCTCTTAGAATTTTGATCTTTTATTAAAACAATCCTTAGAAACCATAATCAATTGTAAATTTAATGAAGAAACTTGGACTCAATCTTCTTTGCCATTTAAATTAGGTGGGCTTGGGATAAGAGATTCTTCAACCCTCTGCTTTTCTGCCTTTCTTGGGTTAACAAATAACGTTTCAAATCTTCTTCCATCTCTTTTATCAAAATATATAAAGGAGATTAATGATAAAGCATACGAAGAAGCACTCTTGTTTTTTAAATCAATAACCAATATTTCAGATACATCTAAATTATCTTCACAAAAAGATTTTGATATAAACCTTTCTCAAAATAAAATTTTGGATACTCAAACATCTTTAAAAGATAAGGCTAGACTTCTAGCTTTACAGGAACCCGAAAGCTCTTTTTGGCTACATGCTTTACCTTCATCTTCTTTGGGTAACCTTTTAGACAACTTGTCCTTCCGCTTATCTGTCGCTCTGAGACTAGGTCAGCCTGTGTGTGAGCAACACGTCTGCACTTGTGGCAAAACAATTGACATTTACGCCATCATGGCTTAGGCTGCTTAAAAAGTGCAGGTCGGTTAGCTCATTAATGATATTATTAAGAGGTCTCTTGGTTCTGCAGATTTTCCTCCAGTACTGGGGGCTCCAGGTATTTGTTGTGGCGATGTTAAGCGGGCGGACGGGATGACTTTAGTGCCATGGAAGAGGGGTAAGGCTTTAATCTGGGATGCTTCATGCAGAGACACTCTTGCGGATTCCTAGATAAACAAAACTTTAATAAAATCTGAGGAGCAGCTCATCTTGGAGAAGTACAAAAGAGGGAGAAATATAAAGAATTAGAAGATCGTTTCTTATTTGTACCCTTTATTGTTGAGACCTTGGGCCCGTGGGGAGAGGAACCTAAGAACTTGATTAATGACATCAGTAAAAAAGTTAAACATCAAAAAGTTCGTAGCTTCATCTCCCAACGGATAGGCCTCACAATTCAAAGGGGTAATGCCGCTTCAATTTTAGGAACAATTAAGCCTGAGTCTGGTCTGAAAGAAATTAAAAAAAAAAGTGTTTTATTGTTATTATTTTTTTTTAATTATTATTATTGTACTTTTCTTATGTAGTTAAATGTAATGTTTGGGTAATTAAAATCAAAATTAAAAATAGAAAAAAATTACACAGTTTTTATTCCCTCCTGAAATTGCTTCCTGAGTACGGCTTTGAATTAATGATAAAGTTTTTTTGATAAAGTCGTTCGGCGAGACAGCCCGGACGCCTAGATATGGTAATATAACGTGCTGTCCGAAATTTTTAATTTATTCCTGCAAGTTTCCCGTGGTTAACAGGAATTTTCAACCTCACGAAGCGTTTTTGAAAAGCCCTGCTTGATATGTGTGCTGTAGAAAAATAAGTACACGATACAAGAAATTTTTATTTCTTACTTTTTAATTAGTTTTTTAAATACATACCGTAGATTGTGGTGATTTTGTGCAAGATTTCGGAAAATCCACTTTCAAAAAGCATTTTATATTATTATTTGGCAAATTGGCAATTCCCCCTCCCGCTAAATCGGAAGATCCCTGTGGCCACCTCGAAATTTTGGCAGGGGCTGAAATATTCAAGATGGCGGCCAACACGGCGACAAAATTATAAATTGCCGCTGTAAAGGCCAAATTGACATAGGTGTACATCCAAAAAATATATTTATATAACTAAAAAATAATATCATATTAGTTTTTTTTTTCAATGGCTGTAAAAGCCTCCAAAAACCCCCGCAGACCACCCAAAATCTGAAAGTTTGAGGGTTTTTTAAATTTTCTTAAAAACTAAGCTTCTAAAAGAAAAATGTATAATAAACTTTATTGTAGACAATAAAATGCCCTTTATAACAAGGTATAACTTAATGAAGTAAGACTGATAACAAACCCTCCAGCGGCGTCCATTAATTGAAGTAATTTAAATAAGTTAACAAAATACCAATGTTTTTCGCAAGATTTATTCGATTTTTTTTAAAACTAATGTCTACGGGAAAAGATGTGTTTTATTTATTATAGCCAATGAAATTTTCTTTTAAATGATGTATCACGTGATGGGATTGGTTTCATAATTTAAACTTTAGAGGCATCCGTAAATTAAATAAATTTTAAAAAACAGAAAGACCATTTTTGTTAAACGTTTTATTTAATTTTCCCAGAAACTAAGCTTAACATAAAAAATTTACACTGTATTTTTTAGTAGACAGTAATATTCTCTTTACTAGAATTTGAAATTTGGTTGCGTTTGACTTATAACCAAACTCTCGTCGTCCTTGAAAAAAATCGTAAAAAAAACATGTTTTCACAGGTTTTATACAATTTTCTTAATAACCAAGCTCTTTATCAAAAAATGTGTTATATACTTCATCATAGACAATAAAATTTTCTTTCAAAAGATGGATAATAAAGTGTAAGTTATTTCTTAGTTACTGCTCCAGTGGTGTCCTTATTTTAAAGTAATTACTTAAAATCAACAAACTAATCAATTTTATTACAGATTTTATTAAATTTTCACGTACGCCCCTGGAGACTTTTCTGTGACATAAACCCCACATTATATCACAGCTTTTAAAAGAAAATTATATTTTCTACAATAAAGTATACTACATATTTTTGCCCAAGAAGTGTAGTTTTTGAGAAAATTTTATCAAACCTATAATAAACATGTTTTTTCAAACTAGCTTTTCTTGACCTTATCGACCCATACATCGTTGGAAAGAGAATTTTGTTCTCCCCAAAAAACTGTTCTTTGCAATTTTCGATAGAAAGGTTAGTTTTAGAGAAAATTGAATAAAACTGAAAAATAATAACAGGATTTTGAAGGGGGATTTTCTCTTTTTTAATATTTTGCTCTAACTAGAACTAAAATTTAATGTAATACTTTTATTATGTTTCAAGAGCGGGGTTGGTTATGTATGAGAGTTTTTAATGTGTATTCCGCATTTTCGAGAGAGGTCCGTGATGTTTGCCCGACCGCCCGGCGAGATTAGTTTTGCAAAAAATGTTTAATTCATGAAATAGGTTCCTACTTTTTTAAATGGATACAATTCAGATACTATCTATCTACCTACTAAATTTTGATTAAAAGCTTGCAATTTTGTTCCAAAAATTGAGTTGGAATTTAGTCCAGTCATTATAGAATTTTAGCTTGCACAAGGTTAACATTGGAGTCCCAAAACAAATTTGAAATTTTGACCTGGGCGGGGGGGCTTCTCCCGCCATCTTGGATTTAGTGGGCACAAAAACGTTTTTTTTTTTATTTCATGGTTACTGTACGTTTTAGAAAAAAAATTTTTAAACAAAAGTTGAAGACAATTAAATGTCCTACATAAACTTCTTGGTACGATTTTTTGAAAGATTAATGATTTTTAAGTTATGACGCTAAACATTTCGAACCCATTTTGAATTTTGACCAATTTTTTTTAGTGGCTTTTTCCTTCCAAACCACTTACTTTTGAGAAAATCTGTAATATTATAACATAAAGGCCAACTAATAGCTTATAAAATAGAGACAATGAGTTCTTTGGATAGTACCTTTGCTGAGATACGAACCCTGAAGTGTTAGCAGTACACCCGTTTCCATAGTACATAATAATATGCAAACTAACCCGAAATCATTCAGTTCAGTGTGTAATCAACGTAATTAGAGAAAAGTAAATTATCTTATTAACTAAGTGGGTCAAGTCCACGGTTAGCACTTAATTGGCATTCATAATTTGGGGTTATTTTTTAGGATCACGAAAAATAATCATGTTTTTTAGGTTTTATTCAGTTTTCAAAAATCTACGGATTTTAGGGGAAAATGTTGAAATACCTTTCTTAGAGCAAATAAAATGTTATTTTAAAAGGCGTATCACAAAGTTCTGTTAAAGCTATTATTGACACTTCAGGGGCGTACGCATATTGAGGTTATTTTCTTTGAATTAATTTTTAAAAATGTTTTATTTGTTTTATTTAATTTTGTTAAAAACTAAGCTTTTTAAAAAATCCCCTGTCTGTCCGTGTGTGTGTGTGTGTATGTCTGTCCGGCCCACGATATCTCCTAAACAGCTAAACCCATTTTCATGAAATTTTAGGTAAAATAGTGTACAATACTGTAGAGCTAATTAGATTTTGGTAAAACTTCATTAATGCTAATGTTTTTTAACCAGTATTGAATCAATCAAGGCCAACACAAAAATAGAGGCCACGACCCTGAAAAAATCAGCTGTTCTCCCGGGGCTGAATTTTACATTGGGTCTTATGGGAGGTCAGATGTTTTTTTATGATATTTTCAAAATGGCACTACAGATGTCCGCAAAATTTCAGTGAAATATTCTCAGACACCATCCCGATATTCGACCAAAGGTTTGTAAGGAAGCAACATGATTAAAAGGTTAAAATCTTCAAGATTTAGCATTCCTTATTTTGAATTCAAATTACCCGCCATGTACCATATGCCAACTGATATATTTGACATGTATTTGACTTTGTCATCTGTAATTGTCACATTCGCTTCTGCTTTAAACTAAATTTTTGTGTGAGCTAATGAAGCGGCTATGAAAAATTAAGGATTACTATACATTAAAAAAAAATTGTTCTGCCAGAATAAAGTAAAAACAATCTCAAAAATGGCTTTATTTAAAAAAAAATCAAATATTCATGAACCGTCATTCCAACTTCAATATTTTGAAGACAATCAGCAACGTGACCATCAAAAAAAAATCAGCCCCGGATGTGACGTCAACAAAGTGGAGTATCGTGGCCCGTCCGTTTTGATAGCCCTGAATCAATATGCGGTTCTCAGAATATAGTAGAACACGTTTTTGTCAATAATTTATGTTATTACTAAAAACTTCTTATAGGTGCTTCCGTGTCCGAGATATTTATAAAAACTCTTTTTAAGGCTAATATAAAATGGAGTTCATTCAAATAAGAAACTACGTTCTTCAAGATGTTGCGGCATCTGCTATACTCAGCATGCAACAAACACAAAGTGTACTTTCAATTTCAATATTTACCATCGTTAACTTTTTTGTTATTGTTAATTAAATGTTCTTTACATAAAGTTTCTTATTAATATATCATGATAAAAAAATCCTGTTTCATTATATTTCCGTGCATAAAAAAATCTTGTGGAAAAGTAAAAATATCGTGCGAAAAGGTAACTTTTCCGCATTAGTGCTAAAAAGTTACTTTATTGCACGATTTTTGTTTTGTTAAAAATGTAGATATTTAGGACTAATTAAATGATTTATGTAACTTATGTATAATAACATTTTCTAGCATTATTATAAAATTTTTGCGAATTAAAACATGTTTTTTTGATAAAGAAGATGGACAAGAACACTCGTAGGAAAAACATTGTACCTAACTCTTGCAAAAACTATCTTTTCCACCCTTGACGTCGCGAGCGTAAAAGTACCACTTTCCCCACTAATTAGGTAAATAACTACAGTGAAGTCCGGATATAACGAACCTCAAAAATGAACTAAATACGGTTCGTTATATCCGAGGTTCGTTATAAACAGTAATAAATAAATTTTGTTTAATTTCTTGTGTTTCTTTTTTAATAGTATCCAAGATTAAGAAAACTAAAAATATTACAAAAAATACTATAAATTTTTATATTTTTAGAAAAAGGCAGAATACAGATGAATAAAGACGTTTATTATTATTGTTATACATATAAATATGTAAAGTACATAATATGGTGTTATGTAATACATACATAAAAGAAGCCTAAATCTTTTTTTTTATTATTATGAAATCCATAATTTTTGTTTGTACATTTCTACTTGAAAAATATTCCCTGTTTATATAGCTTACAAGGTTACAAAATGATGCTCATATTTTATCAGGAACTTGGCATGATTCCAAAAAATTACGAGTTTCCGAAATTTTGTTTTTAATTTCACGAATGGTTTTAACATAAACCTTAGTGACTTCAACAGAATTATCTTGAACAGGATCATCATTATCTTCGTTATTATCTCTTGAAACCATGTTTGAGGTTACGGAGAGATTACAATTTGCTCATCAGTCAAAATTCCTCTTGCTACAATGTCTTTATCACTAGTCACATAATCGTTAAAGTCGAAGTCACACATTTTTCTTTTAGCTTGTTCTTCTACTAAATCAAGCATATTATTATCGAATTCAGACTCGTGATCATATTCTGGGTCTTGTGCATGTCTTTGCAACCATTCGTGTCGTTGCCGTATCGTCTAGTGTGAAAACGCCCATTGTCTGCTTATATAAAGTTCGTTTTAAAAGAAAAATACATATTCTAGATTATTAAAATTAGGTTCGCTATATCCGGAAGTTCGCTATAAGCGGGATCGTTATAACCAGTAAGACAATAATGAGTATTTATGGATGACTTTTCGTATAAAGAACAAAGGTTCGTATTAACCAGAAGTTCGCTATAAACGGGTTCGTTATAAGCGAACTTCACTGTATTTAAATATTTTTCTATAGTAAGCGAAGTGGATGGAAATCTATGGTCGGTATTTTTAACGCTCGTAAAACAGCTACTATAGCGACAGAGCGCCTTGGCGTGGCTCTGGCATACACGAGATAGCGGCGAAACGAGGCGGTTAAAAACGCTTATTAAATTAAATTTGCCGTCATCTAGTTAAAATGTTTGACGATTAAAACTTACAGCAGCGGACATTAAACCTAAAAGAGGAAAAATAAAAAAGTGGTTAAAAATAAGCTGTTTAATTATGGTTCGGAAAGGAGGAGGCACTAAATAAATTGTTTACCGGGATGCGTCAGATAAGTTGAATTTGAGATATGTTGAACGCCAAACCTTCCTGATATTTATTCCAAAAAAAATTGGGGGGTCATAGAATTCGTTTTCATGCTATACCTACTGTTTCAAATGCGCGCAACTGATATTTGGAAAAACCAGACATTTTGTAGTCTTTTGTAATAACTTATCGTCAAATCAAAATAAAAAACCGACATTAGTCTTATTTTAGTGAAAAAAGAGTCCTTTTAAGAGTTTTATCAATTTTTGACATATGGTTTGCGTCACATATCTATAAAGTGGCTCAAAATAATTATTAAGAAAATACAGGAAAAATACCTACCTACCTACTAAGTTATATTTATGGCCTATTAATTTTTTTCGGTCAAGATTCAAGAGTTATTATTATTAGAACATCAACAAAAACGACCATTTAACGAACTTTGACCGTTTATACCTGAAAAACTGTACATAGAAAAACTTAACTTTACTTAATTTTTTTTTTTAGTTACATATCTATAATATACTAAAATTATAGCCAATTCCACCAAGCCAAAAATTTTCCATAAGGCCTGTGTAAACGGGTGCGGTGTTCTTTGTGAAATCAACAAAAACATTTGATGTAAAAAATACCCTTAAAAAGGATTGAGATCTACTACCTCTATAAACTTAGCATTACCACTTAAGAATTGGATATTCGCAATATATGCATTAATTGTCGTGAATTTGTCGTAAATTTGTCGTGAAAGAAAAAAATTTGTCGCGCCACCCGTTTTCCTGAAAAGGGTATGTAATGCTTAGTTGAGTCTCAACTTAGCATTACCACCCCAGAAAAAATTAAAATTTTTAAAAACTAATCTATGGAATAATTGTCGTAAATTTGTCGTAAATTTGTCGTGAAAGAAAAAAATTTGTCGCGCCACCCGTTTTCCTGAAAAGGGTATGTAATGCTAAGTTGAGTCTCACCCCAGAAAAAATTAAAATTTTCAAAAACTAATCTATGGAATAATTGTCGTAAATTTGTCGAAAATTTGTCGTGAAAAGAAAAATTTTCTCGCGTTACCCGTTTTCCTGAAAAGGGGGTGTAATGCTAAGTTGAGTCTCAACTTAGCACTACCACCCCAGAAAAAAATTAAAATTTTCAAAAACTAATAAATGTATTAATTGTCGTGAATTTGTCGTAAATTTGTCGTGAAAGAAAAAAATTTGTCGCGCCACCCGTTTTCCTGAAAAGGGTATGTAATGCTAAGTTGAGTCTCAACTTAGCACTACCACCCCAGAAAAAATTAAAATTTTCAAAAACTAATAAATGCATTAATTGTCGTGAATTTGTCGTAAATTTGTCGTAAAAGAAAAACAATTGTCGCGTCATCCGTTTTCCCTGAAACGGGCAGTGAGCAACTTTGAGATCTAAATCTAAATCTCCGTGATCTTTAAGCTTTTTCACAATACGAAGTTGTAGTATATTTAACCTTGTCGCGCGATTGTAAATTTTTGGTGAAACAATCGTTATATTACGTGCTGTTTTTACTTTTACCCTTACCCTTTGTGGTGTTAATATAAATATTAATTGCTCGCTGTTTTCAATGACCAAGCTAACGCCAGGATTTTGCGTTCTTTTAGAATTAACGAAAAAAAGCGAACTTCTCAAGAAATATTATGTTGTCCTTTTAACAATCATAGGCATTTTGCTACAAAGAACGGATATAAATATGTTGCATACTAACAAAACACCATCTTCTAGTAACACTAGGTACCTACTAGTTGTATAGCTTTATTTATTTTATTGTAGGCGAAGGTTCTTACCCTACCTACCCCTTGTTACACTTTGCCAAACTTTTAGGAAGCCCTCCAAATCCTGTTACGTAATTAATAGGCGACCCCTAATAAAATAAAGATCAAGCATAGCATAGGCAATGGTTGGGAAAAAACTTTTCGGACACGTGTGTAAACGTGGTATGTCGACTTGGCAACACAGCTCTGGGTGCCTATTCTTGAAGGTTCTTGAAGTGAGCGAAATTTTCACCTTTATCTTTTTCACCGTGAAATAAATCCGCGGCAGTTTTGTGGCGTTTCTAGCCTTGCTCTTGGTTGTCAGTTTTGTTTTGGCAACACAATTAAAAGAGACTTACTGGAAGTGAATTACGGTCTAGCAGTAATATATTCGTCCGGATTTTTCCGGTTCGGTTCAGGAGTGGAAAAACAAACCTGGTCCAGAATTTAGCTGGCCGTACAAGAATAGTAGGCCAAGCAAGCAGCATGGAACTTCGTCGGCCGTGGGAGCATAACAGTGCGCAGTTTTGGTGGAAGTATTTATGTGAATCCAGTATTCTGTGGTTAAATTCGAAAAGCTAAAGTATAAACTTTTTGCTACTACTACTTAAGTGGTAATGCTAAGTTTATAGAGGTAGATCTATTCAAGTTTTTATTCCAAAATGAAAGGTTCTCACTAATTTTAAAACGACGTTTATTCAAACTTGGCTATTACGGCTCCATAATTTTTTCTTAGCATTAGATAAACATTTCCAAATTAGTGAGAACCTTATATTTTGAAATCTGTATTAAAAAACTTGGCTATACTTTGATCTTAATCCTGTTTACGCATACTTGGCCTTTTTTTAAATGAAATGTTTTTGTTATGATTCTCTTATTGCTGGTTCGATGCTTTCGTGCATAAAGAAGTGTTTTTTTTTAATTGAGATTTTTTTGTGTGGAAATTATTAGTACAATGAATAGAGGAGTTTTACCCTACAAAAGGTCCGGTAGTTCTGAATTTTGGATATGTTGGTAAGGTCGAAAGGGTAGTTAAAAATCTGAGTTTTCGTCACCCCCACCCCTGTGCTTCCTCCGCCATCTTGAAAAAACCATCAAAAATTGGCACTTTTTGTAGTTTTTTGCCTGTAACTTCGTTCCAGTACACTAAATCGCAAAAAGAATTATATGAATTTTTTTATAGGATATAATTATCTACAATTGGGTGGTACCATGGTTGTTCTGCGAGCAGTAGTAACGGAGCTAGGTAATTTCCAAAAATGACCAAAATCACGTGCTTGGGCAAATTTTCAGATTTTTTCTACTTTAGACGGCATAAGCTCCGAAATACTTTGTTCTAGGGTAAAAGTCCTAAGAACATATCTTGTAGAGAATATTATCAGCTACAAAATCCATTTGTTAAGTGAATTTTTAAATATTGTAATGGAGTGGGAGTAACTTTTAACTTAAAGTAAGTAAGTTAGAAAATAATCATTCTTTTAAATTTAGTGCTTTAAACGGCACGTTTTTTATTTATTTTAATTTTTTTATGTAAATTTACTGACGTAGAAAAAGGTAAGAGAGCCAAACCAAACACCTCCTTAAACTAACCACTTCTTCAAAAACCCTCCCAGACCCCCCAAAATCTAACATATTTAGGTTTTCTCAAATTTTCTTAAAAAGTACGCCTCTAAGAGAAAAATGTGTAATATACTTTATTGTAGAAAATGAAATTTCCTTTTGAAAAAGGTACAACTCGATGGGGATCAACTATTAATAAACTCTTCAGCGGCGTCCGTTAATTGAAGTAATTTAAAAAAGTAAAAAAATATCCATGTTTTTTCCATGATTTATTCGATTTTTTTTGAACCAAGATTTATAGAACAA
Source organism: Aspidapion aeneum (assembly GCA_963576565.1). Taxonomy (NCBI): domain Eukaryota; kingdom Metazoa; phylum Arthropoda; class Insecta; order Coleoptera; family Brentidae; genus Aspidapion; species Aspidapion aeneum. The sequence goes on along the minus strand of OY755038.1, from coordinate 219,976,234 downwards.
AATATGTTATACATTATTGTAGCAAATAAAATTTCCTTTAGAATGCTGTACAAGAAAGTCGGATTGGTTTCATGGTTATAAATTCATTCATATAACTCTTTTTGCGATTGAGTGTACTGGAACGAAATTAAAGGCAAAAAACTAAAAAAAGTGCCAATTTTTGATGGTTTTTTCAAGATGGCGGAGGGAGCACAGGGGTGGGGTTGACGAAAACTCAGATTTTTAACTACCCTCCTGAGCTTAACAACATATCCAAAATTCAGAAGTACCGGACCTTTTGTAGGGTAACCCCTCTATTTTGGCCTCTATTCATTGAACTATATTGTTATTTTGTAAAATTGAGTTATGATGAGCTTAATAAGAACATCACTGCTACGATAATAGAAACTTATTGGAATAATAGGGACTTATTACAATAGTGCCAGGCACTAATTGTACAAGTAAAGGGCACTATATTGAAAGTTTCGCATTATAAGAACAGCTGTCTTCTTTTAAAATTAGGCCATTGTGTATTATAAGAGCCGGAATTAATAGTGACGCCACTATTAATGGAAAACGACTGGATTTCTAAATTCGACTTTGGTATGTCAATTTTGAAAGATCAACTGTCAGTTTTTAATGCTAAACTGTCAATATAGTGCCCGGCACAATTTGTGCCTGGCTTTATTAGGCTGACAGTTGATCTTTTAAAATTGACATACCAAGTCGAATTTTAAAACAAGTCGGTTATTTATCTATAATTAAAGTCGACAGTATTTATTTTGGTTCGTATAGTAAACAAAATCATTATGTTGAAAGATTAGCTGTCATATTCTAATGCAAAACTGTCAAAATACGGCCTGACTAATATTGCATGACTTTATTTCAATAAGTCCCTAATATTGTATTACGTATGTTTAATGCTGCCAGTTATTTTTTCTTTATTGTTTTATTTTGAATTTTTTGGAAAACCTAACCTTAAAGTTTGTTTTGATATTTTTGGGCTTTTTGCAAAAACCTTCAAAAAAAGAAAGGCCTGTTTGGGAAAAATTCCGATCAGGTGATAATTTCTCTCTTTGTTGAAAGTTATTTTCTTTTTAATCACCTGATCATTTTATTAAAATTATGCGCGTTTTTTGCTCACGCTGGGAGTTTGAAGCGCCACCCTGTGTGTGACAGGGGAATGAAGAATTCACTTCCGCCAAAAAACTAAAAGAAGTCACACGTGTTTTCGGGTTGAAGACCGAAATTCCAGTCACAAGGAGGGGCGGTGCCGCCAGTGAAATTTTGGGACTGCTGCAGAATTACAGAAGGTAAGCTTCTAGCGTGTTGTTTTCCCAGGCGGGGCGAATTTAATTTTGGGGTTATTTTTTTTGGGGTATTTCTAGTTTTTCTCCCTTTCAGGGCTCAGATCTCTAACGTAAGTTGAATAGGGTAAAATGTGTTACTTAATAAGGCCTTATAGTGTGGGTTGGACGTTAAGAAAATAATGAACAAAATAACTTATATCGTTAATTGGGGTCTTATTCCCTTATATTCCTACTAATGAAACCAAATACGCCTCCTAATGGGCATTGAGTATCAAATAAAACTCATGCCTAAGATTTTTGTATATATTTTCCACATATTTTATAAATCAACACAAAAAATAGCATGAAATACGGCATTATGAGGCCTCGGCCCCCCCCCCCCCCAAGACATATTTCTGGGTGCGTTACTGGAGAAACAACAACGTTTTCAAAGCACTCGTTAGATAGAAGCGTAAAAAATGAGGTTTTCATTTTTTATCGTGGGCACTGTAAAGAACAATTTGTGACTGGCTGAAAAAATGACTACAAAAGTTTCAAGAATATTTAGAACCTTATTGTAGGTTTCCAAAAGTTCCTCGACTTTTTTTAATTTTCTATAGTGTTTTGTAAAATATAAACAATCAAAAATACATCCATGCGCACTGTATAACTTTCGTTGTTTTTAGGCCAAGCTATAATTGCTTAACTTTTTAATTTTCTAGGTATTAAGTAGTTATAGTCAGGTTTGAAATATGCCGTTTTTAGTCTCCTTGCCTATTTGTGATACAATATTGTGTGATATTTCCAAATTTTCAGAAAAAAATGGTAGAATACGAATTTCTATGGTGGAAATCTGGCAAATGGTGCAGAACCACCCTGCACCCCCTCCAAGGGGGTGGGGAGTGCCGTTTTTTCAAAAAGTAAAAACTCGGGTTAGTTTCACTTTAGTTTTTTAATATATTTTTTTAATTTTCGAACATATTTTAACCATCTATTCGCATAGGGGGGTCAGCAACCCCCAAATTAGGTCAAAAAACGTGATTTAAAAAAAAAATTGAATTTCTGCAAAAAACACCATTGAGAAATGAATGCTAATAAAATTTAGTAGAAGCGTTCAAAAGTACAGGATAAGGCTTTAATTTAATGTTTGGCTTCTCTATATCGTCCCAAAAATAACACCCCTAGAGGGTGTCGAGTTAGGAGTAGTTTCTTAAAAGTAAAGTGATTCTATTAAACAAAGATTTTTTTTTAAAAAATCATCTTTTTTTAAAAACTTGTAGATACCAATCTTGGAGAAGTTGAATCTGCCTACAAAAAAAATATATAACTTAGGGCCCATCGCACCGACTTTTAAAATTCCTTTTCTTAACTATGGATTGCTTTAATTTTAAGAATGCCTTATTTTTAAATTTGTTGCACCGAGCAAAAATCTTTTCTTCTTTGTTAAGGCGACAAATTCGATTCAGCTAATTTTTTACGCAAATGACAACAAGGCAAAATATTTAAATAGCAGTCAATAGGTGGCACTACATATTAGAGTCCTAGGGACACCTATTCGGTTTCTAAATTGTGGGCCTTACTAAAATTTTAGGGATGACAAAAACAAGACCTTTTGAGTTTGACACTGACGTTAATTTTTGCCCAGAAACACAAGTGGGCGGCTAGTTTTCCAATAGCAACAGAAAAAATAAAAGAATAGAGTAAATATCAAAGCCTATTTTTTTGTCAAAAACCAGGGGATAACATTTCATCTTATAAATAAAAACAGAAAAAAAGTGTTTATTTACTGTGATAGAAAATACTGATAATCCCGAAGAAGACTTAGCCACAATAGGATGGAACACATAATGTTCCTATGAGCCTGCCTCCAAATACATCTAGAGCAAAATATATTAAAGCCCTTCCGATATCATTCATCCAGAAGATGAAAACGAAAATCTCCTGATCCACAGATGCTGCACAGGATAAGAAGTAAAGTTTTCGGCAATCATTGTAAATTAAATATAATAAATGAGTTGTTTTTATTGTAGTACTTTACTTTTGTTTCCACAACCTCGTAGAAAAAATATTGTACCTACATACTTAACGAATGTGTTTAGTGCGTCTTCCGCACTGGTTAGGTAAATTACTATTTCCTGCGACCTCATCTGAAAATGTTGGATTTTACACGATTTGCATCCTCAGAAAACATTAAATTTCATCCGTGTGCAGAAATTGATGATTGAAATGTACTTTCAGTACTTCGGCACATGTATGGAAAGTGTTTAACTGTCACAATACTTTTTCGCACATGAGTTACAAACTACTTTCCCACACATGTGCGGAAAAGCAGTTTCATTTGATTTACGCAAAATTAAACACCAATTTTTACAAAAATTAGTATAGTTCAACAGTGTCCGTGGGAAAAATAGCTCCATAACTCGACAGAAAGTAACTTTCTCACGCTCGTGTGAAATTTGTCACTTTCTTCTCTTGCTATGTAATAAATAAATAATAAATGAAAAGGGCTTTATTTTCAGCGAAGTTAAGCACAAGCTTCTGTTAACTGAGCAATATGATAATTATCAAAAACTATCTTATAAATTGGTTCGTAATCCCGTGATTTTGTTTGTTACGCTATGGCCAGCCCTTAAAAAACGTTTTGTAAATAGAAAAAATTGTATGTCTTCTTATAATCATTTAACTTATATTAAACGACATTTTATTTATTTAAAATATCTGAAAATAATGTGAAAATCCGGGTTACGTGATTTTAGTTAAATTTTCTCAATCGAATTGACTTGCCCCCGGTATATGGGGGTGGCGCTGCAGTCAGAAGGTTAATGGCTCTTGTCTGATTTGGTGTCCTGCAGCAAATATAAAATTGAGCACGCCTTTGTAAATCCTAATAGATCTCTTCTATAAAAAACTAGTTGAAACATTATTTCTCTTCATGTGCAAGATTTTTTTAAAATCTTCAAACGTATCTTGTTAGATTTTTTATTTTCTTTTCTACATTTCCAAAAAATACAAAAATCGAAACAATTTCACTACAGTTTTCTATAACACAACTAGGCTACTGAAATGCTAAACATTGTTTTGAAATATTTGTTGTGTTTTAGCCATAACTTTTTTTTTATTTTTTGAATAAAATGATTTTGCAAAAAACTGCTAAGATACGTTTGTTAAAAATGCTTTAAAAGACTACCCCTCAAAATTTCGACGCGTTCCGCTTTCTCGTTTTCTATTTCTATTAGAACAAAGATTTGGCCAAAAAATGCGATATCAGTGTTGTCAAATGGTAAGTTTTCGGTCGAAGTTTGTCCCCTTAAGATGCGGCCACCTTGTGATCCAATCAGGCAACGCCGCTGTTTCAACCAACATAATTTTTAAACTATGAAAAAACAACAACAACACCCAATACGTCCCAAAATAGTTTTGTCAAAACCCATCAATTTCCTGTGTCAAGTCGCCTTTAAAAATTTGAATTTTTGGAAGAATATTTGGAAGATGATGAAATCGAGATGGTGCTACTCGATTTTTTGGAATTTGGGTGTCCTTGTCGCTTTATTGGTACAGTCGCGTATTTTTTCCCGGGCTGGTTTACGGTTCCCCATCCAGCGCAGGACAAAATCCGCGCCCGGCCGAAAAATGTACTGCTCCTAAGGCACAGGCCAATAAGGCACCTGCTCATAAGGCTCCTGTCCATAAGGCAGCGGCCCATACAGCGGCGTAGCGTGGGGGGGGCGCGGGGGGTTCGTCGCCCCCCCGCCCCGAGGGGTAGTGGCGCCCCATAGGTGGGAGAGGCGCCCTTGTGTCGTATCGGCCGCCCCCTCATACATGATGATCGGTTTTTTTTATTTAGTTGCAAGATTTCGTCAGAGGTTTTTTTTTTTTTGGAGACGGCGCGGTTCAAATTTCTACGGCGCGGTTCAAATTTCTACGGCGCGGTTCAAATTCCTACGGCGCGGTTCAAATTCCTACGGCGCGGTTCTTTTTTTTTTTGGGCGCAAGATTTGTGAGAGGCGCTTTTTTGACCTTTTGTTTTTTTTTTGCCGTAAGATTTTTCATCAGTTTTCAGAGGCGCCCTTTTTAGCTGCCGCCCCCCCCCCGCCCTTTCGGGCACGCTACGCCGCTGGGCCCATAGACCCCTGGATATAACCAAAGGATTAAAAATTATAATGAAATTAGGGTAAAATGTAAAGGCAGAAAGGAAAATCGTCTTGTTACTTCATGCACTGCAGTTTCATTTAAATTCAAGGGTTTTCTTACACTGGTCAGTCCTATCCTACCCTTACCGCTGTACCCACCAGGCTGTGAACAACAGTTAACCCAAAAATCGGATGAAAATACTGTAATAAAAATTAGATTCTACTTTATTTAAATTATTTTTCTTCCTTACAAATCTTTTTGTAATCGATACATAGGTATATTTTTTCACAAAAACATTGTGCCAAAAGAACCAAAATCTAGCCGTTATCTTGTGCAATAAAGTTTTTCAAAATCATTTTTATTTATTAAAAAAAAACAAGTTTTTTACTTTATTTACTTAAAAAAGACAAAATTCACTTTAATCAAAACACTGCTTATTTGTAGGTATTGTCAGTTGCTATGGCTATGCCAGACGGGTAACATTATGTGACCAGCATCTTATCTTTAAGCAGCTCTTAAGGAACAGTAAAGTCACGAAAAAAGCTGACTTAATTTTAACAACACTAAGGAAGGAATAAGTCTGTCTTTAAGTTCGGTGCAACGAAATTTTACGAAATAAGGTATTCTTTAGGCTAAGAAACGAAAAAAATAGTCGGTGCCATGGGCGCTTAGCTTCCTAGATGAAATTGGTAGCTGTGCCGGACAGTTTCACTCAAGGCCAACACAAAAATAGAGGCCACGACCCTGAAAAAATCAGCTGTTCTCCCGGGGCTGAATTTTACTTGGGTCTTATGGGAGGTCGGACGTTTTTTTATGATATTTTCAAAATGGCACTACAGATTTCCGCAAAATTTCAGTGAAATATTCTCAGACACCATCCCGATATTCCACCAAAGGTTTGTAAGAAAGCAACATGATTAATAGGTTAAAATCTTCAAGATTTAGCATTCCTTATTTTAAATTCAAATTACCTGCCATGTACCACATGCCAACTGCTATATTTGACATGTATTTGACTTTGTCATCTGTGATTGTCCCATTCGCTTCTGCTTTAAACTTAATTTTTGTGTAAGCTAATGAAGCGGCTATGAAAAATTAGGGATTACTATACATTTTAAAAAAATTGTTCTGCCAGAATAAAGTAAAACCAATCTCAAAAACAGCTTTATTTAAAAAACAAATCAAATATTCATGAACCGTCATTCCAACTTCAATATTTTAAAGACAATCAGCTGAGTCGTAACGTGACCATCAAAAAAAAATCAGCCCCGGATGTGACGTCAACAAGGTGGAGGTTCGTGGCCCGTCCATTTTGATAGCCCTGTTTCACTTTATAATAACTACACGTTTCCAGATGCTTCCGTCATGCAAAAAATCGGCTGCAAACAAAAAAAATTTCTTTGACTTTAAAACAAAATGCAAGTTTAAGTGGGACTCTTCGTTGTGTTAAATTTTACGGGCTATTAAGAAAGTTATAAACTAAGCTATTAAGAAACAATTTTGACGTATCTCAGACTGCTTGTCCAGAAATTTGTGTTTTATATTACAAAAACATGGATTTTTCCTGAAATCACAAATTAAAACGGTCCTGGACAGCTTTAAAGTAAAGCCAGGAAGGTAAGTTATATATTTCTTGTAGACAGTTTTAATCTCTGCAAGATTAATTTCTACAAGTTTTTTAAAAAAACTTATGGTTTTTGAGAAAAAAATGTTTAATTCAAAAAATCACTTTACTAATAATAATGTAGTAAAAAGACCAGAGTAATACCAGCCCGAGTTTTAATTTTTTGAAAAAACGCCACCCCTCAACCCTTGGAGAGGGTGCAGAGTGGATCTGCACAATTTGCCAGATCTTCACCATAAAAGTTCGTATTCTTCGATTTTTTCTGAAAACTTTGACGTATCACACAATCTTGTGTCACAAATAGATAAGCGGGAAATCTAAATTTCAGAACTGACTAGTATTTTGGCTATTAGGTATATGTGTGGCACTCAATAGTGCAGCTATGATAGCTTTAGACCCATTAGAAATTTGTTAATGGAATGCGCATAAATCGGCTCATGATAGCTGAAACATAATGGAGGGTCCTAGTCGAGTCAGCGACACAGCTATTCAGCGACACGCCAGATGTCCTAAATTAGCTGGATTTAGTACGTGTGCCAGAGTCCTTTCTGAAACAAAATTAAGACAAAAGGGCGTATCTTCAGTATATCACAAATATGCAGTAAACAGACTTAAAACAACACTTTACATTAACTTAAAATAAAAAACAAAATTTTGGATTTCCATTTTTTAATTTATTTTAAATAGTATTTCTATACTGTGGTTTCCATACGTTTGGTATATCCGTGCGTGGTTGACTAAAAAGTTTTAATAAATGTTCGTTTTCAAGACGCGACGGTTATCATGGATGTCGAGACATACGACAGGAAGTTCGAAGAAGTTCTGGAGAAAGGAGACCACAAAACACTACAAGAAAACTCACATTACAATCATAGAAGGACGCATCTATAGTACATTAAAGAAGTATGCTGAAAATATTCCGAACGCCGTTAGATTCCGCCTGACTTCACACCACAGTAAGGCACCACATTTCTATGGACTACCAAAGATCGATAAGAAGGATATGCCACTGCGAGCAATTACCAGCTCCAGGGACTCACCGACCAACACTTTGTCGAGGTTTTTGTTAGATATAATGCAACCATTACATTCCGAATTCGAAAAAGTATTGAAGATCCCGACGATAGATTTGTAAGTTTTGTTGTAGAAAGTCTTTACATCAACGTGCCAATAAATTAGTCACTCAGTATCATTAAAAACAAATCACAAACTGATGATACACTTCACAAGAGATTAACGCTATCGGTGGAGGGGGTGATGGATCTGTTGGAGCTCTGTCTCTGTAACTCTTACTTTCAAGTGAAAGATAAGTTTCACCCCCACAATGATGGACTTCCAATGGGTTCGTTTTTTTCGCCAGTGGTAGCAAACATCTTCATGGAATGGTTCGAGGACCATGCGATCAACACAGCAAGAGTCAAGTCAAAACTATGGATAAGATACATGGATGAGACATTTATTATATGGCCGGAAGATGATGAAGAACTGCAGAATTTTCTACACCATCTGAACGGAAAAAGGGGGCGGGCCGTCACACCAGGCTGCACACCAAGTAGTATTAGTAGGAGCCTTTAGACTAGATTGTCTAAAGAACTTGAAAACGGTTAGAGATACTAACCGAAACGTCTTGTTTAAAATAAATAAAGACAAGTCCGAAATTTTGTTTCTGCTCAATCATTGTCCACGAGTTTCAAACAAAAACTTAAAATAACACCTGACAAACTAGGTAAAAATTGAAATTTTAGATTTTCCATAAGCGGTTAGGTAATATTACGCTGCGTTACAGACCAACCCAATAAACACCAACGAATGAGTTTGTTCGCATAGTTTGTGTTGGCTTGGACGGTTTAGTAAAGGCCAAAGCATTCGTTTGTAACCCGTAGTGTAACATCAAAACAAGTGAAGGGAATTGGCGAATACGGTGTGTCTGTATTGCCAAATAATGAACGAGCGAAGAAAAATGTGTTTACAAGCAATAATCACTATGCTGTCAATTCGTGCCAGTATTTTGAAAGACGAATGCAATATGGGCGTGTCTTTGAAGGCAAACAAACATTTTATTAACCTTCGCCGAATCTCAATCGTAGGCTTTCGTTACCTTCGCCTGAGCGCAACTTTATAATATGATTTTCAATAAATAAAACTTTTATTTTATTAAGAATGCAAATATTAAATTTATTTCGATACTTTTATGGTTTTACAGTTTTTGGGGTAGACAAGTTTAATAAAACTTTTTGTCACCTAACCGTATTCCATTGCGTCAACGGTGTAGCCTAAATACCTGAGCGAACAAAGTCTAAATTTATTTTTTTCTAGATTAACTATTATACATGCCTTCGTCAGATGGTCGAAATGTCTCGAGTAATCGAAGACAGGTTTTAAAATAGGGACGAATCAATATAAGGTCGTCTAAATATTTTAGCACGTAGAAGGTTCAACATTTTTTCAAGCGCATTGTTCAACCCAAACGGCATTCTCTTAAACTGATATAAACCAAAAATGGTGGAAGCTATCAACATTTGGCTTGATTATTTAACGCTGACTTGTTAGTATGTCCACGGAATTTCTGTATATTAAAGTAAAATAAGTAATACCTACATATTTAATATATCCACCTGGTCAAAATCGTTGAAATATTAAGGAGGCGGTAAGGAAGCAAAACTGGTACATTCTGTCGTAGATTTTGTCGTATCTTGCAACTAGCAAGACCAAAGGGAATCTTGCACTCTTGGAAGGATTTATAATTGTAATACAATAATACATAAACAACCTCTGATTTATTGGTATCAATCAATCATGAGTATCAATCAAAGTATGATTGAGACATGAGTATTTCATGCAAAAATTCGTGTCATAGGACTGTGCACTGGAAAGGTAACCGTTTCTCAGGAGTTGATGTTATCTGCACTGCTGTGGCCGTCAGAAACATATACGTGTTTGGTTAAATAAGGACAACATTCCAAAGTATCCTTAAATAAATGGACAGCTGCAGGAACTCTTAACAAGAACAGACAATAAGTTACAGGAAGTGAGCTGCACACCACTCTGCAACAACACTGTAACCATGAGGAAGAAATAAGTCTTAAGTCTCTACTAAACTAAGAACAGTAATGCTTGATCCTGACCTAATGATTATCAGACTGTAAAAAGATCTTACCAAGCTAACTTTTCGGAACACCTTCATTAGAAAGATCAAAATTGACTGCATCTTACCCACGGTGGATAGAATAGACCGGTGTTCGGATCTTATGACTATATGTCGAATTTTCACGTCACTGGTGGTCCAGCTGATTTATGTAAACAAAAGTTAGATATGATATGAACAATTAATATTTTTTGAATTTTTTGAAAAATAGGGCATTTTCCTACTATTTTTTTGTATATTCTTATAAAATATTTTTTTTTACACATACCAGTCGTTATTCTTTTTAGCTCGCTTCATTTTTATTTACACAAAAATTAAAATTCGAAGAAAATAATGAGTTCGTTTCAGCTTCAAAAATAATCCACTGACTTACATCTTTGTTTACTTCCCAAGTCCTCGGTTTACCTGTGATACTAAACGACAACATTCAGTTTAACTTGTAATTTGAGTTTTGTGTAATAAAAAATAAAGCAGGCTAAAAAAAAATAACGAAAATACGTCTAGAAAATTATATTTTATAAGAATGTACTAGAAAACAGTAGGAAAATTGCCTTAGTTTTCAAAAAATTCAAAATAGTAGTTTACCTAACTAGTGCGGAAAGTGCCTCTTTTCCGCACGCGATTGCAGATGGCCAAACGACGCGATAGCGGAGTTTGGCCAGCAATCAAGTGCGAAAAAGACACTTTACGCACGAGTTAGGTACATTATTTTTTCTATAAGCGTGAGGAAAAAACTAAAAATTAATCAGAAAATTATTTATATTCAAAACATTTTAATCAAATCAATTATTATTATTAACATTAATATTAAAGGTGCAGTTTGTAGCGTGCTGTAAGTTGATAGCAGAGGCAAGTGTTTTCTCAAATGAAGTGGCAGATTTGAAACTTGGGTTTTGGTTCTCCACTGCGTTCTCCAAGTTTTCGGAAACATCTGTTGCAACTGTGGTCATGCATTTGGGGCTGGATTGAGGCACTTTGGAAGGTTGTATGGTAGAAGAAAGTTGCTGACTAGTTGAAGGACCAGGGTGGCTGAACTTCAAAATTTTATTCGAAATATTTTTTTGGAATCCAGTTGAACTGTCAAGATACCCTTCTGCGACACTTGAAGATTTCCATCCACCGAGTCGTTTGATATTGGTTATTCCTTCGCCTGAATCTGCCAACATTGTTGCGGCAGAACGTCGGAAGCTGTGGCCCGTGTATAATTCTGGATTTGAAAGCTTCAGATAGCATGCGATATCTGATGGCATTTTACCGAATGTATTAATTCCAATGCATCGTACCGTACATGCTCCTTTTTTGTAGTTTACGAAGAACCGTCTATGTGGGGTCTCTGGTTTCCTTAAGTTGACATATTTTCGGATCAATTGGAGAAGTTTTCCATTCTCGGCTTCTTCTGAAATAGCAAAACTTCTAAATGTATGGTTTTTTGAGTCAGAAATTTTTATAATGATCATATTTCCTTTTTCTTCAATGTCATCTAGGCACATTTTTGCTAGTTCTTCACGGCGACATGCGCCCGCCAAACCAAAAATCGTGGCAACTTTCATATGCAAATAAACTAGGTCAGGAGCTTCGCTTAAAAACTTGAAAATTTCTTCTTTTGTGAAGATTTTTGCCTTCTTGGGTCTGAATCCAACGTTTTGTTTTTTCAAGTAGGCCGTAACTTTAAAAAAATTGGTTAAGTCAACGTTTTTTCTGAGTTTTATTACACTTTTGAGCATAGAATACCTCGACCAAAGGGTATTCGGTTTGCACGTTTTGGAAATTTCGGAGAAATATGCCAAAAAAACAGCTTCTTGAAGGGATTTGATGCCTTTAGCGTGGCACCATCTCTCAAACAAACTATATTCCTTCTCATACCTGTGACGAGATTTTGAAGGAAGCAGGTCCAAATTAGCGATTCTAGTGGCTTCTAGAACTGACTGGGGTAGATCTTCGTCCGAAGAATCCATTGAAAATCTGATTTTTTTGTTTGAAAAATTCAAAAGACGCTTGTATCTGCAAAATTGGCTTTGTTTTGACAGTTTGTTTGTACTTTGTTGCTATGGTGATTTAAGATGCCAAATCTAAAACCACTAGTGTTCATTGTTGTTTGACATTGACAATGACGATATTTATACCGGGGAGGTTAAAAACTTATAATTTGAACCTATTTTACTGAAAACTTTATTTTATCGAAAATATTGAAAATATAGCAGAATTTTAGTCAATTTGAGTATTTTTAGGATATTTCGTGTGGTAGGAAAGATACAAATGTATTTTGAACGGTCTAAATGTTATAGAACACCTCAAAATCGTAACAAATTTACTTTTCCGCACTAGTGCGGAAAAAATATTTTTTCCGCACTAGTGCGGAAAAGTGGCACTTTCCACACTAAAATGCGTGCGGAAAAGTGGACTTTTCCGCACGCTTATAGAAAAAATATTGTTCCGTTGTGCATATCATATCTAACTTTTGTTTACAAGAATCAGCTGGACCACCAGTGACGTGAAAAATTCGACATATATATATATATATATATATATATATATATATATATATATATATATATATATATATATATATATATATATATTTATATATATATAAGATCCGAACACCGGTCTATTCTATCCACGGTGACCATACCACCCTTAGGTCATAGTTGAAGCACGTTTTATTATTTATTCATGTAATTCAGTTTTCAGCACGTTTTTACAAATAAATCTAACCTTTACTTAAATATAATTCACTGGAAATGTTAATAAAATGCATATTCGCCTCAAGAATAGGAATGAACGAGCTATCAGGACAGAATTGGGACCTAATTTCCAAAACGGGAATTTTGGCGCTTAGTTTACATAATCACATTGTGGATGTCTTATCAGCAACTCGGGCTAAATTATGACTTGCATTGAGGCAGGAACAATAACCACAGAGTATGATATACGAGGTATGTCCTAAAAGTTTATAACTCCAGGTTCGCTTTACCTATTATCATTTGATTAATGATGTTTAAAGATGAAAAGAAAGAAAATTCTATATCAGAAGAAATAAAGAGACTGATGGAAAAAAGGCGGAGCCCCGAGAGAGAAGGAAAAAGAACATATATAGATATTCCATTGGCGTAGCTAGCCTTGCTTTTCAGGGGGGGCCTTGGCCCCGGTCTATCTTGAACAAAAAGCAAACATTTTTAAAGAGTCTTGCAAAGTGTGCAATGAATAAAAAAAAATACGCGCATTAAATGTTAATTAATTAATTAATATTTTAATATAACAAATTTAATAATACATTTACCAACTTATTTATATGTATACACAGAAAGTATGTAATTCAGCAATTCTACAAAGAAAGTTTTCTACGTCGCTGACTGAAAGCGTCTACCACACTGTCTAAGTCGACCTCAACATCTTTTTCTATGAATAACAATGACAAACCTGAGTGTCTCTCTTGAGTCATAGTTGTTCTAAGCCAATTAAAAACTCTCCTCATGGCAAAGAAAGACCTCTCGCAAGTTGCACTTGAAATTGGAAGAATACTCGCAACTTTAAAAAGTTGGTAGAGGTTTGGATAGGTGTTTTCTGCTATATGTTGTTTGATAGAATCATGACCAACAGTTTGATTTAACCGAAAAATACAATTCTTTAAAACGGTCATTTCTGCTCTTAGAGCTGAAGTATTAATATTAAAAATTTCCCGGTATTGCTCGACGAATTTATTCCATTTAACGACGTGGGAAAACTTAATATGAAAATGGTTATGAAATTGTCACCAATATCGGAAAATGTCCATAAGACACTAAACGCTAACCTCAAAACAACTAAAAAGATTATTATATTTATTTTAGAAAAACAGTTTAAAAAGGTCTTTTATAATGCGAAATTCAACTTACACTTCTATAATATTTTACAAGATGTCGCCAATATGTATGAAATATTCAATATGCATAATTATGTTTAAATTTAAAAAATATTTTCGGGAAATTGCATAAGTGCAGAAAAGTTACCGATAATTTAAAGAGAAAAAGCCTAATTCCGTAAGACAAGGGCTTTTTCCTGAAATGTAAACCATTTATCTGAATGATTTTAAATTTTAATGCACCTATTTTATTTGAATAATTCCCGAATAATAATAGAAAAGTATGTATTTTCAGCGTCATGTTCTTTTACTAGTAGTCGGTAGGGGAGGCCTAAAATATCTTAGGGGGGGCCTGAGGGACATCAGGGGGGCCAGGCCCCCCCCTGACCCCCTAGCTACGCCACTGTATATAGAATACATAGAAATAAATAAAACTATAAGAAAAATAATAAAAGAAAATAAAAGAAAGAGCCAAAAAATTAAAGGTGAGAAAGTTATAGAAAATAACAGAAATATGAAATGTCTAAGGCCGACTCTAGGTAGATTAATTATCTCTTAATCTTTAACGACGTAGAAACTAACGTTAAAGAAAATATCATCATATTTATATATCAACTTATTTATATGTATACACCATATACGTAATATTCCTACGTATATGGTATACACAGGAAGTATGTAATTCAGCAATTCTACAAAGAAAGTTTTCTACGTCGCTGACTGAAAGCGTCTACCACACTGTCTAAGTCGACCTCAACATCTTTTTCTATGAATAACAATGACAAACCTGAGTGTCTCTCTTGAGTCATAGTTGTTCTAAGCCAATTAAAAACTCTCCTCATGGCAGAGAAAGACCTCTCGCAAGTTGCACTTGAAATTGGAAGAATACTCGCAACTTTAAAAAGTTGGTAGAGGTTTGGATAGGTGTTTTCTGCTATATGTTGTTTGATAGAATCATGACCAACAGTTTGATTTAACCGAAAAATACAATTCTTTAAAACGGTCATTTCTGCTCTTAGAGCTGAAGTATTAATATTAAAAATTTCCCGGTATTGCTCGACGAATTTATTCCATTTGACGACGTGGGAAAACTTAATATGAAAATGGTTATGAAATTGTCACCAAAATCGGAAAATGTCCATAACACACTAAACGCTAACCTCAAAACAACTAAAAAGATTATTATATTTATTTTAGAAAAACAGTTTAAAAAGGTCTTTTATAATGCGAAATTCAACTTACACTTCTATAATATTTTACAAGATGTCGCCAATATGTATGAAATATTCAATATGCATAATTATGTTTAAATTTAAAAAATATTTTCGGGAAATTGCATAAGTGCAGAAAAGTTACCGATAATTTAAAGAGAAAAAGCCTAATTCCGTAAGACAAGGGCTTTTTCCTGAAATGTAAACCATTTATCTGAATGATTTTAAATTTTAATGCACCTATTTTATTTGAATAATTCCCGAATAATAATAGAAAAGTATGTATTTTCAGCGTCATGTTCTTTTACTAGTAGTCGGTAGGGGAGGCCTAAAATATTTTAGGGGGGGCCTGAGGGACATTAGGGGGGGCCAGGCCCCCCCTGCCCCCCTAGCTACGCCACTGTATATAGAATACATAGAAATAAATAAAACTATAAGAAAAATAATAAAAGAAAATAAAAGAAAGAGCCAAAAAATTAAAGGTGAGAGAGTTATAGAAAATAACAGAAATATGAAATGTCTAAGGCCGACTCTAGGTAGATTAATTATCTCTTAATCTTTAACGACGTAGAAACTAACGTTAAAGAAGATATCATAAATATCACACAACTATTCTATACAGAATTATACCAAACAAAAAAGGAACCACCACGGGAAACCATGAAGTAGTTACAACCTGAAATAAGCAAAGAGAGAGAGAAAAAGAGATCAAACATTGCACAGGTCTACCGAATTTCATATAATATATAAATGAAAAAGAAATGCATAAAACAAAATAATGTTACAAATTTAAGTATTTAAATTTTATAGTTAGAATTTATTTAGGTTTAGTGTAGTATTAGGTTGACGTATTTTATGGTTGTATTCTTAATCTAGGTTTTTGGTTGCGTTATCTGTGACAAACTGGTATGCGAACGGTCGGTCTAGAAAAGGGCTGGAATGATTGCGAATCGAACAAGGATGGAAGGGTTCTCGAATAGTAGGCAGCCCCTCATATATAAGGCCGGACGTCGTGCATCAGAGTCAGTCACAGATAACGTACTGTAGTGGTCGTGAGATATTAACACGAAGTTAATAGACCGATTATAGTAGTGAATTATTAGCAAGTTATTAGTAAGTTTAAGTGCGTGTTTTTGTACATAATTTGTCGAAATAAATTGACGTATCGTTTTCAACAATTGCGAGTTTTAATTTGTCGTTATGAACCCGTAACAATATATAAATGAAAAAGAAATGCATAAAATAAAATAAAAACCAATAAAGATGTTTTAAAAATAAAAATAAACTTTTTTTACTGAAGAATACAGTAGTGCCGTGGCACAGTGGCACTACCTCTCGAGCCGCAACTGAGCTCAAGCAAGTTATTAAATTAAGTTATTTCTATGGTGTTGACAACTGGATGTAGTTATTTAATTAACTTGTCTACACCGTTCAAGTCGATAGGGAAATTAATTTAGTAACTTCTTTATCAAATTTCGCAGGGAACTACAAGTAACTTTCAAGGCACGTATTTTTATCATTTTCGTGTCATATATTGTCATATATGTACATATATATATGACACGAAAACTAATAGAAGAGTACAATAAGTGGGGACTAGAGGTTAATCTCAATAAGACAGAGTACATGTGTATCGGTGGAATGAAACAGGATCTAATCTTAAATACCGGGTAGCGAATTCAGTCCTGTGATGAGTATAAATACTTAGGTCTAAAAATTACAGCTGATGGAACACTAGACAAAGCTATAAAAGATTGAAACGTACAAGGAAGAAAAGCAATAACTTTATTAAATTGAATAATTTGGGACCAAAGTATATGAAAACATAACGAAAAGCTTATATATAACACCATTGTAAAAAGTATTATTACATACGACTCAGAAGTATGGCCAATCAAGGATAGAACAGAAAAAATGCTTTCCGCTACGAAGATGGACTATTGGAGAAGAGCAGCAGGGAAATCAAAAAGAGAAAGAGTCACAAATTAAAGAATAAGATAAATTATAAGTGGGTGAACGTACTTTAGTGGATGATATAAGAACAAAACAACTGGTGTGGTACGGACATATACAAAGAATGAATGATGAAAGACTACCTAAACAAATACTACAATGGAAACCAACTGGCCGAAGAAAACGAGGACGGCCAAGGAGAAGCTGGAGAGAGGGAATAGACAGTGAAATAAGAATAAGAGGCCTAGATGCTAAATTATGGGCAAACAGAAACGAGTGGAGATTGGGTATCGGAAGACGTAGAACGTTGTGAAACCGATAAAAAAAAATATATATATATATATCATTAGGGACTTAATATCTCCGTTATTCTGGATTGTCTGGTCCTGGGTCCTGCTCTATTGTGAAGAAATCTTTCCAAATAAATAAAAATACAAGAAATAAATCCTAATTAATGGAACGCAGGATTATTTATTTTTGGAAAAAATCCTCTAGATCCAAATTACACCAACCCCATTTCTAACATGTATCCATTTTCTCCATTCTCTCCATTTACTCGAGAACAGTGCACGAAAAACGTCAATTTACCAAAAGGTTTCTCCAAATTAGACTGGGATTAATTCTGGTTTCACAGTGAAATTGACAGATATTTAGGACTCACTGTGGTGAAACGTAAATTTTACTTTTTATAAATTACTATTTAAGTTGGAGAAAATTGTACACTTACCCCATTAAGACATAATAGATAGTTTTTGGTCGTGCCAAAAACGGCCGCCGACTAACAGATCGACACTGTTGACATTTGAACGTCACATGTCGTTAGCGGCTTCCGTGGAACACGAGTCGTTAAATACCGAGATGCATTCCAAGACGTGCGCAAGCGTTGTTCTGTCACTTCTGCCAACCAATCAACTGAGAGATATTTCAGTATGGTTTTATACAGCAAAACTTTAATAATTCCCAGTTCTTTTTGATGAAAATTCGTCGTTTTTGTGCTGTGAAAATGCCGGTGACGTGCAAGTTGTGTGACAAATTATTTAGTGCCCAATTTAATTTGAATAAACACTGTCAAAGTAAACATGGCATACAAAAACAAAGGTATTCCTATGCAGAAAGTGTTTTTATGTTTAGATGCCTAGAATGTAAATGCTCCTTCCCAAAAAACTTGGATCTGTGTGATCATTTGAAATACAAACACAATCAAGAAATACTTGAAGAAACATTGGAGTTGAGAGTCAATACTTCCATGGCAAAACAAAATAAACGTGAAATGCATAAGATCATATAGAAGAAATACTGCATATACCTCAAAAAATATTAATCGCAGCACGTAGATATTGTATATTTTTGAAATCAGAAAGAAAAGACAAATCTTAAAATCCAAAAATATACAGGGTGTTCTTCTCAAAAAATCGACTTCATTGTCACACCCTGTACAGGGTGTCCCAAATTCGTTGTTTTATTGTGGTGTCGGGTATTTCTAGGGGAGATAGAAAAAAACTGACCCCCCTTTGCGACGCTCAAATTTCAAGAGAAGCCTAAAGGTGAAAACCACATTTAGATATAGCAAGCCATTTTTAAGCTACGGAGTGTTTTTGTCTGCATTTTGGGAGGGGGTCTATAACTTTTTTATTTATGAAAATTTTGTTTTTGTGTAAATAGCTTTCTTATAGATCTTTTCTTGAAGAATTGACAGATGTAAACGGTTTTTATTTATCTCTTTTGGTTTTTAAAATATTGCATAAAGTTGTTATTTTTCTTACAGAATAACTCTTTTTTTATTCGATTTTTAAAATCAGCTTAAAATTTCCTTTAAAATGATGAATCACACTCTTTATTTTTATTTTTTAATCACCTCTATTATTTTTTTATTATTATAATTTTATATTAAAATATTTTAAACCCATTAAGCAAACTAAAATATGTAGTAAAAATAAAAAAAAATACAAAAATATAAAGAAATAAAGGGATCCTACCATAAAGAAAAATTAATTTTATGTGATATCTCAAAAACTAAACGTGACAAATGAAATTTAATTTAACAGTTGAATTCCTCTTAAAAAAGTGTTTAAGAATGTTTTCACAGAAATAAAAAATATTAATAAATAAACAATTTATAGACCCCTTCCCAAAATGCAGACTTTTTAAAAACACCCCGTAGTTTAAAAACGGCTTGCTATATCAAAGGGGGATCAGTTTTTTAGCCCTTCTAGAAATACCCGAAACCCCCCAAAAACATTGAATTTGGAACACTATGTACATGGTGACGGATAGAAAAAAATTATGTTGGCTTTTAAAGTTGTCATAATTAACCAAAACAATATCAATTTATTTTCAATGATAAAGTTGCTGAGTGCTCCGGTTATAAAAAACCACCCGGTACCGACATAAAATCATACCTAAAAATTAGAATTGACCATTATTTTATACCTTGAATTTTTTATTATACGTTAAGCTCTTCGATCTCGCGCCAATCACGGTATTCGCGCCAATAATTTAAATTAGACATTTTGACGTTAATTTTGGCGCATGCTCCATTGATGGAATTCATCTCGGTATTTAACGACTCGTCGTGGAACCCCGCAAACTAACGGACAGTTAAGGCGCCCGTCCAGGAAGTATAGTATCCGCGCGGAATTAATTTTTTGGTGAAGGTGCTGGTTTTTCCGCCTTTCTTGCAGCGGATTTTTTAAAATGCACGGAAATTATGAGTTTCTTTAACACATTTTCTTGAACTATTCTGGTGAAATTCGGGCTTGTTTCTTCTTGATAAAAATGAAATTTATTGAAAACATGACATAAACCAAATGGCCGATTTACAAATTTTGATCACAGCTGATTATTATTTTCGCCTACAGTGATGTCATCGCGTTTTCCGCTATATTTCGAACAAGTTGAACTTTTTTGAAAAAACGCTGTGTTTGTGAGGTTATGTAGGTGACATAACCTCACTTCGATGTTTATTTTTTTTTTGAAAAAATCTAAATACCTAATACATTTTGGAAAATACGTGTCGTGGAGGAAGATAGGCTTAATTTCTTGTTAGTTTATAAATGTTTGTTTAGCTTCTTTTTGAGACTAAACAGTTATTTTCACGTATGTCTTATTTTCAGTTATTTTAAATAACATTAAAAAAAAATTGTTCTGCAAGAATATAGTAAAAACAATCTCAAAACCGACTTTATTTAAAAAGAAAATCAAATATTGATGAACCGTCATTCCAACTTCAATATTTTAAACACAATTAGCTGTGTCGTGACGTGACCAACAAAAAAAAAACAGCCCCGATGTGACGTCAACAAAGTGGAGGATCGTGGCCCGTTTTTTAACACAGGGCTATCAAAACGGACGGGCCACGATCCTCCACTTTTTTGACGTCACATCCGGGGCTGATTTTTTTTTGATGGTCTCGTTACGACACAGCTGATTGTCTTTAAAATATTGAAGTTGGAATGACGGTTCATGAATATTTGATTTTTTTAGAAAATAAAGCCGGTTTTGAGATTGTTTTTTCTATATTCTTTTAGAACATTTTTTTTGAATCTATAGTAATCCTTAATTTTGCAGAGCCGCTTCATTAGCTCACATAAAAATTAAGTTTAAAGCAGAAGCGAATATGACAATCACAGATGACAAAGTCAAAGACATATCAAATATAACAGTTGGCATGTGGTACATGGCGTGTAATTTGAATTCAAAATAAGGAATGCTAAATCTTAAAGATTTTAACCTTTTAGTCATGTTGCTTCCTTACAAAACTTTGGTGGAATATCGGGATGGTGTCTGAGAATATTTCACTGAAATTTCGCGGAAATCTGTAGTGCCATTTTGAAAATATCATAAAAAAACGTCTGACCTCCCATAAGACCCAATGTAAAATTCAGCCCCCGGAGAACAGCTGATTTTTCAGGGTCGTGGCCTCTATTTTTCTGTCGGCCTTGGTTAACATTAACTCTTGGTAAACCTTACAGATGACACTATCAGTCAACGGCGTCGTCCATCAAAACACACAAAGCCTCTGGTTCAAAAAGCTGTACAGGGATTAATTAGGGTTGGTAAGTTGGTTTTCGCATACGATTCCAGCTGATTTTAGCTAAAATTAATAGCTAACCTGCTAGCTGGCTACCCATTTGTTATTGTGCACAACACAAATGTAACAAATTAGATAAATTACACACCGTAAATCCCAACTATTTAAACGTTGTGCGAGGCTATTTGGTTTCCGCGGGCTATTTGGTCCATAGCACGATACACTTACACATGGTATGTCAGCAACGTAAACTAAAACATGTTTTCGCCGCCCACAAATTAAATTTTTCAGCGATCATTCGTGGTGATAGATGTTCCATCTCCAAAACGTGAACAACTTCCATTTTTCACGTAAACTAAGAAGTTTTTTACTAGGCGCCATTTCAAAGAGATCTGTCACTACCCAACTGAACAATAAAAATAAAACACAGTAGTCCCGCCGAATAAAATGTATTGTGAATACGACATATGTATTTAGTCTTCGCATTAAAACGGAAAGGGATAATATCCCAGCTGCAGAGTGCGTTGTTGTCAAAATACTATTTACATAATATTTATGCCCATGTCGTTTTCCTTTCAAACGATGTATAACAAAGTGGAAGTTATTTTATATTTACCGCTCCAGTGGTGTTCTTAATTTAAAGAAATTATTTAAGATCAATCCAAACTAATCAATTTTGTGTCTTATTAGCTTTTCGGTGGATAATAAGGAGCGGCGAATAAAAGGTCGAAAGTACAAAAGGTCGAAAAAATAAGGTGGAAAGTACAAAAGGTCGAAAATACAAAAGGCCGAAAGTACAAAAGGTCGAAAGTACAAAAGATCAAAAAACAAAAGGTCAAGAGTTCAAAAGGATCGAAAGTACAAAAGGTCGAAAGTACAAAAGATCGAAAGTACGGCCGCGGGTCCACATCGACTGGACAGGTCAATCAATCAAAATGTCCTTTTAAACAGTGTGTCACAAAATGTGACCCAAAATATAGAAAACTCTCCAGGGGCGTCCGTAAATTGCAAAAATTTATATATTTATTATGATTATGCCCCAAACCGTTGCATAAGATTCACCACTTTATTTTTAGTTCCATATGCTTAAAAAAATAACCAAAAACTCCTGTGTCAAAGTTACTACTGTTACTTTCTGCACAAAAATATTGCTTAGGGGGGGCCATGGCCCCAATGCCCCCTCCCCTTATAACCACCGGTGTTTTTTTGCTTTAAAGAACTTATTTAGATAAATCATAATATCTAATCTAATCAAAAAACAGTTTATTTTAATTTGGAAACATTTTATTTTAATAGGTATAAATTACGAACCTTTTTGACGTATTTATTATATCATTAACCTCACTTTGTAATATCATTTAAAAAGAAATTGTCTTTTCCTCAATAAAGAATAAAGGCACATTTTTTTCTGAAAATATATTTAAAAGCAAGAGAAACTGATTATTTCAGTTATTTTTGAAAATAAGTTTATATTAGTACGCCCCTGAAGCCTTAAATATGGCAACAACCCGACATTTTAATAGTTTTTAAAAGAAAATGTTATGTTCTACAATAAAGTATACTACAAATTTTTTCTTAAAAAGTGTAGTTTTTGAGAACATTTTGTAAAACCTATAATAAACATGTTTTTTCTAAATAATCCCAATTTACGTACGCCACTGAAGAGCTACTTGCTTTTCCTAACCTTATTGACCAACACATCGTTGAAAAGGAAATTTTATTATCCACAAAAAACTGTTCTTTGCAATTTTTGATAAAAAGGTTAGTTTTCGAGAAAATTGCATAAAACTGAAAAAAACAGGTTTTTGAGGGTTTGGGGGGATTTTCTCCGTCCCTGTCGATTTTTCGAGTTGGCAACAGAGATATTCGGATTCAGCGGGGTCAAATTAGGGGGAAATGGTCTGTTGCCAAAAAGTAATATGATTTGCTTCTAGACCGAAAACGGACAGCCTTTTAAAATAATATGCTCTGACTAAACGCCTTTAGCACGTATTAGATACTCTGCCAATATATGGGCCCCTAAGCTCACACTAGGTACTATAGTTATAGTGTATAGTGTGAGCTAATATAACTAAAAACTGAGATATATTTTATTCAACTCCAGACTAAATTACCTTTTGTTTGATACCACACAAGCCATGTTTTGACTTAAACTCAAATTTTTGAAATCTACCCCCACCCTTAAAAAAATCAAAAACTAAAATGTATTTTGTTAAACTCCGGACTCAATTACCTTTCGTTTGATATCACACACGTCATATTTTCACTTAAACTCTAATTTTTAAAATATACCCCCACCCTTTGTTTTTAAATAAATTAAAATGTATTTTATTTAACTGCAGACTCAATTACCTTTCGTTTGATATCACACACGCCATATTTTCACATAAACTCTAATTTTTGAAATCTACCCCCACCCTTTTATTTGGTTTGTGTTCGGTGGATTTTGTTCATTTTTAAATGGGACCATCTCGACCCAAGACCCAGCCTAGGTACCAAATTTCATTAAAATCGGCCAAGCGGTTTTTGAGTTATGCGCGTTGGTCGTTACAGACAGACATACAGACACACAGACAGACAGACAGACAGACAGACAGACATACAGACAGACAGAGAGACAGACAGACAGACAGACAGACGGCGCAACAAAAAAGTTTCAAAATCATCTGAAACGCAAAGATATATAAAAAATTTTGAAATCGGAGCAACTTTTTTTTTCTCGAAAAAATTAGGATCACCATAGCTCACACTACTATAGTATAGTATATGTGTGAGCTAAAAAATAGCCGACATTGACACGTGTTCGCCGCAAGCCCAAGATACGAAATGCCGAAAGGTCTGAACTTGTTCATTTTCATTTAAGAGATTATATAATTTATTGCTTTTCACTGAAGAAAATATTGATACTCTTGTCTTGTTTTAAGAACTGTATTCTTTAGTGCAAGAAATTATTATTATAGTTATTTTGATTTAAAGCACATTGTTTCCATATTATTTAAAGCGATCAAGATTATATTTATTTATATAATCTTTTTGTTTTGAGAATTTTCTATTTGATTTTTCCTAAGTTAAAATAAATTAACTTTTCATTGGAATAAATCGCCATTTTCGTTTTGAGATGCTGGATGTTTTGAGTCAAAAACTTAAAAGTCTTCAGGCAAAGTAAAGCTTAATTTGTATTAAGAAGATATTAGTAAGACATTTTATATCTTGCTTCAAAACCACTTTTTCTTCGCTAAAGGCAGTTTGTTTTAAACCAAGACAATTAATTTTTTTTCCCAAAACAAGCGGTTTGCTTAGATGAAAAGAAAACATTTTGTTCAGAGATTTTTCATTTTGGGTCAAGATAATTTTTTCAAGAAAACTAGTTTTCTTAACTGAAGAACTTCTTTTTTTCTGTGTATATACGACTTAACAAAAAAAACTCAGGCCTTGGCTTGTGACGTCAACAAAGTGGTAGATCATGGCCCATTCGTTTTGATAGTGTGTATCTTCTTGTGATATATTTGGGGCTCCTTTTCTAAGTATCCTTATCTAATATCATCCTTCCTGAAAATCAAAAGCAAAAAGCAAAAATCGGAAAAACACTTCTAGAGAACGTACAAATCCTAAATAAAAAGGGGTCAAGTGCGGCATCTTCTTCAAAAGGCTTTTTCTTAGTGTTTACATCGCTGATATTTTTGGTTTTCAAATACCTATTCGCGTTAAAGAAATTTTAAATTTAAAAATAATTAAAGTGCATTAAATTACCTTCTTAACAAGGTGTCACTTAACCTTATTTACATAATTAATTCTCCTATACCATGTGTCTCACATAAAGTAGGTAAGACACACAATTTTTACTAAAACTTAGACCGCACTAAACGGAACTGCACTGCAGCCCCAAGTACCACAGCCATAAGTCGTTGGGTAAACGTCGTGAATTGCTTGTCAACGTTGTGTCTAAACGTTGACTTGGAGTCAAGCTCGACTCTTTTTTGAACCAATTTAATGGACAACTTTTTGGTCGGGGAAACGTTGTGATGGTTGTGTCGTAATGAAACTAAAGCTCCTACGAAGTTTTTGGTTATAACACAAATTATTGAGCCAAATATAGTCTACTATATTCCGAAAACCACGTATTAATGCGATGCTTCGTTAAAAAGTTAGCATTTAAAAAAAAATTAATTGTCAAGCATTAATGGATTTTGACCAAAATCTAATCAGCTCGTTAGAGTGTCGAACACTATTTTTCCTCATAATTTTATAAAAATCGGTTTGGTGGTTTAGGAGCTATCGTGTTACGGACAGAAAAAAAATACACACAAACAGACAGACATCACGACGATATTGATAAGATAGGTCAAAATACACCAAAATAACACATTTTCGGCGTTATCTGAAAAAAAATTTACGTCGAAAACAGTACCTTCTCTACCCATTGCTGTGCGGGCTAGGAAGGTAAAAATATAGGGTTTTTAAAATATCGAGAAAAAATTAAATAGTTTTTTTTGAGAAAATCAGAAATTTTGCCATTATCTTTTAAACAAATCTAAAAATGTTTTAAATAATTTTGTCGCCTACAGCCAATTTACTAGGTCTTCTATTTTTCTATATTGTTTTCAGAAACCGTTCCCAAAAACCGAAAGTTTTTCTTCCCACCTGGGACACCCTGTATAAGATTAAGGGCAACTCGTGTTTGACCTCATTCTACTGTAAAAAAACTGATTTTTATATAAAAAAAAGGCGTCTAATGGGTCGGCTTTGAGACGGATGAAAGAGAATAAGCTGACAAACACAAGGAAAAATCCAGAAAAATATGGTAATTACACTGAAAAAAATCCTTCATGCCAAGGCAAACATAGGGGAAAGGAGAGCAAAATGGGATACGGGGGTAAAACGGGATACCGTAGTTTAAGGTACAATGAGCAAGAATAAAACCTCCTGGCTCTACCCGGCAGTGGCGGATCTAGGGAGGGGCCAGAGGGGCCCGGGCACCCCCGCCTCCCTGACATAAAACTTTTTTTAGTTGAAGGGAAGCAAATGCCAATGCCTGAACCGCAAGTTTGAATAAAATTTACCTCCAACATCAATTTTTGTTGTTCATTGTGGCATTTTGTCACCTGTAATTTTAAATTTCAGACCCAAGAATTATTAAAAATAAACGCAAACCAAGAACTATTTTGGTTTTTGCCTCCTTCACCCCTCCCCCCTGGAAATCCTGGATATGCCACTGCTACCCGGACTATACCAAACTAAATTGACTTTATCTATAGTTTGATTTATTTTATCTCAGATTCGAAAGACTACATGTATTTTTGTAAAAACTATTTGTTTGCATTCTATACGATGTTTAAATACGATAGCCAGGCGCGGATCTAGGGTAGGGGAAAAAGGGGGAATTCCCCCTCCAAATCTTAAACTATATTTAGTTTTGACACACAGAATACACTTCTTGGTCACTGAGCAAAACAGTTTTAGCAGTATTTATTATGATATTAACCCCCTCAAGTAAAGTTTATAGATCCGCCCCTGCCTATCACACGAATAAATATTTATTCATGTGGTCTTGTGTTTACAAAAAGCAGCTTTTTATATAAGTAGGTAACTGTTTATTGTAGACAGTGGCATATTAGCTCACACTACTACTATACTATAGTCGTGTGAGCTATGGTGATCCTAATTTTTTCGAGAAAAAAAAAGTTGCTCCGATTTCAAATTTTTTTATATATCTTTGCGTTTCAGATGATTTTGAAACTTTTTTGTCTCTCTGTCTGTCTGTCTGTCTGTCTGTCTGTCTGTCTGTCTGTCTGTCTGTCTGTCTGTCTGTCTGTCTGTCTGTCTGTCTGTCTGTCTGTCTGTCTGTCTGTCTGTCTGTCTGTCTGTCTGTCTGTCTGTCTGTCTGTCTGTCTGTCTGTCTGTCTGTCTGTCTGTCTGTCTGTCTGTCTGTCTGTCTGTCTGTCTGTCTGTCTGTCTGTCTGTCTGTCTGTCTGTCTGTCTGTCTGTCTGTCTGTCTGTCTGTCTGTCTGTCTGTCTGTCTGTCTGTCTGTCTGTCTGTCTGTCTGTCTGTCTGTCTGTCTGTCTGTCTGTCTGTCTGTCTGTCTGTCTGTCTGTCTGTCTGTCTGTCTGTCTGTCTGTCTGTCTGTCTGTCTGTCTGTCTGTCTGTCTGTCTGTCTGTCTGTCTGTCTGTCTGTCTGTCTGTCTGTCTGTCTGTCTGTCTGTCTGTCTGTCTGTCTGTCTGTCTGTCTGTCTGTCTGTCTGTCTGTCTGTCTGTCTGTCTGTCTGTCTGTCTGTCTGTCTGTCTGTCTGTCTGTCTGTCTGTCTGTCTGTCTGTCTGTCTGTCTGTCTGTCTGTCTGTCTGTCTGTCTGTCTGTCTGTCTGTCTGTCTGTCTGTCTGTCTGTCTGTCTGTCTGTCTGTCTGTCTGTCTGTCTGTCTGTCTGTCTGTCTGTCTGTCTGTCTGTCTGTCTGTCTGTCTGTCTGTCTGTCTGTCTGTCTGTCTGTCTGTCTGTCTGTCTGTCTGTCTGTCTGTCTGTCTGTCTGTCTGTCTGTCTGTCTGTCTGTCTGTCTGTCTGTCTGTCTGTCTGTCTGTCTGTCTGTCTGTCTGTCTGTCTGTCTGTCTGTCTGTCTGTCTGTCTGTCTGTCTGTCTGTCTGTCTGTCTGTCTGTCTGTCTGTCTGTCTGTCTGTCTGTCTGTCTGTCTGTCTGTCTGTCTGTCTGTCTGTCTGTCTGTCTGTCTGTCTGTCTGTCTGTCTGTCTGTCTGTCTGTCTGTCTGTCTGTCTGTCTGTCTGTCTGTCTGTCTGTCTGTCTGTCTGTCTGTCTGTCTGTCTGTCTGTCTGTCTGTCTGTCTGTCTGTCTGTCTGTCTGTCTGTCTGTCTGTCTGTCTGTCTGTCTGTCTGTCTGTCTGTCTGTCTGTCTGTCTGTCTGTCTGTCTGTCTGTCTGTCTGTCTGTCTGTCTGTCTGTCTGTCTGTCTGTCTGTCTGTCTGTCTGTCTGTCTGTCTGTCTGTCTGTCTGTCTGTCTGTCTGTCTGTCTGTCTGTCTGTCTGTCTGTCTGTCTGTCTGTCTGTCTGTCTGTCTGTCTGTCTGTCTGTCTGTCTGTCTGTCTGTCTGTCTGTCTGTCTGTCTGTCTGTCTGTCTGTCTGTCTGTCTGTCTGTCTGTCTGTCTGTCTGTCTGTCTGTCTGTCTGTCTGTCTGTCTGTCTGTCTGTCTGTCTGTCTGTCTGTCTGTCTGTCTGTCTGTCTGTCTGTCTGTCTGTCTGTCTGTCTGTCTGTCTGTCTGTCTGTCTGTCTGTCTGTCTGTCTGTCTGTCTGTCTGTCTGTCTGTCTGTCTGTCTGTCTGTCTGTCTGTCTGTCTGTCTGTCTGTCTGTCTGTCTGTCTGTCTGTCTGTCTGTCTGTCTGTCTGTCTGTCTGTCTGTCTGTCTGTCTGTCTGTCTGTCTGTCTGTCTGTCTGTCTGTCTGTCTGTCTGTCTGTCTGTCTGTCTGTCTGTCTGTCTGTCTGTCTGTCTGTCTGTCTGTCTGTCTGTCTGTCTGTCTGTCTGTCTGTCTGTCTGTCTGTCTGTCTGTCTGTCTGTCTGTCTGTCTGTCTGTCTGTCTGTCTGTCTGTCTGTCTGTCTGTCTGTCTGTCTGTCTGTCTGTCTGTCTGTCTGTCTGTCTGTCTGTCTGTCTGTCTGTCTGTCTGTCTGTCTGTCTGTCTGTCTGTCTGTCTGTCTGTCTGTCTGTCTGTCTGTCTGTCTGTCTGTCTGTCTGTCTGTCTGTCTGTCTGTCTGTCTGTCTGTCTGTCTGTCTGTCTGTCTGTCTGTCTGTCTGTCTGTCTGTCTGTCTGTCTGTCTGTCTGTCTGTCTGTCTGTCTGTCTGTCTGTCTGTCTGTCTGTCTGTCTGTCTGTCTGTCTGTCTGTCTGTCTGTCTGTCTGTCTGTCTGTCTGTCTGTCTGTCTGTCTGTCTGTCTGTCTGTCTGTCTGTCTGTCTGTCTGTCTGTCTGTCTGTCTGTCTGTCTGTCTGTCTGTCTGTCTGTCTGTCTGTCTGTCTGTCTGTCTGTCTGTCTGTCTGTCTGTCTGTCTGTCTGTCTGTCTGTCTGTCTGTCTGTCTGTCTGTCTGTCTGTCTGTCTGTCTGTCTGTCTGTCTGTCTGTCTGTCTGTCTGTCTGTCTGTCTGTCTGTCTGTCTGTCTGTCTGTCTGTCTGTCTGTCTGTCTGTCTGTCTGTCTGTCTGTCTGTCTGTCTGTCTGTCTGTCTGTCTGTCTGTCTGTCTGTCTGTCTGTCTGTCTGTCTGTCTGTCTGTCTGTCTGTCTGTCTGTCTGTCTGTCTGTCTGTCTGTCTGTCTGTCTGTCTGTCTGTCTGTCTGTCTGTCTGTCTGTCTGTCTGTCTGTCTGTCTGTCTGTCTGTCTGTCTGTCTGTCTGTCTGTCTGTCTGTCTGTCTGTCTGTCTGTCTGTCTGTCTGTCTGTCTGTCTGTCTGTCTGTCTGTCTGTCTGTCTGTCTGTCTGTCTGTCTGTCTGTCTGTCTGTCTGTCTGTCTGTCTGTCTGTCTGTCTGTCTGTCTGTCTGTCTGTCTGTCTGTCTGTCTGTCTGTCTGTCTGTCTGTCTGTCTGTCTGTCTGTATGTCTGTCTCTCTGTAACGACTAACTCGCATAACTTAAAAACCGCTTGTCCGATTTAAATAAAACTTGGTACCTAGGCTGGGCCTTGGGCCGTGGTGGTCCCATTTAAAAATGAACGAAATCCATCGAACGCAAGCCAAATAAAAGGGTGGGGGTAGATTTCAAAAATGAGAGTTTATGTGAAAATATGGCGTGTGTGATAAACGAAAGGTAATTAAGTCTGGAGTTAAACAAAATGAATTTTAAGTTATTTAAAAAAAGGGTGGGGGTAGATGTCAAAAATTGGAGTTAAACAAAATACATTTTAGTTTAAAAAAAAAAGGGTGGGGGTAGATCTTAAAAATTAGAGTTTAAGTCAAAACATGTCTTGTGTGGTATCAAACAAAAGGTAATTAAATCTGGAGTTGAATAAAATATATTTTAGTTTTTAGTTATATTAGCTCACACGTACTCTATAACTATAGTACCTAGTGTGAGCTTAGGTGCCCATAGATTGGCAGAGTATTTTTTTATTGTCCTCCTCAGCACATACACCTAGAATTTAAAAGTCATAAAATTAAAAACTAACACAGGGGTGACATACCTATTTTTTTGAGGGGGGGTTGTCTTTTATAAAAATATAAAGTTTCTAGATTCGTAAACAAATAGGTTTTGTTATATTTTATCCATGAAAAATGAAATAAAAAATAAAATAACTTGTCAATCATTGTCTACGGGTTTCAAACAAAGAATTAATTAATTTTTTTCATAACTTTCATATAGGGGGGGGCTGATATCCCCTATTATGCCCCCACCATTTCGACGCCTTTCGAAACATATATCCGTTTAAATTTGTTTTAAAGTTTAATATTCAGCAAAGTCAGTGGCGTATATACGGGTGGGGCCTGGGGGCCCCCCCCCGAAACTAAGATTTTTTTGGATATTTTCCACATATTTCATGAATACAAACATAAAATAGCATAAAATACAGCTTCATGAGGCTCGGGCCCCCCCCCCCAAAACTGACTCGGGCCCACCCCGAAACTTTTTTCTATATACGCCACTGAGCAAAGTTAATATTCTCACCTCGCTAAAAATAAAAAAGCGATAAATTAACATTAACGAATTTTTATCAAGTTGTTATTTTAGTAACATTGATTTTCTAAATGTTTAATGTAAATTAAAATTTCAATAAGTCGCTTAAAAATCACACATTTTTCTGCATAATCTATATACAAACAGGGTCGAGAGTGTTAATATTATTTCCAATTGTTAATAATTATACTTTTTATTTAACTATTTCTAAAAAAAAAGTATATTGATTTCATTTATGAATAAATGAAATACAAGTAGATATTCTTTTTTCTATGATGGATCGTCATCGTGGGTGAGGGCTGTAATGGGGGTAAATTCAGAACTTTGTAATGAAAACAGATACAAACATTCGGTTTTAAGACTTATGATTTCTTCTGGTCACCATCAAGTGCTGATTTGAGAGGGGTAACGAGGTAATTATTCCCCCCCCCTAGAACAAAAAGTATGCATTTTTTGTTAACAATTAAAGGGCAAACAGGAGAATTACCCCCCCTAGAAAAAAATATATTACCGAACCGAAACCGAACCGAACCGAACTCCCCCCCCCCCTAGATTTTGACCCAGATCCGCGCTTGGTCACAATATAATTTTATGACAAAAAAACGATAGTACGAGGAGGTAAATTCACAACTTATTAATCAAAACCGATACGAACATGCGGATTTCAGATTTATGATTTGATATGTTGACAATACAATTTTATGAAAATAAAAACTAAAAGTAAAAACAGATACGAAAATGCATTTTTCAGATTTATGATTTGATTTTTTTTAAGTTTGAGTAAAAAATTGTGTTAAATGACCGCAAGCAATGTAATATTTCAAGTTTGAGACAAATCGGTTAGTAAATAAGAAAATCCGCCATTTTGAATCCGCCATTTTGATTTATTTAAGTTTGAGTAAAAAATTTTGTTAAATGACCTTAAAAAATGTAGTATTTTAAGTTTGAGACAAATCGGTGAGTAAATTAAAAAATCCGCCATTTTGGATCCGCCATTTTGATTTTTTTAAGTTTAAGTAAAAAATTTTGTTAAATGACCTCAATCAATGTAATATTTCAAGTTTGAGACAAATCGGTTAGTGAATAAAGAAATCCGCCATTTTGGATCCGCCATTGTTGTAATAAACAACGTAAATTGTAGTGTTACCCGGTTACCAAACACTACCAAGACTCAACAGTCGACTTAATGAATTTAACTTTACTTAACAAAAACGAATTTCAAAAAAATTGCGTAAAGGATTTTTTAAAGATGTTTTTATATAAATAATATATTTTGTGTTTTTATATAAATAATATATTTTGTTTTTCATCTATACATTTTATCAAAAAAAAAAATTTAGACCGGCGCCGAGTTGGCCCGGCGCCCAGTTGGCCCGGTTCGGTTCGGTTTCGGTTCGGTTCGGTTCGGTTCGGTTCGGTTCGGTTCGGTTCGGTTCGGTTTGGTTCGGTTCGGTTCGGTTTGGTTCGGTTCATTTGTCCTAGACCGCTCATCAGTCGTC